>CAWUFW010002803.1:0-1200000 GCA_963921515.1 Calotriton arnoldi | reverse complement strand
GATGGTGATTTTATCACCAAAAACCCTTTGTTGGGGACTTTTGCAGGGAAAAAAACAGAAGATTTCTTCTGCAGCACTTTTTTCCCAATTTACTGAAAAAACAAACAAAAATAAACTGTATTTTGGCCAATTTCTCAGTCCCCTCCAGGGGAATCCACAAACCCTGGGTATCTTTAGAATCCTCAAGATGTTGTAAGAAAAGGACGAAAATTTGGCATGGATACCTTATGTGGACAAAAGGTTACAAGGGCCTAAGTGCGAACAACCCCAAATAGCCAAAGAAAAGGCTTAGCATGAGGGGGCAAGCACCGTTTAAAAGCGCACGTCATCCTTGATTGAAATGTATTAAATATCGCCGAACGATGGAAAAGCCTCAACTTTCCTGATCTCGTATGTTGGTAAAAAGTTGGTAATATGGGTGGAATTTGTTAATAATATTCTTGCTACATGAAGCACATTTTGGGATTTTAGATGTATATTGTTTCTTTTGAAATGTGACACTTTTCAAACTTATGGCACGGAGTGTTTTAAGTATTCTACTTCGGCATGCAACACGTTTTAAGTTCTGTTGGTCACATTTTTCACTTAATCGCTTCACTTAATTTCTTCACTTCCATCTAGTCGGAGTCTCTGTTACACATTTGGTTACTGAGATTAAGGTTTTTACATTTTCAGTTTGCATGCACACGATTCATATTATGAATATAATTTGGATATGTGTTTCAGGATGACTCATGTTGCCAAAAGTGTTTATTTTTATAGTTACCTCTGACTTAGGACATGTTTTGTCCGAAATTTCCAGAGAATTGTAAGTTTCAAGGCACTGTTTCTAAATCATTACTATTAATCTCATAGGCGAAACCGATGCATTACCAATGCTTGATGATAAAGTTGTTGTCTATTTTAGTTCTGATTACTTTCATTTATCTTTTGGTGGTATATATTTAACAAAAGCTTACTATTTCTATACCAAGCTATGTTAGGTTATTTATTTCTTACTGCATCTCCCAGCAACCTTGGCAGAAAGAATCCATGGGCCCATGCTGTCTAAAGTATACCGAAAACTGTACTTCAAATAGAACTTCGACCTAATTGTGCGTGTGAATAGTTATTTTTGGGTATTGTAATCAGGGCCAATGCACATTAGTCAAGTAGCAAGTGAACCATAGTTCTGTGCATAAGTGCCAGGTCACCAGAATTTCAATTATCACCAGGCCTGGGCGTAGTTCGCGGAGTATCAACACAGTATTTCTGCACATAAATCCGCGTATTATCCTATAATATATATTTCCATTATCATCCAGTATTTCTGCACATAAATCTGCCTATTATCCTATAACTTGCCTTACGGGTGATAAGTGCGCCATACAAATCTGCATACCATGGAATGGGGAATAGCACTGCGGACCTATATTTACCGGGTGGAGTTCCACAAAGAATTTTCAGTTATACAGGGTTTAATGCAGACATTTACCACTTGTTCTGAGCAGATAGTAAATGTTTGCACGGTGGCCTGTGCAGCAAGATTGAGGGGAGGGAGGTGAGAAAAAGCATGAGCGAGGGAAGAGGAATTGTTGCTTGGCAATGGGGAGCATTATATGCTTTCCCTGTGCCCAGTGCTTAATTTGTGTCAGTGATTTCCGGTGCTCAGCACCAGCACTTAATTGTCAACACTGGAACTTCTGGCAGTCTGCCACATGATGGCACTGTTTGTCTGATTTAGAGATGACCACGAAAACAGTAACTTATTAATTAAAAATGCATTAAAAATGTCTATAATATCTGCTGCCCAACCCATTCTTACCTTTTTGGGATCCTGGAATCATCTGAAATGTCACCATTGTAGGAGTGTGATAGTTTGTAGTTGTGTAGGCATTGTCGTTGACAACATGGCTGGGGCAATGGGTAGTGCAAGCTGCGGTAGCCTCCTGACAAGGGCCCTGGCACTTATTGTTTTACAAATTAAGCATTGCCTGTGCCTTGGTACAAAGCCAGGAAAGGGGCGGAGGCCAGGGCAAGTCTGCATTGCAATCCATTCCCAATACAATTTTTCAGGTCACATTTTCTGGCTAGTAAATTCGAAACCAGTGTTCCCACACCTGGAAAATCCACAAGCAAGATAACTGAGCGAAGCAAATTTCCACCCGGGAATACCATGCCGCTCCCTTCATAACCAAGCACAACGTGTTTCTAGCCACTCGTTCACCTCTACTCTGCCAGTGACTTCCTCGCACTGGAAAAGGCATTTCAGTGCGTAGTCTCTTCTGTTAGTCACACTCATACAGATATATGACACTATATCAAGGTTGATAATGTGACCCACAAAAATATTGCATCCGCCACATCACCTTCCATAACATTGTGTCGAGGTAAATATATATTTAGCATTCTTAACGCTACATCTGCTTACCAAGACTCAACTTTGCCATGTACTGGTTAGGTTAATGTAGTGGCTGCCATGTTTATTTATGATTTATTGTAAAGCGAGGCTATCACTCTGATAGGACACAGTGCTTAATTTGAGCCGGTGGTTTCCGGTGCTCGGCACCGGCACTTAATTGTTGACACTGGCACTTATGATAGCTGCCACATGGTGGCGCTGTTTGTATCATTTAGAGATGAGCGGAACAGCAATTGTTTATTAATTCACTATGCATTAAAACAACTAATACCTGCCGCCCAAGCTATTTCCATAGCTTTGGGGGCCTGGAATAGTCTGAATTGTCACACTTGTAGCAGTGTGCTGGTTAGTAGTTGTGTAGGAACTGTCATTGGCAATGCTGGCAGTGGCAATGGGTGGTGCAAGCTGCAGAGGCCTTCTGACTAGAGCCCTGACACTTATTTTCTTTTACAAATTAAGCACTGGATAGGAGTCACTAGGTGCTAATTAGCATTAAGACAGACATTGCTACACACATGTTACTATGTGAAAGCCAGGTTTTAAGGCCTTTCTGAACTTTAATAACTGTGGAGGAGGAGTAATTTCCTAGGGGATGATATTCCACAATTTAGATGCTTCCACTCTAAAGGCCCCACTGCCCCATTACTTATATTTAAAACAGGAAACTGCAAAATTTGCCTCGTTCCAGGATCGAAGATGGCTGGTGGGGGGCATGTATTTAAAATTTTCATAACAGAAATTTAGGGACAGAGTTGTGAAAGATTTTGAACATATAGCAGGCAGATTTAAAAGTAATGCTCTGTCCCAGAGAGAGCTAATGTAATTGGTGAATGTATTTGGAGAAAAATCAAATTTTTTTAGATAGAATTTCGCTCTGATTTGAGGGTTTTAAATCTTTTGTAGAAGATTCAATGATTTTTGGGGAGACCTAGATAGGCTCAGGTTCTGTGATCTAAGCTTGATCGAGCAAATGCATTAGCAACAGTTATGCTTTGAGAAAAAGAAAGAAAAGGCATAATATCTCAGAGAGTGAATTTGCAGCAACCAGGTTTATGGGGCATTAGTAATGTGTTTGATAGGCAGGAAACAGGATTCGAAGGAGGTTCAATAATTCTAGTATTGGCTACAGCATTATTGTGCAGGTCATCCACAATTTTCATGATTTTGTCAAAGAATTATTTTGCTAATTCGTCAACTAGTTCTTGGAAAGGTTTGATGTCCTTAACTACACCGGCTTGGTTGAAAATGATTCTAGTTATTTTAAATAGTTTGCTTGCAGTGGTCTGAGAAAATCTTAGTAGAGTAAAACATTTTCATAGTTTTTCTGACCAAGATATTATATTTACGCTTTTGCCTAAAATATGTTTGTTTTCCGGCAGAATTGTAGGTTTTACACCACTTCCTTCCTAGCTAATTTAGTAGATTCTTGGCATTGTCAGTGGTAAGTTAGGGATGAAGAACCAAAGCTTCTGTGGTAAAGCTCAGAGAAGGCAAGTGGTTAGTGTTAAGTACTTGTTTTGTGATTACATTTAGGGCCTCATTACGATGTCGGTCGGAGAACAATCCGACCGACTCCTTGTCAAAATCGGTTCCGACCAACTCGGGTTCGGAGAGTACGACCGCCGCTTACGATGTTTCCCAACACCGTTCGGTCGGACTCCCATTGACTTCAATGGGAGCCTGGGTTCCGACCGACAAGACAGGCTCCCATTGAAAAAAGGGGTGGTTGCGGAAACCCTTGCACCCTGTCGCAGGCACCCCATGGTGCCTGCCACACTGTGCATGGTTGCAAAGAGGGGACCCATGGGTACCCCCACGAGCCCCAACCGGAGGCCTCTGGGTGAAGGGGGCCTGCAACGGGCCCCAAAGTCAGTTTCCGACAGCCATTCCGTGTCGGACAGACCGACTCGGAAAGGCTGTCTGAATCCGACATCGTAATACGTCGGTCGGAAACGCAGTTCATAGAGCTATACGATTCGGCTCCGACCGACTCGGATTTTCGAATGCTGGTCGGAACCAATTCGGAATGACCGAACAGTTACCTTTCATTGTAATCGGTCAGTCGGAAATGTTTCCAAGTCGGTCAAAAACATGGGTTCCGACACGGGTTAGGAAAATCCGAATGCCGTTCAGAGCCTTTCCGACCGACATCGTAATGAGGCCCTTAGATATTAATGGGGAGAGAACAGATATGGCAAGCATCATACCCACCCGACTCCATGTTCCAGATGTTGCTGGAGCAGTAGATAGTTTCTGGTGCACACTGGCATGCCGCAGCCATGTTCAGGCACAGGTGGGTGCAGACAGTCTTGCCTTTGGTGCACCAGCTGTCTGTACCCCTTACTCTTCCACGCTGCAGCCAGTAGCATAACGCATAATGATGGGCCCCTCTGCAGAATGTTAAGAGGGCCCTGAGTCTCTCACATCTCACAGATATTCATTGGCCTTGGGCTGTATGGGGTCTCCATGAAGGGTTAGACGCCCCCTGCGCCATCAAAGCTGCAGGGGCCTTTGTTACGCCCCTGGATTCAGCTGCCATTACATGTGCTGAGGTAAGTGGGAGGAGCAGGCAGAGATCACTGGCTCTGCCCAATTCTATGCGGAAGCCAGGAAAAGGGGGCCAAAATAAATTAGACTGTGAACCCAAAGAATTAAAATACCAAATAAAAATAATAAATAATGAGGCCAGGCAACCTAAGAACCAGGTACCAAGAAAAACAGATTTAAAATAAAACAAACAAATTAAAAACAGGATCTGTGAGGGCCAGGCACCCCTCGCCCAGAGGGTTCAGGCTACAAGCAAATAAAACGAGGCAGGTGATCACATCCAAAGTTCAATGCTTGTTCATAGCAGGGCGCCTTAAACAAAGCTATATTTTTGTCATAAAAAAAGTGCTGCGATGATCACTCAGTCCTAGTAAGTGTAAGTAGAACGTTATTAGTTCAATTAATACAAATCATTACAAAATTGTATAAAACCTACGTAAACCTTGCCATATCCTTGGGCATGGTTCTCATTGACCGACATGTTACATTGGGTGTTACAGTTAAACTGCCATTACAAATGCTCGTGCAATCACGAAAAAACCAAAATCACCACTACGGGCCTGATTTAGATCTTGGAGGACAGGTTACTCCATCACAACGGTGACGGATATCCTGTCCGCCGAAATATAAATCCCATAGAATATATTGGGATTTATATTTCGGTAGACGGGATATCCGTCACTGTTGTGACGGAGTAACCCGTCCACCAAGATATAAATCAGGCCCTAAGTCATTTAAAAGCCGAAACATACTCATAAAAAGTACTTGGGTGGCTTACAGCCCTAGGCATTAAAACATTTAAAAAAGAAAAAATCATGCTCCTAAAAACTACTTGAGAAACACATAACCCTAGTAGTAGAAAATTGTGAAAATCAATTGTCCAAAAGTCCTACTGGACTTGGTTTAGCATATTAATCAAAGCAGAGTACTTTTGAAGCATACCTAAAGTTTTTTTAATTTTAAGTGAATCCAAGATAAGGCCACCCAAGCAGTTCACTGAGTGCGGCCTATTATGGCTACTAATTCCTTGACTGCCAAGTTAATATATTTGGTTTGTCGGCAGATGAGTTGGCTGTCAGTGCCTTCCAGGCACTCTAGTAAAGACGATTCAATAGTTTGGACACCCAATCTGAGGAAACAAGTACGTAAAGGTTTTCAACGCAATTTAAGCAAATAAGGATATATGCACATGCATAGTTCAACCTCATTCCCATATAACACTGAGCTGCTAGTGAAGTGAAGGTTAATAAAAGCGAGGGCCCACGTGACAGATTACCAAATTCCTCAATGTTTTTGTTGCAGGATCCAACTTTTAAAGCTTTTCTGGCTATGATCTTAAGAGCAATGTATTGAATATCATGTTGGCTTTCTGCCATCAGATCCCATGATGTTAATATTTTGTGCAGATTAACAACACCATTTAGAGCTTGTGAATTAACATGCTTGCCTAATTCCTTTCAAATGAGATTCTTTAGGGTCCTTGCCCCAGAGTTCTTCAGCCTGAAACATTATTTTAGGAACAGCAAGTCTACTGATGGGTCAAGATTCATCATGCCAAATTCTAGTTTTAATTAGCTAGTGCTGCGCTCCATAGGAAACCGAAGACTATACAAATTGCTGCAGAGATCTTATAAAATTTTAGGTTTAATTTTGCCCCATACGTTGGTGCACAAAATCTAAAATTGAAGAGCCTGTTGGACTATGCGGATTGGATTATGATAAAATCTCCAATTAGTTTCTCATCCTGCCACACACCTAGACACTGGTATGCTTTACACTGATCAACATTTTCTCCACAAATCCTCCATGTATAATTACCAATGCTTTTATCAAACTGTATTATCTTAGTTTTTTCCAAGGTCAGCATAAGATAATTCTGTCATTATATGGGCGGAGGCTTGTCAATGCTCTTTGTAGACTAATGGGTGTGATGTCCAGCAGCACAGTATTCTCAGCATATTGAAGAGAAGGAGTGTGTGTAAAGCCTAGTTTGGCCGAGAATATCCTTTCTTTCCTCAAAGTTGGAGCCAGATCGCCTGTGTGAAGATTAAATAGTAGGGGCATGATCACGCATCCCTGCTTCAAGCCACAATTTGTGTAAATTTTTCTTGTCACTGTCCTACCCAAACCAGTCTTCATTCTTACACGTGTGTCGGTATGAACCATTCTAATTGCTCTAAACAGAGGTGTTAGAATTCCTCAGGATTACAATTTTATCCACACGGTACCTCTATTTACCTTGTCGAAAGATACTCTAAAGTCCAGATAAAAACATATAGAGTTGTTCCTTGTTTGAAGGCGTTCTGAGCCACTAGATTGATCACTAGAATATTATCCAAGGTCTCAGAACCTTTTCTGAAACTGGCCTGTTGCTTTGCTACCCTTTTTGTGAATGGGTGCAAAATTGAGCCCCTCCAGTACTCTGGAATTGTCTCTGTATTCATTATTCCAGAGACATTTTTCTGAAGTGGTTTCTTCCAGCTATCAAAGTTTAATTTAAAAAATGAAACAGGTACACCATTTGGACCAGGTGCCCTGGAATTTCTAGTTGAAGATAATGTCTCCAAAAATTGCATCCTCATTGATCCCTGAAAGTGAAGTACAGGCCCTTGGATTCACCTCCGCTGATGCCTTCATTTTGATGTAACTCACAACTGCAGAAGGCTGCCCAAATTCAGGAGGGGTTGCTGGCTCTAAGATCTGGTTAGCCATTGGATCAAAATACAGTTCTGACAAATAGGTTCTCTAGGTTACAGCATCTATGGTGTTATGCACTGGAGATGTTTGTTCGAGATTAAGAATCAACCCCCAAAATCCTTTTGCATTGTACATTGCGGCCAATCACAGTCAGTGACAATGGGACAGCTAAATCATCCCTTCAACACATACCTTGACACTGGGACAGGGAAGTATGCACTTGGCTGCTGAGACATTGACCCTGAGGTGAGGTATCAGATCTCGGTCACCAACAGTGAAGCTGCCACCAGAGCAGTGTTTCTTTTGAATAACCACAATAACATGATCCTCGGTTAGTTTAGCAACAAGCGGCAGTTACTGTGCTGGAAATAGGGGGAAAAAATCATGCTCAAGCTTTTCATGCCTCTCAGTTTGGCCACACATCACCAAATTACAGAATGGTACACAGAGAAGCAGGCTTCCCATGATTATTCTAAATAGCTACCCGGGTACTAATCAAAATTGCCTAACAAGAAACACCTGTTGTGACAGGTTGCCAATCAGGAACTCTAAAACTGCAGGCTCCTTCAATAATTCTGGTTAGCTGTGTTCAACCATTCGCAACAACTCTCTGTGGTTAGACTATTCTTATTGGCAGCTGGGCAACTATTCAGAGAGGTACTGTCCCTGCCCGCCCATCCCGCCATGCACTACTCTAGACAAGATGGGCTGGCCAACAATCTCACAATAGTTCATGTGCAGGAAGATACTGTCATGATTTGTCTCTCTGTTTTTTGGATCCTTGCTTGGGTACTAAAATTACTGGACTAGTCTGAGGACTATGGGAAAGATCAATCACTGCTAAGCCCAACATCTTAGCAATCTCTGCTTTGATGCATTCCTGAACTCAGTCTGACATCTCGTAAACATTGCACTTTAAAGGCAAGCTATCTAGTGTATCGTTGTCTTGCACAAAAAGCAGACAGGTTTCAATCATGGGGTCAGAGGGAAGAGATGAGATAATAATTCCGTTACCTCTCTATGCTCTTCTTGCTGTGCAGAAGTCAGTTCAGAGGCAATTAGAACCCATTCTACAGACACACCATTCTCATCACTGTACAATTGGTAAGGGAATGGTTCACAATCCTTCTTAACCTCCTGTGTCATTGACAGTTCATGGTAAAATGTCTCCAGAGGTATGGCGTCGGCCAGTTTACATCGAACACTGAACTCCCTTTTGGCTCCCATGTGGTATCTCTGTCCACCATGTAGCTCACTTCAGAAATGTTTTGCACTTACTTGTACAGCCAACATCACTTATCCTCCAAAGCTCTAGGACAAATGTTCTTCAGCACCAAGCTCATAGCCTTCGTGGTACCCAGTCAGAATCGCTTTCCAGTAATATCCCTTCTTTATCAGCTCTTGGTTCACCTGAAAACAGGTTTTCGCCGGACTATGTATCGTGCCATCAGTCTCCACCACATTCGTCTGGCTGATTCTGAAGTTCTTTCCCAACCTTTTCAGACTAAGAGGAGTGGGTGATTGTTGGACTTGGCCCTTTTGTCAGGTTCACCCCTAAACTTTTTGCCTGTCTCCTAGCCTTTTCCCTGTGTAGTGTTGGTGGTTTTAGGCCTCTATGCACTTTAGCACTGCTGTCCAGTGTAAAGTTTGTGCGTTCTCGGTGTACTTGTGGTAAGATTGGCCTACCCTCCCATAGGAATGCATGGGGGATAAGTGTGTCCATGGTAATTCCTGGTATGAGAGGAGCAGTGTGGTCAAGTCTGGTATGTATGAATTTGTGTGAATAAATGCTGCGCAATGGTGTGCGCGGATTTATTATGACTGGTGTAGAAATGCCACTTTTAGAAGTTGGCATTTATGTGTGCTCTGTGTCTGCCTGCCTGATGTGAATTGCATGTCTGGCTTGTGAGTGACAGGGGCTGGGAGGTGTGTGTGGCTCCAGGAGGGGCAGGGTGAGTCAGCGCAGGGCTGAATAGAGAGATCTGCATCTAGATGGGAGGGAGGAGTTGCACCTGGGACCTGAATAGGGTTGTGCCTTCCCTCTCCAATGCTGGCTCCGCCCCCTGTGGTGCGTCTGATGTCCCTAGCCTACCCTCTGAAAGGGAAGAGGAGCTTGGGCAAAACAAAGTGCTCCAAAGCTCCCCCAAACCAGTTGCATCTGGTTTTTCCCCCAGCCCTGTGCTGTGTCAAAAAGGAAAAGGGTGTATAAAAGAAGGGGCTGTGACCCCATGAAATTGTGCTCTGCTGTGCTGGTCCTGACGCTGGGGGCTGCTGCTGCTGGGCTCCAGGAGGAACCGCCACAAGGGACTGCCTCCCTGCTGGAGGGCCCTGTGTGCTGACCTGCCTGAGCCCAGCCTTGTGCCCCCTGGACCTTGCTTTGATTCTGGGGAAAGGGTGCTTCGTTTTGTCCCTGGACTTTGGACTTTGACTCTAGCGCCTTGGGAGCGCTTGGCTTTCATGTTTGAAGAGCGCTTTGCCCTCTGCAGCGTAGGAGCGGTGCTTCTAATTTTAGTTGCAGCACGGAGCTGCGATCATTTTAAAAAGGGAATCCCGACGTAGGGATTCCCCCGCATTGCTGAGTTCTTGCGGGAGCCCACCCCGCATTTGTGCCTCTCTGGCGGGTGCCCACCCCGCATTGGTATTTAATTAGCGGGTGCCCACCCCGCTTCATACTTTTAATCAGCGAGCGGGTGCCCACCCCGCCTCGCCGCGAAGAGGAAATCACCGCCGCGACCCGCGGCCCGACGCGGAAGTCAGGCGGCCCTGTTTGGTTGTGGGCGGGGCCGCAGAACGGAAGTCCGGAGCCTCGCAGGCTCTGCTGAGAAGTCCCGGGTCCCAGGAGGGGGCCCGGGTGAAGTGCGGCGAGGTCCGGTGCGGCGAAGGAAACCAGGCGGGAGCACACCCCGCACTGGCGAGAAGAAGAAGCGCCTCGCTGGCTCCGCGTTGAAGTCCCGGGAAGGTGGACCGGGCGGAGAAAGACGACGCCTCCCCAGCGAGGGAGGAGAGCAGAGTGCCGGTCCTGGATCATAGGCGGGGCTCCCGAGAGCTGAGAGAGCCCCGCGTGGAAGAAGAGGAGCCGGGAGAGAAGCTTGCTAAGCCCGGTGAGTAAGGGCTCCATCAGTGTTGTTGGTGCCTGTCCGAGGCACAGCGTCGGGGCTTTCGCGGTACCGTGAGTGCCAGTGCTTATTTTGCCTCTTCACCTGCACCGCCGTAGCGGGCAGCTGCAACGTAGGGCCAAGATATTTACAGAGCCCCCGAGGGGGGGGGTTCACCCGGCACAGCAGCGCCAGTGCCATTTTCATTGGGGGCATTTCGTTTTGAGAAGGGGGGTGAGTTACACTCCCCCAAGCCCCAGCGCATTAACGGGCAGTAAGAGTGCTGCCAAGGCAGTTGGAGGGCCAGTTGAGAGGCCCTAGGTTTTACAGTCCCAGAGGAGGACTTGGGCAATTGGGATATTGGTAGCCCCCGAGAGGGCACAGCGAGTGCCCATGCCTTCCGTGATGTTCACAGCTGCCCAGCAATTAGTGGGCAGCTGCCACGTTTAGGCCGTGCACCTGCGCACTTTTTGGTTTGCTGCATTGGCAGCCAGAGGGCCGGTAGACGGTCCTGTAGAGCCCTGACATTTCTGGACATAGGGCATTTGAGCCCTGGAGAAGGCCAGTTGGCCTGGTGGTCCGTTTTATGTGGTAGGGCGCAAGGCCCTAATGTGATCCCTAATGTGTAACACATTGATGCTGAGGATGTTATGCATACCACGTCTATGCTAATAAGGTTTGGGGCCTAAGGTGATTTATTGCCCCATGTCATTTATGTGATGCCTAAGGTCATTATTATAACAGTAGTTATTGGGTGTTTCATTACTTGTGTTTTACTTACCTGTTCTGATGGTTATGACCAGGGCCCGATTGGCCTGGTCTTGTATATAATCCCCTGTGAATATTGCCTAGTGCCAGTTGGCACAGTGTATATTATGTGATTATGTTTCTAATGTATTTATGACAATACAAAGGCTATTTTTTATATAACCTCGTGTGGAGTTCCTTTTGTGGTGTGCCTAGTGTGTTGCTGCTGTGTGTGTGTGTTGCGCAAACGCTTTACACATTGCCTCTGGGATAAGCCTGACTGCTCGTGCCATGCTACCAAGGGGGTGAGCAGGGGTTATCTTTGGCGTGTAACTCCCTCGCCCTGACTAGAGTGGTGGTCTCTGCCTGGCTTTGGCGCAAGCCATAGCCAACCAGAGATCCCATTTCTAACATTGGTTGTCAGCGGTGAGGATAGGACTTGCGTTAGCGCAGTACCACACCGACAACTGGCTACACTACAAAGCTCTGCATTTAGATAATCATGTGTTTGGGGATTATTGTTCTGAGTCTTATTTTAATTCTTCTCCTAAAAGTGTCATTTGTAAATTGTATACTCTTGCTTCAGCTCAGACACCTAGGTCTCCTGTGTTGCACGTGTCCCTGAGCGTCCTGCCAAAATGGAGTCTGCTTTTAATTTTTGTGGTCTGTTTAGATACAGTATGTGGGAGTTGGTGGAGTTCTGTGAGGAGAGAGACATAGCTGTGAGTGGGTCAGACACCTAGTCAAAACTTAGGGAAAACCTGATCCAATGGCAAAAGGATGAATGGGAACGTGAGCGCAATGAGGAGAAGAGGGCCCTGGCCGCACGCCAAGAGGGTGGTGGGTCTGAGGGGAGCCCTGAGGGGAGTCTGAAGAGGAGGAAGAAAATGACAGGACAGGGACGCCAGTAGATAGTGGAGACCCCATAGATAGGGAGTCCCTTGCTGGGTCCAGTGTCGGGGGCAGCGCCCCATCCCTTTCCCTGTCCCCAGAGGAGTGGGTAGATAGGAGGGAAGAAAGGGAGTATCAGCTGGCTTTGGAGAAGCTCAGGTTAGAGCATGCCAAGGAGATAGCGCAGCTGAGTGTGGAGGAGAAAAAGTTAGAGACCGAGAGGGTCCTAGCACAGGAGAGGATGGCGGAGGCTGAGAGGGCCTTCACCAAGGAGAAATTAGCTCTTGGTACGTCCTCTGAGTGTAGTTTTAGTTGTCTGGATTCACCAGTAAGGGTGGGATCCAGTGGTGGCAGCAATATGGAGTCCAGTGCAGGAAGTCCCATTCCCAGTTCCCAAAGTATGGTACCTTGTTCCCAAGAAGAGGAGTACAGGTTGAAGTTCAGGGGCAGTAAGAAACTGTCTCACCAGTCTTGGGAGCAGTTT
Organism: Calotriton arnoldi; assembly: GCA_963921515.1. NCBI lineage: Eukaryota > Metazoa > Chordata > Amphibia > Caudata > Salamandridae > Calotriton > Calotriton arnoldi. Next base: position 1,187,138 of record CAWUFW010002803.1, on the reverse strand, counting down.
GCGGATGACTGTAATGATGCACTGGCTGATTGGGTGATGGTTAACACAGAACAGGATTTTGAAGGACTGTTCAATCTGGTTATCAGAGAGCACATGCTCAGTTGTTGTTTTCCGGGGTTGCGCCAACACCTGTTGGAGTGTGGGCACCCTAACCCCTGGGATCTTGCATGGGAAGCAGACCTCTGGGAAAGTGCCCGAGGTTCTGAAGAGGCATTGGGGAGTGATCCCAAAAGTAGTGGCTCAGATATCTTCCAGTCCTGTATTGGGGAAGAGGTTCAGAGTAGCCCAGCTAGGTCCCAGTGTAGTGGGAGGTGTGTAGGGGCTCACGTCCTGTCTCAGTGGAGTAGGAGTGAGTGTGGGACTGAGTGTCCCCAGGTGCCCGAAACCCAGTCTCAGAACCTGGATGGTTTCTTCAGGGAACACCAGGTTGGGAGCCTAGGCTGTCCTGTTAGTCCATTTGAGGAGGATCTCCTAGTGTCTGGAGAACCTGGAGCGTCTGTAATTTGAGCTCCAGTGGTTCTGGTGTCTGGCAGTGCCGCTCCAGTTGGGAGGGTACAGAAGTCCGGATTGAGGGGTGAGAGGGGGATGTGTTCCCCAGTGGAAAAACCAGTGGGTCAGGGACCAGCCAGAAGGGCTGAGTTTCCTTGGAGTGACCATGGTGACACCACGTCTGTCCTGGGGGATCTTCGCACACTGTCAGGTGGACAGGGGTCGGGAGATCTGCGCCAGGCAGACTGTCACACGACACATGAGTCATGTGTTACCCTCGGGGGGCTACTGTGCGAGTCCCCAGAAGTCCTGGAGTGCCAGGCAAGTACTCAGCCAAAGGGTTTAGACCTAAGGTTGGGAGGCCAGGTTCAGGATCTGCCTGACCTGGAGGGAAGGACGTCTGTAACCAGTGTCCTGACCGGTTCATCTTCCAGGGGTACCGCTCCAGTTGGGAGGGTGCAGAACTCTGGAAGGGGGTGCAGAGGGAGGGAGCCCTCACCTCTGACCCCGGTGCAACCTGAGGGGTTAGACCCTAGGTTGGGAGACCAGTTGTGGGAGAGAGGTCCTGAACTGGTGGGAGAGTTGTGGTATGAGGGTGCCTCTCAAAGGAGGAGAGTGCAGAACCCTAGAAGAAGAGGTAGGGGGAGGAGAGCCTCGCCCGTGACTTCTGGTCGGCCTGAGGGTGTGGACCCTGGGCTGGAGGATCAGTAGCAGTTTAGAACTGCCCTGATGAGGGGAAGAGTGGAGAATGGCTACTATGTGCCAGGGGTTACTACCCCCCACTCTGTGGATGGGCAAGGACCAGGGGCATCTGGGTGGCCTAGGGCCTGGTCCTGGCCGCGGACAGCTAGGGAGTACCAGTGGGGTAGCCAAGTTGGTCCAGAGAGCTTTTACAGAGGGAACCACGTGGGTTCACAGTGGCGTAGAACAGGAGGGTGTCCCTGCAGTTGCGGGCCCGCGTCCGTGTTCTATCGCCCCAAGCACGGAAGCCCATCACAGTGGTGATTGGTCTGCCCTGTGTTTTGGCTGGAAGGGGGTTGTGTTGGACTTGGCCCTTTTGGCAGGTTCACCCCTAAACTTTTTGCCTGTCTCCTAGCCTTTTCCCTGTGTAGTGTTGGTGGTTTTAGGCCTCTAGGCACTTTAGCACTGCTGTCCAGTGTAAAGTGTGTGCGTTCTCGGTGTACTTGTGGTAAGATTGGCCTACCCTCCCATAGGAATGCATGGGGGATAAGTGTGTCCATGGTAATTCCTGGTATGAGAGGAGCAGTGTGGTCAAGTCTGGTATGTATGAATTTGTGTGAATAAATGCTGCGCAATGGTGTGCGCGGATTTATTATGACTGGTGTAGAAATGCCACTTTTAGAAGTTGGCATTTATGTGTGCTCTGTGTCTGCCTGCCTGATGTGAATTGCATGTCTGGCTTGTGAGTGACAGGGGCTGGGAGGTGTGTGTGGCTCCAGGAGGGGCAGGGTGAGTCAGCGCAGGGCTGAATAGAGAGATCTGCATCTAGATGGGAGGGAGGAGTTGCACCTGGGACCTGAATAGGGTTGTGCCTTCCCTCCCCAATGCTGGCTCCGCCCCCTGTGGTGCGTCTGATGTCCCTAGCCTACCCTCTGAAAGGGATGAGGAGCTTGGGCAAAACAAAGTGCTCCAAAGCTCCCCCAAACTAGTTGCATCTGGTTTTTCCCCCAGCCCTGTGCTGTGTCACAAAGGAAAAGGGTGTATAAAAGAAGGGGCTGTGACCCCATGAAATTGTGCTCTGCTGTGCTGGTCCTGACGCTGGGGGCTGCTGCTGCTGGGCTCCAGGAGGAACCGCCACAAGGGACTGCCTCCCTGCTGGAGGGCCCTGTGTGCTGGCCTGCCTGAGCCCAGCCTTGTGCCCCCTGGACCTTGCTTTGATTCTGGGAAAAGGGTCCTTCGTTTTGTCCCTGGACTTTGGACTTTGACTCTAGCACCTTGGGAGCGCTTGGCTTTCATGTTTGAAGAGCGCTTTGCCCTCTGCAGCGTAGGAGCGGCGCTTCTAATTTTAGTTGCAGCACGGAGCTGCGATCATTTTAAAAAGGGAATCCCGACGTAGGGATTCCCCCGCATTGCTGAGGTCTTGCGGGAGCCCACCCCGCATTTGTGCCTCTCTGGCGGGTGCCCACCCCGCATTGGTATTTAATTAGCGGGTGCCCACCCCGCTTCATACTTTTAATCAGCGAGTGGGTGCCCACCCCGCCTCGCCGCGAAGAGGAAATCACCGCCGCGACCCGCGGCCCGACGCGGAAGTCAGGCGGCCCTGCCTGGTTGTGGGCGGGGCCGCAGAACGGAAGTCCGGAGCCTCGCAGGCTCCGCTGAGAAGTCCCGGGTCCCAGGAGGGGGCCCGGGTGAAGTGCGGCGAGGTCCGATGCGGAGAAGGAAACCAGGCGGGAGCCCACCCCGCACTGGCGAGAAGAAGAAGCGCCTCGCTGGCTCCGCGTTGAAGTCCCGGGAAGGTGGACCGGGCAGAGAAAGACGACGCCTCACCAGCGAGGGAGGAGAGCAGAGTGCCGGTCCTGGATCATAGGTGGGGCTCCCGAGAGCTGAGAGAGCCCCGCGTGGAAGAAGAGGAGCCGGGAGTGAAGCTTGCTAAGCCCGGTGAGTAAGGGCTCCATCAGTGTTGTTGGTGTCTGTCCGAGGCACAGCGTCGGGACTTTCGCGGTACCGTGAGTGCCAGTGCTTATTTTGCCTCTTCAGCTGCACCGCCGTAGCGGGCAGCTGCAACGTAGGGCCAAGATATTTACAGAGCCCCCGAGGGGGGGGGTTCACCCGGCACAGCAGCGCCAGTGCCATTTTCATTGGGGGCATTTCGTTTTGAGAAGGGGGGTGAGTTACACTCCCCCAAGCCCCAGCGCATTAACAGGCAGTAAGAGTGCTGCCAAGGCGGTCGGAGGGCCAGTTGAGAGGCCATAGGTTTTACAGTCCCAGAGGAGGACTTGGGCAATTGGGATATTGGTAGCCCCCGAGAGGGCACAGCGAGTGCCCATGCCTTCCGTGATGTTCACAGCTGCCCAGCAATTAGTGGGCAGCTGCCACATTTAGGCCGTGCACCTGCGCACTTTTTGGTTTGCTGCATTGGCAGCCAGAGGGCCGGTAGACGGTCCTGTAGAGCCCTGACATTTCCGGACATAGGGCATTTGAGCCCTGGAGAAGGCCAGTTGGCCTGGGGGTCCGTTTTATGTGGTAGGGCGCAAGGCCCTAATGTGATCCCTAATGTGTAATACATTGATGCTGAGGATGTTATGCATACCACGTCTATGCTAATAAGGTTTGGGGCCTAAGGTGATTTATTGCCCCATGTCATTTATGTGATGCCTAAGGTCATTATTATAACAGTAGTTATTGGGTGTTTCATTACTTGTGTTTTACTTACCTGTTCTGATGGTTATGACCAGGGCCCGATTGGCCTGGTCTTGGATATAATCCCCTGTGAATATTGCCTAGTGCCAGTTGGCACAGTGTATATTATGTGATTATGTTTCTAATGTATTTATGGCAATACAAAGGCTATTTTTTATATAACCTTGTGTGGAGTTCCTTTTGTGGTGTGCCTAGTGTGTTGCTGCTGTGTGTGTGTGTTGCGCAAACGCTTTTCACATTGCCGCCGGGATAAGCCTGACTGCTCGTGCCATGCTACCAAGGGTGTGAGCAGGGGTTATCTTTGGCGTGTAACTCCCTCGCCCTGACTAGAGTGGTGGTCTCTGCCTGGCTTTGGCGCAAGCCATAGCCAACCAGAGATCCCATTTCTAACAGTGATGCACTGGGAACCCAACTCCCTTCTGTGAAATTTCTCTGTAGATTAATAAGAGTCATGGAAGAAGAACATCCCACTTACCCCTAAGGTTCTCTGTAAGAGTTCCCATCATAGTCTTAAGGGTCTTGTTAAACTGATCCACCAAACCATTTGTTTGCAGGTGGTCTGCAATGGAGAAGCAGTAGGTCGCACCAGCTTGCTATCACATCTCTCTCATGTAAGAGGAGATAAAGTTTGTTTCCCAGTTCGAAATGACAGTTTGGGGTAATCCAACTCTCAATAAGATCCCTAGGAGTGGCATAACTACTACCTTAGCAGTTGTGTTCCCCAGTGGTACGGCCTCTGAATGCTTGGTGGCATGAGCCACCATAACAAAGATATATTTGTTGCCTGATGCTGAGGTGGGGCCAATTGGACTAACAATATCAATGTCTACCCATTCAAATTGAACACCTACTCTGGGCAGTGTCACTAACAGTTCCTTGGTCTTATCTCCAAACAATAGACAGGTGCTAAAAGTTCTTAAGAACCTCTCTGAGTCTGGGCACATCCTGGTCAATAGAATAAAGTGTCCAGTTATCCTAGGGCTTCTTATTTCCAGGTGGCCTGCTAAAGGCACTTCAATGGGTAAGTGACAACAGACAGTTTCTGTGCATTAGGGGACTCACTAGCCTCTTTCTCTCTCCTGGCTCAGGATTAATTGGCTCACTATACAGCAGCCAATCCTCCCAGCCAACACAATGGCTTTCAACCACTCACTGACCTGATCTTGACCTTCCTTCCATAGTCTCAAAATGTAGAGCATCTAGCAGACCCTGCAGCTCTGGCAGTGGCCCAGACTCCAACACCTGGTCCAGGTTGTGTGCCTCTTCTTCCTCTCCCTGTGAAGTAAGGCTATAGGCGCTATGAGTCTGCCCTGATCCGCTCACTGCCCTTATCTGGTCCAGGAAAATCTGGGATGGTCCTGGTCTCGTCCAGAGACTGATGTGCATCCTGTGCTCTGCTCAACACCTCTGATGTGGTCCAAGCTATGTATGTTTCAGGTCCTGGTACTAGACCAGGAGCATTCAAGTCAATGCCCGAAAGACATCCAGGATCCAGTCACATAATTGGGTACTCCATGTCATTTACACTGGCTAACCTTAGTTACTTCCTTTCTATAACTTCAGTTAACCTGAAAACAAATGTTTGCCCGTTTATTTAACATATTTTTAATGTTAGGGCTGGTTCAAGTAAACAGCAGCCCAGTGCTGCTGATGACCAAGGGGCCTCATCTAAAGGTCAGGGGGGCCGGGCCACATGCAGGCCTCGGGCCGTACTTTGAGTATCACTGCCCTAGGGTATTCAGATGGATATTCTTGAGAATATCTCGGTCCCTTTCCCAAATGTGCATTACTATTAAGCTGAGTAACATGGGGCCCTCACTCCATGCTCCCAGCGACAACACATTTGCTATAATGGGTGCAGCCAGTACAGGGTCTTTCTCCTGACAGTGCCTTTATAGTGCTGGTCCTTGTGACACCTCCGACAAGTAATCACTTTGGGTTTTGGGGAACCCCCTTATCTTCCTTTACCCATGTTTTCCTGACTAGGAACCCAATTTCCTGTCTGCCTGTGCCCTCTCTTGGTCCCTAGGGTATTGCCCTGGAGGTTATTACCCTGTGGTCTGGAACCAGTCTTTTGAGAAGTCCTCTCTCCTTTTGAATTATAGATCTGCTGCTCCAGCCATTTGTTAACCCTGTTAAATAACTACTTGTCAGCCAACACTGCAAGTGTCTCTGGATCCTCCTCTATCAAAGCAGACAGGTATAGCTAAAGTTGGATAGAACACGCATATCAAAGTTGCTCTTTTACCATCAACTGGTCAATGGCATGAAAAGACTTGGCCTCTATGCCACTCTGCCACTCATGCCAATTGTGAATCCAAGCTTCAAAGAGAATACAATCGAGTCTGTGGCTTTCCCTGAATCTCTCAAGGCACTGAGCTGGCTTTAGCTTAAACATTATCAGAGCTTCCTTCATTCATTCATTCTGCCATTTTATTAGCTACAGGCATTCTCCTAATGACTGCTAGACCTTGTATGGGCAAGCGACTACCTGAAGTGGCTGCCCAAAATACATTATTCAAAGCTGTGCTCTACAACTGACATAAGAAATCAAAAACCTTTTCTAAATATCTTGACCATCCACATACCTATGCACAAGCTCTTTTGGAACCTTTACAGGTACTCCTGCTGAGTTGGACAGGTAATCACTTTTCTCAGATGTAGCTATGTCTGTTGCCATACTGAATATTTCTGTCCCTAAAGCTTGTCACTTTCTAACCAATTCTTTGTCCTTTTCTTTTTCTTCACTTCCTGTTTCTTTTTCCTGCTTTTCCTTTCCATCTCCTCTCTCTCCCTTTTTAATTCGTCTTGAACCCATTCCTCCTGTCCCTCCCATCTCCTTTCCTCTTGTACCTGGTGAGCTAATTTCAACTTTTCTCTCACATTCTCTGGCCTTCTCCTCTTCTTCAACCTTAGCCTTCTGAAGTGCCAGTTCAGAGTTCCACCCCAACTTAACACACTGTAGGGAATGACTCTAGGAGTCTGTAACAGTGGTACCCTGGAATTGGAAGTAAGGAGCAGAAGGCAAGTGTATCTCAGAGAAATGGAGAAACCATGGAAAGCAAATTTGTGACACAGTTGGGGTATGTCCAGAGAAAACCGGTGATAAGAGACTTAAAGAGCCTGAATCTACGTCACGGCCTTGCTGGGTTCATATCAGGGTACCCGCTCCAGGATCCATCACAGTTTCTTCCCTACCACCTAGTTTCTCCAATTGGTACTTAATTAAACCTACAAGGATCTCCCTATCATTGTTCCTGGGAGCCCTTGACCTTCTCTCCGGACACACTTTCTCTAAATGATCTAAGGACAGTGTGTTTTTTAACACAAACTTCATTGCATTTTATTATAGACATGTAAATACATATGTCAGGAAATAGCGGACCACAGTTCTTTTCATAGACATCATGGAAGTGAAAGCAGACAATGTCCAAATTTATAACACAAATGAGCAAAATAATAATGGAGGTCGAGTCCTCCAAATATATGGTTTTTAAGGACAGTCTCTTAATGTCTACTCCCACCAAACTTATATCTGCCATTTTCATGCATATGTAATGCTGCGTTCAAGCTGCAATTGTTGTTCTAGTTCAAACTGGAACTTGCAGATTATACACAGCTTGCTGTTACTTGTCATACCCCATTGTGTGGGCCACAGGCAGTTAGGCGCTACTTGGTCACAAACTTGGTGGTTGTCATCTCTTGTCACTGGCATCCTGGGCGCATCCAACTATGGCTCTGAAAATTGGGCCAAGTACATCCCTTACGCACTTGACTGTCAGAATATTGAGAGCAAGCAGTCTCTGGGGGGCAATAGCTCAGAACTCAGCAGTCAAACAAAAGACACAATAATATAATGTCCAGTTCCTTGGTTACCTTTAGTTTAAAAAATAGTACTTTTCCCATTGCCCAATTCACTATAACCCAATCTTTATGCAGGCAATGCAAGATAGAGACTTATATAAATGGAGGCAAGGAAGATGCTGAATGCTCAAGGTCATGATTACTAATGGGAAAATTAAGTCCTTCCTTCAGTGTAAACCAGAATTGAAATTAGATAAAAAGGAAAGACTGAGATATGCTCAGATCTGACATTGGGCATTACAACCTGAAAATAAAACAGCAGCAATTAGAGAAAAAACACTATTTAAAAAAGACATTATAAGCAAAATTGGAAAGAAAGAGAAATTACATGGTTATAGGCTATCCTGGTGCAGCCAAGGAAAGAAATTACATAGACACATATGCGAAGATGGGAACGTAACTCAAAGATGAACATACAGAATACGCAATAAGAGATGCTCATAAGAGATATACACAAAAGTTTGATTAGGGCTAAAATAGAAAAATACATTATAAAGTAATGTATGGGAGGTATTATACACCAGTAAGACAAAAACGCATATATCTAAACACGAATGGTGAGTTCCAGAGAAGATGTGCTGGAAGGAGCACTGTCTTTCATATATGATGGGAATGTCTGCTGGTAAAGCCTTTTGGAAGGAGGTGGGGAGGACTCTTACTCAGATTTTAGGCTACTGCTTACTGGAAGACCGAGGGATGATGATATTAGGTTTGCACCCTGCGGGCATTAAGTGTTTGCATAAGCAAGACTGGTATACATTTACGCAGTATCTAAGGGCGGTAAACCTAGCACAGGCATATAACTGGAAGAAGACTTCCACACCTCCAATAGAACAATGTTATTACAGGCTGTGGAGAATAAGTGCGATGGAATATTTCACTTATAAGATGGAAGAACAATCCATGGATTTGGAACATAAATGGGGAACCTTACTTTAGGTATTGAAAAAAAGGACTGGCTCAAAATCTATGCCCCCGGAGATGGCGAGCTAATGGCCTATGGACCAAACTCTAAATATAACGAAGGCAAGAATATCTCTGGCTAGTTGCCACCAAGATGTGTTATATGGTTCCTACTAATCTAGTAGGACTGTGTATTTAAAACAACAAACTTCATATACAAAGACTGAGTCTTCCTATATAATCAGTAAATGTTGGTCTGTTTGGCTAGCTCCCAGTACCGCATCTAAACTCCTAAACCTACAGAGGCATAGATGTTGTCAGTAGCTAGGAACATGACTCTCAGATTGCCAAGGAAATCATGGAAACAGATCTAACCCTTTCGTTTGTCACTTTTGCATGCCCAAAGTGTCACAAAGAAAAGATAACGTTTATTGAAAAGCTCTAATCTTTCCAAAGAAAACATGAACTGCATTTGTAAGAAATACGAGACACATTGTTGTAATAAGTGTTATCAGAATAGTGAAAAATACAAACAATTTGATCATGGTAATTGTTCATAACGTTGCTAATGTTACTCCTATCTATTGCTAGCTGCTATGCTAAAGAGAGCCTATCGGAAATACCCATCTGCCCGGTCTGTTGGAATGACGTAAGCCCATACCATGGCACTGTATGCCAGGAAGCCAGGATCAGTGCATCCACGGAACAGTGTATAGTTATCTTGCTTCTCAGGATGAAAGTTGGGGACGGCAGCAGCATTCCATAATGACTCAGGCAGGAGTGCACCTATCACCGAGTTCAGCACGGACGGGGTGAAAATAACAAAACAAAAAGTTTATCACACTGTGCCAAAGGTGCAGAACAGCATTTTACTTAGACTAAAACAGAAGAGTCACCTTCTTGCAAGCACAGAAAAGAAAACAGTGCCTCATGTTCAGATTTCGTGAGACCCTGGAACTAACTGTGCAGACTATGGGGAGATAAGGCCTATCAAGAATAAATGTGTGCAAGGGCCATTCTTGCAATAGAAAAAATTGTGCAAACAACTATTAGAAAATTAGGCTAATTTAAAACAAGAACTAAAATGGAAGCTAAATGCAAGCGCCATAACACCCTCTTCTTGGTCGAAAAATAGACGACTCAAAGAGAAATAATCAATCATATAGAAAATGTTTAAAAAGCTGGGCATTACGTACATTAAAAAAGCCTTACATTTCACATAAAAGTCAACACAAAAAGCAGATGCTAAAAACATATAAAAAAGCCATTTAAAAAACACGCAAACTTATAAAAGCCTGCCAAAAAGAATTAAATAAAAAGCCAATTAAAGAGTCTAAGAGACATCCAAATTAAAATGTGGCATCTCCAGTAAGTCCAGGACACTCTGATCCAGAATGTCGTCAGGGCCCAGGACGGAAACTGCATCTGCTGAGACCACATCAACAGAGGCCGGAAGAACAAGATCTAAGTGGTAAAGAAAGTCATCTCCAGCCCACTCAACAGAAGTCGAGGGCAACTGTGGCAGGAGCGCAGCCCTGTAGAGGAACCAGAAGACAAAGAAACATCTGGCCTAGGCTCATAATTGCCATCTTGCAGTAAAGGGAGCAGAATCCTAGGACAACACAACTGGTGCAACTGCAAAGGATGCTCAAGCCGATTTATGTCCGGAAGCTGGGACAATTGCATGGTAAGGCATAGGTCAGTAGCACACTTGAAAGAGCACCATAGGCAGTGAAACACAGGCTGCACTCTCTGAAACCACACAGACCAGTAGGACATAGACCAGTTCTCGTTCAGTTTAAAAAAACAAGGACACTCTGAAATACTGTATCATGCGTTCATGACACAAGAGGACATGTGGTAGCTCAATTATCACCAGGTCTTGATGTGGGACAGCCATTGCAGATCAACAAAAACAGAACCAAAATAGCCACCAGAACAAACAGCATAATCATAATCTAAATTCCTCCAAAAGTGCTTGAAAATAACGAATGTATAAAAGAGGGACTAACTCCAAGCACAGTCTGAAATGTAGAAACAAATCCAGACCCAATCACTTTAACAAAGTGTACCACTCCAGCGGTGTAAAAATACAGTGTACCAATTCACCAAAATGCTGTGGTAATTGAGTGTGTATCAGTGATTGTCCTTCAGCTGAAGAAAGGGCAACTTGGATATCAAACGTTTCTCGGGCAGATGTTAAAGCCACATCTTTTTGAAACAATAAGGCTTTCAGTCTGCTCAATTTATCAAAGTTAATCTGTGAAAGAGGAATTTCTGGCCACAAAGTAAGTTCCCCAAAAGAATGTGTAGGAGGAACTAAGACAATTATACAACCAGTTACAACCTTGGAAAAAGTGGCTACATAAGGGACACCTGGTTTCATCCCGCAGCAGCTCTGATCATTCAAAATTGAGTAGCTGCCATTTGAAAGTAATACAAATTCAGACTTTATCAATGGCACAGAAACACCCTTTAAATAACACCCAAGGTTAGCCATTGAGGCATTACAGACACCATGCCTGCAAACGTAGTAGCATCCTAAAGAAGTTCCACGGTCTTGTAGACTAACAAAAACCTCTTGGTTGTTGTGCATACATTCATACTGAAAGGCCAAAACCTTACTTCATGTAAAAAATGTGCGCATATTTCTTGATACCTGCCCACAGGAAAGTGTTTTAGACATGAGGTGAAATAAAACGTTGATATTGGTAAAGAAATGAATCCGTGAATCTGCCATGTGGCTGAGGGGGTTTCAGCAAAAGTAAAAGGCAATTTTTCTTACCTTTCTATATTAAGCATCGTGGTAGTGCATTCCTTTTTCACCATGATTTACTGCATACGTGTCAAATTATAAGGCAAAAACAATTCAGTTACATTTAAATATTTCCATGCCACTCAATTTAATTTCATAATCTGCAATGTCCAACTTGATTTTAAAATCGATCTCAACTGACTTTGACCGTGTTGAAGCATAAACATGTCATTTTGTATAATATCAAACAAAGATGAAACAATATTATTCCAAGAACAAAAGTGCACGGGCAATGTGGTCATCCCATTATCGACAACTCCTAATGCTTTTTCAACATTTTCCTTATCAATTTGTCTCAACTTTTCAGCTACTTCTTGTTGAGACATTTTCAAAATGTCATTGTATGTGGCAAAAATAAAACGTTTAGAATGAGGGGCTCTACGACTGAATAAAAAATAGTGTAAATTCATATTATCAGAAAGGAGTGACATGTGGTCTTTAGCTGAGAACAATGTGGAATATTCCAACCACTGTTGCCATAATTTTCCTACACTATAGGTAGCGTTCACTCCCGAATGTTGCGACTGAATATACCGGGGGTCTGGCCTGCTTGCTACAAACCTCTTGGAAGAGTTTAAAAAACAGGCATTGCAGCCATTAATATCATTGGGCCATAATAACCACCCACCAGAACTAGAAACTGACAAATTGTATGTACCATTCTGCACAATCTCATTGAGCTGTTGTTCTGTTAAATTAATAAACTGTTGCCAACCATCAAATTATGCAACAGAGGGAATGCTTGGCGTATTTAAATTTGTAATATTAGCTAAACCAAGACATGTAGTCTGTTGTACTGTTTTGTTTAGGAAAATAATTTGGCGAGGGATTGGACAAGCCCGAAATAAACCATCATTGCCCTGTACCTGACAGTGTTGTGTTCCCCAAACAGATTTAAGCTCAACATTGTCCTTCCAATATTCATAACCGTTTATGGCTAGTTGTGAAATAAACAAATCGGAATAAATTAATTTTGTTTGTGTGAGCATACTTTTCTTTGCTGGCGTAGGTGTAGGCTTATAATAATATGAAACAGGATCAGAAGGGACATTACCAGAAAAATGAGGGAACTTTTGCAAATGTGTTTTGGGACTACCCACAGGTGGTGTCAGAGAGTGTTCCTACTGTGATATAGTTAACAAGATCTGGAACATACATCCAGACCCCGAAGAGTATTTTGTGTGGAGTCTAGTCTCGCAAAGACCTTCTAGGCAGATTATTTACTGCTGTCTGGACTCCAAACAGGGTTTAGGTTCAGGTCATAGCTGGATCCAATAATCTAGCTGTTAAAGACTGCCTTATGTCATGGTTCTTCCATTCCACTATCGAGTTTCCCTCAGGATGATAGGGGGTGGAATAATGCACAGCAACACCCAGAGTGCCCATAGTATCCCAGTAAGCCTTATAGGCAAAAGCCAGTTCCTGACCCAAGCGGAATGCCGCTACTGCATATGTACCGACAAAAACTTGAAAATCTTTCATAACAGTTAGTGCGTTAGCTAATCACTGTGGCCAAACCCATTGAAATCTAGCACAAGAATCAACAGCCACTAGAATAAATTTAAAGACACCATCCGAATGGAGTGGTCCGCAATGATCTAAATAGACACATTGTAAGGGCTTGTTGGAAACTAAAAGAGGTGTCTGCGGTGGGCGTACAGCAGAGGAGGTTTTAATTTGTTGATGAATGTCACAACTAAGGACATAACTTTTAGTTTGTTTATAAAGACCCTGCCGACAGTAGTAAAGAAACCTTAGATGCCATACCAGCATAGGCAGAGGCTAGTCCTTCATGAGCACCTATTATTAACTCTAAATTGCGGTCCCTGTTGGGTATCACACGATCACCCAGCCCGGGAATGCGGGCTAGGGGAATATTTTGAGGACTCAATAGATAGAAGTATTTTTCTGAATATCCTTTAGGTAAGGCCTCGCCACTAGCCGAAGCTGTGACCACATCCATGATGCCAACATCAATCCTCGTTCTTGAACGAGTAATCACAGCTACTAAAACTGTCTGAACAGCCATCTTGGCAGCTTCATCATCCAATGGATTCCCTGCAACTTGTGTACCAGCACGTTAATGACTCAGTGTGTGAATAACAGCCCGTGGCAAAGCATCCTTAAGTGCCGTTACCTTCCCCCAAAGCAATTTATGCTTGGTAGCCTTTCATTTAGAATCATTGAATCCATTCAAGTGCCAATATGGCAATTTACCATTAAAGGCCTGGACACAAATAGATATCACACACTATCAGTGTGGGGAATAAGGGATCTGTATTCTGCAGAGCCAGAACCAAAGCGTTCAATTCAGCCACCTGAGCGGTACAGTCATCTAAAGTTTCTGTATATGTTTTTCGTGCCAGAAACACTCCATCTTTTATGACACCTTTCATAGCAGCACATGCTGCTGAATATTTGTACTTAGTACCAACTGCAGGCTGGGCTGAACCATCAGTACATATTATAAAACCATATTGATCTAGAGGCAAAATTTCACTAGACACTGGGTATCAGCAGCGGCCAGTGCAGGTAAGCGCGGTGGGGCAGCGGGGCGGGGGCTTTGGAAGTCGACAGATGACGGCATAGGGAAAATTTAATAAATAAATCCTATTCTGTCGTCTGTCTACATCCTCCTCCCCCGCCTCACCGCGCTTACCTGCACCGGCCGATGCTGCTGGGTATTCTTGCTCATACTGGAGGTATTCCTGTGTTTGTAAGATAGAATCAAAAACATAATTGTTGGATCTGGCCCTTTTTGCAGGGTTATCCCTAAACTTTTTGCCTTCTTACTCCTATGTTTTCTGACCTGTTTTTGTAGGCTTTAGGACTCTGGGCACTTTACCACTGCTAACCAGTGCTAAAGTGCGTATGCTATCTGTCTAAATTGTATTGGTGATTGGTTTATCCAAGATTGGCATATCTGATTTACTAGTAAGTCCTAGTAAAGTGCACCAGGTGTGCCCAGGGCCTGTAAATCAAATGCTACTAGTGAGCTTGCAGCACTGATTGTGCCACCTAAATGAGTAGCCCTGCAAACATGACTCAGGCCTGCCACTGCAGTGCCTGTGAGTGCAATTTTAAACTGCCATTTCGACCTGGCAAGGGCACCCACTTGCCAAGCCCAAAACATCCCTTTTACTACATGTAAATCACCCCTAAAGTCGGCCCTAGGCAGCCCCGTGGGCAGTGTGCACTGTATTTAAAAGGTAGGACATGTACTGTTGTGTTTTACATGTCCCAACAGTGAAATACTGCTACTTTCATTTTTTACTATTGCACGGCCTATCTCTCCCATAGGGTAACATGGGGATTGCCTTGAAATATCTTTTAAATGTAGTTTCCCATTGGGAGCAGATAGAGATTTGGAGGTGGGGTCTCTGAACTTACAATTGTTGGTGAAGTTTGTTTTTAAATTGTGTGTTTGAAAATGCCACTTTTAGAAAATGGGTATTTTCTTGCTTAACCATTCTGTGCCTCTGCCTATCTGTGGAATACAGGTCTGGGTTGACTGACAGTTGGGCTCTTGTGCATTCACTCTAGACAGTCATACAAAGGGAGCTGAGGTGTGCCTTGCATATCCTGATGGCCCATCACCAGGCTGATAGGCCTTCCTGAGTGGTGGGGGGAGTTGTCACTGACACCTGAATAGGGCTGTGCCTGTCCTCACACAAAGCTGTCTCCACCTCCCTGTAGTGTGTCTAGAGCCAGGTAAGGGAAAGGCAGATTCATGTACACTACAAAGACTTTCCTTTGAAGTTTGCCTACTTCCAAGGCAGAAACAGGTATAAGTATTGGACCTCTTTTGAGGGACTAAGCAGGCAGCTCGAGGACACGCTGAGCAATGTCAGTGGCGCTGAAGATGAACGCAGTGTGCTAGACTTACAGACCACGAGACCTGGTTCTTGGGAAGGTACGGGGACTCCCCCCCCAACGGGAAGTTTCCGAGCGTGTCTGCATTGGCGCTATACTGTGCCTGACCCTGCTGGGACCGACGGATCTGCCTAGGGGGTAGCCATCTCTGGTTGCCTGACCAGTCAGTTTGCCATGGTTAAGGAGGATGCGCGGCAACCTAAAATCTCGTTTGAGCAGCGAAAAACTCCGAGGGGAACCACCCCCACGGTGAAAGAACTAACCGAAGTGACCATGGCTGCCACATCTGTCCCTGAGCCTAACATCCGTGAAATGTTTGCCGATCTGAAACACGCTTTATCCGCCATCGACCTGACGATCAACTCGATGTCAGACCGCCTGGACCGGCTTCGGGACAAAGTGTCGATCCATGATGAGCGTCTCACGGAGGTTGAGCAGTGGTTATCCGCGTTGGAGGATGAGGGAGTGACAACCCGGGAGAAGCTGCTCCGCATGGAGAAAGTGCTGGAGGTCATCAGAAATAAAAACGAGGACCTCAAAGCGAGGTCCCAGCGCAACAATCTGCGCATCCTCGGAATCCCGGAAACCACTGCGATGACCCGAGTAGAGGACTACGTCGAGGAAATGCTGCGATTCCTCTTTGGCGAGGCTCTATCTGCGATGTGTATTGTGGAGCATGCCCACAGGTCCCTCGGCCCGAGACCCCCCCTCGGGGCCTCGGCCCGCCCAATCATTGCGAGACTTTTAAATTATAGGGACCGTGATACTGTGCTGCGAAAGGCTCGAGATCAACACGAACTCAGGTACCAAGGAAACTCGATTTCCTTTTTTCCCCGACTTCACCTTGTCTGTTCAGGCCGCCCGCCGAGAATTTGTACCGGTCAAGAGACTGCTGCAGCAACAAGACATCAAGTATTCCCTACTATACCCTGCGAAGCTCCGAGTCTTCCACTCCGGCAAGACATCTTTTTTTACAGCTCCCAAGCTTGCTTCCAAGTTTGCACGCAGCCTCAAGCGTTCGAGGCCGGAGGTTCCCGTGAATGGGGATCAAATGGTAGAGGACCCCCTCAATGAAAACGACTGAATTAGTCTAGAAGAGCTCCGTAGTGCAAATCTGACAGGGGAGACTCTTGCACCCGGCTGAACTGGCGCACGCCCTGGGCCTTCTGAGTTTGGCAACCCTATGAGCACATGAAGGAGGTGGTACTGAACTGGGTTACCCGACTGCCTAACTATATGGCCCTTGAGGGCGCTCTCTTTCCAGTCACCCAACTCTCTGTTGTTGGGCAATGCCAAGCCCCGTGGCGCCACCCCCTGGAATGAGTCCCATGTTCCATTTTGCTGTTGGCCTCATTCGGCCTTGTGTGGGCAGGGTAGATGCCCTCCAGCCAAGTTGGGCGGCTGTAGTGGGTGGGGGGTGGGTCGTTTGGGTGGCAGGTGAGTCACCCGGGATGGGTTGTTTTTCTCTTTACGTGTCTCCCCTTTCTTCTTCCTTTCCTTCCCTCTCTCTGGTCCGGAGTCCACAGTTGCTGGCCTCTGCTCCCCACTTGGCGCGCATGGATGCATGGAAATGTAGTGATGACTGTAACTACTGACGGGACACACACCCTAAAAGCTGTAACCTGGAATGTGAGGGGTGTGACTGATGGCAGAAAGATGCAGCTGGTGGCAGAGCTCCTCAATCGATATGGGGTGGACATTTGCTTTTTACAAGAGCTGCATCTTATGGGACCCAGCTGTTCATGCTTGTGGGCGGGGTGGATGGGTGAAAAGTTCATAGCGGGATACTCCAATTATGCCAGGGGCACAGCTATTATCCTTAGAAAGGGCCTCCCTTGGCATACGCGCACTGCAATATGCGATCCCCAGGGACGTTATGTGATGGTGGCGGGGGTTCTTGAAGGTCGCCCAGTTAGACTCATATCAGTATATGGCCCTAACACTGGCGATCCCCAATTTTTCAATGAGGTGTGGCAGCTGGGCAGTGCTATGGGGAGGTGATTTTAATGTGATTCTTAACTCTGATCTTGACAGGTCGAGTGGTTCTCGCCGGCCTCACCCCCGAGCTGCGGCGCAACTTCAGACCTTATGGAAGACCACGATCTGATAGACGTTTGGCGTCCCCAACACCAACAAGGCCGGGAGGGGGCTTGCATCTCCTCTGCGGGCCCCACTTGGTCTAGAATTGACTACTGGCTCATATCTCGTGACATGGACACCTGGGTTAGACACTGTGCTCACCTTGCCCGAACACTCTCGGACCATGCCCCAGTACTATTAGAATTTATTTTACCGAGAGGCAAGATGGCTGCCGACTGACATCAGTGAGAGTGGCTCCAGATCCTCTCTCCCGGAGACTCATTGAAGTTAACAATGTGGTGATCCATAGCTAAAGGCTGCTATGCGAATCCAGGTTCACCTGACGGAGTACGTGGCAAAGCTGAAGCAGGCGATTTCCCGAGGCTCTCCGTGCAAGTTTGGCGATCAGCTCGCACTCGTGGTTGTGGTGCCCTGGGCGATTCTACGGGCGTCCGGTAATCGACGGAAAAACAGCGCAGTGATGGGGCCGAAAAGTCAGCGTGCCGCTAAGGACACCGCGCTGAAAGAAACGCAAAAGGAGAATCCGAGTCTCCCTGGCCCGGCAAGGCATGGTGGGCTGTCACGGCGTGTGCTGAATCCAGCGAAGAAAGACGGCGATCTCGTCAACAAAGGAACGAGCGGGACCGCTGAGGGACGCGGTAAATCAAGGATTGTGGGGCCGGCGCTGACGGGGGGAGAGCTCCATGCGCCAACCGACCCTGGTCGAAACTTTTGCGGCGGTAGCAGCCGTGGATAAAGTTGCTCAGGAGAAAGCTGCTGCCGGGGGCCAGAGATCAGTGAGTGCGGGAACAGCGAAGCCGGATCGGACCCACACGCAATAATAACAACAACAACAGCAACACCGAGGCAATCAGATCACGGACTGACGGAGTGTCAGACATTGGTGGCGGCAGAAGTGGATGAACTTGACCTGCAAGCTGGAACAGGAGCACCGGAGAACCTTGATTGCCCTGAGGTGAACCTCACGAAGGAGAAAGGAGAAGGTGATCTGCAAATGTCTGCCCATTTCGGTGAACTGCTGGGAGTATCAGATGTAACTCACTTGCAAGGGATAAGGAAAATACAGACAACGTCCTTCTCAGATGCAGAGATGGGCGCGGCGAAAGTGAGTACCGCTGGCCAGGTCATAAATCCTGTGCAACTAAAACCATTATTAGGCTCCCCTGAAGCGGATAAGTTCTTTTCATTAAACGATGACACTGATTGGTCACTCAGTAGGGGAGAGAACTCCGAGGAGGGCACAGAGTCAGATTCGGGTGATTCGCCTACATTCAATGGGGATACTCGTTCTAAAACCCGCAGGCTCAAACGTAGATCTAAAAGAGGCACTCTTTCGAGTGAGACAGAGACAGCACGTAAATTAGTTTGGGACTATTCAGCTACAAGCCAGACCTATCTAGATGAGGCTAGGGGAGCGCACTGGGGGCTCTGGTGGTTTGGTCAGGGATACATCTTCAACTACATCTATGCCTTCGTTAGAACTTGTATATGCTACTCTGAAGCAGATGCAAAGTGAAGCTAGAGCAGAGAGCCAGCGGGCCCAGGCGTCCACAAAAAAATTACAAGGGTGTCTACGGAGAATGAATAAGCTACAATCAGAGATGGTGGAAAGAGTTGTTCACGTTGAGCAAAGAACAGAAGCTCTTGAGGAGGATGTTGGAAGACTGCAAAACCTTAAAGGTGCGCAAGATAAGATATCAGAAGACATGATGTGGAAGATGGAGGATTTCGAAAATCGGCAGCGCCGCAATAATGTGAGGTTGCTGGGTATAGCGGAAAAAGGTGAAGGGGAGAACATTATGTCTTTTGTAGTGGCTCTCTTAAAGGGTGCATTCCCGGATTTAGCACAGTGGAACTGGGAGGCAGAAATTCAGAGAGCACACCGTTTTCCCTTCACCCAGAAGAAGAACAAGGGCGCAGGTCAAGAAGAGCGACCAAGAGCTATCTTGATTTATGTGGGCAACTTTCTCCTTAGACAGGCGCTCATAGACATGGCAAAGCCAGACTCCAAGAGGACTTATGATGGACATACATTTTTCACTAGGCCAGATTTCTGCCATATCACAGTTGAGAGGAGGTGGCGACTCCGACAACTAATAGCACCCTTTCATGAGGCTGGCTTTGAAGCTTATTTGCTGTTTCCTTCGCGACTTAAGGTCATAAAGAATGGGCGGGTCAGAATGTTTTTTTCTGAAATTAAGGCACAAGAATATCTGGGGGAGGTAAAGGAGGCCAAAGAGAAGGTTTGAGTGGGTTAAGTTAATGCTTCCCAACTCAGCATTGGTGCATATTCCTTCCCAGCGCTTATCGTGTTGTTCCTTTTCCTTTTGCTTTAACGTATGTCTTTGGCTATTAGCGGTTACCACAGCATATTAAGTAGGATTATTTTGAAAAATGGGTTGATGGTAGGGGGGATCAGGGACCACTCGAGGTGTCACACTTGGTCGCCACACATAGGTCCGCCGGACCTATTTGCCTGTGTGGGAGTGTGGGGGGGGTGGGGGGTGGTGGGGGGCCTCAGTGGGATGGGGAAGTGGGTGGTGGGAGGAGGGGGGGAAGGCGAGGGTAAAACTAATGCACAGTTTGATATGAAACAAAAAATGGGGACAGACTCAACAGACAATATTGCACAAGGAAAGTTTTAAAGATGTTAGAAGCTGAACTTAAACTGAATTTAAGTAAACAAAATAACACTTGATGAATCTGCGTGTCGCATCTTTGAATATATGTGGCTTAAACGATCTGACTAAGAGACAGAGAGTCGCTATAACTTTGAGGGCACTCCACATTGATATACTTTGTCTTCAGGAAACTCATATTGAAGGTAGTCGCGGCAAGGTTTTAGAACAGCTAGGTTTTGAGTTAGTAGTTAATACTAATCAAGGCACCAAAACAAGAGGGGTGGCTATTATGTCCCGGCGGCTAGGTGTTATATTTCGAAGGAAAGCGGCGGATAAATGGGGCCGGTGGGCTTTGGCTGAAGGTTGGATAAATGGGGTTGCTTTCACAATCTGCTCGGTCTATGGCTCAACGGGAGATGACCCAGAATTATTTGAATTCTTGGATGTGGAGCTAGCCTCCTGGCCCGCCCCGGTGATAATGTGTGGTGACTATAATATTAATGGTATGGGTGGTCTTTGGGGGGAAAAAGGGGGAGGTTATACGGGTAGAAAGAAGAGGGTATATAAGGCGCTTACTAATTTGGTGCAGAATAATGCACTTCGGGATGTATGGGTATCCCTCTACCCTAAAGATTCAGGTAGTACATATTTTTCGGCGCCTCATCAGGTATTGGTGAGATTGGATTATTTTTTTGTAACATATTCTTTAATATCTAAGTGTAAAATCGAGAAATACCCCCGATTGCTTTCGGATCATAATCCGTTAGTGCTCACTGTTAATCTAGGGGGAAACCCAAGCAAATGAGGCCGTGGACATTCGAGAGAGGCTTATTAAAGGATCCGGAATATATAAGGCATATAACTGAATGGATTCAGATATTTTGGGAAATTAATAGAGCAAGTGCTAGCACTGGGATTGTATGGGACACTTTCAAGGCTGGAGTTCGGGGGAAACAATGAGCTATAGCCTATTTAGACGTAAGAAGGAAAATCAGAGGGAGAAGGCGTTGATCAACAGATTGAAAGAATTAGAGGAGGATCTGGCAGTAGGGGTTAGTAGGAAAGACTCTTTGGATGGGATTTTATTAAACTTAGCGGTGACGAAAGCTGAATTGGGAGATCTAGTTACGGTTAAAGCGGCAGAAAGGTTTTTAACTAGAAGAGAGCATTGTTATGAGTATAACGAAAGAATAGGACATACTCTGGCAGTGCGGCTGAGGCAAAAGAGTCTAGCGGCTGAGATTAGAGGGGTTTTAGATACCACTGGGAGATTAGTAGAAGACCCGCAGGAGATTCGGGAGGTTTTTCGCCTCTATTACGAAAAACTCTATTCCGAAGATAAGAGTAAACAAATGGCTCACAAGCAGGCGCATAGCAAGAATTATTTGAGTACAGCCGGCTTGCAAGGGGCAGATGTTAGCGACGGAGAAGTACTGGCGAGAACACTAACCTTAGATGAGATTTTGGAGGCACTTCAAAATCTTCCTTCAGGGAAAGCAGCAGGACCCGATCAGATTCCAGTTGAGTTTTACAAAGTATTTGCTGAAACAATCGGGCTGGATTTACTGGAAACAATGTGTCAGGCTCAGCTGGGGAGCTCAATTCCTGATTCATGGGGAGGGGCAGATATCATCGTATTCTTAAAAAGGGAAGCCCCCGGAAGAACCTGGCTCTTACCGGCCAATTACACTTATGAATAGTGATGTTAAAGTGTATTCTAAGGTATTGGCAACCCGGTTGAATAAAATAATTGGGAACTTAGTTCATCCGAACCAGCATGGCTTTATACCCGGCCGAGGGACTACGGAACATATTCGTAAGGTTATTACGCTGTTTGATGTAGCTGAGATCTCAGGAGACCCTATGGCACTGATTTTACTTGATGCCGAAAAAGCATTTGATAGGGTCTCCTGGGATTACCTCTGGGAGGTACTGAATATGTTTGGTTTGGGTTTCGACTTTATTAAGGCAGTGCAGGCCATGTATAAAGCTCCAATGGCTCGATTGAGAGTTAATGGGGAATATACACTACCTATGAGTATTAACCGCGGTACACGGCAAGGGTGTCCATGCTCACCCCTCCTGTTTGCTTTATATATTGACCCCCTGATTAGGAAATTGGAAACTAATAATAGTATTAGACCAATTAGATTTAACGAGTTAGATGCTAAGATAATGGCATATGCAGATGATGTTGCCGTGGTAACCCCAGATCCAGCTGCTGCTTTAATTGGTTTAGAGCGGGAAGCAGAAGCTTTTGGTTTAATATCTGGGTACAAGCTAAACCGGGCTAAGACCCAAATTGTTCTAAACAAGGAGGCCCAATTTGATGATTCACGGGTGGTGGACTCAGCAATATACTTGGGTATCAATATAATGCCTGATTTGGGGAAAATAGTTGGGGAAAATATTGGCCCAATTATTAACAAGGCTAAGAAAGACTTTGACCGGATAAACAATCTGCATATGTCGATCATGGGACGCTGCAACGTGGTTAAGATGGTGTTCCTGCCTAAAATACTGTATGTGTTTAGAGCTATACCTTTAGAATTTGAGAAACATTGGTTCGGGCTCCTGGAACATATGGTGAATAGATTTATTTGGACGCACGGCAAAACCAGAAGAGCTTTGAGATTTATGACCTTGCCGCGAGACAGGGGGGCTGGGCAGTCCCTGACTTCAGATTGTATTATTGGGCGGTGGCTTTACAAAATATGATTAGTTTGCTGGGTGGTTGCAAGGCTGATTGTTGGACTAAAACAGAGCTCTCTGATCCGTACCAATACTTACTAGGAAAAAAAGCTAAGAATTGTTTTATGAAATTTAACGAACCTAGCTATTTTAAAAAGACAAGGTTTAAGACGCTAAATGCTGCATTTAAAATCTGGACGGCACTTAAGAAGAGCCTGGGCCTTGGCCGAATCCACTTCTACACTCAGCTATACAAGAACCCTTCCTTCCCGGGGATTTTTGCAGACACAATTATGAGGGAATGGGATAAGTGTGGAATACGGACGATTGGGGATCTTTTGGTGCAAGATGGGTTAAAAACATTTAATGAACTACAAAGTGTATATGGTTTAAGTAGGAGGAGTTTTTTTAAGTATTTGCAATTAGCTAGCTTTGTAAAAGGGAAAAAAGGGGGACCATATCATTTTGGAAGAATCAGAATTTTGGATAATATTCGATCAGGGGAGAATTGCACTATTAGGGGGATATATATGGAATTAAATCTGCTTAAATCAGATGATCTAGATAAGCATGGGGGAAAGTGGGCTGAGAAGTTTGATATTGACCCTGATGACTTTCTCGATTCCCTAGAGCTAGGTAACACCATTTTGTGCTCAGCGGGACTCCAGGCACAGCACTATAAAACTCTCTTCTCTCTGTATATTACACCAGCTAGAATTGCGCAGTGGGGGGACAAGAGGGGATTAGATGTTCCCGGTGCGGAAGCTTAGCAGCAGATGCAATACATATGTTTGCGACCTGTCCGCAACTGGAAACTCTGATTAAAGAGATAGAAAAATTTATTAATCAAACTTTGAAATTAAGAGGTTCCCTATTACCTGTTTTAATGGTCTTAGGGGTGAGAAAATCTGGTTTCCAAGACCCAATGAGGTATTTTTGGTTCGTCGCCATGGCTGTATTACGTATATGTATTTCCTCAGCATGGTTGGATCGGGCTGCTCCTACTTTTCAGCAATGGTTAGCCAAATTATTGTTTATTTATAATCTTGAGAAAGGAATATATGAGAGGAGGGGAAAAGAGGTAGGAAGCTTGGTAGGACAATATGGGCCCCTATTTATAACTGGAAAAATGAAATGAGTAATTAATGATGTTCCAGTTTCCAGAATGAGCCGTATATTACTATACTATGGCTATTATAATGAATTTTTGTTGTATTAATTAATTGGGCTGTCCCCCTATGTATCATAACGTGTAATGTATTGTGACTATGTGCATTTAAAAATTTAATAAAAATATTTAAAAAAAAAAAAAAAAAAAAAAGAATTTATTTTACCGGATGCGCCGAATAGAGCCTTCAGCTGGTGCCCTCTGGGACCAGGTGTTCCGAGAGGAAATCTGGTCCACCATAAAGGACTACTTTGACACTAATGCCGGCTCTGTAGGTTCCCCGTCCACGATTTGGGAGGCATTTAAGGCTCTCATCAGGGGCAAGTGCATCGCAATACAAACTGGCATTCTGCGCTCATTAAGGAACGATTTGCGGCGGCTTGAAAAGGAGATACGCTTGCTTGAATCGGAATTTTTCGAGTCCAGTCAGCTTGCGATCCTCGGACAGATTAATGCTAAGATAGCGGAGTTTGAGGAGGCAGCGCACAGAGAAACGCATTACTTGGGGCGGGAGGCGCATGCCCGCCAGTACGGTGAGGGCGACCGGGCCGGCAAAACCCTTGCGGGTTTACTTAAAAAGCCACAGGCAAATGACTATATAAGCGAGCTGCGCACCGACACGGTCGCGGTCGGGCAAGTATCAGTTCAAGCCGAAATAACCAAATATTATTCTTCACTATATGCCGCACGACAGCTGGAGGCACTTCCCGATCTGCTCCCCTTTTTTGGCTCCATTGAATTAGTATGACTCAGCGATGCACATCGAAAGTATCTGGACGAGCCTTACACGGAAGAGGAGGTGATTAGGGTAATCTGGACCATGCCGAGGGACAAGGTGCCGGAGCTGGACGGATTGACCCCTGCCTTCTACAAGGAGTTTGTGCCGCTTCTCGCACCCCACCTCCTCAACATGTATGAGGACTCACTCGAACGGGGCGTTCTCCCTCCATCCCTCCACGAGGCATTGATAGTGACCATCCTTAAGCCGGACAAGGACCCGATCCTCTGTGATTCCTACAGGCCACTGTCAATGATCAATGTGGATAATAAAATCCTCGCTAAGTTGTTGGCTACGCGGCTGCTTCCGCTGCTTCCCACAATACTCAGGCCTGACCAATGTGGCTTCATTCCTGGTAGGAGCACTGCCCATAACCTCCGTACCCTCTTTGCGGTGATGCAGGAGGTGGATCCCTCCCTCCCCGCCGCCGCCGTTTTCCTGGATGCAACCAAGGCGTTCGACATGTTGGAATGGCCCTATCTGTTCTCGCTCCTGGCCCGTATTGGCGTGAGTCCTGCCTTCCTCCGAAAGATTGCATTACTATACACTTCCCCGACAGCCAGGCTGCGGATCAACAGAGTGATCTTCCCTCAGATTGCTGTGGCTCGTGGCACGAGGCAGGGGTGTCCACTATCGCCCCTCCTCTTTGCCATAGCCATGGAACCACTGGCGGCCAAATTGCGGCAGCATCATGCTCGGAGGGGGCTCGATTTCGCGCCTAGGGTAATCCTGGAGTCAATGTACGCGGATGATGTGACTCTCTATGTCAATCACCCGGCGACCAATCTTGACCCCCTTATACGTGAAATCACCAGATTTGGTGGACTTTCAGGCGTCAATGTTAACTGGGGGAAATCTATAATTTTTCCACTCACTGTTGCCACGGTCATGTTTCAGTCCGAATTCCCTCTTAAATGGGCGGTCTCACCAGTGAAGTACCTCGGCATCTGGATTAGTAGGGATCATGACGAGCTGTGGAGATGCAACTGCGGCTTGCTCATGGAATGGTTGGAGAGTCGATTACCCCGTTGGAGAGCGCTCCCCCTCTCCCTGGCCGGCCGGATTGCCATTGCTAAAATGGTGGTGCTACCAACATTCCTCAATGTGTTTGTGAATCTCCCGCTCCCCCTCACCTCCGAATTCAAGAGGAGGTTACGTTCAAACCTGATATCCCTGGCATGGGCGGGCGGGCAACCTCGTGTAACCTGGGAGGCCCTTACGCTTCCGTTCGAGCTGGGTGGCTTGGGAGCGCCTGACATGGAATTGTACCACAGCTGCGCGCAGGCTCAATTTGGGTTCCATTGGATATACCCGACTCTATTCATGGCGCACACTGCCCCCGAAAGTGACCAAGCGGACCCAGTCCCGCTACACATGGCATTGTTTCATCCGCAAAATCGCCCGCGGTCTGAAATTGACACAGTAGGATGCACGGTCTGGGCATGGCAGCAACTCCACCGCAGAGCACGTCTGGACACTCTGTTCGCGCCATCGGTGCCGCTCATTAGACACCCAGCATTGCCTTTCACGACTGAGGCGGGGGTTTGCCAGCGACTACGCAAGCTCCAGTTACATACACTGGGGCATGCTTTCCCGGAAGGCGTCTTCATCGATCTAGACACCGCATTAGGGGAAGATCACACTGGCCTCCTTGATAGAATGACTTACTGCGGGCGGCGATTCGAGCACAATATCCCTCGTTCCCGATTGCGCCCCCAACTTTCCAAGTTCTGGAAGCATTTTTAACTAATCCCTCGCCCGCAAACTTATTTCACGTATCTATTCTGGCATGCAGCGCGAATCTCCAATCTGCATACCCCCCGCCCAGCGCGAATGGGAGGCAAGCTTGGGAACTCCGTTTGGGGAAGGAGTATGGGCCTACTGCTGCATACAGTCAAGAGATATGTTACCCAATTATAGATTGCGGCTTATCCATTTCAAATACCTCCACAGGCTATATAGGACCCCTGTGTGGCTGCGTAAAGCGGGGTTGGGTACGGATGGGAGATGCGTATGCTGCAGAATGCCTGAGGCCTCCTTCATGCACCTGGCCTGGGAATGCTTGGACGTAGCGAAATATTGGACTTGCATTTTTGATGCGCTGGATGAAATGTTGGAATGCAGGCTGGAGCGTTCTCTGCTTATTGCTTTGCTAGGATATGTCAGGGACCTCCCGGCAGACATTAGGAGGCTGGCTGCCATGATGCTGCTATTAGCCAAGAGGCGGGTGGCTTTCTGCTGGGGCAGTAAGCGTAGACCGCGCAGGGATGACTGGCTTAGAGACGCTGCTTTCAGCCATAACCAATTGTCAGAGTTTTGGGAGCTCATGCCAACACAGGCGCACCCTCACAACATCTGGGAACCTCTGCAAAGTTTTTTACAAACTCATTCTGTTGACCGCACACATGCCCCAGCGCCGGAGGTATAAACGGGCACAATGACGCATGCGTTACTATCGGGGGACCGCTCCATACATCGGAGTACCCCTCTCCCCAATTTGACCAGAGAGACACCCCTTCCCCCTCCCCGCTCCCCTCTCTCTTCCCCCTCCTCATGCTGATCTACACTTCTGATCCCTTTCTCCATTCTATTTTCTTCTCTCTTCTCTTTTTGTTGACCAGCGACTGCTGCCTTCCGGGCTGACGCACAGACTGGCAAGAATATGTGCCACTACAGAACTTTGCACGTATGGCTGGACTACCAATTATTGTAACTTGATAACTGTGCATTTGAATGTATACATGTGCAGATTTGCCTTTATATGTATCTCCAATATCCCCTCTCCCGGGGCAGTATGTCACAGTTTGTAATTGCTAAAAATCTATAAATAAAGTTTAAAAAAAAAAAAAGTATTAGAACTCTGACATCCCAAAATCAGAACACTTCTGGACTGCGGACATTCTGCCAGGAAGAAGAGCTGGATGCTGTAGGAGGAAATCACACTCTGCCTGTTGCTTTGTTGTGCTGGCCTGCTGCTTCTGTCCTGGGAGTGTAAGGACTCGACTTTGCTTTCTACATCCTGCTTCCGAAGTTCTCCAAGGGCATGTGCGTTTTTGCCACCTGTTAAGAAGTCTGAGGGCCATCAAAGACTTCACCTACCAGTGCCAGGGCTCTTCTGCTGAGAGACCTGACTTGCCAAGTGGTGCCAACTCCAGTTCCTGGGCGCTTGGAAGTGTAACCTGGTGATCTAAAGAAAACCTCCATGCATCGACTCCCAGCGACTGTTTTCTCGACACATCGCTGCACAAGATCACTGCATTGATGCTGCCTGCACCAAAGCATGGTTCCCGCTGGAAGTATTGACCACAGCTTTCACAGCAGGCCCCACTTGCCATCACAGCACATCAGAAAAATCACTGCAGTATGAGTCCTAAGCACCATGTCATCGACATCCATGGCACTCGCTCCGATGCAGCACCTGCTCACGGCTGAAGAAACGACATAGCGCCTGCCTTGCGGCTGCGAAATTGTTCACAAGGGTTTGATCTCTTTTCATTATATGGGATGATGCATGGGGAGCCAGAACTCCATCAACAAATTTCACAGCAGAGTGTTCAGGCAAATGATGACCATTGATGAGCAAGAAGAACACTGTCACAAGCCCAATCCACATGAAAAGGAATATAAGCGTGAGTACCATCCAGATGTATGTACAGGGTGGGACTAGGTAAGTCTTTTTGAAACAGGCAATGAAAAGGCGGGAACGTGTCGGAGGTGATGCCACAGATGCCAGAGATGAGGATGAAGAAGAAGAGTCTGATGAAAAACTGGTACGATCCATATAATAATCACTCGCTCCCAAACGAAACAACGGAGGAATGTCAATGACGACCTCCATTGGAGGAGAATCATACTTGATATATGCATTAGTGGAGATAGAAGGTACAACAGGCAAGAAATCAATAGAAGTCTCCAATCCCCCTCCATTATCCGGGGAGTAATCGAAGAAGCTGAAGCCGTCGGATTCAGTGACAGGTCTCGGTTTGGAATACTTGGAATCATACTATTTAGTATCGGCCAGATGGTGTAGCTTGACATTGTCAATAGAAATAAATCTGTTGTCCTTGCGGCCTGGCAAAGGCGACAAGATCACTGTACGAGTACCCTTCAATTCAAGAACGGGGACAGGTGCACAATAAGAGGGACCAAATTCTTTTTTGTTCTCCAGCTTTTCTCGTACCAGATCACCAACTTTAGGAAGCCAGCCAGTAACAGGAATCAGCACTGCTGCTTCAGCGGACGAGGGCGAATG
Organism: Calotriton arnoldi; assembly: GCA_963921515.1. Classification (NCBI taxonomy): domain Eukaryota; kingdom Metazoa; phylum Chordata; class Amphibia; order Caudata; family Salamandridae; genus Calotriton; species Calotriton arnoldi. The sequence continues at coordinate 1,158,203 of CAWUFW010002803.1, read as the reverse complement.
ATCTTTAGCCAGTGTGTCACGGGTCTTTTGGAGTTCCTGTAACACAGTAGAATGGTTATCTACGTCAAATGTTGCGGCAGCCGCCACAACGTCTAGACCATCAAGGTCTGGCACAAACATTTTAATGCCAAAGAGCATTTTGTATGGTGTCCGTCCACCCAGAGATCTTCTTGGGAGATTATTAAGTGCAGGTTGAACCCCATACAAATGAGTCAGCCAACCCCTGCCAGTACCTAAGACTCTAGCTGTCAAAGATTGCTTTAAGTCACAGTTCATTCGCTCCACTATAGAATTGCCCTCAGGCCTGTATGGAGACGAAAACTGCACCAGCACCCCCAGAGACCTCATTGTATCCTTGTAAGCCTTAAAGGCAAATGCAGGACCTTGGTCAGAATGGAAGGTGCTACAGGCAAAAGTTCCGACAAAGACACGCAAATCTCTAATGACCTTTTGAGCGTCAGCACTGCGTTGTGGCCAAACCCAAAGGAATCGAGTGCACAAATCAACTGCACCTAAAATATGTTTATATGCAGTGTCAGATGTCAAAGGACCGCAGTGATCAAGATAAATACAACCAAACGGTTGATTAGAAATGTATAGCTGTGTATGTGGTGGACGTACAACCGTAGAGGGTTTAATCTGTTGACAAATGTCACAAGACAGTACATAATTACGGGTTTGCTTGTATAGACCACGTCACCAATAACTTTGCTGTAAAATGGAAACAGTTGCTGAAACTCCGGCATGTGCAGAAGCCATGCCTTCATGTGCGGCTATGATCAAAGGAAGTCTGCTGTCCCGTTGGGAATCAACCGATCCCCAACGGACGGTATCGTAGCAAATAGGACTTGCTCAGGTGACAAATGATAAGAATACTTTGAAGGGAATCCCTGCGGGAACTCCGTCCCACCCTTGGAAGCAGCAATTGCCACAAGAATATCATTATCAATTTTAGTCATGGACCTAGTTACTGCTGCTACTGAACATGTGGCTACTGCAGATTTAGCTGCCTCATCAGCCAAAGAATTACCAACAGCATGTGTTCCCACATGCTGATGGCTAAGAGTATGGATAACATGTTTGAGTGGCAAACGTTCCTTAAGTTCGACCATTCGGACCCAAAGCGTTTTATGCTTTATTGCACTACCTTTAGAGTCTCTATAATCATTCTGAGACCAAAAGAATAAATTGTCATAAACAGAGTCGTGCAAAAATAAAGTCATGTCGTAGTGTGCGCAAAAGCTCCATCATGGTTGCTGTGCTCATGCTAACTTAGTGATGTCGGGAATGTCCCTATCGGCCACGTGATAAAATCAATGCAGCATCTGCATTGCTGCTGCCGCATCGACACAGCGCGTCTGAATTTTCGACGCATTGTCCCTCGACGTTGACTCTTCATCGACACCACACCGCAGTAAGTGACTGAGGCCACGTGTTCGGAAACTGACACATCACCTCTCCGCCAGTAAGGAATAGACGCATCACCTCTCCTGTCAGTAAGGAATCGATGCATCGCTTTGCTTTTCCGGCACGTCACCTCCCCTGCCCATTGCACCATCTTCCATTTTTAACACATCTAAGGTACTTTGTACTAAAACGAATGCATCCATTGATTTCTATGGAGTAAACTTGCTTAATCTTTTTAAAGTGATATTTAAGCTTGTGTATGTTGGATTTTTGTCATTTTCGATTTGTTATATTCAAATAAATATTGGCAATTTTTTAAACTGGTGTGGACTCCTTTTGTCCAGTTTTCACTGTGTTATGGTGTGTGGGTGCAAATGCTTTACACATTGCCTCTGAGATAAGCCTAACTGCTTGTGCCAAGCTACCAAGGGGCTAAGCAGGGGTTATCTTACCTGTGTGACTCCCTTACCCTGACTAGAGTGGGGGGCCCTACTTGGACAGGGTGGACACCACTGCCTACTAGAGACTCCATTTCTAACATTGGTGGGCAGCGGTGAGGATAGGACATATGGTTGTACTTTGCATACAGTGATTGGTGTACACTGCTTCCATATCGCAGACCATTACATACCAGCATACTGGTTTTTTTCTCGTTCTGTTTTTGCAACTCTTGAGTTTTGGCTACAATCATGTCTCAGTCTAGTGAGCCATCAGCTGTAGCGTGTAGTGTTTGAGCAGGAGAGGTTGGAGACCAATACGGTACCTTAGCTCAAAAGGTTCTGCAGGAAGTTCAAGTGTTCTTTTAAAGGCCTCACTGGAAAGGAGGAGCTGCAGAAGTTGCTGAGGGCCTGATTGGCAGCCTCGGAGGCTGGCGAGCACACAAAGGGTGGGAATGATGTTGTGGAGGAGGAGGAACAAAATCTGCATCTGAAAGGGCTGTAGGAGCCTGCATCACCTATGTGGCGGGGGCAGCCTGAATGGTGGAAGAGTTCGCTCCAGAGCTGGCAGCAGTGTTTCCTCTTCAGGTTTGTTTTCAGAGGAGCTGGAGAACAGGGGGAAAGCCAGGAAACTCCAGTTTCCAGGAGAGAAGGGAAAGGATTTTAGCTCATGAACTGAGAATGAGAGATCTGGTGCTGGGAGCCAGGAAGGCGGAGTCCAGTTCAGATGGTGCCAGCAAAAATACCATGTTGAGTCCTGAAGAAAAGGTCCACATACCCAGAGACTTGGTTTCTAACTTCAATGAGGGGTGTGACATACATCAGCCGGCTCAGGCATATGAGGTAGTTTCAGAGGTGTGCAGGGTCCCTGAGGAGGATTGGTGAACTAGCACAGGGAGTCATATTGCTGGAGGTGGGAGGGATACTCTACTGGCTCTAGAAGGGAGTGATGGGGAGAGGTGTAGATCCATGGAGGAAGCCCTGGGAGGGGCAGTCTGATACTGTCTCAGGAGATGGGGGATGATGTGGGGTACTTTTTCAAGGCACTGGATGGTTGGGTGAAGGGTAGTGTGGTGAACATATGTGAGTGACTGCACAGTTTGATTGCTGGAGAGCAGTCACAGTTTTCCTCAGCTATGCCAACACCAGGTGGAGTGTGAATTCTCAGGCCCCAGGGAGCTTGCACTGGAGGCAGACCTCTTGGTGGATACCAGAGGATATGGAAAGGCATTTGGGAGTGATCCTAAAGAGAGTGGCTCAGGTTTACCCCGACCGAGGGAGGCAGGGGAGGTTCACAGTAGCCCAGATAGGTCCCAGTGTAGTGGGATGGGTAGAGGCGCCCATGTCCCTCCCTAGGGTAGGAGGAAAGGTGGGCGTAGGCAGAGGCCAGGTTGCCCAAAACCCACTCCCAGAGCCTGTATGGTTCCCAGAGGGTGCACCAGGAGGGGGGCCTAGTCTATACCAGATGACCATCCGCTGAAGGGGACACCATTGTGTCAGGAGAACTTGGGGGAGGTGGCTGTAACAAGCGTCCCACCAGTTCTGGTGTCTGGCTGTACCACTCCGGAGAGGAGGGTGCAGAAGTCCATACGGAGAGGTGAGGGGGGAGGCAGTCCCCTGTGGGTGAACCCGAGGGTCAGGGGCAGCTCTGAGGTCAGAGTCCCCCAGGAATGACCCTGGTGATGCCACTCCTGGCTTGGGAGGGCTCCATGCTCTGTCAGATGGACAGCGGACAGAGATCATTGCTAGGCAGACTCTTGCACAACACTTACAGGAAGTGTTTCTCTTGGGAGGGGGTAGTTGTAGTTTCCTGAAAGTCCTGGCTTGTAGGCACATGCTCAGCCTGAGGGTACAGACCCTGGTTTGGGGGACCAGTTGCAGGTTAGCACCCTTGAACTGGTGGAATAATTGTGCAGGGCGGCTGACACAAGCGCCCTGACAGTTCCGGAATCAGGGGGTACCTCTCCACAGTGGAAGGTACAGGACCCCAGAGGGGAGGACAGGGTCTGGGAGAACCCACCCCAGTCTCCTGTTCAGCCTTCAGGGTACAGACCCTGTGCTGAGTGACCAGTCTCCGGAAACCACCCCTGAACTGGTGGGAGGGAAGTGGACAACGGGTGCCAGTCACCGAGGGCTTCCGCCCCCCCATTCTGAGAAACCACAGGGGTTTGCAAGCCCTGAAAGGCCTGGGTCCTGGCTCTTGTCACTGAGTCAGTGGCCACTGAGGCCTGCTGTCCTTGTGTCAATTGTAAGAACAAGGGTATGCAGTTCCTACAACCCCCCCATCCTCCCCCTTTGGTGCTGCCATTAGGAACTGCATACCCTTGTTCTTTCAATTGACACATAGGGGCACGTATGCTGGACCTTTGTTAAGCCCCAGTCCCTATATTTGTGGTCTGCTGTCCTTGTGGACAGAGTTGCCTTTGATTTGGGGACAGGAGTCACACCCTGAGGGTGGAATGGGCCAAACCACTGTGTCAGCCATGGTGGTATTGTCTGCCTACTGGGATACCTCTGTGAGCAAAGTAAGGTTAGGTGCTGCACAGATGAGATCTACAGCTGAGGATAAGGATTCCCCATGGGTTAGCTTAGTGGGCCCTGAGAGTTTGGACAGAGGGATCCAACTGGGTTCAGAAAGGCGTAGAACTGGACCATGCCCCTGCTGTTGCGGGCCAGTGTCCATGTTCTATCACCCTAAGAAGGGAAATTGCCGCAGCGTGAGTCCTGAGCACCGGGTCACCGACGTCCTTGGCAACCGCTCCAACTACGACTCCGACGCAGCACCTGCTCATGGCTGAAGAATCGATGCAGCGCCTGCCTTGCAGCTGTGAAAGCGACGCAGCGCCTGCATCGCCGCTGCCGAATCGACGTAGCTCGTCTGGTTTTTGAGTGCATCGTCCCTCAACGCCGACTCTTCATCGACACTGTACCACAATAAGGAACCGAGGCTGAGAGTCCGGAAACCGATGCATCACCTCCTCTGCCAGTAAGGAACTGACGCATTCCCTCCCCTATCAATAAGGAACCGACGCATCACTTTGCTTTTCTGGTGCCTCACCTCCCCTACGCCTTGCACCATCTAAGGTACTTTGTGCTAAAACTAATGCATCCATTGATTTCTATGGACTAAACTTGCTTAATCTTTTAAAAGTGATATTTTAACTTGTGTATGATGGATTTTTGTTGTTTTGGTCTTGTTTTATTCAGATAAATATTGGCATTGGTCTAAACATGTGTGGGCTCCTTTAGTAGTGTTTTCATTGTGTTTTTGTGTATGGGTATAACTGCTTTACACATTGCCTCTGAGATAAGCCTGACTGCTCATGCCACGCTACCAAGGGGGTGATCAGCGGTTATCTTAGCTTTGTGACTCCCTTACCCTGACTAGAGGGAGGGTCCCTACTTGGACAGGGTGCAAACCATTGCCAACTACAGACCTCATTTCTAACAATAATCCCTTCCCACCTCCCCTGGGAGGCCTCTCTACCCCTGTCGAGGCCCTAACAGACCACGACTGATTGTGGAACAGATAACAATAATCTACATCAGTAGCTGTCAAGGAAGTGGCCCACTGAATCCATCTTGGATGTAAGGCTTTTGTGTTAGGAGCACTGCCCTTGTTGGCGGCATGTAAGGCTGGAACAGGAGACACCACAATTATGCGTTTCACCTGGGCCAATATTACGTTCTTGTAGAACAGCTGTTTGAACTGCAGTCAAAAATAATTCTGTCGATGCAAAAGGTATTTCCGCATTGGAATATAAATGTGATCTACAAGCAATCACCACTGTTTAATGTTCATTGAATGAAATATATGTGTATCCAGTGGAACCCACAATTATGCGGATTACCAAGTTGGTAGTGTTAACACAAGTGGGTAAATATTTAGACTCAAGTATGTCAGCCTGTAAATTCCAGAGAATATCAGTGTGTTTTGTAGTCCAATTTTGTTTAGAAAAATCTGTATGAATTAATCGTAAAACGGTTTAACCGGTTGTGCATAATTTGGTATGTATGCCCTGCCAAAGTTTAGAAAACCCAAAAGAGATTAAAGTTTCTTTAATGTATTTGGTGTTTGCAAAAGAGCACATCTCTCTGAGAGATGTGGTGCTAGACATTTGCACTCATTTGATAACTTGTATCCCAAAAACAGGACACTGAAAAAGGCAATTTTAGATTTTGGAAAATTGAAATTATAGCTATGTTAAGCGAATCCCCAAATTATGGGATCCACCCTGGCCAAATGCATGTTTAAATCATCTGTGAAGTAAATGTCATCAACGAATGACAACGCTTCTGAGTCAATTTCTTGTAAAATTTAAGCTACCCAGGCAGAAAACAAACCTGGACTGTTCCTATACTTTTGTTGGAGCCTACAGAACCTTCTCTGGTCCTGAGTGCTATTAAGGCTGTTAAATCTCAGCTTTTGGGTGTTATATTTTGACAGAAAAAGCCATTGGAAATGTCCAATGTGGTTATGTATTTTTTATGAACATTGTTGTTTATTAATCCTGTGCTATATTCATTTTGCACAGCAAAAGTGCATGTGTGACTGTTTAATTGTCTGTAGTCTAAGACTGTACGATAGGAATGATCTGGTTTAAGCACAGGAAAATGTGGATTATTCATGTGGGAGACATAAGGCTCAGTCACACCTTGATATTCTAATTGTGATAGAATCTCAAGGTGTTTAGCCTCATGTTTAATAGGGTATTGTGCTTGCACTTGTGGGCTAGACTGTATATGTATAATATGATAAGAGGAGTCCTTATCCCAGCCTGCCTGGTTGCAATATAATTCTGGGCCTTGAGCATAGGCATTCTGTAGCATAGGCTATTTTCACATCTTCTGGAACAATAACAGAAAAGGAAGGCATGATTACATCCTCTCCTTGTGGGACTTTGATAACAAACTCAGGTGGCCAATCTGTCTCAGCCGGATAATGTCATAGTCATTTGTTAAATTGTGCCAGAATTTTACTTTAATAGTACGTAGTATGTCACCCTCAATTTGTATGTTTATTTCATAAAGTCTATCAAGAGTGCTGAACCACTGATCTGAAGTTTCTATTTAAACGAAGTCATTAGTCGGTCTCACCACCAGAAACTCTTGAAGCGTCTGGTAAACTATGGTGACCTCTGCTGCACTGTCGAGGAGGGCTCTCACCCACATCTTGTTCCGAAGGCCACTTTCTTCTTTTTATATTGTGATTTTTGTTGTGGAAGTTCCTCTTCCTTTTTTATGATGACATCAGAAGAGCAGTGTGAATCAGTTTTTGGTTTCCTATACTCCTCCTGTCTGCAGTCACGTCATCCCCCTCTCTCTGCCCGTCTTTCTGCAGAGTCCTGAAAAGAACGAGAAGGACATGTATCAGAATACTTATACTTACTTATACCTATCAGCTGTTTGATTGTATCTCGTATACGTAAATTGTAATGTTTTTCAGAAGACTCCAGTTGCAGAGATCCACTCTGGGTTTTTGCTTTAGCTTTGGTTTTATCCAAGCGCTTTTAAGAAGACACTGGTGTCTGCTTGGTAACTTCGGCATCAGATTTGCCTTTAAGTTGTGGCTTATTAGACCTGGTTCCCAAAATGTCATGACCTATAGAGGTATAGGTTTCAGAAATAATTTTGGGGAGCTAGCTTTCCTTGTCACTACTGGAACTATGGCGAGCCATTGGCATATCGCCAAGGCAGCTGCCTCCCCCTTAATATTACTTTAAATAATTGAGGACACTGTGGCAAAATTGCCATTGTGTTTCATCCCCAGTCCAGGGAAGGGGCCGCGCCATGTTCAGCCTGAATCTGTTTAAAGACTTCAGGTAAAACAGCAATGGCCGGAGTACCATGGGTAATAGCATATATAGCGGCAAATACAGTACCCCATGTATTACACTCCTGGACTGGGAGAACCATACCAAGTGGCAGACACATAGTGAGAATTCTGAATTTTGCATGGGGTCCGGTATGAGGAAACACTGCCTCAAGCTGATTTGTTTTTTGAGCAATCCAAAAGAGAATTCCCTCCCATTTGGTAGGGATTTTACCCATAATGCCATTAATAGTAATAGAACTAATTGCAGGCATAGCCAATTGAGCCTGTCCAGCTTGAGGAGCCGTGATGGGGTAGTAGTGATTGTATGCAGAACATACTACATTAGACTGCTAAGGCTGGCCAGGTCACCCCATCATAACTGAGAGGGCCCAGTCTGACATTGTGTACTGTGTGTGGGAGGGTGCCTTGAAACCAATTATGATGTTCTTGGTAAGTTAGAGGAATTTCTAAATATTGATAAGGCCTATATGCAGCCAGAACTGCTGCCAATACACAAAATGTTTGTGTATTGGTATTGACTGCAGGAAAGTCAACCCAGAGAAAAAAAACTCACATCTGTATGCTTCATGTGCCTCAAGCACGAAGGTAACTTTTCCACAACTATTGGGGAGCCCATTGGGGAGCCCGAATGGCTCTCAAGACCTGGTTGTTTGAATAAGCCTCTGGGACCTACAAGCGTCTGGATACCCTGTCGGGTGATTAGCAGCACTTTATAAATCCTGAATGATTGATGCCTAGTTAAGTGTGTAGTTAGTGCTTGCCTGCAATTTACAGGAATAACCACTGGCTGTACCATATTTGATTAATGGGATTCAAAGAAAGAAAAATACTACAGGGAGCAATCCTTTTAAATTATCAAGCTTGATTAACCTACAGACATAAATAGGTGCTTCCTATTAAACTGAAGAAGGATAAAACCTTTATTACCACGGATGTCGCCAAATAGGGGTAATAAAGAATCTTTTGGCACATGCAAGTAAACTACTCAGGAGAACCATTAAATAGGTACCAGACCTACAACGTTGGTGGCACCATGTTGTACGGTTCCTACTAATCTAGTAGGACTGTGTATTTAGAACAACAAAACTTCATAATACAGAGACTGAGGGGCATATTACTAAGGTCCGACGATAATTATCGCTCAGCGCGATTAGCGCGAAGATAATTATCGCCTGACTAACGCTGAATTTTATCACTGAGATAGCGTGCTATCAGCAACGCTCATCTCAACAGTGATAAAATTGCAAGCGCTAACTGCCAAATGTGCGATTATCGCTGGAAATCCAGCGATAATCACACAACTTTTGGCGATAGCTTGCTGATAGGGCAGGACAGACTCAGCCATGATATCCACCTTCCATTGGATATCATGGCTAAGTCATACTGAGAGCAGGCGTTAGAAAAGTAGCGCTAACCGCGGTTAGCGCTACTTTTCTAATTGCTCTGCATGTTCGCCTGCAGCTTGATAATAGGAGAAATGTCGGTTAGCGACATTTCTCCTGTTATCCTGGGAAGGAACGCCCACTTTGCATCTCATTAGAGATGCAGAGCGAGGCGTGGGGAAAACGGGTGCTAACATGCGTTAATGCATGTTAGCACCCGCCTTGGTAATAGGGCGGTAATATTATCTCCGCTTTTTTGGCTCTTAAAGCCAAAAAAGCAGAGATAATGGCCCTTGCTAATATGCCCCTGAGTCTTCTTATATAATTAGTAAATGTTGGTCTGTTTGGCTAGGTCACAGTACTGCATCTAAACTCCTAAATCTACAGAGTTATAGATGTTGTCCGTAACTAGGAACATGACTCTCCAATTCTCAAAGAAATCATGGACACAGATCTATCCCTTTCGTATGTCACTTTTGCATGCCCAAAGTGGCACGAAGAAAAGATACAATATTGAATTTTTAAATGTTTATTGAAAAACTCTAATCTTTACAAATAAAACATGAACTGTGATTGTAAGAAAGATGACACATCATATTGTAATAAACGTTATTAGAATAGTGAAAAATACACACAATTCAATCATGGTAATTGTTCATAATGTTGCTTATGTTACTCCTATCTATTGCTAGCCTCTATGCTAAAGACAGCATATCAGGATTACCCATCTGCCCGGTCTGTTGGAATGACCTAACACCAGACCTTGGTACTGTATGTCAGGAAGCCAGGATCAGTGTGTCCACGGATGCACCTCCAAGTGAACAGCTATCTTCCTTCTCAGGATGAAGTACAGGGACAGCGGGACTGCATATTAAAGCAGTGTTGCATGATGACTTCGGCAGAAGCACACCTCTCACCAACTTAAGCACAGATGCTGTTTAAATAACAAAACAAGCTTATCACACTGTGCAAAAGGTGCAGGACAGCGTTTTAGTTAAACTAAAACAGAAGCCTCGTCTCCTTGTGAGAACGGAGAAGAAAACAATGCCTTATGCTCTGATTTCGTGGGACCCTGGAACTAACTGTGCAGACTATAGGGCGACAATGCCTATCAAGTAAAAATGCGTGCAAGGTCCATTTTTGCAATAGAAAAACATGTGCAAAACACTATTAGAAAATGAGGCTAAGTCAAAACGAGAACTAAAATGGAAGCTAAATGCAAGCCGCATAATAGATGTAAAATGCAGATGATGACTTGTGATACACTTGAACCGGGGGTAAGGAAGAGGGTATTTTTCTTCTTTGATTGTTTACATTCATTGGTAAGAGATCAATGAAATAAAACAAATGTTGTTTGACTAAAAGGCAGTACTTTAATCTCACAGAAAAGTTCAATTACAGGGTTTGCAACCTCACCTCCGAGTTTTAGTGAAGTACTACGCCCTCTGCAGTGCGATGTTTCCCACATAGGAAGCCCCCAATGTCTATGGTAACTAAAGCAACCCCACGCCTACTAAGTCCACTGGGACATTGGTAGCTTACTATGACTTTCGATCCCTATCATCCTTGACCATCTACACCCCATAGTACTGGGTCAGTATTCCCCTATCCCTCCCTGTGAAGGCATGAGCAGGTGGTTGAGACACCTATAGGGCCATCCCCTCATGCACCCCCTGTCCCTTGTGACCTTCAACCCACGCGTGCCCCCTTTCTCCTATATGCTCACTTATTAAACTCACTTGTGCCCCCCTCGTTGCCTCACTTGCCTTTTATGTCTTTACCTTCTGTCGTATCCACTTACAGAGAGCACCTGCGATGCCATCGTTTAGAAGCTCCACTGGCTTAATTTGCACTGTTGTGTATTTTAGGGTTCATAGCTCCAACCAAGCTATTGTACCTTTTGCAAAATATATATCTTACTGAAAATGATTGCTGTAATTTGTTCCACTTATCATGTGTATACATCTCACTGTTATTCATTTTTCCAGTGCAGTGACATGACTGTCGGTAATTATCTTTCATTCTGTCTGACATGATGTATTCAGAATCTTTAACTACCAAAAAGAAGGAAAACTTTGTTTTAAAACAAAATGATAACTAAAGCAAAGTTAAAGCCATAGGCATTGATTAGGCACAGGTGTAGATCATTATCAATTACCCTAAAGTAGTTCATCAGTTCATTCTAGCAGCAAGTTTAACCTTGGCATGAATTGTGCATCGTTTCTTACTTTATGCGAGTACAATCTTCCGTTGCCTGCTCAACAGAGTTTTATATCAGTGGCACTGGTTCGTGTGGTCAGCAAACTGGCACCTTCTGTGACAGTGTCATTTGTGGGGCGGGGGGCGCGGACGGTGATCACACTCCTCCTATGGCCACTGGTGTTGAACAGCACAATAGGTATGCTTGGCGGGTGCTCGTATTTAGCAGCTGTGGCCTTTGGGCTTGTGCAGGTGGATGTTCATCTTTGGTAGTTGCAGCCTTTGTTGTCGAAACAGTCAGACGCTCCTCATAGGCTGTTGTGTCCTACGGGCCAATATAGGCGGTTCCTCACAGGTGAACACCACAGGCAGGCAGCGTCAACACCAGGCCTTCAAGGCCTGTGGCAGGAATTCTGCACAACACAACAACATTCTCATGGTTAGCTTCTTTATGCAGCTCACAAAAGGAACAGCACTGGGAGACCAGGCAACCCTCACGACTTGGGTTGACAATGGCTTTGTTTCCTGAAGGCAGTAAGCTAATTCTGGGTATTCCACACACTAGGAACATACTGGAATTAGCCTCCTGGAAAATCTTTCCTCCTGCTAAACCAGGCACTCTTTCCCTCTCTGAACAGGTAGGCAGGCTTGTAGGTGATGGGCAGAACCTCACCGTCTCCAGCAAGTTGTGGACTTCATGTGATGTCTCCTCTCCTCTGGGAGACTGGCTGCCATACAGATACCCGCTCTGGTCACACAGCAGTCTTTTGAGTATTCTGCTAAGCACTCTCTTCTTTGGCCAAGAGGAACTTGGAACTGGAACAAAGTGGAGTGGTTTGAGTACCTATTTTATACTCATTTTCAAGGGAAAGGATTTGAATCATCTTTCAAAGGTTCTGGAACTGGTTTGGGGTGGTTCCCTTTCAAATGTCATTTCCTGACTGTAGCTCAGATACAGCCTTTTCTGCAAGGTGATGGCTCTCAGGAGGTGTCAATGATGCTGCCTCCAAGAAGGAATATCCAAAACAGAGGAAGAATGAAGTTTGACATCTCTGCACATGCTGGCATCAGCCTTCCCAAAGCAGTCATTAGGGGCAGATACAAGGGCAGTCCCTGCCTAGAATCTTCCTTACCTTTTTAAACAGAAACTGCTGACCCACCCCTCACTCGTATCATCTATCAAATGGCTGGTCCCAGGAAGAACTACTCAGCAGCCCTTCGCTATAATGGATGCAATTGAATTTCTAAGGATAGCTTTGTCTCCTCCCCCACTTCGGTGTCTGGGTTTACACCCACAATCCATAGGTATGCAGTCCATACCCTTCTATTGTCTGCAAAAGCTTGTCCACCCACCATCTTATGCCATAATAATCCGTGAGCTATGCAAAATGGATCCCAATGGTAACAGTACAGTCTTACATCTGCCCCAACCTAAAGGACATAAGATGCACCTTACTTCGCTCAAACAGAGCAGTATTAGGACCTGCAGCCAGGCAGTAAAACTGTGCTTTAATCCGGCGGAAACACAGCTAAACTGCCGACTTACAAAATTCTTTGACATAGTGGCAGAGAGACTTAAATGCACATCGCAAGCGGACATTGAATAACAACATAGCTGGGCCGTTTTTTTTTTTTTTGTTTTTTATTACTGTCGCTTAACTTGACAAGGCTCCTGTTAGACTACCTCTTGAAGCACAGTCACTTTAAATCTGATAAGTTGTAAAAGTCCTAAAATGTGAATTTTAATATGTTGCATTTTATGATGGCTTTAATTCTTTTTATCCTGCTTCGCATTATGTAAATGAATTTGTTAATGATACGTGTTTGCAACGGTTTTTATTAATCATGCATAATAATAATAAACTAAACTACATCCACCCGTGCTATATATCCACCACACATACACACATGACACACACACACACAGAATGCCAGCACAAATGTCTGGGGGGCACACTAAAATGGCACTTTACACAAGCAAGGTCAGTGGACCAAACTCTGCTCTGACACAAAAAATGTATAGTTAAGACTAATAATTCATAAACCACAGTACGCTTCCACCACTGCTTCATGTGATCAATCAAGGACATGGATAGTAGTCCCACCTTGGTTATGAGGGCATGCTTAGTGTGCCTCTCAAGGTCACAGAACAGGTTCAGAGTCTTGTGTTACCATAGAAAGGCCTTGGCTTCTGCACACACACTAGATTAGTGTGGTTGCAGGGTCACCAAAAACATCAGAATACCAGTTTCGCATGCAGTCGGGTACTCATGGGAGGACTATACACCGGTATACCATGAAGGGGACATTCTTGTCCCAACACCATCAATTCAGTGGTTTTGGAGTTATGCATGAACAAAATGAAAATGGGTTTGGGACTGACACACCCCACATTACCCCAAGTGCCTTTTAAAGTCCGATATGCACCACATTTGTCACGCACTTAAATGCTCTCCTAATTATGTTTTCCCTAAGTTTAGTGTATATTGGTCTAGGGAGTGCAAAGTTATTAAGAGTACAAAAATCAGATACTTGTAGAGTGAGTGATCAACCTTAGCTACAAAGACGCAACACACATATTACAAAGGTGCAGTTGTTCCCCTTACTTAATGTTGTAACTTCCGCCAAAAACTTGGGGGTCAGATTCGATTCTGCGTTGTCTTTCCATCAACAGGCACTATCTGTAGCTGGCACCTGCTTTCACCTAATCAAATCACTAAAAAAGTTTTTTGATCTACTTCCTTTTTCGACAAGGCATTCGGTTGCTACAGCCTTGATCACTTCTAGACTGGATTATTGCAACAGCCTTTATGCAGGAACTAATAAATCAGTCCTTCATAAACTTCAGATGGTTCAACACGCTGCAGCAAGATTAATACTCAAATGGCCCTGAAATCCTCTGCATCAGCCGCCCTTAAAACACTACACTGGCTTCCTGTCCACAAAAGAATATTGTTCAAACTTTTAATAATCACTTTAGAAGCTTTCATTCCTCTGGCCCCCAGTATATTCGATCCAGGTTTACCCACTACGTACCTTGTCGCACGCTTAGATCTTCTAACTCAAATCTCTTAAAACCCCCAACCTTCAATTGTATTTCCAAAGGAGGCAAATCCATTGCAGTATTAGGCACAAAGGCTTGGAACTAACTCCCTTGTAACCTCCGCCTCATCCAGTCAGAAACCCTTTTTAGGAAGTCCCTAAAAACCTGGATTTTCACCTCTTCAGATGCCCGATGCAGAGCCTTTATCTAACTCTTTCAATCCTGTTTCTCAGTAGCTGTTGCACCATACCTGCAATCATCTATAGCGCCATGATGCTCCTCGGAGCGACAGCTGCGCTCTATAAATACCACCTAACATAACATTGATATTTCTCTCCATAAGAACCCCTTTTTTGTACATTTTAATAATTTTGTCCCCACCCAAAACAATTTTCAACAATCGTGGGGGGGACAGCATTTAAAATTCAAGCCAGGTCTGTGCCAGATTTGCTATAACTCTGCCCAGTGCTTCAAAAGCAAACGTCCTCTCTGCATTAGTCCAAAACTCCTGAATGAAATTTCACTGCATGTTGATCCAGCGCTAACAATAAAAATTATTCTCCTATATGCTTCGGTGATCCAGGTGCAAATATTCCTCCAACACACAAACTATATCCATATGACGGTGGGGCCCATAACACCGCATATACATTCACTTACTCATTTATTCCCTGGATTTCCTCCGTCCTTAACCTAGGAGAAAAACGAATCGCTGGAAGGAGACGGGATACCTCTTTTAACATGACATAATGTTTCTCATTTAGTTTAAGGTATTCCGCTCATTGGTTGATGGACCAACTAGTAGGAATCAGTTGATGGTGATTAAGACCAGCTCAATCACAATAAACTCTTTATCAATTTACCTTAATCATTGAGCTAACGAATCACTGAGTCATTTGTTTAAAGAATAATAAAGTTTATATAAAGTTTCGAAGCAAGAAATGTGGTTAAGCGTATTATTCAGATTATTACATTTATCATCAATATAAGAATAAATTGAAATTGCAATGCATATCTATTAGACGGAAAAATAAGGTTGTCATAGTAAGAACCCTAAAAGATCAATCTATCTGTCTTGGAAAAATCTAATAGTTCTAAAATAAAAATCTATCAGGAATAAAAAGGTTCTCCTAAAGCAGCATCTTATACTCAACTGGAAAATAAAAATAACAGCATCAGCTCGTCAGCATCAGCAACCGCAACTTCACCCATCTACAGCATCTAACTTCTCCAGCATTCCAGCATCTAGCATCTCACTTTCCAGCATCTAACCCCTCCCCACCAAGAGTAGGTCTTCTTATACCCTAATTCTAGCTTACTGAATAAAAAATGTTGCATCTCCATGGCGTGATTCTCTCTCATTGGTTCACTCAGGCCCATATACATTTTTAATCAAACCCTCCTTGTCTTAACCAGTTCTTTGTGGAATGTCCATGCTTGCATCGTTTCCCACAGTTCATGACATTGCTCATCCGTTTCGATCAGTCCAATTTGTATCTTTTTCTGCTACTTTTTAGATTCAACAGTTCCGTCCATTTATTCAGTTTGACTTCTCACGCTTCTTGCTGATCATCTTGGCACACATCTGCTCAGAAAGGTCACAATAGCCTTGACCATACTTCCATCTTAGCCTCTCAGCACGAACACGTGGTTATCCTTTTCCCCAGCCTCTCTCCTCTACCACACGGCTTCTCGGACATGCGTACTCTAGCTTTACGGCGGCCATTTTATATCGCTGCTCAACAGGCCTAAGCGCACTGTTTTCAAAGATAAACAAAATATTGTTAAAATAAAGAATATAAACCCTTTCGTTTCCCTCCTGTCTTTCTACGTACCCCAATTAGGTATTACCTAGCAAAAAGCAACATATAAAGCCGTCCCTTACTTACCATCGCTTTATTTTGCAACCACACGTTTTATTTAAAAGCACAGATCATGCATTTATTATTTAATTAGTACGCAAATATTATGTTATGTTAGACACGTAAACAATTATAAGTTGATTATTTTGCACACAAAATAGCGTGTTACCTCTAACCCTTTTATATGTAACATACATTGTTGGCTATTTACTTAAACGAACATGTTTATTAATTATTTTACGAAATTATTTGGAGGTTAAAATTTTTTCATTTACCCTGCTCCATCAACTCCCCCCTTTGGTGATTTTTAATATCACCACAAAACCCATGTTATACAATTCTTTCAGACAGCATATATCTTTTATCCGTTTGCTTTTATTAGTTTACACAACTGTATCCCTTTCAATCTGTCTCTTCGTCTTCTTGTACATGTTCTCTTTTATTTCTTCTAACTCTATTTCACCCATTTCTCTCTCTCTCTCCTTGTTTATCATATTTTCTTTTTCTAATTTATTCTTCTTCTCTTTATACATGTAATTACAAGCTTCAGCACTAAAATTATTATTATTATCATGGTTGCTATTATTATAACTTTCCCTATTATTAATCCACTCATTCTTGTTAACCAATTTATTACTGAAGAAAACCCTTTACCAAGTTTTCCCAATGCACTTTCAACCTCCAGTGGAACAAGTTCTTTGTGCAAACTTGTAATATTTGTTATATACTTTTGTATATTTTCACTTTTATCTGGAATGTAAGTGCAACAATGTTGGACTTTCAGCATTCCACAGACTCCACCCTCTTTTGCCAAAAGAATGTCAAGGGCAAGTCGATTTTGCATCACCATAGCTCTCATGGCAACCATCTCGGTATTTACCATCAAGAACCCTCCAGCAGTATCTGTAGATAAACGATCTACCACTGTGGATAATTTCCGAATTCTAAATGCATTCAAAGATATTCCCACTGATGGTATCAATGCGCCAAAAATATCACCTACTATTTCTGAAAAACGTTCCCTTTTTCTACGTGTAAAGGTGTTTATCATTCTGTGTGTTCCTTTTTCTTTTCTATCCATATGAAAAATCTTTGGAAAGACCAGGCCTAAATAACATGAGCCATACCAATGGTCCGGTAACCTGTAATAAGCCCTATTCCCACAAACATAATAGATCCCTGGAAATATTGGATCTTTTCCCCCTTTGAATCCCCATCCACCTAAAATTTGATAATTGTCATGGCAAATACTGGAACCCACAAAATAATTGTCATATTTTGTCTTATTTCTTCTAATGCACAACCTTCCCTGTTGGGGCCAATCCAGAGTCATAGCTGCATTTGTCTTTTTCTTGTCATAATTGTCTTCCTCAAACACCCAAAGAGGTGTTTTTGTCTCTTCTATCACTTTTCTTTGAAATTTCACTCTTCTCTCTTCAACCATTTCTAAAAATATTTTTTCTTCCTTCTTTAACTCACAGGTAAGGTTGTATTTAATTATATTATCTAATGTTAAAATCTTATCTTCTAAAAAATATTCACCAAACGTTTTTCCCTCTTTTATTTTGTTTAGCTCGGGAACTACAGAAACTTTCACAAAAATCTTATCTATGTCAGTGTAATAATATTCTAATCTACCTGTTTTATAAAATAAACTTGCTAAGACACTACATGTTATTCCATACGTCAAAGGAGGTGATGATAAGTCACACCCTCTGCTACAGATGCAGGCAACTGCATACAAACATAGCAATCTCTTACATCCATTGTTTCTACATACTCATATAATAATTTAGTAAAAACATTTTTAGAAAAATCTGTTATCGATTTGTCCTTGTGTAATTCTGCACTACTTTTTAAAATAACTGGTTCTTGAGTGTTCGCTCCTTTTTCTTTCTCAGTGTTATTAGACGTTTCTACTACAGCTAAACTAATTGGAATAGTGATTGCTAAAACCACCCATACTGTCATTAATAATCCTGTACAAAAGCAGCACATCTTACACCATCTACTTAAAAACTCACATTTGCATTTTCTATCTCTAGTATTCTCCATTTTGTTTTATAACATTATTTATTTATTTTCCAGAAAACTGTGTCACTACACCTCAGAAATGACTTATTTGCCACTCTGTACTCCAATGTTTTGTCTTTACTTGGTACTTTCTTTTAATTCTTTTCAGAATTCTTTCTTTGTCAAATCCGGTAGAAATTCGTCAGGTCCAGTGTTTTGTCAAATCCAGTAGAAATTGTTTACATTTCTTCAAGTTTGTTGCACCTCACCTTCACCCATTAGGTTTCTTGGTTCTGGGTTCTCGTGAGTGTTCTTTTCTTCTTTGAAATCAGTCAAAGCAAGATACAACCATTCAGGTGATCTATACTTCGCATTTACCTTCTTTATTCTTTTCGTTTTCTGCAAGTGTTTTCCACCTTGTTTTTCTTGCTCTTTCTGACTTGTTATTTCATTCACTTGTTCAGCACTTTTTCCATCTAACCTTATGATTCTGTATCTTAATTTTCTTACTTCGTTGGGCCAATTGTCTCCTTTTCTTGGCCTTTTTGCCTCACTTCCTTTTTCCTCTCTTTCTATTTTCCAATTTCTTTTTCTCGACTCTAGTTTTGGTTTCTTTCTTCTCCACTTTCTTTAGACTCTGTTTCAATTCTTTCGTTATTGTCTCTTATTTTGAAACTTATAATTTCATTTTCTTCCTCTACTTGTGGTTCTTTTCTTATCTTCCTTCGTTCACCTATTTCTGTCCCTCCTCGAGGTTCTTCCGAATTTGTGTCAGTCTCTCTATCTGCTTCTAAATTTCCTGTTCTTTTGTTTGACTATTTGTCTCTATTGCTCCTCGGGGTTCTTCCGAATTTTCTAATTTTCTGCTTGACACTCTCCCTTCTTCATCTATTAATATTATCTCCGAAGGATTCTCACCACAACTTGTACTTGGCTGCTCACTGTTACTATCTTCTGGCTCAGTTTCTTCTCTTATGCTTTCAAATTTCCAATTTCTTTTTAGAATTTCTTCACAATCCGAATGATCTGTATCAGATTCTGAACTGGTATCTGATATTTCCAGATGTCGACTTACAGGTCGATCTTCAAGTTCTGGAACTTCAGCTATTTCCTCTACTTCTTCTGTCGTTGCACTTGTAGTTGGGTCTTCCAGATATCGACTTACAGGTCGATCTTCAGGTTCTGGCACCCTGTTTCTTTCTTCTTCTGCTTCTGATGCTGAACTGTTATCCAATACTTCCAGATGTCGACTCACATGTCGATCTTCAGGTTCTGGAACTCTGATGGTGTGACTGGCATGCACGCAGTGTTTCACTCCTGCACACTTGACTGCAGTGGTTGTCACCAGGATCACTTGTCGTGGTTCGTCCCAGCGAGGAACCAAACAGTTTCTTCTCCTGTGGACTTTTATGCGGACCCAATCTCCTGGAATCAAGTCGTGAGCTGGTTTTCTTTCAAGAGTGGTCGCATCCGGTCCAACCTGATGAAACACAGAACGCACCACATCAGCCAATCCTTTGCAATAATCCAGCACTAGATCATCAGTTATAGTCAGTAGTTTGTTGACAGGTACTTGTGCTTGTCTCATTGCTCGTCCCATAATTACCTCATGGGGACTGAGTCCAGTTTTCCTTTCCGGAATACTTCTGATTGTCATTAAAACTAATGGCAAGGCATCTGGCCATTTGAGTCCTGTAGCTTGACACATTTTTCCTAACCTGTTCTTAATTGTTCCATTCACTTGCTCTACTATTCCAGAAGCCTCTGGTCTGTATGCACAATGCAGTTTCTGTTTAATACTAAGTGCTTCACAAATCAGTTTAACTAATTCATTTTGGAAATGTGTTCCTCTATCTGTTTCAATCGTGACTGGAAAACCATACCTCGGAATGAATTCTCGCAGCATAAGTTTTGCTACCGTTATTCCATCATTCCTTCTGGTTGGGTATGCTTCCACCCAACGGGAAAACAAACAGACGACCACTAGGACATACCTTAGTCTGTTGCAAGGTGGCATTTCAATAAAATCCATTTGCATTCTAGTGAACGGACCTCCTTCTCGTCCTATTGTTCCTAGACTCACTACTGTCTTCCTTCCTGGATTTAACTGTTGACAAATAAGACATCTCTGACAAAGGCTCTCAGCTATGGCTCTGAATTTTGGATTATACCATGTTTGTCTAAAAAGTCTGATCATTGAATCTCTCCCAATATGGGCTTGTCCATGGTACATCCGTGCCATGTCAGAAATCATGCTATCAGGCATAACTGGTGTTTCATCTCTGTAAACCCAAACATCATTTTCTTCATGTTTTCTACATCCTGCTTTTATCCATGTATCTTTTTCCTCATCATCTGCGGCTTCCTGTAACTGTCTCACCTCATCCCATGTCTCAACAGGGTTAGTAAAAAGCAAAGGACAAGAAATATGCTCTCTTTCTCGACTTTTGTTTAAAGAAACCACATTCTTTGCACAGTACTGTGCAATCTCGTCAGCATATTTATTACCAACAGTTATGTAGTCTTCCCCATTTTTATGTGCATTGCACTTCACAACAGCAATCTGTTTAGGCAGCTGTATTGCCTCAAGCAACTTTTTCACAAAATCTCCATTTCTAATTGGTGTTCCTGCAGACGTCAAGAAACCTCTTTGTGACCAAATCTGACCAAAATCATGCACCACCCCAAAGCCGTACTGGCTATCTGTCACAATCGTAACCCGTACATTTCTTCCCAACTTGCATGCTTGAATCAGAGCTACTAGTTCTGCAACTTGGGCAGACCGTATCCCTTTCAGACAAGATGCTTCCATTACAGTTGCTACTGTGCAAACCGCATATGCTGCACTTAGAACTCCATCATTTGTTCTCAAACATGAGCCGTCCACGAACAGAATATAATCTGATTCCTTTAAAGGCTCATCTCGTATGTCTGACCTCGGTTTTGTACAATATTCAAGCACATTCAGACAATCGTGATCTACTTCATCCATTTCAATTATACTCTCTTCATCTGGTAATGATGTCGAAGGATTCACATTCATACATCTGTCAATGGTCACATTATCTGCACTCAAAATTACTTTTTCATACCTAGTCAGTCGACTATGTGTCATGTATTGGGTTTTCGTTCTTGTCAAGAGAATTTCCACAGAATGGGGAACATATACTCTCAGTGGATATCCCATCACTATGCCTTCACTTTGTTCCAAACTCACACAAGTAGCGGCAACTGCTTTCAAACATCCAGGCAACGCTTTCGCTACAGGGTCTAAAACAGCTGAAAAATATGCAATTTGTCTTTTCATAGTTCCATGTCTCTGTACCAAAACTGAAAATGCACATCCATCTCTTTCACTGCAATACAGCTCAAAATCTTTCTCATAGTCAGGCATTCCTAATGCTGGAGCCTCACATAATTTCTTTTTCAGCTCTCTGAATGCTTTCATTTCCTCCTCATTCATTTCAAACGGATCCTTAACATCCTTCTTTGTCAGTTTTTGCAACGGTTTAGCAATCAGCGAAAAACTGCTTATCCATTGTCGACAATATCCAACCATTCCCAGAAACATTCTTACCTCTCTTTGCGTCATTGGAGCTCTCATTCCTTGAATCATTTTTATTCTTTCAGTCGTTACCTTTCGCACTCCTTTCTCAATTTTATGCCCTAAATACTGGACTTCTTGTTGACAAAACTGCAATTTTGAGGGGGACACTTTATGTCCTCTTTTTGCTAAATGATTCAGCAAAGCAATTGTATCATTGACACATGCTTCCTTTGTTTTTGATGCCACCAGTAGGTCATCAATATACTGAACCATTACTGACTTTTCTGGCATTTTTAAATCTTCCAAGGATTTCTTTAGAATCTGATTAAAGATTGAGGGGCTTTCTGTGTACCCCTGAGGAATTCGGCACCATGCCAAAATACGCTCTCAAAACCTAAACGCAAATAATGGCTGGCTATCTGGATGCAATGGAATAGAGAAAAATGCATGACATAAATCAATTACTGTGTACCATTCTGCTTCACGTGGAATCTGGTATAGAATCACAGCAGGGTTCGGTACTATTGGGCACAAGGCACAACGATTTTGTTTACCTTCCTCAAATCCTGTACAATTCTATATGTTCCGTTTGGCTTTTTCAGTCCCATTATTGGCGAATTACATGGACTGCTCATGATTTCTTTTAGAATCCCTTGTTCAATCATTTTATTTATTACTGGCGTTATTCCTTCAATTATTTCTGGTGTCAATTTATACTGGGGCGTATTTGGGTAACTCGTTCCCTCTTTTACTGTTATTCTAACGGGATCTACTCCTTTCATTAATCCTACATCTTCTCCTGTAAAGTCCCACACTTCTTCTTTCACTGTCTTTTTCAATTCAATTGGGATTTTCTCTGCCTCAAATACAGGAAACAAGTCATTTACTTCTGGTTCTACATTCACCATTGTCATTTTATACAATACATCTTCATCTGTGGTCTGAAATGCAATTCCGTCTGGAGTACAATAGATAGTGCAATTCATCTTGCACAATAAATCGCGTCCTAAAAGGTTCACGGGACTACAATCGCATACCACAAATTGGTGCATTTCACTAAATGGACCAATTCTTACCTCCACTAATTTAGTAAGAGGCGTCTTAATTTGCTGATTTGAAACTCCAACTACTTAGATATGTTCACCTGAGAGAGGAAGGTTTGGAATTTCCACTGACCTAACAGTAGTACGGGTAGCTCCAGTGTCAACAAGGAATGTTACATTTGCACCATTCACTTCTCCATCCACAAATGGACCAGACTGATCTACCTCTAGAGTTGCGCCAAGCACGCACTCTTCCTCCTCTCCTAGGCACCGTCAGGAACTTTCATCCGTGTCATCCTCATCCTGTCGTAACCAATATTGAGAAATTGCAGCTGCACGCGGCAACTGTGTTACCTGTTCTCCTCCGTAGAATCCTGTTTCTGCACTGTATTTCTGTTGGTTACACTCTTGGGAAGTGGTGGTTGTGGCACCTGACCTTGTTGAGTAACTACCTCACTCTGCACCTGTGAATTTAATGATTGATTTTCCACATTAGGTTTTGGAGGAAATTTACACTCGTTTCTCCAATGCCCTAGCTTTCCGCAGTTGTGGCATGGCCACTTTTTCTTTGCCTCATCTATACTCATTTGTCCTTTCCCTTTACCTATATTAGGTCGGGATCTAACCTGTCCTGTTTCATTACCAGTATTACTCAATTGAGCTTCTTGCTTCTCTGCAACTTTCACCTGTGCCCACATGGATTTTTCTTTCAATTTTCGCTGTCTACTCTCAATATCATCACTACAATACTTAGCATATCTCAGAACCTCGTCAACTGTGCTATTCTGCCAACAAATCATATGTTGCTTAATCATTTCACTTATCTCTGGTTTCAATCCATACACAAATCTATATACAAAATGACTCATATCCTTCTCATTTAGTGTCTCATAACCACTATACTGTTTGAAAACCAACAACAGTCTTTCATAATAAGCATGCACTGATTCTTTACTTTCCTGCGTTGTTCTGTCTATTTTTACCCAATCTGTTTCTTTTGGTGGATTCTTATTCTTCAAAAAGGTAATTACTTGGTCATACTTTCTCATCACTTCTGGTCCTGGCGCTCCTGTTTTAGCATCCCTTGGATATTCCACAGTTGGCCAATCAATAGTAATCTTACATTCTGTCCACAAATCAGCTGGCACTACTATATCAAACAATCCATCTAAGTCTATCCACAACACTTTTGAAACTTTCACAAATCTCTCCACTTGTCTGTACCATTCTACTGGCTTTTCTCTCAACTTCGGGAAGTCATTTGTAAATGACAGTATATCCTGTCTGGTCCATGGAACATGCACATAACTACCTCCTGGAGTTTCTCTCATCGGGTACTCCCTTACAACGGGTTCCTTATCTGTCACTGCAAAAGCCAAAGATGCTTTATCTGTTACTTTCTCATTCCTTTTCGTCCATCTATTTTTCCATCTATCCACATCACCCCATTTTCTCAGTAAAACAATTAATTCCTTTATTTGGGTCAATCGTCCTGATGTGTTCAGATTCTCTATATCCTTCTCACAAAAATCTATTCTATATGGTTTCTGCAACGTCCTCACTTTTGCAAATTCTACTCCTAGTTCACTTGCCGTCTCTTCTAATTTGTCATATAAATTTCTAGCTCTCCATGTAAGACTTTTGCACAAAAACATAATCTCATCATCCTGATAATTTTTTAATTTTTCTGTACCAATTGTTCCTAAAATCAATTCTTCCATGTCTATTTTTAACCTTATTACATCTAATGGTTTTACTTCTGTCTCTTTTGTTTTTAGCGTTTTCATCCATTCATTCAATTCATCTGGAGTTGGACCTATAGGCGTACTATTTAATTCTATCCAATTGTTCCTTCTTTCTGGTGTCCCTGATGCAGACTCCGTTACCATAGGTATTCCCCTAAACTCGTTTTCATTTATCGTCAAATTCTTAGGTGGACTTGGTCTATAGGTACTAGCCAAATGGTGTGCACCTTCATTGTCCAGTTCCATCCCTTCTCTCCTTCTTGGCAAATGTGAATTCATAGGAATCACTAAAGAACGTTCATTAATTTTCTGATTCTCAAAAACTGGCATTACTGGACCTATCGTTACTGGTACAGTTACAGCTTCCATATTCTTTGTTAATTCTCTTATCTTTTCAGTCAATTCTTTTGTTGTCTTTGCTAATTCAGTTGTATTGTCACTTTCTATCTCCTCATTTTGTGAATTTTTCAATTGATCTTGTGACCTATTTATCTCATTTCTTCGTTCAGGAATTTTATTCCTCCCAGTTTCCATTGGCGGTGCATTAGGTGTCACCACCGCAGAAGTCTGTTGGTATGGAGGTGGGTTTCTGTTTAAAATATCTTCCAGCAATTCGTCATCCGTTTCACTACCACCATACCCATACTTTTCTATCACTACATGTTTCTTTTTCTCTCTACACTTTCTCTTTGCTTCTTCCTCAACTGTAAAAGCTGGAAACAAACCTCCTGTCATATTAGCACATCTCCAACGCTTTAGTCTGTCCTCATGATTCAACCCCCATAACCTTCCAGGCACAAACTCATGATTCTTCAATCCTCTGAATCTCTCTCGTTCATACATTTCATCTTCCCATTCACTTAAAGCTTCAAACTGTGTCGGTCTAGGTCTAGGTTCTAGTTTTATCATTTTCTCTCTCAAATTCCGAAGTACAGCTACGCTAAATGAACCATTCTCAGGGAAAGCCAATGCTCCATCATTCTTAGTATATTTTGTCCAATTTTCTAACCATATGCATGTATGATATCCGTACTTCAGCATCATATGCCAAGCTGGTGATTTCGGCGGAGGAATTACTTGTCCCTCTCTAGTCACTACCTTTTTGTCTTTCTTAAAGAAGTTCTTAACTTTCGACATCCACGACGTTTTTTCTCTGCCATATTCATAATAAGACATGATTCACAATCTTTTTTCTCTCCTCAAAAGTCCGCAATTCAACACTGCTCTCTATGCGTTATTCCAACCAATCCTATCGCGACTCACACCAACGCTCCAATCATAAACTTCCACGTCACTATTCTATCCGTCCAATCCTAGCGCGACTCACACCAACGCTCCAATCAGAGCTGTTTTTGTCTACAGCGCACTGTCCAATCCCAGCGCATCTTTTTGTCTACGTCAGTTCTGCTCTTGACTGTGTATGACTAACGCACTGTCCAATCCCAGCGCGGCTTTAGTCTACGTCAGTTCTGCTCTTGACCCCTCCTTTACAAAATTTATCGGCAATTTCTTTTTCAACAATTCTTGGTTAGTTTACAACATTTAAACACATTCCATTGTCTGATTCGCTAAACAAAAGAGATAGCTTTGTCCATTTACACAAGAACTCTGTATTTTCCAGTAGGCAGTGCTTACCTCTACCCTACCACAGAATTTTCCGTTTTCGCCGATAAAGTAGCACTTCCCTCTACTTTACCCTTCTTTCAAGCAAACAGTAAACCCGTTTCTCTGGGGATAAAACACATGTGGAGACTATACTGCTCCTGAGAATTAAGGCCAGAGTTTCACAAGAAAACCGATCACTATTTCACTTACACACCTTTTATACGGAAAATGTCCCTATCATAACACAACCTGTGTTATCACCAATATGAACTCAGATAATGCACCATTCCATGTGACTTCTCTTGCCACACGTGTTCCACTTCCTACTTCCCGGAAGCGTGAAAACTTACATATAACATAACGCGACTCAACATAAAGTGTTAAACATAAACTTATCAATAATCAATAATCACCAAACTAATCTATAGTAACCATAACTCTGCTACCAAGAAATCTGATCCAGCGCTAACAATAAAAATTATTCTCCTATATGCTTCGGTCATCCAGGTGCAAATATTCCTCCAACACACAAACTATATCCATATGACGGTGGGGCCCATAACACCGCATATACATTCACTTACTCATTTATTCCCTGGATTTCCTCCGTCCTTAACCTAGGAGAAAAACGAATCGCTGGAAGGAGACGGGATACCTCTTTTAACATGACATAATGTTTCTCATTTAGTTTAAGGTATTCCGCTCATTGGTCGATGGACCAACTAGTAGGAATCAGTTGATGGTGATTAAGACCAGCTCAAGCACAATAAACTCTTTATCAATTTACCTTAATCATTGAGCTAAAGAATCACTGAGTCATTTGTTTAAAGAATAATAAAGTTTATATAAAGTTTCGAAGCAAGAAATGTGGTTAAGCGTATTATTCAGATTATTACATTTATCATCAATATAAGAATAAATTGAAATTGCAATGCATATCTATTAGACGGAAAAATAAGGTTGTCATAGTAAGAACCCTAAAAGATCAATCTATCTGTCTTGGAAAAATCTAATAGTTCTAAAATAAAAATCTATCAGGAATAAAAAGGTTATCCTAAAGCAGCATCATATACTCAACTGGAAAATAAAAATAACAGCAGCAGCATCAGCTCGTCAGCATCAGCAACCGCAACTTCACCCATCTACAGCATCTAACTTCTCCAGCATTCCAGCATCTAGCATCTCACTTTCCAGCATCTAACCCCTCCCCACCAAGAGTAGGTCTTCTTATACCCTAATTCTAGCTTACTGAATAAAAAATGTTGCATCTCCATGGCGTGATTCTCTCTCATTGGTTCACTCAGGCCCATATACATTTTTAATCAAACCCTCCTTGTCTTAACCAGTTCTTTGTGGAATGTCCATGCTTGCATCGTTTCCCACAGTTCATGACATTGCTCATCCGTTTCGATCAGTCCAATTTGTATCTTTTTCTGCTACTTTTTAGATTCAACAGTTCCGTCCATTTATTCAGTTTGACTTCTCACGCTTCTTGCTGATCATCTTGGCACACATCTGCTCAGAAAGGTCACAATAGCCTTGACCATACTTCCATCTTAGCCTCTCAGCACGAACACGTGGTTATCCTTTTCCCCAGCCTCTCTCCTCTACCACACGGCTTCTCGGACATGCGTACTCTAGCTTTACGGCGGCCATTTTATATCGCTGCTCAACAGGCCTAAGCGCACTATTTTCAAAGATAAACAAAATATTGTTAAAATAAAGAATATAAACCCTTTCGTTTCCCTCCCGTCTTTCTACGTACCCCAATTAGGTATTACCTAGCAAAAAGCAACATATAAAGCCGTCCCTTACTTACCATCGCTTTATTTTGCAACCACACGTTTTATTTAAAAGCACAGATCATGCATTTATTATTTAATTAGTACGCAAATATTATGTTATGTTAGACACGTAAACAATTATAAGTTGATTATTTTGCACACAAAATAGCGTGTTACCTCTAACCCTTTTATATGTAACATACATTGTTGGTTATTTACTTAAACGAACATGTTTATTAATTATGTTACGAAATTATTTGGAGGTTAAATTTTTTTCATTTACCCTGCTCCATCAATGTCAATGGCACTGCAGTCTTTCTGCCACCTGCTACCATTTTTTGCTTGGTGAATTTTCATCCATCTGTTTCAGAGTTAGAAGACAAAACGTACGAGAGCAACGAGAGTGCTGCATGCTTCGTAATTGGTTGGGATCTGCAGAACCGAAATACATCATAATCAATTAAATTAAATCTGTGCTTGCACCACTTGGGAGTGTTGGAGAAAAATCTACCCACACACCAATTTGAAGTCTAAAAACGTTTATTAACAAAAGAAAAATCTATCTGTGAATCACAGAGTCGAGAAAGAAGGGAATCAGAAATTTTACGCCTCAAATGCTAGGTATGGAATTAAAGCTTTACACATCAGACGGGCAGGACTTGAAGACATAGTTAGTATTACCACAACACGACAGCAACAGTTACCGTTAGGCTAAGGCTAACAGTTTTTAAACTCTCACAGGTACCTGCTCAGTACACTCTCAATCCCCTCGGCCCCTAATATACTAAAATGTACCTAAGTAAGATAAAAAGTTTTTAAAAAAGACAAATAGGACCACATGGAAGTCAGCGCTCTACCATGCATAAGTAGCACCCGCTTATGCAGCTCTTTTCCTAAAGAGCTCCTAAAACCACAAAAGGGATTCACCCCCACCCCCTGGTATGGCCAAGACCAGGTGGGGCTTCAAGTACACCACAGTCTGAAGGATGGGAGAATCAAATGACCCCTTTCTGGCCTTTCATAGGGACTGCAAGGGATAAGATCAGCCATCAGAATCCTGCAGGGTCGGACTGGCCTATAGGGCAATCAGGCAGTGCCCGGTGGGCTGGTCTGAAAGGTCAGTGTGTGGGCTGTGTTTTAGCTGGTTGTGGGACTGTTTTAAGGTCTGCTAGCCCGGTTTCTACTGTTGATTTCCCTTATATTAAACAAACATTGCCTGCAGCAAGCTCAGATTCATGCAGTCTTTCATACCTTGGGAAACACCAATACAGCATGTGTTCTACAAGTTCATAACTGCCCCAGTTTGCAAACATGGGACACGTTTTAGCTGTCCAATTTACTGATGGGAGCAATTTTTGTGCTCGGGCCTATTTTCTGCCCCAGTCTGACCCTAACCTCCTTACCTGCTTCTAGGTGGGAGGGAATTTCTTAAGGGGCAGTGGTTCAGCTAACCACGGTCTTGATGCCGCTTGACCCTCTGGCCTTGCCTTACGGGCAGTGGTGGGTCCCAGGTCCGCCATAGCAGCATTATAAGCCCCTGGGCAAAGCAGTGCACTGGGCCCTGCCTGCACAACCACTCACAGGAATAAAAATGTTTAACGTAAAATTAGTGTTAAATTCTGGTCTGCATGGGGCCCCTATGCTCGTAGGACCCCCGGGCAACTACCCAGCGTGCCCATGCGTTAAGAAGGCACTGGTGGGTCCCACCGTTCCCCGACCCCCGCACCACCAAGTTAAACCTGCATTGCCAAACTATGGAGGAGGGGATGTTGCCACCACTTGCCTTGCCCAACAGCTGGAAGTGTGCTTTGTCTCCCTGCATTGTCCAATTGCAGGGCATGGGGGGTTTGCTTCCCTTCCTCCCACCTTGTCAATGGGTGGGGGGGGAGTTTAAGATATTTTTGAAAAGGGGACGAGCAGCTGCCAGTTGTCTCGCTCCTCCGAGGCTGCCAAATGCTGTAGGCCATGGAGGACTGAAGCAGCTCATTGGTGTCCCAGCGCCCTTTCACAATTTGCAAACAGGGCACCAGGATAGCTATGACCCGCCTTGGTCCGCCATCTTTTTTTTAAATCCTCACCCATGGGTAAGGTTGGGTTAGGCAAGGTGGGGTGGTTTAAACAATACACTCCCCTGCCATTGGGCAAGGTGGCTGGGTGCAAAGCAGAGGGACCCTCCCTTACCCCTGAGCAAAGTGGAGGAATACATATGCCATCCCATCCTTCCATAAGGTAGTGTGCAGGGGGCACACATTATTCACGACATTGAACATGGTGGGCACTGATAAAATAGCTACACCCTCTCCTCTCAGCCAGAACGAGCCACACAATACCCCTCCTTGGCAAGGCAGGGCTATTTAAAAACCTACATGCCTCGCCGTTGTGAAAGGTGAGGGCAAGGGAGGCAAAATGTTCCATGGGCAAGGCAAGGGGAATAAATATACCCACTGACATTGAGTATGACAAGAGGAAGGGGGCACACACTGCCCCTGTCCCCCGGCGCAGCGAGTATTATAAAAACTGCAACACCCTGGGGTCAGAGAACTCACACTCCACCAGGTGTTGACATAGCTCTGAAAAACAGGGACTTAAAATATGCTCTCCAACAATTGAATCAAACAGCCCCACACAGGTGTTAACCAAGCTACTCTTTGCCTCAAAATCCAGTGCCTAGCACAAGTACCCCACATCAGTCTCCTGAGACTGGCAAGACAGTGTCTGACTGTTTCTGTCACTCAACCTACACTCTTCGGGGCGGTCTCCTTACTCACATACCAAGGCTTCTACAATGGGGGATCCCCTCTTCCTGCATCTCTCATCTAGAGCCAGTAGAGTGTCCCTCTCACCACTAGGAATATGAACCCTTGTCCCAGTTCCTCAATACAATTCAGGGACACTGCACACCACTAGAGCTGCCTCACAAACCTGAACCCCTTGGTGTATGTGAACCCCCTCCGTCAAGTCAGGCGCCACATCTCTGTGTGTGTGTGTACTTCTCCCTCAGCACTAGACACTACATTTTTGCTGCCACAATCTGAGCTGGACTCCACCTCCAACCTAGCCAAGCTCACTTCATGAGCTGCACACATTTTCTTTTCAGCTAAGGCTTGCTCCATCTCCTCGCACTCCCGGTCTGGCTGCCTCATCCTCCGGTCGCCAAGCGTGAATTTGATTCCTCTCCTCTAACCAATCTTTCCCATAATGTTTCCTCCTCAGGGCCACTGCCCTCTTGGTATTCTGGCTGGGGATCCTCACCCTGAAATTCCTCCTCAGAGTCATCTGAGAGTGTTGCCTCCCATTGTAGTACCTCATAGCTATGCAGGGCTGCCTCAAGATCCTGCCTTGTGGATCTTCTCTTCACAGGTAGCCCCCTCTCCTTGCAAAAGACTTTTAGTTCCCTCATCGTGTAGATGTGCAGGTGCCAAAAGTTGATTTCCATTTTGCCAAGGCCCCACAAGTGCAACAACTAACCAGAGTTCCAAAAACCAAATTCCGAAGGGAAACAGGGCAAACAGTATGTGGTACGTAATGGTCTGCGATATGGTAGTAGTGCACACCAATCATTGTAAGTCAAGTGCAAATGCAAGTCCTACCCTCACCGCTGACAACCAATGTTAGAAATGGGGGTCTCTAGGTGTCAATGGTTTTCACCTTTGTCCAAGTAGGGACCCTTCTTCCTAGTCAGGAAAAGGGGGATACACTCCTAAATAACCCCTGCTCACCCCCTTGGTAGCTTGGCACAAGCAGTCAGGCTTATTTCAGAGGCAGTGTTAAGCATTTGCACATAACCAACAGTAATACAGTGAAAGCACAACAAAAGGACACCACACCAGTTTAGAAAAATATCCAATATTTTTATATATCCAAAACAAGACCAAAAACGCTAAATAGCCACCATCCAGTTCTCAGAAATCTTCAATAATAGAAATATACTTAAACTACAGTTCCTTGAAGTCGATAGCTCCATCTGGGGCTATCACGGCATCGTGAACAACAAATCCAAACAGTTCTGGCTGATCGCAGCGTCGCGGGCCAGCTACGATGTTGGGAAGACCCGCAAAACAGTACCTTTTAGAAATGCAGGGCGTCGGTGACCTCTCTATGAGCCCCGAAGAGCCGGCGTCCGCAGGCGTCAGTCCCAGAGGTCAGTGCAGGAGTCATCGGGCCCTTGAAGTCACACGTGTTGCAGATCGAAATCCTTGAGGTTGAAGTCGGAAGTGCCGGTGTCGGCAGGCGTCGTTGCTGCGGTGCAAAGTGCAGGGGTGTGGCGTGCAGTGCCCTCAGGTCACATGCAGGCAGCGGCTCGGTGTCGGCTGTCCAGCGGAGTCGGTGAGACCAGGGCTGCGGCGCGAAGTGATGTGGTGCTCGTCGTAGTGCTGGCAGGTCACGGTGCAAGCAGCAGCGTCGTTGCTGAAGTGCTGTCATCAGCTGATGAACTGGAGTCGATGGCACCGGCATCGGTAGGCCAAGGCTGCGGTGCGGGATGAGGACGGTGCATCGTGTAACTTACGAGCGGTGCCCTCAAACCACGGTGCAAGCAGTGGCATCGATGTTGGCAGGTAGCGTCGTCGTCGGTGATACCAGGGCAGCGGCGTGAAGCGAGGCAGTGCAGAGTGCGATGCCCACAGGTCACGGTGCAAGCAGTGGCTCGGTGGCGGCAGCGAGTGGCGTCGTCGGTGAGACAAGGGTTGCGGTGCAAAGTGCGGCGGTGCCTTTTAGGACACGGAGTCGGCAGCGGCATCGTTGACGGCGTCGGGTTGCTTTTTCTTCTGTTCCAGCACAAAACACACAGTCCGCAGTGCTGATAACAGATGAACTTGAAGTCTTTGCTGTTCCTGAGACTTCTTGAACAGGGGACAAGCTCTACCTCAAGCCCTTGGAGAAACTCACAAAAAGAAGTTTGCGAAAGTTCAGCCAAGTCCTTTCACTGCCCAAGACTGAAGCAGCCACTGTAGGCCAACACAGCAAAGCACACAGCAATGTGGTAGTCCCTCCTCACAGCTGCTCCAGCTCTTCTTCTTGGCAGTCTTCTTGGTTCCAAAAGAGTTCTCCATGAAGTGTTTTCTATCCTTGAGACTTCCAACAGGAGTCAAGCTCTACTTCAAGCCCTTGGGGAAAACTCTAACAGCAGGATGATGAAAGTGCTCTCCAGTCCTTTCCTTGCCCAAGACAGAAGCAATAAGCAGCAGGCCAACCGAGCAGAGCACGCAGCAAAGTGGCAGTTCCTCCTGACAGCTTTTCCAGCCCTTCTTCCTGGCAGGTTCCCTAGTTCAGCAGTAATCTAAAATACTGGGGTCAGGGCCCCAATATTTATCCAGCAAATTCCTTTGTTCTCTTGGTGCAGAGAGACTCTGTGCTCAGCCAAAACCAGTTCTGTCTTCTCTGGTGCAGCTGCCCGGAAAGAGGTGGAGACAGCATTGTCCAAGGCAGACAGGGCCTATTCAGGTGCAAGGGAAATCTCCTCCCACCACACTAAATGCAGACCCGGCCTATTCAGGGGCTGGTGAAAACTCATCCCACTACTCTGAATGCAGCCCAGGTCTATTCAGCCCAGTCCTGACTCATCCAGGAAAGGCAGGACACACATCAACCCCCCCCCCACCCGGTGGCCGTCTGAGAGAATCCACCTCCCCAACCCCTGTCACTCCAAAGCCAGACAGTCAATACACAAACCAGCAGAGGCACATAGAATGGCTAAGCAAGAAAATACCTACTTTCTAAAAGTGGTATTTTCAAACACAGAACATAAAAATCATCTTTACTAAAAGATGCATTTTTACATTCTGAGCCTAGGCACACTAAACTTTATTTTCCTATCTTGTCCCAATGGAAAGTTATATTTATAAGATGTTATAAATAAACTCCCATTCTACCCTATGGGACAGATAGCCTTTCCATAGTGAAAAACTAAATGCACTGTAATTCACTACCAGGACATGTCACAGACACCAGTACATGTCTTACCTTTAACATACACAGCATCCTGCCCACAGGGGTACTTTGGGCCTACCTTAGGGGCGACATATATGTAAGAAAAGGGAAGATTAGGGCCTGGCAAGTGGCTGCATTTGCCAAGTCAACATGGCAGTTACAACTGCGTGCAGACTCTACAGTGGCAGGTCTGAGTTACCTTTCCAGGGCTACTTCTGTGGGTGGCACAATCAGTGCTGCAGGCCCACTGGTAGCATTTGATTTACAGGCCCTGGCACTCTCAGTGCACTTTACTAGGGACTTACCAGTAAATCAAATATGCCAATGATGGAAACACCAAACCATAACACAATTTACACAGAGAGCATATGCACTTAAGCACTGATCAGCAGTGGTAAAGTGCCCAGAGTCCTAAAACCAACAAAGACAGGTCAGGAAAAAATAGGAGGAAGAAGCAAAAAGTTTGGAGATAACCCTGCAAAAAGGGCCATTTCCAACAGCCATGCTTGAATGTCTACTTGAATTTGATTACGTCAAAGGATATCTTCTAGAGATGTAACTTTGAGGAAAAGCTGTGTGTCATTAGTGTAAAGTTCATAAGAGATGTTTGCCTCTATTCAGATGGTGATTAGAGGTTTCAGGGCATATTTATGAAGGTTTTGCGTCGTCCTTGAACCACACAGGGGGGAGCAATGGCGACGCAAATCCAAAGTTGGATTTATCAAGCCACGCAAGATGGCCCTGCATAGTTTGATAAATCCAGAGAAAAGCAATGCTACTCAAATTACTCTGCCCCATGGAGGCATTCCCAGATGTACTTTTCATTACTGGTAAACTTAGGAACGCGTCAAAATGCTATGCCTCCCCAGATGAGGCGTAGAAGAAGAAATACCTTTACTTCTCCTCCTTTTTTCCTCTTTCTACGTGTGCTGAATTCTGCAGAACACATAGAAAGAGGAAAATTCCTCAAGGGATTGTTTTTGTGCTGGAAGGTGTCAATTCCTGCACAAAACCAACCCTACTTACAATGCAGGCACCCTTGCACCAAGGTGCAAGGGTGCCTACGTTTGCACTAGGCACACATTGTGCGCCAGCGCTGGGAAAAGACAGGAATGCGCTGTGTATTGTTAAGTACAGCACATTCCTGTCCTTTCCCTATCACGCAGTGCAGCAAGGCGACTTGCTGTGCTATGTGATTATTTGTTAAATATACCCCTGAGAAAGCTTGGTCCCACTTAAACATCATAAACCAAAATAGTGGGTCACTGTTCCTAAGAAAAGAGGGGAGACGTTGGTCTAGAGAGTTGAAAGTGTATTCAGAGTGACTTTTACTTGTTGCCCTCACACATCCCAAGGGATGTCATGCTTCATCATTGGGCGGTTGCTCCTCGTCGGCCCGGCGCTGCAATACCCTACGGGTCCCTCGAACGGTCGCTTTGACGGAGATCTTTTTAATTATACGCCGTATGATGAGTGCGAGGTAGTGCTCGTGCAAAGGTGGGTGAGTCTAAAAATGACTAGAGGATATCTGTGCTACATAAATGTAATGAATGGATTCCTCTGTCATGGGTAAAAAAAAAAAACGGTTGTGGCTGCTGCAGGGTTATAATGGCCCTAAGTAGCTATGACATGAATGTGTGTAAGTAAAGTTTTATACTGATTGGGTCGACATGTTTCGCACCCTTGATGGTCTCAGGAGGAGATCCCTGGCGCTTCTTCAGGACCAATAGAAAGAAAAATAATATGTTATGTGATGGCCTCCTAAAGTTGAAGTAGTGCCACCAGTTAGATCCTAATAGTGATCCAATCTAGAACGACAAAAGGGAATAAAGAAAAGAAACATAGAGCATAAAACCAGTGTTTGTTCTGTATCTAGTGTATGAATTTGAACACATCCAGATTGTCCCTTATATGGGGGCCTTATTTAACCTTGATGAGGTAGCCAGACAAAATCTCTGTATTCATTGAACAAGGGTAGCAATGTTGTGGCTGTGCGTGATGTTATATGCATTGGTGAGTTAGTAAAGGTAGTAAACAATAGTCATATAGGTATAGACACAATTTCAGAATTAACCTCAAGGTAAGTATATTGTGGTGATTAGTTTGCATTTTGACTTGGTAAAGACATATGTAAAGTCACGAGCTATAAACAAGGGTGACGTTTAAAATATGACAAGAATGCTCAGCGTTTCTAAATAGAAGTAAACACAGGTCAATAGGTCATTTGTTATTACGTACCATTAATGGCAAGACCTTTTTATATTAAAGACTAGTCTTATGGGAGGGAAAAGGAACCTCTCACCTCAATGGACTTATCGGTAGTCCCCTTGGGTCAAGCGAGAGATTGCTACTCATCACAATCTGTATCAATGAACAAGGAAGGTACAATTGTGCACGGATAAGAGCATCACGTTATCGTGTCTTCAAACAAGGGGAGTGCTCACAGTTTTGGTGAGAGGCACATGTAGCCGCACCTACTCATCCTCTCGAACGCCCGTAGATGTTTGGCGGTGGGGTGATTTTCAGTTTTATACTTCGCCGCTTGATGCGGACTCTGCCGGTATGGCGCCGAAAGAGTGTGAATGAAATCCTCAGTGCGACAAAAGGCCGCCATCTTGGAACTGCAAAAAGGTTTTGTGTGGGGCGACTGGTGCTGACACGTTTGCTGAGATAAGTGTGTAAAAAAGTAGACGGAAAATTGTTCTTCTATCGGTGAGCAAGGATTATGTGTGTGTGCCAAAAAACATAAAAGGGCCCACAGTGAGTTATAATCGCCCTCATTGAGTCCTATTCTTCATAGTAACGTTGCCCGCCATATTGAAATGGAGAAGGTGTCGTAATGGGGATCTGATATCCGGGTGTGTAACACAGATTAGTACATGCGAAGGACAGTATGTCCATGTGTAACCTGATTATATAAAGGTATTATAAGAGCTATGGTGTAACAAAGATATTAACACAGAATTTACACATATGTAAACTCTCTCCATGTAATGTGAGAGAGGAATGGATCTGAACCTAGTGAATGTGTTAAGATGTAATAAAGGTATGCTCTTGGTAGGTATGTCACATGGTGGAGAGAGAGATATAGCAGGCGTCTAGAACAACAAGGTATAGTAAAATGACTTGGAAATTACTGCTATAGAAGGTCAGAAGGAACAAGGTTGACTACTATTGTAATTCAATCCATGGTATGTCATCATTTAGACCATGTATGTGTGTGCGGAGGCGAAATACCCAACGTTGTCCTTTTTTAAAGAGAGTAGCGGTATTCCAGGTCGGGTTGGCCTCCAGAATAGTCCAGGTCAGATGATCAGTTGTGTGTTTCATAGTCAATGTAATGATTGCACATCTTGGTCGCGCTGCGGCCGCAGCGAATGTTACTTTTGTGCTCACTAATCCTGGTTTTGACTGGTCTTGTAGTCATCCCCACATAATGCAAGTTGCAGGGGCATGTAATATGGTATACACAGTTCTTTTTGTTACAATTTGTGTGTTGTTTCTGTCTCCATTTGAAATTCCCTATTTCTAGGGTTTTGGTGTGGCGTGTAGAGACACACGCACTGCAGCTGCCACATGGATAGTGGCCTTTCACTGCTGGTAAATTTTATAATGTGGTTTGTTGGGCCATGGCCTGGGGGCGAGGTCTTGTGTGTACTAAGAGATCCCTGAGGTTTTGTGTTCTTTTGAAGGCAAACCTGGGGTGTTCCAAATTGAGGTCCCCTGCATTGACAATTTTCCAATGTTTCAAGATACTGTTCTTGATCTTATTTGACATGGGGGTGAAAGTTATCACGCATGTCATGGTGTCTTCTTTGGGTCTTGTGGGGGTTTCCAATAGGGCTTCATGGTGATTGTTGCATGCTCTATTATTCGTGTTTCTGATCACCCTTTTAGGATATTGTCTGTCCCTGAGGTTTCTACTAAGATCTTCTGCTTGTCGATTCGTAGTCAGTGAGATTGCTGCAGTTCCTTCTCAGGCGTAAAAACTGTCTAAAGGGTAGGTTTTCACGTAGTGCCTTAGGGTGATGGCTATTGAAGGGGAAGAGTCTGTTGCAGTCAGTCTTTTTCTTGAAGGTTTTGGTTTTAAGGGAAATGATAAAGTCGAGGAAAGGAATTTCCTCTTTGGATTTTGAGAGTGTGAAATGTAAGTTTGGATCCACCAAGTTTATCCATCAATGGAATGCTTGACAGCTCTCTTCTGTACCCCCCAGAAGACAAGGATGTCATCGATGTAACGTTTGGTAGGGGTTGGTATCCGTGAAAATATGTGTGGATTTGAAATGGGCTTATAGAGACATGATAGACAAGGTGCGAATGTACTGCCCATAGATGTACCATGTATTTGGTGATACAGTTGATTTTTGTATTGGAAAAAGTAATTTTTCAAGGCAATACTTGTACACTCTGTAAGGAAGTCCACAGGAATGAAGGAGGAGATTGTGGTTGTCTTGGGGATGGTGTTGATAACTCCGATGGTGGCATGTTGCGGGATGTTGGTGTAAAGGGCCTCCACATCAAGGGTGACAAGAAGTGTTATCTCTTGTGGGTTAGGCAAATCGTTGATGAGACGTAGTGTTTCATTGGTGTCTTTCAGGAGGGACTGTGTGCTCTGCACCAAAGATTGTAGGTGATGGTCACAGTACTGACTTAGAGGTTAGAGGAGGGATCCGATCCCGGATACTATAGGTCTACCTGGTGGAGCTTGTATGTCCTTGTGTATCTTCAGGAGAATGTAGAAATATGGAGTCCTTGGAGATGTATTAACAAGGAATTCGGCTTCATTTTTCGAGATCCACCCATTGGTTGCTGCTTCGTTGACCATGATCTTAATCCGTGTGGTTAAAGTATCTGTGGGATCCGTCTGAAGTTTCTGATAATATTGTGTATTGGCCTGTTGTCTTTGGCATTCAGTGTCGTAGTCATTAGAATCCATTATGACTATGGCACCCCCTTTATCAGCCGGTTTGATGACAATGTTGGGGTCTGCTGACAGGTCCATGAGTGCTCTTCTCTGTCTGGCAGGTAAGTTGTCAAAAGGTTTTGTAGATTTCAGTTTGTTAACGTCTTTAAGAACAGCTTTTTCAAAGGAGAGTAACTCATTGGGGGTTACAGCTGTGGTCGATGTGAATCTTGACGGATTCCTTAATCCTGTGTCTGGTATGGCAATGCTCTCACAATCTTTAAAGAAGGATCGTAGGGGGGCATGCCCAAGATGGCGGCAAGGTAGGACGCTGCTTTCAGAGCTCCTGCCCGCCGTCCGCCCAGCATCGCGTCCTATCAGACTCAGCCTGACCAAAGAGACCCCGTGCTTATCGCCTCTTGCTCCGGAGGTGTGGTAGATCCTGCCAGGAGGCTTTGGGGTCTGAGCGCCGCTCCAGACCGCTCCGTGCAGGGCCGGACGCCCGCCGGGGCCTGCCGACAATTGGATCGTCCTGAGCCGGTGGGCTGCGTGGAGTGTGAGTTCGGCATCGCAGCGGCTCGACCGGCGTACGGTCCACATTTCCTCAGCACCATTGGACCGGGCGGTGCACCATTGGCAGGGGTGTGCCTTACCAACTCGATCCCCGCCGAAGAAGCCCGCACGCATCCCCGGCCTTGGGCTCCGCCTGCGCCCGGCGGCCTCGTCTGGCCTTGGGCTAAAGTAGCGGAGGTGACTCTGACCTCCACGCCCCTGTGACTACATCGTCGGCCTGGCGGCGTTGCGAGCCCCCGATCTGCCACATTGAGTTTCTCCGAACCGCCACCTCTGTCGGCACCCCCGGGGGCACCACCAGTGGCAGCGGATAGCAGACGGCTCCAAGGAGCATATTGGTGGGCTGGCGGCGACGGGGGACAACTGAGGCAGGTACAGGCGCCATCGGGGCCCGGCCATTTCTGCCCCCACCTCAGCAAGTTCAGTCCACAA
Source organism: Calotriton arnoldi (assembly GCA_963921515.1). Classification (NCBI taxonomy): domain Eukaryota; kingdom Metazoa; phylum Chordata; class Amphibia; order Caudata; family Salamandridae; genus Calotriton; species Calotriton arnoldi. The sequence goes on along the minus strand of CAWUFW010002803.1, from coordinate 1,118,464 downwards.
AGGGACGTGCAAGCGCGACCCCTGTTAGTTGGGGGCTGCCGAGAGCGGGACACGACAGCCCACGGAAGCGGTACAGCTAGGCCTGGGTGTGGTTTGTGGGCTTTCTGTGCTCCCCAGCTTGCCTCCCCTTCCTCCTCCAAGGACGACACCGGTGCCTCATCTCCTCCGAGCCACCCCACCGTGGAACTGGGCAGTTGGTGGGCCGCGTCTCTACCCCCGGCCACTTCGCAGCACCGCAGGAAAGCAGGTACAGGGGCTTACGGGGCTTTCCCCAGGGCCCGTATCACTGACCGGGGACATCACTACCTACGGGGGAGGTCCTGTCTTGGGGACCGGCTTCCTCTACTCAGCGGGGGGCTCCGCCGCGCTTCTCACCACGCAACGCTCCCACAGGAGAGACGTCAATGTGGGTCACTGCGCCCATCTCAGAGCGCTAATTGGGCGGAGGTGGACCCCGGGCGTCCCCTGCGCCCCCGGGGTCTTTCTTCACGTGAGTTGGTCGACGCCAGCAGCACACCAGGCAGTGATCCAGGGGTCGTGCTGGGACATGGGGGGTGCTTGGCAGCCGGCTTGACATACAGAGGGACCTCGACTGGGGGTGACTCTGAGCTTCAGGCGGGTTGTCACCACCTCGCATAGGGAGCTGCCTACCTTGCACACCACCGACTGGCCATTTTCACCCCATTGGCCTCCTGGGCTGCCACGACGCGAAAGGGAGCGGGACTATGTCCTCCACGAGAGGGAAAAAAGAGAAATCCCTGAAAGATCCTTTCGCCCGTCAACAAAGCAGCAGCGCAATGGAGCACTCACATCAGGGAGACGCGGCCCACGCGAAAGCTGATAGCTCCTCCGAGGAACCAGTGACTCGGGCTTTTCTTGAATCGCTCTTCCTGACACTGCGAGAGGACCTCCAAACTGTAAAAAAGGACCTTACGTCCGAGATTAAAGACATCAGGCGGGACGTGGACGGCATAGGTGAGAGAGTGGCCGCCTTGGAAGACAGAGGAGACAATAGAGACACGGAACTGTCCACCCTGCAACACGAGGTCCTCCGCCTTCAGGATCAGCACATAGATCTTCAATCCCACCTGGAGGACTTAGAGAATCGCTCCCGAAGACACAACATCAGAATTCGGGGAGAGACAGTCAGGGCGGACACAGAGGACCTCTTCGCCTTTACCGGTGCGCTATTCAGCCACGTCCTCGGCAACCCACGGGACACGGAGATATGATTAGATCGCACGCACAGGGTGGGCCCACCCCGGTCCAGCAATGCTCCCCCAGCTGACATTTTGGTTTGTGTACAGGACTTCCGGACCAAAGAAACGATCCTGAGCAAAGCTAGGTCCTTACATCCCATCACGTTTAAAGGACAGTCACCTGTGCTTTTCCAGGACCTTACCCTCCTCACCCTCCAGAAACGCCGGCAATTCCGGCCCATTACGGCTCACCTATGCCAACAAGGGATTTCCTACTCCTGGGGGCATCCATTCCGCCTTATTTTCCGGCACAATGGCAAACTCCTGCAGTTGCAGTCCCTCATGGAGGCCAGTCGGCTTCTGGGAGTCGAGCTCCCTCCAGATGAAGATGACAGGCTCAGCCCTGCACTTGAACCAGGCGTTTCCCCTTCAGGTTGGCAACGGCAGGGTCGCAGGCGAAGAACACACCGCCCAGACCCAGCAGAGATCACCAAGGGCCAAAGGGCGGTCCTGGAGTCCACGACGGAGGCTCTGGCGAAGACGCATTCCTGAATACTGAACTGGGGATGGTACCCCATGTTCCTACCTAGCATCCGGGATGGGCGGCGGGCGGGAAGGAGGAGGCAGTTCTTGGCCACACTATGGACCCCATTGTAACTTCACTCCGGTCATCTCCGGATGACTGGACTCATTTTCCCGAATTCTGGTTCCTGTTTTTTGTAATGTTTTTGTTGCTAGTTTGGGGGTTTTTCTCTTTATTGTTCTTTTTTGGGGTCCCTCGTCCACCGTTCTCTTTCCATATGGGATTCAGGGGCTCTGTCTTGCTGCTCTTGGCACCCACCTGACCACACGGGCACAGCCTTCATATGTAGAGGTATTAGTGGTCCCCCGATTCCTAGATGGCCCCTACAGAACTTAGAATCCTAACTTTGAATGTGAGGGGTCTCAACAACCCTTTAAGCGCAGGGCAGTCCTCTCGTATCTGGAAAATGCCAAGGCGGATATCTGTCTCCTCCAGGAGACGCACTTATTGGCCCGGGGTTGCCCCTCCTAAGGTCCTGCGCGTTCCCAACGCAATTCTTCTCCTCCAGCTCCACTAAAACAGCCGGGGTTGCCATCCTAATCTCCCGTGCCTTTCAGGGCAGAGTACTACAGAAGGAAGCTGAAATTAAAGGGCGGCTTCTCTCCTATCAGTTCTCCTTAGGGGGTCGAACATTTGTAGTCGGGGCTACGCTCCCAACGAGGGGCAAGAGAAGTTCCTCCATGAGGCACTGATAGAGGCCACGGCGGCAGGGGAGCGGGACATTCTGCTGGGAGGCGACTTAAATATAGTATTCAACAACACCAGTGACAGATCAGGGCAGCGCTCAGGTCAGATGGGAGCGCTCTCCCAATCGGGGCAGGACAAACTGAAGGGACTGGGCTTGATAGATCTTTGGCGCTATTTTCACACCCAGGACCGCGAATACTCTTTTTACTCGAGTGTGCACAAAACCTATGCTAGGCTTGACTACTTCCTTGGCTCCGAGTCCATCTGCGCCCACACTGCCGAAGTGGAAATACTAGCTGCCTCCCTATCAGACCACGCGCCGGTCATAATCACACTCACTCTCCCCCCTATGCAGCGACCCTCCCGTCAATGGCACTTGCGCGACACTCTCTTACACCGCCCTGACATAGTCACACAAATACAACACGCCATAGAGGACTATTTCACACATAACGATAATCAAGACACCCCCATATCGACGCAATGGGTAGCGCTCAAGGCGGTAATTAGGGGGGAATTCATAGCGATTTCGACGGCAGATAATGCCGAGCGCAGACGGAAGCGGGAAGACCTCATGCGGAGGACTAAGGAGCTGGAGGAAATGCACCAGCGGACCGGGGCACCTAGGATTTGGCGTCAACTACGCGCAGTGCGGACGCAGTTGGCGGGCCTCGACCAAGATTGGGCAGAATACGCAGCCTTACGTCTACGCCAAGCATTCTATACAGGGGGGACAGATGTGGCCGCCTCCTGACACACAAGCTACGGGAGGACAGACAGACTCATGGTGTTCACGAATTACGCGACGTTGCTGAGGGGAGGGTGTCGGAGGACCCGGACATAGCCGAGACCTTCCGCAATTTTTACGCGCAACTCTATACGGGACAACCGTTGGATAGTTCACTCGGCGACGCTTACATAGCGGATGCCCGGCTCCCCTCCCTAACTCGGGACCAGGCGGACCACCTGGAGAGAGAGATCCGGGTTGAGGAAGTCATAGCTGCCATCTCGCGCCTCCAATTCGCTAAGTCGCCGGGGCCCGACAGCTAGTCAGCGGCCTTTTATAAACAGTTCTGCTCGACAGTGGCACCTTTTCTAACATGCCTTTTTAACTCCTTTGCGCTCACCGGAGCAATCCCAGAGGACATGCTTGAGGCGGCCATCGTCGTCATCCCAAAGCCCGGCAAAGACAAGACTAGCTGCGGGTCATACCACCCATATCTCTCCTTAACATCGATCTTAAGCTCTATACTGGGATTCTCGCCTCCCGCGTGGCACCCTACATGCCTGCGTTAATTGACCCTGACCAGGTGGGTTTTATCCCTCAACGTCAGACGAGGGACAATACCAAACGGGTCCTTCACCTTATCGAAAAGGCCTCTCGGACGCATGGAGAATACATGCTCCTCACCATCGACGCGGAGAAGGCCTTCGATAGATTCCACTGGCCGTACTTAGAACGCGTACTGATGCACGTTGGGATGGGAGAAAAGCTGCGGACTCACATTTTCAATTGTTATCGATTTCCTTCAGCCTCTGTATGAGTCAATGGACACACGTCGACTCGTTTTAGCATAGGTAGAGGAACGAGACAGGGGTGTCCACTCTCACCCCTGCTCTTCGCGCTCTATATGGAGCCTTTGGCTCAACGGGTCCGGCGTAACCCTCTTATCACTGGGATTAAATTTGGTGGGGACACCCATACTATTAGCCTCTACGCAGACGACGTCCTGGTCACACTCTCGGACCCTCTCCCCGCACTGAGGGCCTTTATGGCAGAAATGTAAGACTTCGCGCAGGTCTCGGGATTTAAGGTCAATGTGGAGAAGTCTGTCGCGCTCCATCTGTCCCTGTCGCCCTCCACACTGGCGCGCCTCAGAGTTCAACACCCAATCCAGTGGGCAGATGAGACTGTTACATACTTAGGCATTCAGTTGGCGCCTGCGTTGCTGGAGATAGTCTCTACCAACTATGCCAAACTGCGGAGTCGGATACGAGCTGAATTGCGGCGGTGGAAACACTTCCCGATATCTTGGCTGGGTACAGTGGCCGCCACCAAAATGACGGTCCTGCCCCAAATACTATACGTGTTCCAGACCCCCCCCCCTGCGACCACCCCCGGGGTGGATTAAACAGATCCAATCCAAGCTTTCACAGTTCATCTGGCAAGGCCGCAGACTGCAGCTGAAGAGATCCATCACTGTATTGCCTCCTGAGGAGGGTGGGCTGGGAGTCCCGTACTACAGCTTTATTACCAGGCGGCGCAACTGCGCCACTTGGTCGAATGGAAACGGGTCGAGTCCGAGAGGCACTGGCTGTTTCAGGACCAAGCAGTGGCAGCCACGCCGCTACAGAAGGTCCCTTTTCTTCGAAAGACACATAGACCTCCCAACCTCTATGCCTCCTATATCACTCGCACAACCCTGGAAACCTGGGATCAAACTAACCTTAAGCACAACCTGACTACCTTCCCTTCGCCACTCACCCCGCTTTATGACAACCCCGATTTCCAACCCGGTATGGGTGAGACTGCTTTCACGCGTTGGCGCCCCACGGAATGAAGCTCATTGGGACACTTATTCGCTGTAGATGGGATCATCCCTTTCCCTCAGATTAGAGAGTATTATGGGATTCCCGAGTCTGAAAGACTAGAGTACCTGCAGCTCCGCCACTGGGCGCTACACCCGTACATTAGACCACAGGCCCAACGCCACCTTACCCACTACGAAAAATGGCTCATAACACGCAAAACGGACAAGAAATTAATTTCAGATCTTTATAAGATGCTACTCTCCCAGCACACACACGAGTACAACGCGGGTTGCGCGCGATAGGAGCGGGACCTTGGCCGGTCCCTTAGCCACAAAGAGTGGGAGGGGGTGTACTATAGGGCACGACACTCGGCATGCAACATGGGGCTGACAGAAACACTGACAAAAGTAATCACATATTGGTATTACATGCCTGAGCGCATGCATAAGATTGACCCCCGCCAAAGTCCGGACTGCTGGAGGGGCTGTGGGAAGCGGGGTACGCTGGTGCACCTCCTCTGGGACTGTGACCAAATACAACCCTATTGGTCCCAAATTCTCGACGAGATAGATAAGCATCTCGATACCCAAATACCGTGATTCCCCGCTTACGTCTGCTAGGCCTACCAAACCCGCTAACATACCCACTTAAATCGGGACGCGGTCACCGGATCGCGATTGCCCTGGGCTCTGCCACACAGAATATCTTAATCCACTGGAAGACCCCCCATGTACCTACCTTCACGGGTTGGTTGCAGCGCTTATGGTTGGTTTTGGGGATGGAAAAGATGACGCTCACCTTGGCGGGGAAGGGTTCCACCTTTGTAGATCTTTGGCAGCCTTTTCTCTCTCTTCTGACATCAGAATTTCGTGAACTAACGTGTCCGAGGTACCTACGCCTCTTGCGTCTCTCTGCCCCACACACCACGGAGAACCAAGACGCACATCTGCAGACTGCGGCTTAGTGGGGCCCTTCACTGACAATCGATTTGGTGGACGAGGGTCGGGGAGGTGGGAGGTTGGGCTGGGTAAGATAAGTTTCCTTTTTTTGTATTGGTTGTGTTGTTTTCTTCGTTGCTTAGCTTCACACCAGACACCCAGGGCCGATTTCACCTACAAAGCAATCTATGTACGGCTCAGGTGGGTCTTTCATTTTTGTGTAATGAACATCAATAAAAAAGATTTAAACCTAAAGAAGGATCGTAATCTGATCTTTCTGAAGAATGTGTGGAGTTCCCCAACTAGTTTAAACTGATCTTCCTTTGGGGTAGGAACGAAGCCTAAACCTCTTTTAAATGCTATTGTTTCGTCCTCTGTAAGATCTCTTTGGATATATTGACAATCTATTTCTCTTGGAGGTCTGACTCCTGGTTTGTCATTGGTTCTCCGTGTCCATCCATTGGACCTGTTTATCCCCCTACCTTTTATTTAAAGTAACCCACTTAAACATCCCCAATCAACCAGATGGTCTTTTTAGCTGCTTGAGAGGTAAGAGGGAGAAAACAATCACAAGTAAATCTCGTTGCAGTATAGCCAATTTGGTTACACAATAACTAGTGAACTAGGATTGGGATTATTAAGGTTATAATTATACATTCAGAAACAGATTGATATAAATCAGCCTTAGCGTTATTGTACAGAAATACAAGACAAATAGAATGAGTCCAAATCTCCTAAAGAGATTTACCCTATATAACAAAAAGCATTCAACTAGTTCGGTGAGAACGATGCAAGTAATAAGGAAAAAGAATTGAACATTAAATTGCATCAAATGATTTTCAAAGGTAAGCATGAGCAAGCTATCTCTCCCTACACTGCCTTAAAAGGGACAACCCTAAACTAAGAAGCATTGAGTAAAGATGAATAATAGAAAGGTGTCAGCTGTCAGAGTCCTCAGTAGAAGAATCTCCAACCAAGGGTCATGTAGCATGAAGCCACACAAAACAGAGGTAAAGGTCTGTACCTCATGAGTCCTAAGATGTCTCTGACCCTCACTGCATTACAGCTTAAGATATTAGTTGCATTCAAGGTACATAATGTGCTCAACTCCAGTAACTTTCCACGATCCAGGCACAAATTGGTTTCTGGCACCACCTTTCCCACATCGATAAGTTGCTACTCCATTTGTCCTGGGCCATTCTCCTCCTCCTCCATGGGAACCCGCCTTCTTGCTCGTTACCATGTTTCTCCTTGCTAAGGTCCATATTCCCATACCTTGCTATCTAACTAAAACAAAAACTCTTCTTTTCTAACTAATGAGGCTCTGTCCACACCTGCAGTGGAAACAAAATGCAAGCAAACACATTCTACATTGAAGGTTAAATACAAATTAAATGTTAGACTTTAAACATGAGCTTGTGCTGAAACTATGCTTGAGGCCCCAAAATCTTGTCAACTTAATGGTGCACAGTGTTACAAATACATGCACATCTTAAAGCATGTAGCAAATGCAGTTTCTTAACTAATGAATAAATTGCATATGATTATGCTAAAATGTCATTTTACAATACACCAACATGAATATAATTTCTTGTCACATACATAAACGTCTAAACATTAGCCTACACATACACGTCATATTACTAGCTTCACATGGAACACGTAACAAGTTTATTTTCTCTTAAAATATTAATATATAAGCATTGCAGAATTTCTATTAGTCACATTTCTAAACACACAAGGGCATATTCACGAGGAAGTGGTGGTGAGAGGCGTTAGCCTCCTTGGCTTAACGCCTCTCACCGCCACTTTGGAAATGCCAGGCTGCACCCTATTCGCAAGAATGTGGTGCAGCCTGGCGTTTCCCCCTGCGACGGCGCGAAGTCTCACGACTTAACGCCAACGCTGGCACCCTTGCACCAGAGTGCAAGGGTGTCTGCGAGCAGGGAGGTTTGTTTATGTACAGGAAGGTGTCCCTTCCTGCACATAAACAAACCTAAAATGCTGTTTAGTAACTTACATGTGTGCTGCATCATGCAGCACACATGTAAGTTACAAAACGGCATTTTTAAAAGGTTTGTTTATGTACAGGAAGGGACACCTTCCTGTGCATAAACAAACCATGGCATTTTGCTATTTCCATGCGTGCTGCACAAGGCAGCACACATGGAAATAGCAAAAACAAGGAGAAATTAAGCATTTCTCCTCGTTTCACCACCTTAAGACCAGGATTTTTCTGGTCTTAAGTTTGGCGCTGCCACCTATTATTGCCGCCCTTGATAATAGGTGGCAGCGTCGAATTCAATGGGTGTTGCGGTGGTACGCCCACCGTAACACCCACTGCACGCCCCCTTTCACGCTAAGTTTAGCGTGAAAGGGGCCCTATTCTCAAGGCAGTGTTAAGCCACTTAACGTGGCTTTAAGCCACGTTAAGTGGGTTAACGCTGCCTTGAGATTAGGGCGCTGGCCCTATCGTCACAGGAACGTCAAAAAAAGTGACGTTCCCGTGGCGATAGGGGCTTGAGAATATGCCCCACAACATATAAATCGCATTAGTTTACGTGGAGTGCTTTAAATATGCAATAAACCATCCTTTCTTAGTAACATAATTCACACAGAATATATTCAAGTGCTGAATACACATGATTATAACGCACTCCTGCAGTATCTTACGATGGAATCAGAATTATACTGCTCCATCACTTTATGTACAGATAGAAGAGAATGGAGCCTTGAGGTACTCCCTGTGCAACAGTGGCTGGTTCTTCTAGATGCATGTTCTAGCTGAACTTTTACTGTCAGTTATCTGAGTAAGGGAACCAACTGAGAACTCTACTGCTTATCTCCATTCTCCCCTCAAGAATGTTTAGTACTATTTTGTGGTTGATGGTGTTAAAGGGTGAGGATAGATCCAGAAGGCAGGAATCACCTTCATCCAGTAGACGCAAGTTATTGCCTGCGCTCTGGAGAATGGCCGTTTCTATGCTCTAACACAGTCTGAAGCCCAACTGAGAGTTGTCTAAGAGATGGTGCTCCTCGATGTATTGCTTTAGTTGAGTTTTAGTTTAGCTTTAGTTTTGGTTTTTTGTTTAGTTTTTTAGTTTAGCGTTAGTTTACCCGCTTTCAAGAATTGTAGCTAGGAATGAGAGGCTAGCTACCGGATGAAAGTTGTTCAAGTCCTCTGGGTCGGCCCACTTTTTTTTTTTAGGTGCAGTGTGTCCTGACCCAGTTTCAGACAATCCGGGACGTCTCCCTGGGCCAATGAGGTGTTGATCAGCTTTGCCCAGTAAGATGAGAAGTCCCAACTGAATTCTTAGCATAACATGAAGGAAATACGTCTGCTAGGTGAGTGGATGGTCTTGTATTTTGTTTTGTATTCTCAATAGTCATGGCAACCTCTCTCCTGTTCTGATCTGAATTTGTTCCAGACCATGTTGCTTTAGGATTATTAGAATGGTAGAGGTAGCAGCTGGGATCGATGGTGAAGATTTTCTTCATGAAGAAATCTGACAGCTTCTTGCTTTTGTCTTTGGGTGTCATGACCATATGTTTTAGCACGGGGATGGACTCTTGCTTGATAACATCATAAAGTTTTCTTGGTCTGTTTCTAGCTTATCCTAGTTGTGATCTGAAATATGTACATTTGGCCTCAAATATGCTGGCTGTATAACTGAAGCGTGGCTCTGGCTTAGCTCAAAATCCTGTTGGAACCTCGAGCCCATAACGAGCCAAGCTTTCCTGTGGCTTCTGCCTGCCTCCTTTCCTGTACCCTGGATGTGGCGCTAGGGACAGAGCTGCCGACTTTGAAATTGTGTTCGAGTCTCAGCAACAGCTCAACATCCTGTGATTCTGTGCAAATCACTTAATCCTACCATGCCTATAAGCAATGAAGGTGACTTTATGTAATGGAATTGGTGCTCATGTTAAGCACTCTTATGCCTTCAGGTTGGGTTCACGCCACATAAGAATGCACAAAGAGGTAAAAACAAAGCCTTAACATAAGGAAGGACAAATAGATAACCATGTGAGCAAAGTGAAACCAGAAAACCTGGATAAATTGTGGCTTCCCCCTTAAATTGTGTGATCTTAAGCAAATATTTTTTTTCACCAAAGCACTTTTTTCTTCATTATTGCGTATGAAGTCACTTTCAAATACATGAGTTCAGAATGCCAGTTGTTCAAAAACCCATTGTGCGTGAAATAATTGGCAATAATACTGCTCTATAATAATCTGGGCCATGTACAGGGTTTACATGACAATTATCTTGCCTCAGGGGCATATTCATAGGGATTTCGCATAGGGCAGCGCAGCAAGTCACCTTACTGCGCTGCCCTACGTCAAAGTGAAAGGCCAGGACTGCACTGTATTTATCCAATACAGTGCATTCTTGTCCGTTCCCACTGCGCTGGCGCCATTTCGGCAGCCTAGCACCAATGCAGGCTCTCTTGAACCAGGGTGCAAGGGTGCCTGTGTTGTTGGTGAAGGAAGTGACCTGATTAGGGTCACCCGGGTCACCCGCGACCACCTCTCAGCCTTCCATACAATTGAAGAGTCGGTCAGACAGTAGAGAATACAAACCAAGTTATTTGTTAGTTTTGCGCTCGAGCGGAGTCCAGATTGACTAGCCTCCTAAGATGCTACCGAGGGGACTGACCCTCACCAACATCAGTTGTTATACATTTCCAATACCCAGCAAGACCCGCCCAAAACTGGAAAATTCCAGTTGGAGCAGGTTAACAAAGGAGACACAGAAGATGAGCTACACTCCTGGGATCAGGTACATGTTATCTCTGCCTCAAGGTTATTCTGTCCGTGTCCGCCACTGTAAGCATGAGAACGGGCCTATCTAACGAGGAAGGTATGCGAAGGCACGTTCATGTATTCATTAAGACAACGAAGCTCAACCTTGGAGAAATACAAAAAAAATATCGAAGCTGCTTTCCGTTGAGGCAGACAAAATGAGACAGAAGTTAGTTTCGATCATTACACAAAATGGCGGCTAAATGCAAAATGGTGCTGCAAATGCTAACTTAAGCATAATGCTAATAGGAGGAGTCGGCCGGAAGTATTTTCCAGTCCAACAGACCCCCCTTTTAGCATTTGCTAACTAATTTTGCCACTATTGAAAGCTAGAACTCTCTGCTTTACGTAATGAACATATTATGAATCTAGACATACACCATCAATACTCAAAAATGCCATCGTCAATGCACATCAGGTCCTGCATATCCTGCACCATCATGGCCTTATTCTTAGAGTCATGCTCTAGGTGTTTGGGGTGAGGTGTCAATATTTGTACACAGCAGGCACAACAGGCAGGAAGGCAGTGTATGCACAGACAACATGTTAAAATGAAACCAGCTATGACGACCAGGAAGATGATAATCTTCCAACCCCAGGACGTGAACAGGCCCCAAAACCACCCAGTGAGAGACCATGTACCATTCTCCTGGTGTATGTCAGAGGCAAGCCTATGGAGCTTCTGTATAGCAGCATATACATTCGGAGCGTGGTCTGGTATGTATACACAGCAGCTACTGCCGATGACGCGGCAGGGCCCACCCCGGTCAGCAAGGATGACGTCTAACACCATCCGGTTTTGAAGAGCAACGAGTCTCGTAGCCTGAAGCTCAACTGTGATATTAGTCAGAATTCCAGCCGTTGCATTTATTACTCCTTCCACCACCCTGGTGAGTCTACGAATATTGAGACTATTGGACATGGGGCCCCAAAAGGGAACAGTACCCTTCATAGCATCAGTGAACTGCTGCAAAGTGGTGTCCGTCTGATCTATGTCTGCGGTGTCAATAACTCGTCTAACAGGAAACAGATGAGCACTCCTGCGCTGTAGTCAGTGATCCCTATGATAATTGGATGGCGCTATATACACTGGGGGAAGGAGAAAAGAGAGATAACATATTCCAGACCATCCCAGAGGAAGCCAAACATAGGCCTGGGACCCGCAAACAAAATAAACATTGTGAGGGGGCAGCAGAGGTGGGCTATTTACAGTGCTCAGTACATAGGTGTAATTGCAGTTACTCACCCCCAGCCCGACCTTTCCTTTCCCTTTAACACAGAAACTTGCTGTCGTGTTAACCACCGGCACTGGCATTGCCACATCATGAGTAATATTACGTATTTGAAAGGACTTGAAATATTCAGTGACATTAAAGCCCCAAAAATCCGACATTTCATTCTGAAGCCATGCTACATTTTGCTCTCTTTCGTACACATTAATGCAGGCTGTCGGGGACAATGTATCTGGGGTCCCTTGCTCCCCTGGGGTAAACCCCTGATGTACACGTATATACTCTAGGACAGTTTCATAGTCGGCTAATGTCATATTCATAGTATCAGAATGATAATGAGTGTATACCATAGTAAAGAGCTGGAACCAACCTTCACAGCTCGCAAGGTAAGAAAAAGGCATGGACAGTAATATGTCAAAACCAAAAGGGATGATGGACGGAGTGTTGAACATTGCAAGCACTCACCCTCAGTCAACTGACCTGGGTTTAATCCATCATCATCATTCTTTAGCTCACTCCGCCACCCCAGTTCAGACATGGCCATATGCAAATCAGTCTGACACTGTGCCTCATGGGAACAGTCCAGCCCGAACTGCCAAGCCATGTCTTCCCTGGACCGGAAACAAGCATCCTGGGACCGGTTTCTGGCTTACAGCCGTCATCAGCCAGGCTATCTTGAATCCAGTGGCAAAGTGAGCAAGGGACCCACGTCTGGTCATACCCTGCCAACTTAGGGCGAACATAGCAAAACCAAAGGGGATGATGGACGGAGTGTTGAACATTGCAAGCACTCACCCCCAGTCAACTGATCTGGGTTTAATCCATCATCATTCTTTAGCTCACTCCGCCACCCCAGTTCAGACATGGCCATATGCAAATCAGTCTGACCCTGTGCCTCATGGGAACAGTCCAGCCCGAACTGCCAAGCCATGTCTTCCCTGGACCGGAAACAAGCATCCTGGGACCGGTTTCTGGCTTACAGCCGTCATCAGCCAGGCTATCTTGAATCCAGTGGCAAAGTGAGCAAGGGACCCACGTCTGGGCATACCCTGCCAACTTAGGGCGAACATAGCAAAACCAAAGGGGATGATGGACAGAGTGTTGAACATTGCAAGCACTCACCCCCAGTCAACTGATCTGGGTTTAATCCATCATCATTCTTTAGCTCACTCCGCCACCCCAGTTCAGACATGGCCATATGCAAATCAGTCTGACCCTGTGCCTCATGGGAACAGTCCAGCATGTCATTCTTGTGTGTTACAGAAGGGAGCAACCCACAAATCCAGCAATTTGTGACATTGGACGTACAGTGGGCCTGTTGCAACATTTGGAGGAACATGTTATCTACATATGTCTTTCTGTGTTCACCTTTGTGAGGAGCCAGGGTGGCAAACATATGCTCAGCGGGAACAGGTGTTGTACCAATCAAAGAGAGCAGAGGATATTTCTCTTCTAGAAACCACATTATTCCAAGTATTGCTATTAGGGAAATCAGGACAATCACAATAAAAATCATTTTACTCCTTTTTGACCAACTGGGCCAACCAACCCCATCCCTCTCCGAACGTGGTGCTGCAAAAGGCTGTTCCTCCTCAACAATTGAGCGACCAAAAGGATACATGGTGATTAGAGGGTAAAAACGCAATGCAAGGGCGTTGGTGACAAGGAAACAAGAGGATGGGCAAAGAGTTCCCAGCGTCCTTCAGAGCCTCGCTGGCAGACTCCTATTGTTTATCCATGGTGGTCCTACTGAGCACTACGATGGGGCAGCGCAATTGCGGCCCTTTGAAGAAATCCCACGTCGTCCAGGATAGGGCACCCCCCTTCCGGGAAGACACCCTCAGCTTATCCTGTTCAGTGTCTTGGACAATGCACCAATCTCTCTTTCCCTAAGCTATCGTTGGTACCAACCTCGCAGTCCATCCCTACTAATCTGACTTCTCCTTTGGTGCACTGTCCCTCCGTCGGGGACGCAAATTGTACCTAGCCACTCTGGGCACAGAGTGATCAGTAAACAGGGGCTCAAATTCAGAGGGGCCAAGGGACTGGGGCTCAAGCACTTGTGGGCCAGGTGAAGGAGAATCCTGGATGGCCCTTATTTCAGGGGGCACCGCCTCATTTAACACTGCGTCGTTCTCCTCCTCCGTTTGCACCCATGTCAGTCTGGCATCCGAAAAAGGGATGAAGCGTGGCACTTGCTCCATCTCGTGGTCACCTATGCCATCGATCACCCACCGATCGATGGGGAGAGGCAACGGAACCTTGCGGCAGTGATTGGTGTGAATCCAGTTCTTCCGACCGGTCACCTTCACAGCACTTCTGGTGGCGAGGAGCACCTGCAGCTGCACTTTCCAGCAGGGCTCCAAACTTCCTTTCCTCTGGAAATGCCGCACAAGGATGAAATCCCCAGGTCGGATATCATGCCAGGGCCCCTCTGTTTGCATTGGCAAGGTGTCCTGGATCTGTTGATGAATAGAACCCAAATTTTTAGTCAATTCATAGAGATAATCCACTAACAGAGGATACTCAATTTCGGAAAAACATTTTGGTCGCGGGACACCCCAAACATTTCCTGGGCGGCCAAACACGACCTCATACAGGGACAATCCTGTCCTAGTGTGGGCGGTAGCTCTGGTTGACAGAAGAGCTAACGGTAAAGCATCTGGCCATTTCAATCCTGTGCTTTCCTGAATTTTTGCCATTTTCAGTTTGAGAGTACCATTGTACTTCTCAACCAAACCTGCTGACTGGGGATGGTGTGCAGCATGGAACTTCTGCCTGATGTGTAGGCCATCACACACCAGCTGGATGACTTTTGAATTGAAGTGACTGCCATTGTCACTCCAGATCAAACGGGGTAATCCAAAGCGAGGGAAAAACTCCTTTAGGAGGGCTTTCGCCTTCGTCAAGGCTGTGTACTCCTTAGTGGGGTATGACTCAACCCATTTACTGAATTCGCAAACAACCACTAACACATATTTCAAATTATTGACCCGTTCCATCTCAATGTAGGCCATCTGAAGGACTTCAAAAGGGAAGGAAGGGGGTGCAAAATTACCAATGGGTGTAGGAGTGCCGTTTCCAGGATTATGCTTTATGCATACCATACAATATTTTACCAAGTGAGCGGCCGTCTTGGGTTGTTATCATTCTGCCACACGGGGTCTAGTAGTTTGCATATGCCCTTGGTGCTAATGTGAGCGGGCCCATGCGCCATAGTGACTACAGGGAGGACATAGGCGTCCGGCAGCATCCACCTTTGCTTTCCTGACTTATCCATCCAGCACCCATCCTCATCTAAACGTGCTGTGCTTTCCTGCCATATTGCTAACTCCTCAATCGTTGCCTCACTCTGTATCTCTTTAACACTATCCAGTGTATCCTCAAACATAGTAACTTCGGGTACCCATCTAGCAGGACCTGCCACAAACATCTTTTACATCTTCGTTCGAGCCGTCTCCTTAGCTGTTTGATCTGCAAATGCATTTCCCTTCCCCACATCATCAGTAATTGTCTTGTGAGCGCTGCACTTCACTATCACTAACTTCTTGGGGAGTGTCAGAGCTGACAAAAGCCTGTGTATCAATGGGCCGTTCTGGATCTTTAACCCGTGTGAAGTCAGGAATCCTTTCTCTGCCCAGAGCCGCCCAAAATTGTGGGCAACTCCAACGGCGTACTGGCTGTCAGTATAAATATTGACAGTCAGTCCCTCACTTTACGAACAAGCTCGAAGAAGGGCAACTAACTCTGCAGCTTGGGCCAATTGATAGGGAACTCGTGATGTCTCGACTTCTGTGTGCAAGGTAGTGATTGCATATGCCACAGTTGTTGTGCCATCCGGTAATTTGAAAGAAGAGCCATCCACATATAGCTCCCCTTGGGGTTCATATAGGGGAACATCATTCAGGTCTACCTGTCCCTTCGTCTCTTCCTCAGTCCGAAAAATGCAATCATGTATGTCTATTTCCTCACTTTCAGAAGGGAGGGGTAGCAACGTGGCTGGGTTCAGGGTGGCACATCTTTTGATCATGACGTGTGGTGCAAAGAGGGTCAGCTCATAACCAGTCAGACGTGCACTGGTGAGGTGGTGTGTCTTCGTTTTGTTCAAAAGTGTATCCACAGCATGAGGTACCATGACTGTGAGATCGGTATCAAGGACGAGCCCTGCCGATTGTCGGATAGAGACAGCCACGGCCGCGACCGCTCTTAGACAGCTCGGGAGTGCTTTTGCGACGTTGTCAAGCAAAGCAGAAAAATAAGCACACGGCCTCTGCTTACCTCCAAAGGCTTGTGTTAAGACAGAAAGCGTGCAACCAGCCGTCTCATGTACATACAGTACGAACGGCTCAGCGTAGTCTGGGGTACCAAGCACAGGCACAGAGCGCAACTTTCAATTGCTCAAAAGCTTGTTGACATTCAGGCGTCCAGGGCAAGGGTTCATGCACATCTTTAGTGGTTAGCTGCAACAGCGGCTTTGTTAGTAAGGAAAAGTTAGGTATCCAATGCCGACAATACGAAGTAATGCCAATGAAAGCTCGCACATCTCTCTGTATCTTAGGGATGGGCATTTTAACAATAGCACTAATGCGTTCAGGTGTTAGTCTCCTTCCCTCCTTCGACAGTAGGTGACCTAGGTAGGTGACCTCCTGTCTACAATATTGGAATTTTGAAAGGGACACTTTATGTCCGTGATGTGCCAAATGTAGCAACAATTTAACCGTTGCATCTTTGCAACCTTCTTCAGTGTCAGAAGCAATCAAGAGATTGTCCACGTACTGCAGTAATACATTACCTGGGGGAAGTGTGAGGGAATCCAATTGGCCTTTAAAAGCTTGACTATATATGCTAGGACTTTCAGTATAGCCCTGAGGAGCCCGACAGAATCTAAAGCTTCTGCCGGCTAGGGCAAATCCAAATAGATGCCTGCTATCTGGATGGATCGGAATGCTAAAGAATGCATTTTTCAAATCGATAACAGAAAAGAATTTGGCAGAGGAAGGAATCATTGTCAGAAGGGCAGTGATGTCGGGGACCACTGGGAACTGAGGGATCACAATCTTATTAACCTCACGCAAATCAATCACAAAACAATAGACATCAGGATGGTCATCAGAGGAGCCCGAGGGTGCCCTCTTAACAATGGGAAGAATAGGGCTATTACACACATTCGCAGTCGTCTCTTCAACAACCCCTGACTTAATCAGGTCATGTATAATCTGCAATAGAGCTTGCTCCCCTGCTTGCGGTATTTTGTACTGAGGAATATGAGGCAAAACAGCATTGTCTTTGACCTTAATAGAAACTGGAGGTAACTGCAACAGCCCTACGTCCATATCACCTGTAGCCCACAACGTGGGTGGCACATCCTTAAATTCAGCAGGGAGGGGCGCATCCTTGGTCAAACACTGCTTGGTACTAACCACATTAGGACCCAATGTCATATAGACACCTGTCGGGGAACAATAAATTGTAGCATGCAACTTCTTCAACAAATCCAATCCCATCAAGTTCTCTCCGCAATTGGACGTCAGCAAAAATGGCGAATCAACAGTAAAAGGACCAACGGTCAGGGCAAGGGGTTTGGATATGGGGCTCAAAACCAGCACACCAGAAAAGCCTACTGAAACATTATTATGGCCAGAGCTGCCCCGGGGACCAGTGAATGAGAAACAGAGCTGTTCATTGCGCCTGTATTCACCAAGAATTGCTTAGCTGAGCCCTGCAAGTCAGCAGTAACATAAGGTCCACGCTGATCTACAGGTATCTGAACTGGTCCCTCGCCTTGTCCCTGGCTGTCCTAACTGTGGGACAACCCCGTCACTTCGTCCAAATCATAGTCATCATGATAATACTGTCTCCCTCGAGGGTCATCAAAATAGTTCTGATCAGAGCGGCCCTGCGACGCCTCATCTGCTTGAACCCAGTCATGACCACCTGCTCCATGACCCCGTCCATGAGAACCCCGTCCTCTAGAGGCCGCAACTTTCTGCAACAACGCCGGGCACTCACTGCACCAGTGTCCCTCCTCCTTACAATATGCACACTGATTCGGCCCGACAGGCGCAGCATTTCTGCTAGTGCGGGGCAGCTGTCGGGCCGGACCAGAGCCGCGTCCTCTTCCGTTCCCCCTAGATACCTGCTGCATCAACACCTTCGTTTTTAACTCCTTGTTTTTCTTCTCCACCTTCTCCTTCTCTTCGTTCTCTCTATGCTCATAATACTGTGCCATACTCAATATCACTGATGGGGAGGAGGTAGTCCAAGTGCTCTCCGAAGCCTGTAACCGAGTCGCAATCTCGGGAAGCAGGCTCGTAACAAATCTGTTAACGAGCAATCGGACACCTCCTTCCATTGACAAATCCTGTCCACTGAAATCCAAAAACATACCTTCAAACCTAGTAAAAAAATCAGATACACTTTCATCTTTCTTCTGACGACATGCTGTTAACTTGTCCCAATCTACTCTTCTAGGTGGAATAAGAGAGTGCATGTAGGTAATAATTCGACCTGGCAAAGCTAGTATCTCAGCCTTAGGCTTCTCACCAGGTTTCCTCTCCTTATCCCACACTCTGATTTCGTCCCAAGTGCCACCCAATTTCACAACATGGTCCTGTGTATGCACCTGCCGCCAAATATCAACTGGTACCAACAAACCAAAAAACATCTCAATGTCTGCCAACGTCATCACTGTCGACGATGCGGCCTCCGTCAATTCTTTATAATATGCAGTAGGATTTTTCCTAGGATCGGGTAACTGACTCTTGAGGGACAGAACCTCACTTCTCTTCCACGGGGTATAAATCCATTGCACTTGAAAACGGCCTTCCACTCGCTGCTGTACAACAACATCTTGCGCATTTCTTACCTCCGGTATTTCGGAGTGATACAAGGGGTGGACTTCCCTCATCGGGAACTGGAGTATCGCCTTTGGACTTTTCTGAATCAACCTACCTCGATAACTGAGTAACACTGCAACATTACCAAAAACCTGATCAGGTGCCATGTCCGCTGCATATACATGGTCCCTAATATCATAAATGACCTGAGGAGCCACTCCACCAAAACACTGCTCCTATAACCCAATAAGGGTAGCCGACATGTGTTTGAGAGCATGTTGCTGCACAAACGGCTCGTAGTCCTTTAACACACTCCACACATCCTCTATGCTATAGATGAGGTTACGAGCCCACTGGGCGGATTGATTAGCCACCATTTTCTTCTCCTCCTCTCCCACATCCGATCGTATCAATACCTGTCCCAATCATTCCTTAGAAGCTGCCAAGTCCCCACTTCCAAATCCATGCCCTGGCGTTCCGATACTCAAGGATGTTGGGGTATAGGAGAGCGGGGAGGCAGTAGCAACGGAAGCATCCGGTACTAAAGTTATCAAAGGCTGTGAAGTAGGTACGAGAGCTGGGGAAAGAGATTCCGAAGCAGCAGGCATAGCAGGAAGACTGGCAGTTGTAGTAGCCACAGGGAGAGAAGCTGCAAGAGAGATTGGAGAGGCAGTGGCTGAAGCAGCCCAGTCGCTAGCAGAAGAAGCAGGAGCCGCAGAGACAGGAGTAGCAGATGGCTAGAGCTGCGGGATAGCAGGATATATTCGCTGCCGGGCATATGGAGGTGGAGGTCGGGTCTCCAATAGTTTCTCCACGAACGGGTCATCTTCCTTTCTAGAAACATAAGACTTATCGCATTGTAATCGAAACTTCCCATCCGCACACTCTATTCCTTTCTCTATCTTCTGTCTATCATACACTACAGCTTTCTGAGTCACTGTCTGCGTCCTCCCTTTCCGAGCCTCTTTTTCTGCCTTCATCCGCCTCCTTTTAGCCTCTTTCTGCCAGGTTTGGAGTGAATCAAACATTGACTGCCTACTTCTTTTTGCGAATAACTTATCCTGCAAGAAATTCAGCTTTTGTTCATCAAAGGTGCCGGTCAACGGCCACTGCAACTCGGCATTGTCCCTCGTATATTTGTGCCATAATGTACTAAACATAATAGGGCCAATGCCATGCTTTATATACATTTCAAAATTCGGCCTGCCTTCCAGGGGCGCAGGCTGACTCTCTTCCAATCGAGCATCAGTAGAACAACAACGACATCCCACACAACACAACTTGCTCAAACAAGGCATTCTCTCCCACAGACGCACGTTCACTATGTATACCAAACAAATATTTGCAAAATAGCTTCACCCAAATTGGGCCACAGACCTTGTCAAATGCAATTCTCACATGGTACCATATTCAAACAGAGCCCAAACAAAATCAAGCGCTTGTCCAAAAACGGTCCGCAGACCGTATCCAATTCAAACCAATGTAGCGCCACAATCACAAACAACAAAAGCAACCTCACCTGGTGCACACAGGTCAAACGAACTTATTCTCCACTGCCGACTATTCGGACCAAACGGTCAGAACCAAGGGTTTCGCCTTTCAGGACCCCAGCCGGGATGACCACTGGGCGAGGCACCGCCCGATCAGACAGGCGGGGCAGCTGCGAGTACTAGGCTCTATCGTGCAGGGATCCCCGATCCGCCCATCCGACCCGACATGGCCCCGTCCTCCTCACCAGTCCGCGGGTAAAGAAGGGTCACTCACCCGATGGGGTCCCTGTTCGGGGGACAAATGAAGGAAGTGACCCGATTAGGGTCACCCCGGTCACCCGCGACCACCTCTCAGCCTTCCATACAAATGAAGAGTCGGTCAGACAGTAGAGAATACAAACCAAGTTATTTATTAGTTTTGCGCTCGAGTGGAGTCCAGTCTGACTAGCCTCCTAAGATGCTACCGAGGGGACTGACCCTCACCAACATTACATCAGTTGTTATACACTTCCAATACCCAGCAAGACCCGCCCAAAACTGGAAAATTCCAGTTGGAGCAGGTTAACAAAGGAGACACAGAAGATGAGCTACACTCCTGGGATCGGGTACATGTTATCTCTGCCTCAAGGTTACTCTGTCCGTGCCCGCCACTGTAAGCATGAGAACGGGCCTATCTAACGAGGAAGGTATGCGAAGGCACGTTCATGTATTCATTAAGACAACGAAGCTCAACCTTGGAGAAATACAAAAAAATATCAAAGCTGCTTTCCGCTGAGGCAGACAAAATGAGACAGATGTTAGTTTCGATCATTTCACAAAATGGCGGCTAAATGCAAAATGGTGCCGCAAATGCTAACGTAAGCATAATGCTAATAGGAGGAGTTGACTGGAAGTATTTTCCAGTCCAACATTGGCTGGATTGTTTAAGAGCAGGAAGGGGCACCTTCCTAAACAGAAACAATCCATTGAGGCGTTTTCCTCTTTCTATGTGTGCTGCAGAATGCAGCACACATAGAAAGAGGAATAACGGAGGAGAAATAAAGTTATTTCTCCATGTTACGCCTCACCTTACTTGTAAACCTTACACCTAGAGAGGTGTAAGGTTTACATGGTCTTGTGAATCTGGGGAAGCGTCAAAAATTATGGGTGTTGCGTGGGAACACCCACTGCAACGCCCATGGAACGCCTCCCTAGCGCAGAGTAAGGCAACGCATCCATTTGCGCTGCGTTGCCTTACTCCATGTCTATGATGCCATTCAAAGCCATGCAAAGTGGCTTTGTGTGGCCTCATAAATATGATTTGGTGGTTTGCTCCACGGTAGCGTCACAAAAAGTGACACTACCGTGGCACAAGTGGCTCATGAATATGCTTTGGGGGACTCCTTTACAGGATTTGGACGCATGGCAGGGCAGCAAGCCTTCCTGCTGCACTTCTGTGCGTCAAAATAAAAGGTGAGGAATGTGCTATATCTACAAGATACGGCGCATTCCTGTCCTTCTCCCCTGCGCCGACGCACAAACAGTAGCCGTGCGCCAGTGCAGATACCCTTGCGTAATTTTGCAAGGGTGCCTGCACTGAAGGGATGATTGTTTTTGTGCAGGAAGGTATACCTTCCTGCACAAAAACAATCATTAAAGGCATTTTCCTCTTTCTGTGTGTGCTGCAGAATGCAGCACGCTTAGAAAGAGGAAAAAATGAGGAGAAAGAAAAAAAATTCCTCATTGCACCTCCTTACACCTCCCTTGGGGAGACGTAGGATTCTGACGCATTCCCAGGTTTACAAAATGTTGTAAATCTGGGAAAGCGTCATATTGCATGGGAACACCCACAGCAATACCCATGGAACGGCTCATTCATGCAGAGTTATGCGTGAGGGGAAACATGTTTACCGGGCCATGAAAAGTCACGCAGGATGACTTTACATGGCCTTGTAAATATGGGGAAGCCCATTGCACTGCCAGTGCATCAATAAAAGTGACACACTAGCGGCGCAATGGGCTTGTAAATAAGCCCCATAGTTTTTAAACATAGGCCATTAGTGCACTATATTTTTAATAAGTACTTCTCAGTGCAGTGCTATAACGTGACATAATGTTAAAGCTTCACACAAACAAATACAATTTTTTTGAACCTTGAAGCGACTTTATCATATTATACTTGATGTTTGTTTTGTGATTTACATAGCAAACATTTTCAAGGTTTGGCTCATGCACAGGCTCTAATATCTGAGCTAGACCCTTGGCCCGGCTCTGGCTCGGCTCTCCCTGTAAATCTGTTGGCTCACCCACCTCTATTTCTGACCACAGTTGAGGTAGATTCAATGTTGAGTTTTATTTCCACCTCCGGTCACTCAATTTATGTTGTGTCCTTCATTTAGGTTATCATTGTACCAATGAGCACAGTCGTTTGCTTTTGCCTTTTTAGTTTCATTGATGCCATCTCATCCATTGTGTCTTCCTTGGTGCCACCTCACCCATTATGTTTGACATGGTTTCATTGTAATGAGTATTGTATGTGTTCTATATATCATGGACCGGGATCTGTGAAGGCTCGGATCAGGGTAAGGCATCATTATATATCTTGGTGGATGAGAGACGATAAATGTACAGGTACTTGCCTTATGTGAACTTCTAAATTAAATCAATAATTGTGCCTGTGAGTCTTCAGTCTTCTTTACAGCATTTGCTACTAGATTTATCTTCATGTTATACACATTTGTCTGCAGTGGTTCATTTACGAATAAGAGATCAGAGCCTACCACCAGCTCGGGATAGTGGTGGCTGGTAAGGAATAGGGGTGGCGGAGTGGGTTGAAAAAAACAAAAAATACACAAAAGAAACACTTACCTCTTCACGGCTGCTGTTTCTCCACCGTAGTCTCTCCTCCTGACTCCGAGTCCCGGAAGCAGGAAGCACACAGGCTCCCCTAAACTAATCATGATTCGGCTGTCTCCAGCATGACAGCAGCATCGTGATTGGTCTGAGCGCTGTGGTTCGGTGCTCAGACAGGGAGTGGGAGCCTGTGCATGTTCTCAACCAGGCTGTGCAATAAAGCCGGGTGGAGAACATGCTAAGTGCGCATGACTGTTTGGCGGGCCCAAGACAGCCAGCCAAACCATCATGCGCTCCTATTGTGCACAAACCACTCCTCCCCCTGTGACACCAGCCCCGCCCTAACCTAGCCCCATAGCTACGAAAAATAAAATGAGAATAACACTGTTACTATCATTTTATTTTTCCTTTTTCCACTGCTCTGAGAGCAGTGGGGAGACACTCCACCGCCTTAGCGGAGGAGTCGCCCCTGGGTAGGGGAGAGCACTGTGGGTACACAACATGCTAAAAACGCACCCACTCTGGTCGGCTTCTGCTCTGTTTCATCCAGGGCCCCAAGCTCCAGCTCCACTGGTTTTTTGCAACAATGGAAAATCTGTGCTTAACACAGGAAGAAACAATGCAGAGTCGGCATTGTTTTTCCTGTTCTCAGTGTTACTGTGCTAAGTCTGTAGTTAGAAAACCTACATCGATATATACATTGGGGCACCTTTATCAAGAAATCATGCAGCGCAATAAGTCACTGTGCTGCGCTGCGTGAAATGGAAAGGGCAGGAATGCATTGTATCTAATATTATATGGCGCATTACTGTCTTTTCGCTGTCGCTGTCGCTAGGCTGTCACAAAATATGCTGCCTAGCGCCAACACAGTCACCCTTGCACCGTCACCCTTCCACCACGTGCAAGGGTCCCTGCTTTCTTAGTAGCTTTGTTTTTGTGCAGGAAGGGGCACCTTCCTG
Source organism: Calotriton arnoldi (assembly GCA_963921515.1). Classification (NCBI taxonomy): domain Eukaryota; kingdom Metazoa; phylum Chordata; class Amphibia; order Caudata; family Salamandridae; genus Calotriton; species Calotriton arnoldi. The sequence goes on along the minus strand of CAWUFW010002803.1, from coordinate 1,094,375 downwards.
CACAAAAACAAACCTCTGAGGCATTTTCCTCTTTCTTTGTGTGCTGCAGAATGAAGCACACATAGAAAGAGGAAAAAAGAGAAGAAATAAAGATATTTCTCCTCGTTACACCTCACCTGGGAAGGCTTAGTATTTTGATGCATTCCCAGGTCTACTAGGAATGTAAATCTGGGAATGCACTAAAATCCATGGTTGGATGCATGGAAACACCCATGCTCCACCCATGGAATTCCTCCATGGGTTAGAGTAAGACAACGCAGCAATTGGGCTGCATTGCGTTACTCTAGATTTATCAAGCCACTCAGGGCCACGTGGCTTGATAAATCTAACTGAGTATCTGTGTCACCCTTGTGCCCCCTTGCGTGTTGCAAGGGCGATGCAACTGAATAATAAACATGACCCATATTTTCTTTACATTGCCTGGTGAGGAGGAGAGAGGAACAGAGAGAGATTGGAGAGCCTAAAAGAAAAGAAAGAGGGACAGAGTGATGGGGAGGTAAAAAGAGAGAAAGCAGGAAAGATAGCCAGAGAAAGGAAAAGAAGTAAATATTCAGGGGAATGAATAAAAGACAAAAATTGGCCCTCTTTGAGTATGCCAAGTGACCAGAGTCACACATTGTGGAACCCATTCACTTTTTTAGTTGGCTTGGCTTGCACTTGTCCTCTTAAAGCAAAGCAGCCCGCTACCTCAGCTTTAACTAGTGGTCAAAGTGGGTGGGATCTTTTGGGAATGTTGTTTCCAAAGTTTTTTTAATATTACAAAAACAGTTGCCTCTTTTTTGTTGAAAAACAACCAATCCTGTACAGTTAATCACGACCTTGAGGTGTCTCTACTGCCAAGCTGAAGGAGAGCAAGACGAGGAAATAAAAAACAAGCCTTCTCGCCAGGATGCCTGCTGCTTAAAGAAATGTAAACGTGTGTAATTGGTTCATCAGCAAATGTAAAAGCTGCTTTGGAGCCAGAATATGGCTGTAATTTATGGAGTTATTTGAGAATTCTTGGCATCAAAGATATATTCTTTTGCAGAGGTGATGTAAGGGGTGCTACCAGCTCAGTTCTGAAGTTCGTACTTCTAGTGGAAACTTATAAAAAACATGTTTGCGTTTGATACTCTGATTGGGCATTACTAAAAACATGTATTTTGAAAGCACTTGTTTTATCTTAAACACAAAGGGGCTTATTTTCAACAATTTCCCACAGGCTAGTGCTGCATGTCAATTTGCTGCTCTGCCCTGCATCAAAAGAAAAGGGCAGGAATGCACCATATCTATGAGATACAGCGCGTTACTGTCCTCTTACACTGCGCTGGTGCACAAATGGCTGCCTAGCACCAATGCAGGCACCCTTGTATCGTGCCAGGGTGCCTACATTAAAATCAGTCAGTATTCATCAATGGGGATACCCAGTAACGTGCAGAACCTGGGGACAATTACATGAAACGAACACTGGTTCTGCAACAACACACTTTTCAAAGCAAAATTTATTCCTAATTTTTATCCCCTTCTACGGTGGGATATCAGTAAATGCTATACATATCTGTCTAAACACAGACTCAAAGTCAATAGCACAAACTAATTGTATTATTCTGTAATTTATTCAAATTTTATATAGCAAAAAGAATCTTGTATCAGCATGAAAAACAGGTCATATACACATTATTATCTAGTGCAGAACTGAGACAAAGTGAAGTAAAGTGTATAATGTACATAAATCACAACAAATGCATTGGGTACAAAAGGACTATATACATGAACGACATTGACATTCAGGCACAGAGGAAAAACATGTTGCTATTCTCAAAGTGACCTAGAATTATTCATGTTCAGTTTGTGACGGTCAAATTGGAATTTCGTGCTTCTCATTATGCGTCGACGTTTCGACCCCTGTGTATATGTGCTGCATGTAAGCATCAAACGCGGGTCTTCTTCAGGACAAAACAAGATAGCCTGTGTATAGCCTGCATAAAAAGGAGAGATGTGTTTGTTTAGACCTCATGTGTTTAGACCAATCATGTAAGGATTAAGGTGAGACATTTCTACTATGCTTACCTTGTAGATAAGGTTCCAAAAGGAATCCAATATATGAATAATCAACTTGCTTCTTCCTGGAGCTACTAGATTGCTCGTGGGTATATGTATGGTGAATCAATCAGGAATGGGCACAGCGTGCTATCAAACCATCTAAACAAATATATGAGACCCTAATTTGTCAAACGGCATGTGATTAAATTAAATATAAAAATACCTTGAGGAATTGTTGAACTGACCTCTGGCGTCATGTGCTCAGAGCCATCAAAGAATTATAGAGAAAGTAGGGGCAGTCCGCCACACCACCGTCTCACAGGGTCCGTTAATGTGAAGGATAAACTCCGAGTGCTCGTGAGTTATCTGAAAATAAACGACGTAGTTTTTTTTTTAAATGTGGTTGATACTTGCATCAAAGAAACCATAAGTTGAAAATAGAGGGAGGTACTGACCTCCGGGAAGCTGCGCTCAAAGTCGTCAGTGACTTAGGACTCAATTGGGGCATATACGCTCCATGCGTTCAATAAAACCACACAAGTCCCGGAACTAATTCGTTTCCGTGGGCTCTGTGAAAGAAAAGCAGAGTATCCATAAATAACTAACTCCTTTCAAAAGAAGTTGCAAGACAGGAGAGTTAAGGGAATTGCCTTTGCAGTCTGATTTACCTTCAATAGGCTCGCTGACAGCGTAGCTGTGGATGCGTCCTCTCGTGGTGGTAGACCGCTTTGGAATGAGGTAATTTAAAAGCACCGATGTGCAACTGGCGTCCTCGTTGATGGCTGGCACGTTAGGAATGTAAATTCCTACGTGGTTAGTCATGACGAAACAAAGCAAGGGTTCGGCTCAAAAGTCCTAATGGAAGTATGTCCAGGGACTGTGTAAAAACGAAAAAACATTAGACCATGCTGATCTGTTTACAAAAATTGGTCATTCTAGTCTCATGAAGATGTTGGAAAGTGTATCAACTAAAGTTATGGCCTATTGGGGATGTAGTTCGTGGTGAACCACCTCACTAGTTGCCAGTGGGTATAGGATAGCCTCAGAATGCACTGTGTATCGCTACAAATATGTACCCATAACGTTGCTGTTAACGTGGGGAGGTATCGAGTTGGATATTGCTCACATTCCTGTTATACATTTGCCATGAAATATATCCATATTACATCTTTCAGTGTATAAACAAATATATTGAATTGCATCTAGCTGCGCTTAGTGACATTACAGCTACGCGACCATTAAGATCGTGCTGTTTGCTTGGTTCGCGTGGGAAGGTATCACATGAAATGATACTCACGTTCTTATTAGCATATAGTATATATATTGCGTGTTTTGCAGTATATACAAAGTAACGTTCAAATCCATTTTTGAATGGCAAAAATTAGTCAAAAAGTGGGTCCCATTGTTAACAAAGACAAACCTTGAACATGAATAAACATTACAGGCTACTAAAGACATTCGTTTGGATGAAACATTAAGCATGTATGTATATACAAGTATATATCAGAGTTATTTCAGGAAATTAAATCAGCCTTTCAAAAAGACAGTCGACATTGGTCCCGGCGCACATATGCACGGACAAATTGATTAGCCAGTACATAGCAATGAGATTTGTCTTGAGATCTCCTCAGACTCATTTAATCCTCCCTGTACAGAGTCTAAAAGATTAATCCATTTGCACTCTCTGAGATTCATGGTAGATGTTAGGGATCCCCCCCTTGGGTTGTGTTGGATCTTTTCCGATACCCACCATTTAAGGCTGTCATGGAAGTGATGCATCTCACTAAAGTGTTCCACTAATGGTGCGCCTTGTACCTTACAGCGAATACGTGAACAATGTTGGAGTATTCTTGCTTTGATCTTTTGTTTTGTTTGGCCAACATATACTTTGCAGCACGGACATTTAATGATGTAGATCACATCTTTCGTGTTGCAGTTTGTGTGATGGTGTAACATAAATTGTTTACCATTGTGTGTGAAGTCTTTCTGTTCCACTGTTAAATCACAGGCTTTGCAAAATCCACACTTAAAGTGGCCCTGTAATGGAGGTAACATCAGTAAAGCCCGGGTGTCAGGTGCTAGTTTCTCTCTCAGGTATGAGCTGACCACACAATCCCTGATGTTTCGTCCTCTTTTGAAGGCAAAAAGAGGAGGGTCAATGGTCCCTATTTCATCAGCCACAAGGGCCAATTGTGATTTATGATTCCTTTGATTTCGTTACTTCTATGGTTGAATGTGGAGACACATACAATCCTGTCGTTTTCAGTTTTTTTATTTGGGTTGATTTGAAATAGTATGTCTCTATGACAGTACCATGCTCGTTTCCTTGCTTTTTTCAAAATACTCCGTGGATAGCCACGTTCTGTCAGTCTAGATAAAAGTGAGTCTGATTCCTTAAAGAAATCCGACCTACGGGAACAAATCCTGCGAAGTCTCAGAAACTGTCCATAGGGCAGATTATCTCTGAGATTCCTGGGGTGATTGCTGGTATACCCCAACAGCGTATTTATTTCAAGTGGTTTTCTGTATAGAGAGGAATATAGCGTCTTCTCTTCTATCTTTATTGTGAGATATCTAGAAAATGTATCTGTTCTTCACTGTATGCCATAGTGAGCTGTATATCTCTTGATTTACCATTGAGCCACCCACAGAATTCTTCTAAGGTATTGGAGTTCCCTGTCCAGATCAAGAGGACATCATCGATATACCTCTTCCATAGAGTTATATTCTCTATGAAAGGGTTATCGGAATTGTAGATGTATTTGTCCTCATAGCGATCCATGTACAGCTTCGCTATGTCTGGGGCAAACCCAGCCCCCATAGCTACTCCCTTGGTTTGATAGTAGAACTCCTTTTGAAATGTAAAGAAATTCTTGGTCATAGCTACTTCTAATAGACCAATAATGAAATCGGTAGGTACCCAGTGTGGTCTCTCCCTGCGTTCTAGGACTTCATGGGCTATTTCCAAGGCTTCTGTCTGTGGAATACTTGTGTACAACGAAGCCACGTCGAGGATTACCAGTAGTTGTTTTTCATTATCAAAAGGGAAGCCTTCTATGCAATTGATAACTTCCATGGTATATCGGATGTAGGACCTTGTCTTGGGCACCCATGGTTGTAAAAAGATGTCAACGTATCGACAGAGAGGCGCCAGGACAGATCCACATCCGGACACAATTGGTCTTCCTGGAGGATTATCTCTATCTTTATGCACTTTAGGAAGTGTATAGATGGTAGGAATGCGAGGTTCTTTCTGATTGAGGTATCCGAACTCTAGCTCACTGAGGAATCCTTCCTCTAATCCTTTCGTAGTTAGTTGGTGTATAAGTTTCGCGACTTCCTTGAAATTGTACAACAAAAAGAAATATATAAAACATAACATCAGCAAAGAAGAAAGGTTGAACTTAGAAACACTTAGACAGAATCAAGAAATAGTGATCAAGCCAGCGGACAAGGGGGGCTCCATTGTCATCCAGAATAGAGAGAACTATGTGAATGAAATACAGACTCAGTTACAAGTAGCTGAGAACTACAGAAGAATATCGGGTGACCCAACCAAGGAAGTCGCGAAATTTATACACCAACTAACTACCAAAGGATTAGAGGAAGGATTCCTCAGTGAGCTAGACTTCGGATACCTCAATCAGAAAGAACCTCGCATTCCTACCATCTATACACTTCCTAAAGTGCATAAAGATAGAGATAATCCTCCAGGAAGGTCAATTGTGTCCGGATGTGTATCTGTCCTGGAGCCTCTCTGTCGATACGTTCACATCTTTTTACAACCATGGGTGCCCAAGACAAGTTCCTACATCCGAGATACCATGGAAGTTATCAATTGCATAGAAGGCTTCCCTTTTGATAATGAAAAACAACTACTGGTAACCGTCGACGTGGCTTCGTTGTACACAAGTATTCCACAGACAGAAGCCTTGGAAATAACCCTTGAAGTCCTAGAACGCAAGGAGAGACCACAATGGGTACCTACCGATTTCATTATCGGTCTATTAGAAGTAGCTATGACCAAGAATTTCTTTACATTTCAAAAGGAGCTCTACTATCAAACCAAGGGAGTAGCTATGGGGGCTGGGTTTGACCCAGACACAGCGAATCTGTACATGGATCGCTATGAGGACAAATACATCTACAATTCCGATAACCCTTTCATAGAGAATATAACTCTATGGAAGAGGTATATCGATGATGCCTCTTGATCTGGACAGGGAACTCCAATACCTTAGAAGAATTATGTGGGTGGCTCAATGGTAAATCAAGAGATATACAGCTCACTATGGCATACAGTGAAGAACAGATACATTTTCTAGATCTCACAATAAAGATAGAAGAGAAGACGCTATATACCTCTCTATACAGAAAACCACTTGAAAGAAATACGCTGTTGGGGTATACCAGCAATCATCCCAGGAATCTCAGAGATAATCTGCCCTACGGACAGTTTCTGAGACTTCGCAGGAATTGTTCCCGTAGGTCAGATTTCTTTAAGGAATCAGACTCACTTTTATCTAGACTGACAGAACGTGGCTATCCACAGAGTATTTTGAAAAAAGCAAGGAAACGAGCATGGTACTGTCATGGAGACATACTATTTCAAATCAACCCAAATAAAAAAACTGAAAACGACAGGATTGTATGTGTCTCCACATTCAACCATAGAAGTAACGAAATCAAAGGAATCATAAATCACAATTGGTCCCTTGTGGCTGATGAAATAGGGACCATTGACCCTCCTCTGTTTGCCTTCAAAAGAGGACGAAACATCAGGGATTGTGTGGTCAGCTCATACCTGAGAGAGAAACCAGCACCTGACACCCGGGCTTTACTGATGTTACCTCCATTACAGGGCCACTTTAAGTGTGGATGTTGCAAATCCTGTGATTTAACAGTGGAACAGAAAGACTTCACACACCATGGTAAACAATTTATGTTACACCATCCCACAAACTGCAACCGAAAGATGTGATCTACATCATTAAATGTCCGTGCCGCAAAGGATATGTTGGCCAAACAAAACAAAAGATCAAAGCAAGAATACTACAACATTGTTCACGTATTCGCTGTAAGGTACAAGGCGCACCATTAGTGGAACACTTTAGTGAGATGCATCACTCCCATGACAGCCTTAAATGGTGGGTATTGGAAAAGATCCAACAGAACCCAAGAGGGGGATCCCTAACATCTACCATGAATCTCAGAGAGTGCAAATGGATTAATCTTTTAGAATCTGTACAGGGAGGATTAAATGAGTCTGAGGAGATCTCAAGACAAATCACATTGCTATGTACTGGCTAATCAATTTGTCCGTGCATTTGTGCGCCGGGACCAATGTCGACTGTCTTTTTGAAAGGCTGATTTAATTTCCTGAAATAACTCTGATATATACTTGTATATACATACATGCTTAATGTTTCATCCAAACGAATGTCTTTAGTAGCCTGTAATGTTTATTCATGTTCAAGGTTTGTCTTTGTTAACAATGGGACCCACTTTTTTGACTAATTTTTGCCATTCAAAAATGGATTTGAACGTTACTTTGTATATACTGCAAAACACGCGATATATATACTATATGCTAATAAGAACGTGAGTATCATTCCATGTGAAACCTCCCCACGCGAACAAAGCAAACAGCACCATCTTAATGGTCGCGTAGCTGCAATGTCACTAAGCGCAGCTAGATGCAATTCAATATATTTGTTTATACACTGAAAGATGTAATATGGATATATTTCATGGCAAATGTATAACAGGAATGTGAGCAATATCCAACTCGATACCTCCCCGCGTTAACAGCAATGTTATGGGTACATATTTGCAGCGATACACAGTGCATTCTGAGGCTATCCTATACCCACTGGCAACTAGTGAGGTGGTTCACCACGAACTACATCCCCAATAGGCCATCACTTTAGTTGATACACTTTCCAACATCTTCATGAGACTAGAATGACCAATTTTTGTAAACGGATCAGCATGGTCTAATGTTTTTTTTTTTTTTACACAGTCCCTGGACATACTTTCATTAGGACTTTTGAGCCAAACTCTTGCTTTGTTTCGTCATGACTAAGCACGTAGGAATTTACATTACTAACGTGCCAGCCGTCAACGAGGACGCCAGTTGTGCGTCGGTGCTTTTTAATTACCTCATTCCAAAGCGGTCTTCCACCACGAGAGGACGCATCCACGGCTACGCTGTCAGCGAGCCTATTGAAGGTAAATCAGACCGCAAAGGCAATTCCCTTAACTCTCCTGTCTTGCAACTTCTTTTGAAAGGAGTTAGTTATTTATGGATACTCTGCTTTTCTTTCACAGAGCCCACGGAAATGAATTAGTTCCGGGACTTGTGTGGTTTTATTGAACGCATGGAGCGTATATGTCCCAATTGAGTCCTAAGTCACTGACGACTTTGAGCGCAGCTCTCCGGAGGTCAGTACCTCCCTCTATTTTCAACTTATGGTTTCTTTGATGCAAGTATCAACGACATTTTTAAAAAAAACTACGTTGTTTATTTTCAGATAACTCACGAGCACTCAGAGTTTATCCTTCACATTAACGGACCCTGTGAGACGGTGGTGTGGCGGACTGCCCCTACCTTCTCTATAATTCTTTGATGGCTCTGAGCACATGACGCCAGAGGTCAGTTCAACAATTCTTCACGGTTTTTTTATATTTAATTTAATCACATGCCGTTTGACTAATTAGGGTCTCATATATTTGTTTAGATGGTTTGAGAGAACGCTGTGCCCATCCCTGATTGATTGATCATACATATACCCACGAGCAATCTAGTAGAACAAGGAAGAAGCAAGTTGATTATTCATATATTGGATTCCTTTTGGAACCTTATCTACAAGGTGAGCATAGTAGAAATGTCTCACCTTAATCCTTACATGATTGGTCTAAACACATGAGGTCTAAACAAACACATCTCTCCTTTTTATGCAGGCTATACACAGGCTATCTTGTTTTGTCCTGAAGAAGACCCGCGTTTGATGCTTACATGCAGCACATATACACAGGGGTCGAAACGTCAACGCATAATCAGAAGCACGAAATTCCAATTTGACCGTCACAAACTGAACATGAATAATTCTAGGTCACTTTGAGAATAGCAGCATGTTTTTACTCTGTGCCTGAATGTCAATGTCGTTCATGTATATAGTCCTTTTGTACCCAATGTATTTGTTGTGATTTATGTACATTATACACTTTACTTCACTTTGTCTCACTTCTGCACTAGATAATAATGTGTATATGACCTGTTTTTCATGCTGATACAAGATTCATTTTGCTATATAAAATTTGAATAAATTACAGAATAACACAATTAGTTTGTGCTATTGACTTTGAGTATGTGTTTAGACAGATATGTATAGCATTTACTGATATCCCACCGTAGAAGGGGATAAAAATTAGGAAGAAATTTTGCTTTGAAAAGTGTGTTGTGGCAGAACCACTTTTTGTTTCATGCATTAAAATCAGGTTGTTTTTGTGCAGAATGGGACACCTTCCTTCACCAAAACAACCACTACGCCACACCTGGGGAGGCTCAGGCTTTTAATGCATTCCCAGGTTTACAGCATGTTGTAAATCTGGGAATGTATCAAATGTCATAGGTGTTATTTGGGAACACCCACCATAACGCCCATGGCACACTTCCCTGTCGCAGAGTGAGGCAACGCAGTGACTTGCGCTGCATTGCCTCACACCATATCTACGAGGTCATGAAAAGCCATGCAGGGTGGCTTTACGTGGTTGTAGATATGGCTCTGCAGTGTGCGCCGCCGTAGCGTCTTTAAAAGTGACCTATCAGCGGCGCACTGGGCTTATGAATGAGACCCAAAATATATTTGCACAGTTTGAGGGAGCCTGTCTTAAAGTGTGTAATATAATTGTAAAAAATGACTTTCATATTCACTGCGCTTTTAGTTGCAGGCTTGGACCTCGTAGCACTATAAATATACGTCACTATTCCTCACTGCGCCAACGGAATTCACTTCTATGATTGTCCGTTTACACACGCACACATTATTTTAACTGCATTTATTTTTCATTTAAGGAAATCGTTTTCAAAATTATATGCATTTACTGTAAGATGAAAGGCCAATAAAACAATTCCAAAAAATGTACATTTTTACCACGTATCTGGCCCCCACCTCCACACTCACTGACGCCACCCCCCATACCCCTTTCCCATTGCATTTAGGATTACAGTTCCCATACTTTTTTGAACTTCAACCGCTGTCTTCAATGCAGATCTTCCGATAAATTCTCTGGCTTGCCCACTTTTACTGGCCATCTTGCACACCTCCGACAGGCACTAAGGGACCGCTGGTCTACAGTCTCTTTGGGAAGACGGATGAAATAGGTCACGTGACGTTTACCCCCTGAATATTCTGGTGGGGTTGAAGGACCGTCTTCTCTCATCATCATTGGAGAAGGTCAAATGGCGATGCGAAGTTGAGTTTCCATCTTTAGTATGAAAACAAAAGAGGATATTTAGTTTGCTTTATCCTGCACTGCCATCTAACGGTGATATGTGGAAACTGTCGCACAGATTCAGATGCACTTGGTCATTTTAAAAAAAAAAAAGGCAACACGTTTTGATAGCTTTCATTACATGGGGAACTCGTCTGATTGTGTTTCGCAGGCCATCATTAACAACGAGGTTATGTATTATGTAAAGCAAAGAGCTTCCCAAAAAATTATCAGGCTCTCGGTCACTTAATTATACCCTACATTAAATCAATTGTCTTCTAGCCTTTATATAGCGCTTCATTACTCTATAATGGGCGCCGAAGAGTATTTTCAGACGAGGAGCACAATTAATAGTGGGGTAATGCTTTGTTGGCACAGTGGTGTAACACAAAATGAAGGGATCCCCTGGAAAACTTGATGAGGGATTCCTGAATCTCCTGTGACTCACTGATAGTCATTGGCCTTGGTATGAGAGGAGTCCTCCTGAAGGACTGGGGGAGCCCTGAAGGGTTGGGACCCACAATGCCCCGCAGGAGCCTGCATTATGCCTCTGTGCTGAAAGAATATTGCATTTCTTGTGATCCGGTGGAGGAAGTATTTTGGTGCCATGCACGAGAGACCAGGAAAGCACTCTTCTATTTTCTTGCAGAGCAGTACCTAGCTGTGTGATGGAGGAGATGTGAGAAGTTGTCACAAAAGTTATAATTATAGTTAAGACTAACACAGCCACGCATACTGCCCCCCGGCCCCCTAGCCTAGCTATAGAGCAGCGGGGAGCTAAAAAGGGGGTTATCAGATAATGCCCACTAATCCTTATAGCAACATGTACAAGGAAGTAATATTGTCAAAAGAGCAAAATGATACCATAACATAAGGTAAGGATGGGAGTTGGTTACATGAGAAGCAGCATGCACCTTTTTTAAAAGGTAGGTGCACTGCATATGGATGTATAATACACCTCGTGACTAAGGAAGGAAGTGGAAGAGCAATAAATGTTGGCAACCTGAGCAAAAACGATACAATCTTTAAAAGGCTCAGATTCCACACACAGCTCCTAGGCTGAAGCAAGCCAAACTTTTGAGCAGGGGTTCACACCCCAAGCTCCTCGCATGCCCTGAAGGAGGATGAGCACCAGTTGGGCAAGCCGCAGTTGGGTTATGGGTCAAATCCTAGCCAGCTAGGGTGAGATACAAAGCACATGGTAGGTTGCTGCCCTGACTGCCAAGAGTGAAACGGCCGCTCCTTGTTACCCTTATGTTGTCACCCTTCCTTGAAAGCCCAATAATCTCCTCAGATCCAAGAGACTCTTGCTCTTTCCAGTTAACATGAGGAGGCATCCTCCAGTCCTTCCAGAATTTCCTCCCAGACAACTTCCACTTTCATTATTAGTAGTGAATGACACTTCAGAGTAATAAAGAGACAATGTGATAAAGGGAGATTTACACTGTTTCCATAGTTTTAGCTCAGACATCAGCAGGGACCAGATTTGGTAGAGTTACTTTTGTCCAATCCTAGCCCAGCTATACTCTGACCTTTATAAGAATGCAGTTTTTATGTCTATTACGTGAGGCTTAGAACTACGGTTTGGGGCTCTCTTTGCTTGCTGTTCGCACTGATTAGCATTGATTTTTTTAATATGTAATAATTTTGTATGTATGCATATGCATGATAAGGTTTTAATTCGATTATGGCAGTGATTTTCAATATTTGTGCCAAATAAAATCTATCTAAATGATCAGAGCCCAATAAGCTGCTAAAATATGCCTTTGAGATGCTGTATACAGGGAGAGAATGTGGCCTAATGGCTAGGGCAGTCGACCTAGTAGCTGGGGCACCGGGCTCTGATCATTTAGATAGATTTTATTTGGCACAAATATTGAAAATCACTGCCATAATCGAATTAAAACCTTATCATGCATATGCATACATACAAAATTATTACATATTAAAAAAATCAATGCTAATCAGTGCGAACAGCAAGCAAAGAGAGCCCCAAACCGTAGTTCTAAGCCTCACGTAATAGACATAAAAACTGCATTCTTATTGCGGTATTTCTTTCCTACAGTATAACTGAAAGCAGAGTAAAACATTAAAAACTAATCACAGATTAAGACATAAAACATGGTAAGATTAAAATTGAAACTCCTGCAATAACTACAGAATTTATCATAATAAAATTAAGGCACAATCCGCCCGTAATTGACCAAAGGATGTTACAAAGGTTCTGAAAATCAAGGTTTTAGAAACAATACCGCAGTTATTTAACCCTAACTGCAAGATTCATATCGGTATGAGTTATAAGGTCATCAAAAATTTCAAAAATCGTTACTTTAATTGCGTGGATTCTCCCCTTAAACAGGTGTTTAACACCTCGTTATAAGAACGGATGTTAAGGATTCTAAACATCGGCCTTAACCAAAATGTTCTATGCATAGAGAGCTTTCCACAAATACACACAATATGGGTTAGTGATTCTGTGGGATACTTACATAAGCGGCCTGCAGAGTCCGCGAATCCCTTCAGTCTGCCATATCTGAAACCTTTTAACGGAATCAGGCCAAATTGTAGTCACATCAGCTGGTGTTTCTGCTGGTCGAGAGCGGTGAAGTTAAGTATGTAGGCAGTTGCAACGGGTCGTAAGTTTGCTCCCCCAGCTACCATGAGAGCATTTTGATAGTTCATCTAAGACAGCCAGGGCAGAAATGACTTTCGCCTGTTTGGTTAGTGCACTCACTAATAGTTTCGGGGACAGAGGGGCTTCCCACAGATCCATCCAATCCACATTGTGCACTGCCTGTTTGAAGGGGGTGTTCCTAGCTGACACTTCACGCCTTATGTCATGCCATATAAGGCTCTTGAGGGATCCATCGCTGGCTATCTTCGCTTTGCTACAGTAAGATAAAAAATCCAGCAATAAGCATAAGATTTTGTATCTGAAGATTGAATTCTAATCGAATTTGAGGTAACCCGGTGCATGAAGGCAGGTGGGAAATTTGCCGGTAACAGATGCACTGTTCCCTGTCCAACCAAGAAGCGAGTTTGTTTTGCAGTGCAATGGCACCATATGATAATCTCCAGCTAGTGCTCGAGAGGTGATTTTTAGAGCATTCAGGGGCATATCAGCAAGGGCCGGCGATAATTATCGCTAAGCGCACTTAGCGCTAGGATAATTATCGCCGGCTATCGCTGCTTTCTATCGCGGAGATAGCGTGCTATCAGCAACGCTTATCTCCAAAGCGATAGAAATGCAAGCGATAGCTGGAAAACAGTGTGATTATCGCTGGGAAACCAGCGATAATCGCACTGTGACCGGCGATACCTTGCTGATAGGGCAGGGTGGTCTTAGCCATGTAATCCACCTCCCATTGGATTACATGGCTAAGTCAGAATTAAAGCATGCGTAAGGAAAGTAGCGATAACCGTGGTTATCGCTACTTTTCTATCGCTATGCTTGTTAGCGATTCCCTTGATAATAGGAGAAATGTCGCTTAACGACATTTCTCCCGTTATTCTGGGGGGGGAACGCCCACTTTGCATCTCATTAGAGATGCAAAGCTGGGCGATAAGGAAAGGGCGAAGAAGCATGGATTCACGCGTTAGCGTGTCCTTGCTAATAGGGCGTTAAAATTATCGCCGCTTTTCGTCCGAAAACGGATGCTAAAGCGGCGATAATTTTATCGCCAGCCCTTGTAGATATGCCCCTCAGGTGGGTGAGCTCGTGCTCTCTTTGATCCACCCATATCCCCAAGTCAAGGCCGGATTGCTAACGCGGGCACTCGGGAAATGGCCGAAGGGCCGGTAGCCGAGTTCTAGCTGTGGGCTGCTTTTTTGGGCAGCCTGGGGGCTGTCTGTGCTGTTAGGATGATGCCAGCGGCCCTGTGGGTGCCTGAGTGGCCTTTCTAGAGGCAGATGGGCGGAGGTATCACTCCTTTTCTCTCGCTGGGCCGGCCATTGATGTATGCTGATTGAGCCGGGGCAGGGGGCCTGAGCAGAAGTGGTCTCACTTGAATTGATGTGTGGCTCAGCAGTGTGAACTAATCTGTGCATTTTTTTTATCTAAGTGAAGTTAATAAAACATGCCCCCACCCCCTTTCTTTTCATAAAACTTCGCTGAAGCAGTGTTTCGCGGAAGAATATACCTCTCTACAACCCATGCTTTAGATCGCATGCCATTACAACACGGTCGTTACAACTCGAACCATTACATCGCAAGTCGTTACAACGACATGCTGTACGGGGCGCGCTGGACTTAGGAATAGTATCATTTACTATTCCTACTCCAGTTTGTGCAACAGCAGGGAAGGTGTTGGATTGTATATCCAACACCTTCTGCCCCCTACAGCAAGTCGTTATAACGACTTGCGATGTAATGGTTCACGTTGTAACAACGCGGGCGTTGTAACGACCGCGTTGTAATGGCATGCGATCTAAAGCATGCGTTGTAAACGCTGTTTCCCTTCGCGGAAAGGCAATACGCAAATGTGGGCCACTTTTTTTTGGTGTGCCCGGGCCAATTTTTGATCCCAATCCAACCCTGCCCCAAGCACTTGTATACTGACGACCTCTCAACCTTCAGTTTGTTCAGGGTCACGCAACACTTTTTAATTAACTTTCAACCATAGATCACCAACTTGGTTTTGGCAATGTTTATTTCAATTCTTCTTTCTTGGCAAAACTGCGCAAGTACATCCAATGATCTTTGTATCCCCACTCATATATTGCAGCGCCTGAATTTTCTGACTGGCAAATTTAGGTGAAAGGCTGAAACTGAAGCCAGGGCAGCCGGCAGGTCTGCTAAATAAAGATTGAACAGTTGTGGTGCGAGGATACAGCCTTGTTTCAAGCCTCTATTAGTGACAATCTTTTTTGAGGTTGCCCATGTTAGTGAAACTGTAATCTTCACCCACGTGTCAGTGTAAAGAGCGACTATCACCCTTAAATGGTCTGGTGGGATGCCCCATTTCAGCATTTTCTTCCACAAGACATTTCTCGCCACACTGTTGAAGGCAGTCGCAAAGTCGATAAATGCTGCATGCAGTTACTTCCTCTTTTTTCCATTGAATCCCCAGTCAGTGTGGAGAGGTAGAAGAGATTATCCTCAATGCTGCAGCCTTTTTGAAACCGTGTCTGGATAAATTGGATTAGTTGCTTCTTCTGGGCCCACATTTCCAGCTCTTCGTTAAGAATTTTAGCAAAACATTTCCCTTCTACACCCAAAAGTGCAATGAGCCTAAAGTTTGCTGGGAGATTGCGGTCCCCTTTTTTTATGGATGGGGACCAACAGGGACCATATCCAGCTATCTAGGATAAAGTTCCTACAGAGGCATTGATTGAATAAAGGACTTAAAAATGGCTGCCCGTTTGGAGGGGTATAAATTGAAAAAATTGCTGACTGCAGGGCATTGGGGCAGGAGAACCAGACTTTTTTATTGAAAGAATCACCTTTTCTACCCTTTTATTATTCAACGACGTTAAGGAGTTTGAGGGCTCCTGGCAAAGGTGCTCACCACTGGTTAGATCCTGACCATTGCTGGAGGCATTAGCCACGTACAGCCACTCTATATGCTTCATCCATCCTGAGGCTGAAATATCACATAGGGTATGGCTTAGCTTCCTGGTTAAGGACTAGTTGATTTTACGCCAAAACGTGGCTTGGTCTTTCGATTTAATGCCCATGTGAATCTTTACCACTTTTTTCCTATCATTGTTCTTCTTTTCTCACAGTTTTTTCTGATCATTTAAATTCACTTCTTTGTCAAATTACAAACTATAGTTTAATCATACATTTTTTAACTTATGTTATGTACAAATGGGAAAACTTGATTCACTCTTGCATACTCTATTAAACAATGAGCAGCTACTGAATGATTACCTTGTCTGACTCATGATGAAAGGAAGTTTATACTAGCTGCTTCATTTGATAAGGCAATTAAGCATGGCCCCAGCTCCAAACGTAATGCCTCTACACCTACTGCTGCTGGTACATTTAAGGCCCTGCACACAGCCTGCCCTTCAAAAAAACGTAAATCTGGAAAGGCCTCATAGACAAGGCCAGGAGAGCCATTATGTCAGTTGGTACCACTTTTGCCAAGTAAGCCTTCAGCAGAGTGGTCACTATATGCTCATCACACCGGCTGTTGATGGGAAATAGACCTGACAGCGCTGATAGTGCACTTGAGAATGTTTGCTGGACATGTTCAAACATTGTTGATTTAGCATTCATAGCCACTCTCAAATATTGATATGATTTAACATTCCCCAATGTTAGGCCATCAATTTTCCATATAATGACAGTTTTTTAAGGTCTATCTGTATCACCTTCCTTTTAGTAGTATTAATGTACAGTTTATTTACCTTACAGTTATTAGGTCACAGCCTACCAGACAGCACATCTGTCTGGTTTGCTAACGACTTCTTGTGGCCATTTTAAAAGCTTCCATGGGAATGCATTCCACTCATTGCTGACCAGTGGTTTAAAACTCACATTTGCTTGCTTTCTATTTGCTGGCTTTATTCATTTTAGGTTGTCCAGCTTGAGTTCGTCGGTCTGGTGAGCATTGCTTGTTTACTGTAGCCTTCCGAGTGGTCATTTTTCTGTAAACAGGCCTTTAAATCTTGTTCTCCTATTGTCACATTTGCTGTGCATTCAAGAACAAAGGTCAAATGTCAGGATCTATCTTGTGAGGGAGCTTGGTGTTTATTTTTCTTTCTTTGACTTCAAAGAGTGAGACTTTATGTGACAGTTGTGCTGTGAAATGAAAGGCTTTTTTCCAGCAACAAAAATGAACTGTGCTGATATTTCAGAACATATCAGAATGACCCCGACAAATTTGTTATCTCTCTTTAGGCCAATGCTGTGAGCTGGTGGGGGCTCCACTTGATATCCTCAAGAGCTGCCCCTCTTGTTACAGCTGATGGTTATTACCCAGCTGCCAAATTGTGTTCTGTTTTTGTGTTGATTGCAATGTTGATTCCTTTGCAGTTGTTCTACCCTATATTACAGACCCAGCCTTTTCCCTTACACACTGGTCCGGGGCTCGCACAATCTTCCAGGGCTCAATTGGTTCGAATATGGGATTTCACTTGAGGGGTTCACATCTTACTGGTATTCTCACTTCTGCAGAATATTCATGGCCCCCACAGGCGATGAGCTTTCACCTCCTAGTGCTCCACTGCCACATCACCTCCTTGTAGCCCCCTTAAACACTCAGGGCCTTATTTATGAGGTTTTGGCGCAGGGCAGCGTTGTAAGGAATGTTGCTGCACTGCCCTGCGTCAAAAGAAAAGGGCAGGAATGTGCTGTAGCTATGA
This sequence comes from Calotriton arnoldi, assembly GCA_963921515.1. Taxonomy (NCBI): domain Eukaryota; kingdom Metazoa; phylum Chordata; class Amphibia; order Caudata; family Salamandridae; genus Calotriton; species Calotriton arnoldi. The sequence goes on along the minus strand of CAWUFW010002803.1, from coordinate 1,076,546 downwards.
TAATGTGCATTCCTGCCCTTTTCCCCTGAGCTGGCGCACAATGGTCTGCCATGCACCAACGCAGGCACCCTTGCACCACAGTGCAAGGGTGCCTGCATTGCGGGGATGATTGATTTTCTGCAGGAAGGAATACCTTCCTGCACAAAATCAATCAATTCAGGCGATTTCCTCTTTCTATGTGTGTTGCAGAATGCAGCACACATAGAAAAAGGAACAAACGTGGAGAAATGAAACCATTTCTCCTCGTTGTGCCTCCCTAACGCCACTTTTGGGTGGCGTTAGAATCTGACGCATTCCCAGGCTTACAATTTCTCATAAATCTAGGAATGCTTCAGATTCCCTGGGTGTTACGTGGGAACCCCCACAGCAACACCCTTGGAACGCCCCTTTAACGCTTTGTTCTGCGAAAAAAGGGGAACATATTTACAAGGCCAATAAAATCCACGTAAAGTGGCTTTGCGTGGCCTTGTAAATATGCCTTGGCACATTGCACCACCGGAACGTAAAAAAGAGACGTTCCAGCAGTGCAAAAGTGCTGCAAGGGGGGTCTTAACTCTCCAATGAAGCAGAAAGCACTCTCGAAATGGCACCATTCTAAGGAAGTGGATGTGGCCATGCTTCAGGAGACTCATCTTCTAGCGTCAGACCAAGCTTCGCTCCTACTGGTACCCATTGCAGTTTCACTCACCCAGTCCCAACAAAACTAAGGGGGTTACCTCTTTATTTAGGCATGGCCTATCTACAGCGGTCGACTCATCCCATGTTGATAGAGAGGGGAGAATGGTTGGGGTGCTGGCTCATATAGGCTCTTGGGCAGTTGCGTTTGTTTCCATCTATGGTGCCAATGACAAACAAGCATTGGCATAGCCAATAGGTCTCGCTTTTGGGACCTTATAAGTATTTAGTTTTGCAGCACAATATCCTTGGTGCAACAACATCAGCTGTTGCATGGCAAAACCTTGTACCTTATAAGTGTTTAGCCATGCAACAGTTGATGTTGTTGCACCAAGGATATTGTGCTGCAAAACTAAATAGTTATAAGGTCCGAAAAGCGAGACCTATTGGCAATGCCAATGCTTGTTAGGTTAAGGTGTTGTGTCTGTGATCTAGACCATTATGCTTCAAAAATAATGGGTTTATGTTTAAAAAAATGCTTTGTTTGTGAAAACAACGGCTTTCATTTAAAAAGATATATTTCTTATGGCGACAACGAAAGAATTTTGGATAGTAAAGAATTATTTTTTTAATAAAAACGTATGAAGTGACAAACATTATAATGATGCAAACCCCAAATTAATTTGGGTCATGGCTACTATGAAGGTAATCTTGAAGGTGCAAATTAGAATCTGGCGAAAACTCCTCAATGGTTTGCAGTGTGGCAAACTGGTAGCTTTGTAGAGCTTCGGTGCAATTTGTCAAAGCCTTCCCACTACAAACAAGCATTGGCAACGCCAATCGCTCTCACCTATGGGCGAACTATTTGCTTTGGCAATCGGGTGGGGTAGGAAACGCAAAGGTGGGTGGAGATGGATAACAGGAGGGCAGATGGGGGTGGAAAACAGGAAGGTATAACAAGAATGCATTCAAAAGATGCCACTTTTAAGTTTTATAGGTCCCTAAAAACACAAATGTAAAATAATCCGAAGGAACAATAATCATTTACTTTAAGTGACTAGTTCGAGGGCCTACTCAAGATTAGAAAAATTAAATATTTAATGCATTCGATTGATTCGTGAAACCATCAGAGACATGAACTATGCCCAAAGAATGTAAAATACTTTACTGCGAGCTGCCGCCGTTTAAGAGCCAGCGGCCTCGGGTAGGTAGTTTGCTCTTCCCTCGTCCTTGCAGAGTGTTATGCCTGGGCATGTTCTGCAGCTTAAATGCTAGTCGCGTTCAAAAGGCTCCAGTACAGGGACTCCAGATTACCCTTACAGCGTGAAACCCAAACCTTAAACCAAAAGGCTACACACTGCCAAGTACCTCCCCAGCTGCAGGGACTGCGTACCTCAGTACACTGGAACCACACTCAATAATAATGGCTCAACAGTCCACAAACTAAAATGTAAACAAAGTATTTGCGCCTCCTTCTGGAGGCTACGATCAACACTTTTTGCATATATTCTTGCTACTAAGAATAAGTAGCCATTCCTATTAACAGTCTGTATACGAAGTTAGATAGCCCAGGCAGGCTAATTGTCATAATTTCACAGAAGTGCGCTGCACGTCTAGCGAATATCCAATTACCCAAATGAGGAACAGTGGAGAACGATGCCCCCACCTAACTCCCCCCAAAAAGTGGACAACACCCAGCACCAAACAGAATAACGTGAACGCTCACTGGAAGAAATACAACATAACGGGGGTATAAAGCATTACGGGGGTGGGGAGGAGAGATGTCAAAACATAAAACATATCTGGTGAGCAGTACTACCAAAAATGGTGGGCGGGGCAACACTGGCAGGTCTTATTAGAGCCTTTACCCCTCTGAAATGGAAACAATGGAGATACCCATAATCTACTTCGCCCTCGGTAAAGACGTGGGGAACACCCTTAATCCAAATCACTCTGGTGAGAAGTCACATACCTTGTTACGAAGCAGAGATTTCGTGACAGCTGCCGTTCGGGTTCAGATGGAGATTCAAATCCGAGAGCAGAAATACAAGTAGCTTAATTCATCAAAGGGGTTAAAAAAGCTATACACACACTTAAATAAATAAATAAAGGTGCGCTTAAAGTGAAAGTGGGCCTTTGGTAAATAAATAAAGGCACGCTAAAATTGAAAGCGGCAGGCACCGTTTATAAATAAATAAAAGCACGCTTAAAGGGGTGAGGTGGTGTGGGGACCGGCACAGTGAGGTTAAGTTAAGAGTGGACAGCGGCGCCAAAGCTGAATAAGCACAACACAAACAAGCAGCGTCATCGGAGGGTTGATGGGGGCGGGCATGCATTGTTGTGGGAGGGGTGAGGTTGTGTGGGGAACGGCACAGGGAGATTGAGAGGTTAGCTTAATTCATCAAAGGGGTTAAAAAAGCTATACACACACTTAAATAAATAAATAAATAAAGGTGCGCTGAAAGTGGGCCTTTGGTAAATAAATAAAGGCACGCTAAAATTGAAAGTGGTGATGCTGAGTGATGCTGTGGTGGTGCTGAGTGATGCTGTGGTGGCGCTGAGTGATGCTGTGGTGGTGTTGAGTGATATTGTTGTGGCACTGAGTGATGCTGTGGTGGCCCTGAGTGATGCTGTGGTGGTGCTGAGTGATGCTGTGGTGGTGCTGAGTGATGCTGTGGGGGCCCTGAGTGATGCTGTGGTGGCCCTGAGTGATGCTGTGGTGGTGCTGAGTGATGCTGTGGTGGCCCTGAGTGATGCTGTGGTGGTGCTGAGTGATGCTGTGGTGGTGCTGAGTGATGCTGTGGTGGTGCTGAGTGATGCTGTGGTGGTGCTGAGTGATGCTGTGGTGACGCTGAGTGATGCTGTGGTGGCGCTGAGTGATGCTGTGGTGGCACTGAGTGATGCTGTGGTGGCGCTGAGTGATGCTGTGTGTGGCAGTCTCCTAAAGAGTAGCAGATTGTATGTGTGGCTGAAAGCGAGAAAGTTTAGTTTGAGACTGAATACCAGATAGCAATGCGTGGCAGTGAAGCAGGCTGTGCTGTGACTCCTAGGAAGTAGACTGTAGCCACGCGATCCAATGCCATGTTTGGCTACCAATTTCAGCTTTAACTTTTTTTAACCGGCGTTTATCCACATGATGCAAATCGCAGGCCCATGTGTACAAAGGGGGAATGCTAACCTCATAGTAAACAAGCATTGGCCGCGCGGCCGTGAAAGTGACGCGGCCGTCAAAGTGCAGAGTAGATTTGAGAAGTTGGCTTGTATGGCATTTAACCAGTTTGCATTTTAACATGATTAAATTACTAATGTTTAGATTTTAAAACATTTATGAAAAAATGTAAAAGTTCTGACTTCTGTTATGCTCTCCTGGCTCACCCCCAACACAAAGCTCTACAAAGCTAACCCAATGGCAGAAGCATACAATACGAAGCAACAGAGGACAACACACGAGAGTCACATGGGTGATTAAGTGTACTCACCGAAGCGGAGTTGTTTTTTAATTTTTTAAGGAATCGTCATCTGACATGCTGAATCGGCTCCTCACAATGATCCATGGATCAGTCTGCTCACTCTTTGGTTGTAGGCATGTGACCGAGCCCTAAAGTAAGTCCCATTTCAGTCGGAGCTCCACGTTTTATCGCCTGTTTTTTTAGCAGCACCGCCAACGCCGCTACTCACGTACAGTACGTAGCACAGCTGAAAACACATCAGAGCTTGCAGTCTGGGGTGGCGTAATACTAAAAATGGTAAGTTGACTTTAGCAACTGAATCAGAGCAAGTCCCATATGCGAGGCCCTAGAGAGAGTACAAGGCAGGTAGAAGAGCATGCTGAGAGGGTATAACTTTTAACGCGTAGAGAGACACCAGATATAAAAGACACTAGAACAAGGGAAACAAGACCCGCGGCTGCGAGACGCGCTGTGCTCTGTGGTGGGGGAGGGGGAGGAGCATTGAAGCGCGCGCTTGGGAGAGCAAGCGAGAGGAAAGCCAGATGGCGCTTGATCGCGCGCTGTAAGGGTGCCCGCGAGCGATGCGAGGAATGCGCGTTACTGTGCGCGTACCCGCACACTCTAGGCCACCCAAAAAGCTGTGGTCGGCTTTTTAAAGCCCACTCACTAAATGTCTCGCCAGGGCAGCGCATGCGCTGGCTCAGGCGAGACCTAAAAAGGGTAGTTCTATGGCTCCCTCTTCCCACTCTTGGCTGGCTTTGCCCAAGGTGAGCTAATCTTAGGAGGGGACTTTAATACAGTCTTGGACTCCACCTTAGATCATTATGTGGCCCGATAAAACACATATCCGATCCCCTCGAACTTAACATAAAGCATACATGATCTCTGTCTGCTAGACATCTGGAGGGAACTCCATCCAGTGGAACGGGACTACATGGCCACAAAACTCACATGCATATTGATTTCTTTTTAATAGCTGCTTCACTCCAACCGAGGGTTATCTCAGTTTCTGTGGGTGCACAGACTTTCTGACCATTGCCCGGTATTCTTAGTCTTGGACGCATCCACACTCCCTCGGAGAATAACACCCCAGTGGTATGTCAATGAATCAGCATTCCGAGATCTGGACCCTTGAGTCCTTGGAGTATTACTTCAAGGAAAAAGACAATGGGGAGGTCTCATAGGTTTCCCTGCGGGAAGCCACAAAGGCGGCACTGTGAGGGGAGCTCAACAACCACATACATACCTCTGTCCGCTTAGCTCGGATCCAGAAGATGGACTTAAAGACTCGACTGTCTCAGCTTGAGTCTCAACATAAAGCTACAGGCTCTAACAAGGTGTATAGGGAACTGGGACGGGTTTGGAACAAATTAGAACAGCTTTACAAGACAGATGTAGCATGGAAACTATTGTATGTTAACCAGAAATACTATGAGAGGGGGGATAAAGTGCACAGGCTGCTAGCGTATAACCGAGACAGAAGCAAGGCAGAGACCGCATCTCAGTCATTAGGAGTGAGGCTGGGGTTTCCAGCACTGATACGTCGGGCATTCTGGGCCTCTTTCAGACATATTATACGCTCCTTTATCAACCCCAATCGGTATCGTCTCAGGCTCAATACATACGTGACTTCTCCTTCCCACGTGTAGACCCCACACTAGTTCAAGAATTAGAAGAACCCATAACCACGGATGAGGTGGTCTGCTATCAACCATTTGAAAGCCAATAAGGGTCCCGGGCTGACGGGTTCTCAGTGTCTTTTTATAAAGCTAATAGTGAATTGCTAGCAGAACCTCTTTCCAAGGTCTACAACTTTTCCTTGTCACCAAAACAGTCACCCCAACGATGACAGAATCCACAGTAACCCTATTGTTGAAACCCGATAAGGACCGTTTGGCCTGTCCTTCTTATAGGCTATTGCCCTGTTGAACTTTGATGTCAAACTCTTTACCTCCATCTTAGTCTCCCATCTACATTCTATTTGCCCTCTGTTGCAGTGTAGTTGCCAGTCTGGCTTGATCCATAATAGGCAGCTCGCGACAATTTGCACCTGGCGGTAAATGTGATTGATATGGCTGAACGCTCCAAAACCACCACTCTCTTTCTCTCACTAGACGCGGAGAAGGCTTTTTATCGAGTTGATTAAGGGTTCCTGTGCACAGTTAAGCTAAGACGGGGCTGGGACCCCACATGACATCGTATTTGTTGGCCAACTACGTATTCCCAACCACCTACATTTGAGTTAATGGCACCTTTTTTTCCCCCATACCGCTCGGCAGGGGCACCAGAAAGAGATGCCCTCTGTCACCATTGATTTTTGCTCTTACTATGGAGCCATTGGTCCACCGCATCAAGACTAATCTTGAGATTCGTGGGCTCGAGGTAGCTGGCGAACAATATCAGTAGGCACTCTTTGCCGTCGACGTGCTATGCTTTCTTACGTACCCAGAGTCGTCGCTCCCACATTTGTTGGACGAATTAAGACGCTTCAAAGAAGCTTCAGATTTCCGTATCAATTACACAAAATCCACAGGAATCAGGGTGGCTGATCCAACTCAACAGATTTGCCCCCTACTCTCCTCCTTTGGCTTTGCTTGGGGGGGATACCTCTACACGCTACCTCAGGATCCAGTCGACGAACTCTGTACGACCATAATATTCCACCGATGCTAGCCACTCTACTAAAGACCTGCACCCCTGGAGCAAGCTGGCGATATAATGGCTAGGCCAAATCAACGCCGTGAAGATTAATTACTTGCCACACCTAGTGTACATCACGCACACTTTGCCACTCTGGATCCCATGTAAGACTATTCAACAAACCTACAGACAGCTTCTGCAGTTTGTGTGGCAGCACTCTACACCCCATATATATAAAACAGCACTTTATAAGAGAACGCTGGGATGGCGGATTGGGATTCCCTCATGAAGAATATTATATTCACACAGCCCAATTGCAATCTGCCTTTGACTGGCACAATCCCCCCATACCAAGACTTGGGTGATTTTAGAACAGGGTTGCTCGGCCCATCCTCTACAACATATCATGTGGTTGAGGCACCAAGACCACTTCCCATCTTCCCAAACACCTCTATACGCCCCTGCAACCCTTCTCAGGCACTGGGGCAGAATTAACCATAGTCAGGCAGCTACTACCTACCCTTTCCTACTCTCCCCCGTAGTACACAACCCAGACTTTGTGGCAGGCACTCTTGGCGCTCGCTTTTTGGACTTTGGGGGGGCACCCCCTTTATTGGGAGCCTTTTTTATCACGATGGGACCCTTCTACACTGAACCTGTAGGCAGCGCTTCCACTTGACATAGTCGAAGCCCAGGTTCTGGTGTGAAGGACATCAAACCTGGGCTTCTATTGGAATTCTATAGGGCATATTATCAAGCCCCTTATCGCCGCTTTATCGTCAGTTTCCTGCCGCTAAAGCAGCGATAATGTTAGCGCCGTTCTTGATAATATGGCCCTCAGTGTATATGGAAAAAGTGAGATTGTTAGTCCCACACATGTCAGTAGATGTGTCGTCACAGGTGAAAACTTAAACACAGCAGCATGGACAATGGACAAATGCATTGCATTGCAGAATGTTTGATGCTCTCTGATTGGTCAAGTTAATTCTCAGCAATCAACAGGAAGTACAGCTTGTTGTTCCAACCGAATGTTCAAGATGACAGTTTGAAAACAGTTCAAGCATTGAAACAGAGGCCTCAACTGAGCAGGTTGAAGTTTGCAAAAACATAGAGTTCAGTGTTAACTTAGCTTAGCGAGCAGTTTGCCTCCAAAATAGAATCCAATAGCTTTACAAAATTGATATGCTGTTGGATAGGATGTGCTGTTGTCATGTTGATTTTATTTCTTCAGCAAACTAAATAAAAATGCACACCCCATGATGAGAAGAGTAGTTGATATTCCACTAAACCAGTTTGAAAACAAATAAAAAAGGAAGAGATGAATCTAACTATAGATTGAAAGTCAGTCAACAAGCCAGATCCGATAGTTTTAAAAAACATGGCTGTTGCCAGTTGTGTTCAAGTCGTGGAATACAGTGTGCAACAAGTCCACAATATGTGTTGGAAATTGAGTTTGTAAAAGTCACTGGATCTGAGATTCAGAATGGGATGTTTGGAGAGCAAAAGTCTCTGTCGTAGAGGTTAACGCTACCTCTTTCTGAGTTAGGACTGCTATAAGCTTATTTCATGTAGTAAGGCATGTTTTCTCATGTCTACGGCCATGAAGTGCTTTTAAAAACATTAATCAGGAGAGGTTAACATTTACTTCCACTACATTTTACTATTTTTGAACAGTCAACAAATGTAAAAGCCCTTGGCCAACCCACTACAGGATTCTATTGTTCAATTAATATATCTTCCATGTTTTGAAGCTGTGTGATAAAAGGGAATGAAAGAAGCAGGTGTTGTGAGGAGTTTACATGTAAGCTGGTATTCAAAGAGTTTAAAGTGCTGTGTATAGTTATAGAACTACAAAGGTGTGAGTGTCATAAAGGAATAGTACCTGAAGATGTGCTAATGAAAGCAAGATTGCCTTTTGTCCAGGAATAATACTCATAAGGAAAATTTCAAAGGTATTGTAGGAATGCGTTATGCATGCTTTCATACCAAATGAAAGGCAGGAATAAATAAATTACTCTATGCAGGACCCACACAACATGTGGATGGATGTTCAGCAACAGAAAAAGGTGTGCTCTCTATCTGTTCAATTGAGAGAAGTTTGTATGATGCATCTTTATTTAATTGCAATTGTTATTGCATTTATATAGGGCTTCCTACCCCTGACAAGGTGTCGAAGTGCTTTTTGGCAAGTAGCATGCTACTCTGGAACCCAAAAAGGATTATTGGTGAATTAGTATAGGGAAAAAAGAAATGTATTTGAGTAGTGGACATATGAGTCTGTTATTTGGAGGGTAAGAAGAGGGAAGGGTTTGTATTTATTGGTACCTTACCCCTGATCAAGCATCAAAGTGCTTTTTGGCAGGTATCTCACTACTTTAGAACCCAAACAGAATTAGTGGTGAATTAGTATAAGGAAATATGAAATTAATTTGGACATGTGAGTCTTTTTACTTAGATTGAAAAGGATAGTGGAGGGATAGAAGAGGGAAGGGTTTAGAAAGTGTTTATTTGGAGATCATAGCCGCTGGAGGAGGAGGTTTGGGATGAGTAGAGGGGAGGGGGAAGAGTCAGAGTGAAGGGTTTAGAGAGGCTTGTTTGGGAGGTCTGAATAGTAAAAGAGGTTTGAGATGATGCAAGGAGGGGTAGAGGAGGGAAGAATCTAGACAGTGTAATTTGGAGATCATAGTAGTAGAATGGGGTTTGGGACGAGTCAGAGAATGGAGGTAGAGGATATATTGAGAGAGGTATAGGGTGAGATATAGGGTAGTGCATTGTAGATGCTGAATTTAGAGATCATAATTGGTCTTTCAGTGAGATTATAAGGAAGAAAGATAGTGACGTTGTGTATCAATGACCATGGCACCTTAAGCGCATTGAATGTTTGTAGCACCCAACTACAGTGCGTCGGTGCATGCATATGAGCTTGCCCATGTTGCGAAGAATTCAAATCTTCCTGAAAAAGATTCAAAGCAGATGAGGTGATAGTGGAGACTGTATATATGTGTTTGAAATCCAATGTCAATAACTTTGAAATTTGTTTGCATTCTTTCCCGTTCAGCTTCCCTATGCAGCTTCTCTCTCAGAGTATGCCTTTGCTTCTTATAAGTCTCAAAATAACTTGTGTAATCTTGTTCTGATGATGACCTGAAATCGCCCAGGTTGAAACGCCGTCGACAAAATACAGCGTTCCTATGGCTTCTTTGGTTCATAACATGTTTCAAATTGATTGTGGTGCCACTGCTCATGTTATGTACGATTTTTAATCACGTCTTTGGCGCTTTCACCATATCACGTGCCTCACTGCGCCATTCATCCTTTCACAAGCACTATGGCATATTTACAAAGAAGTGACGGAGCGCGGCGTTTGCCTTCTTGGCTTAACGCCGTGCTCCGCCACTTCTGAAATGCAGGGCTGCACAGTATTTACATCAATACGGTGCAACCCTGCGTTTCCGCTAGCGATGGCGGTAAATTAAGCTGCCTAGCGCCAACGCAGACACCCTTGCACCATAGTACAAGGGTGCCTGCGCTGTGGAGAATGATTGTTTATATGCAGGAAGGTGTCCCTTCCTGCACATAAACAATCTGAAATGGTGATTTTTAACTTGAAGTTGCAACTTGTCATTTTTAAAATGATTGTTTATGCGCAAGAAGGGACACCTTCCTGCAACTAAACAATCATGCATAGCTTTTTGCTGTTTTTATGTGTGCCACACAATGCAGCACACATAAAAACAGCAAAAATGAGGGAGAAATAAAGCCTTTCTCCTCGTTGCGCCGTGTTAAGAACAGGTTTTTCCTGGTCTTAATTTTGGCGCTGCCCCATATTATGCCACTCTTGTAAATATGGGGCAGTGTCAAAATCAATGGGTGTTGCGGCGGAACGCCCACCGCAACACCCATTGCCCACCCCTTTCACGCTAAGTATAGCGTGAAAGGGTGGCTTATTTAAAAGGCAGCGTTAAGCCATGTTAAGTGGCTTAACGCTGCCTTGAAAATAAGGCAAAGCCTGTATCACCACCACAACGTCAAAAAAAGTGACGTTCTGGTGGCGATAGGGGCTTGTAAATATGCCCCTCTGTGTGCACCTTTGTGATTACACTTACATTGAAGAAAGAGAGTTGCTGTCTGAAATTAATGCCTTTCTGCTACGACATCTAATACAGATCGTGATATTCAATTTTGGCTCTCCCTTTTTTGTCTCCCTCATGTATTTGTTTGCATTTGTTTAATTGTCCTTCAAATAGTACCTGTTTAGACGTTGTTGTTTGTTACCACATTACCCAGGTCTCAACTGGGTTTACGGGATTCCTCCTGTTGTCTTTTCCTATTGTTCTTATAAAGCAGCATACATCAGTGTAGCTATAAACCTTTTAATATTTACATGATGTGGTCTGCGGAGACAATGACTCAAATCCATATATTCACATAGTTTTGACATAAGTGTTTTTTACAGCGCTCAAACTAGATTTCTACATCATTATACTGCTCTGCACTATAAGAAGGTACAGCCATAGTGGAATATGCACCATATCTAGGGTCTGGTCTATTTGCTAATAGATTTCTAGTTTTAGAGAGAAACCTGTGCATAAATGTATCAGTATTTGTTGGCCATAAGGCTATACCCTCTGAACCAAAAAATGTTGAATTGTAAGCTCTCGTCTAAAATATTTCATTTAAATCAATAGTGTTTTCTTTCCATTTCCTATCTTTGACTATATGGAGATCTCTTCCCCTACTGCGCGGTTTCCTTATGATAAAGTATAGGGAAAATCAAACATGTTTATTTAACTTGAAAATAAATATTACAAATATTTTAATATTACATTTTAATGTTAATTGATTTTATATATTTATTTTAATGTAGAATAAAATAAAAATGGTATACTACCATTAAAATAATTTGGAAATTAATCTTTAATTCAATGGAAATACATTAAATTGAAGTTATTTTTCTAAAGTTTAAATAAAAAATAATTCCCACATAAAGATAAAAAATTTATTTATCATGCATTAATAATTATTAAAAGTGATGTGTTGAATTAATTACTATTATTTAGTTATATTTTAATGCAATATTACACAATTCTTTGAACTCAAAATATGATATTCAAATATTTGATAGTTACTTAATAAATATGTAGTTCATTTAATATATTTTTAATAATAAATTATAGTTATTTATATTTTAAACTATTTTAAATACCTGAATTCAATTCAACATTATTTCTTATGGGGTTTTATTTTAATTCCCTACCTCTATTATTTTCTATGGGAGGGTTGTTCAGTACCAGTGGTTGGCCATGTGTGGTGCTAAACTTGACTTAGTACTGTTTTGTGAGTAGTAATTTACACTCAAATTTTGTGAATAAGCAAAAAGTAGTGTTGCAGGGATTCTGCACATACACAGAACTATGCGCAAGAAAACAGGACCTCAGTGAATAGGGGTGTACCAACTTACCACATCAGTACCCAAAATCCCAAACCGACTAGCTATAGTGTCTCATTCGTTCTCCTCCAAATATCACGAAGCTACAAATGATTAGACAACCCAGAACACAACACTCCCGACTCTCTCAGGAATCGCGGGAGCAAGACGTACTCTTTCGCTCACTCACTCGTACCTGTCCACAATGAGAATAAGCAGAGTCACTGAAATAGTTAAAAATGTTTATTTTAACTATCGTGCTCTACAATACAGTATACGTGCCACTACTAGCAGCAAAATGCATAAACTCAGCACAGTTAGCATTGTTACAATTCCATAGAATACAAAGGGAGAAGTCATTTTATAAAGACTGTGGAAATAAGGGCCTATAGGCCTGACCACCCTCCCCTTGACTAGAAGAAGTTTATTTTATAAAACGGACAATCTCTGGGCTTTGACAGCAGACCCCATACCTTAAAGCCTGGATGTAAGGTTTACAGCATAGGAACAGCAGAGCTCTTCTCCATGGAACGGCTTTCTCCAAGTGTGTTAAAACAACATGCAACAACGTAATATCAAAGCACGAGTCTTCAGTACTGCAGCTGTGTAGCATGTTATGTCTAGGTGCTAGGGACTGACCAGAACAGAATAACAAGTGGCATTGTTTATCGACCTTGCACATCGTGTTCAGACTAAACTCCAGGAAAGGCAGAGAACGCGAAAATCAACCCGTTCTCATGTGAAAGACACAAACAAAGTCTTGCAAAAACAGTCATGTAGTAGCGTGCGCAAAAGCAGCATCATGGCAGTGAAGCTCATGCTAACTTAGCAATGTCGATAATGTGCCTAAGAACCATATAACACCCTCCCCCTGGTAAGGTCATAGGACATAGACAAAGGACCAAAACAGAGTTCACCAGTCAAGCAGATTTCAAAGCGTTTGCAAAAAAAAAAAAAAAAAATGGAAAAAAGTTATTTTTTCAAAGTTGTCAATAGGGCTTATTGGGGTCCGCCCACTCAGAGATCGTCTAGGGAGGTTATTAAGTGCACGTTGAACCCCATACAAGTGGGCCAGTCAGTTCCTGCCAGTACCTAAGACTCTAGCTGTCAAGGATTGCTTTAAGTCACGGTTCATTCGCTCCACAATTGAATTGCCCTCAGGCTTGTATGGAGACGAAAACTGCACCCGCACCCCCATTGACTTCATCGCATCCTTGTACGCCTTAGAGGCGAACGCTGGACCTTGGTCAGAATGGAAGGTACCACAGGCAAACATCCCTACAAAGACACGCAAATCCCTGATGACATTTCGAGCGTCAGCACTGCATTGTGGCCAAACCCAAAGGAATCTAGTTGCCAAATCAACTGCAACAAATATATATTTATACGCAGTATCAGAAGAAAGAGGACCGCAATGATCAAGATAGATACAGCCAAAAGGTTGATTAGAAATGCACAGCTGTGTCTGGGGTGGGCGTGTGACCGTAGACGGCTTGATTTGTTGACAAATGTCACAAGAAAGTGCATAATTACGGGTCTGTTTATATAAACCACGCCACCAATAAAGTTGCTGCCAATTCGAGACTGTCGCCGACACCCCAGCATGTGCAGAAGCCATGACCTCGTGCGCGGCTTTGATCAAGGTAGGTCTGCGGTCCATGTTGGGGATCATCCGCTCCCCAACAGAAGGAATCAAAGCATAAGGAACTTGTTCGGGAGTTATGTGATAAGAGTATTTGGAAGGGAAACCCTGAGGATAAGCAGTTCCCTCCCTCGTTGCAGCTACTGCTGCCAAAATGTCATTATCTATTTTAGTCATGGATCTTGTAACTGCTGCTACGGAAGACATGGCTACTGCAGACTTGGCCGCTTCATCAGCCAAAGAGTTACCAAGAGCATGTGCTCCCACACGCTGATGGCCAAGAGTATGTATAACATGAATGAGGGGTCAAATCCCTTATGGGTATTTTACAGGGAATGCAGTTACGAGATGAGTGGAGAGCGCGCAACCCTGATAGGAGGGAATTTTCCTGTTATACTCCCGCAGCCAACACCTTCTCTCGGATTGATAAGTGCTACCTTACTGCAGGCCTGGTTGCCATGACAGGGTCCATTTCTTACCTACCGCGATATTTATCTCATCACGCGCCGTTGCTGTTGACCCTGACCTTCGGGCCGGGACGACCGCCCATTCCATTATGGCGGCTTCGCGCTGAGGCCCTTACAGACCCCCCCTATGCACAGACTGTGAGAGAGGCTATCAGGCATTACTTTGGGGTGAACTAGGGATCCACCGCCACAAGATCTATGGCGTGGGAGGCCATGAAGGTGGTTATCAGGGGAGTCTGTATGAAGACCACCTATGGGGTCTACCACCAGCTTAACACAGATATAGACACCTTAGAAAAACGTTTGAAAACTCTAGAGACCACACTGCATCGGGCCCCTACTGATGACACAGAGTGGAAGCATGTTAAGGGGGAGTTACTCGAAGCTTGGTCCCGATTAGAGAAACACAAATACACCACTTATAGACAGAGGCATCATATGGAGGGTGACAGGTCGGGTGCGTTGTTGGCTCGACTGATTAGGACGGAGATGGAACACGCTCTGGTGTTGCAGATCCGTGATACCATGGGGAACTTAGTGCATACACAGGCCGCGATTATTAGTGAATTTGCGTCACACCTACGACAGACTTGTTCGACTGTGGCCCGGGACGCACCTCTTCCATTTCGCAAATTTTTTACCGATATAGGGGCATATGTATCAAAACTCCGTTTTGCGAGTCCTTAATAGCGATTTTTTGCGAATCGCTATTAAGGACTCGCAAAATGCTATTTATGCTGGAATCGCAATAATAATTGCGATTCCTATATATTCCTTAATTGTGAATCGCAAATTGCGATTCGCAATTAAGGAATACCTTCCCATTCATTCCTATGGGCCTAGAGGCCCATAGGAATGAATGGGAAGACATTCGCAATTTGCGAGTACCCATTAGGTACTCGCAAATCGCGAAAGCAATTTCAAGGGTGCAAGGGTGTCAAAAGGACACCATGTAGCACCCCTGAAATATGTATGTGTGCACATGTGGCGAACATACATGCCCTAGGGGCATGTATGTGCGCCACATGGCACTTTGAAAAATGCAAAAAAGTGCATTTTTCAAAGAAATCGCAAATTACCACCAACTTGAAGTTGGTGGTAATTTGCGATTTCTTAAGGCAAATTCGCACAACTTTGGTGCTTCCAGAATTGCATTTAAGGAATCGCAATTTGCGATTCCTTAAATGCATTCGCAAAATAGGGAATCGCAAATTTTGCGATTTCCCTATTTTGCAAGTCCTTTTAGGATGATACATCCCAATAGGCTTTTTCCCGTTCGCAAACGGGCCAATTCTGAGAATCGGCCCGTTTGCGAACGGGAAAAAGGCTTCATACATATGCCCCATAGAGTTTACTACACTAGGTGATGATGAGGCTGAGGCCCTTGGGGCACCTCTTACCAGGGACGAAATGCTGACCTCTATTAAACGGCTGAAAAATGAAAAAAGCCCCGAGAGTGACAGTTTCCCGGCCGAGTTCTATAAGACGTTTGCCCCAGAGTTGGTGGATCACCTCCTTGAGGTATATGCCGAAGCCCTAGACAGAGGGGCACTTCCTAATACCATGATGGAAGCACTGGTTTCCATGATTCTTAAGCCGGATAGGGACTCCCATTCCCCGAGCTCTTACAGGCGTATATATCCCTCTTGAATATTGATGAGAAAATATTGAGCGGTGTCCTAGCGGCACGACTTTTGCCGTACATGACTCAATTGGTCCATCTGGACCAATCCGGGTTTATCCCCGGTCAGAATACTACACATAATTTACGCAGACTCGCACATATATGGCATGCGCCGGATCTCCGGGAGTCGGAGTGGGCTCTGTGTCTTTTAGATAATCGTCAGGCCTTTGACTCAGTTGAGTGGGATTATATGTGGATGATACTTGCCCGGATGGGACTGGGGGATAACTACCTAAGATGGCTGAAATTACTTTACCGTAAACCCACATCCCGGAATCGCCTTCGGAATCAGGTATCGGACAGTCTGGAGCTCCAACTGGGTACCCGACAGGGTTACCCCCTGTGGCCGCTCCTTTTCGCCCTTGCAATGGAGCCTTTGGTGATTACCCTCAGACGACGGATGGAGCGTTGGGGGGTTAGGCTGGGGATGACGGTGCATGTCGTGTCAATGTACGCCGATGATACCATGGTGTACCAACGACACCCTGAGACGGCAATCCCAGAGCTCCTCCAGGAGCTGACTAGTTTTGGGGAAATTTCGGGACTCTGTCTCAATCCAGGGAAATCTAAACTTTTCCCCATGGGCAGCCTGCGGGACGTGGGGGAGGGAGCCCTACCTATAGTGGGTATGAGTTGGGTCACTGACACGGTTCGCTACCTGGGGGTTCGGCTGACACACACGCAGGAAGCCCACTTAGAACATAATATGGGGAGATGTGTGGATGGTGTTCAAAAATCCATTGAGTTTTGGCGAGACCTCCCCTTATCTCTGATGGGACGGATTGCCCTAATTAAAATGGTGGTCCTCCCGTGCTGCCTATACGTTATACAAAATTCTCTTTATCGTATCCCAGGGGAGTATTTTCGCAGACTGGATCGGTTGATGGTGGACCTCTTATGGGGATCCAAAAGGATGAGAGTGAAGCTAGATACACTACAGAGGACGTGGGAACAGGGGGGATTGGAGGTACCCTGGTTCACCCATTACTATATATCGACGCAACTTCAGCATGCAGTGCAGTGGCTAGATGAGAATGATAATTGGGAGAAGCGGCTGCTGGATGGCACTTATCAAGGGATTCCCCTATCTGATCTCCTTATGATGGGTTTGAGGGTGCCCGCGTGATTCCCTTATATTATTAGACATGTGGCCGCAATATGGGAAAACGCGATCAAAACTGTGGTGAAACGAGCGCCATATGCCCCGGAGGTTCCGCTGTGGGCAGTGATATCATTCAAACAAATAACTCAAACTATGGCTATTAATAGATGGACGGAGGGAGGATGCAGCAAGATGGGGGACCTATACCTGGGGCAACGGTTCCTCACAAGGGAGGAAGCTGAGTCGACGTTTGGTTTGGAAAGGGGACAATACCTCCAGTATGCAAAGATTTCGGCAATTGCACCAGAGATCTGGCCGACGTTTCCAGAGGAACCACCCATAGCTGCCACGCTCCGGGCCCTCACCTCGCTGGCTGGGGGCCGCAGGCTGGTGTCCCATATATATAGGGCGTTAAGAGAGGACCTTTCCGCAGATCCGCTCCCAGTGCAGGCCAGATGGGATGGTCTACTGGAAGAGCCTTTGACGGATTCAGAATGGGGAAAGGTGCATGAGGGGGTCAAACAAATTAGCTCTAACGTGAGATTTAAGCTTACTCAATTCAACATTGTCCACCAGACATACCTGACTCCACACACATTGCACAGAATTTACCCGGATCGCTCCGCTCACTGTGCTAAATGTGGTTATAATGACGCCCAGTTTTTACATATGATCTGGAACTGCCCAAAATTGAAATTATTTTGGGATTCAATATTGGAAAGTCTACAACAGGTGACGGGGTGGACGGTGACATGCTCCCTTAAGCAGGTGATTCTGGGACTTCTTCCCAGGCCCAAAGGGAAGAAGCTCACACAACGGTTCCTACAGCTGGGACTGGTATTGGCTAAAAGAAGGATCGCAATTAGCTGGATGGGCTCGCTGCTCCCCACAGTAGAAAACTGGGCTAAAGACCTAGGGGAATGGGCCACAGCGGAGTTAATCCGAATGAGGCGGGTTCGCAGGGACGTAAAATTGGAAGACGACGCGAGGGCATGGCAGACCATGATATTAGAAATCCCCAATAGCGAGAAGCCCCTCTCACAAGCAACGGTAGGAACACAGACGGACGGAGGTGGGCCGGAGATCGGATCAGAGCCAGTGAATGATCCCGGATTGTGATCTACTAAAAGCCTAAGAGGGTGGTAATGACTATTTAGAGATACAAGGTGCAGGGAGATGCTTTCCAACGTGACCCGGGGGGGAGGGGGGGACGTTTTATAGTTGAACAGTTGTGAGTTGTTTTAGGAGATGTATCCTTATATCTGAATACAGTGCGGGGTGGTTAGCACCAGATACCAGCTGTAAATAGGTTCTTAACAGAAGGATTATATTGTTGTCTCAGTCTGTGTATCAAGAACTAACGAAAGTGTGCAAAATGTAACTGCTGTCACTATTGTATTGAGACATCGTATGGATGGAAACTTAATAAAAATATAATTTAAAATAAAAAAAACCTGAATGAGGGGCAGACGTTGTTTAAGATCTGCCACCCGAACCCAAAGCGTTTTATGCTTTATGGCTCTGCCTTTGGAATCTCGATAGTCATTTTGAGACCAAAAGAACAAGTTGTCATTAAAAGACTGGACACAGTAATATGAATCGCACACAATAAGAGTATTCACATTTGTATCAGCAAACTCGAGAGCAAGAACAAGAGCACGCAGCTCCGCCAATTGCGCCGTACAGTCTCCAAGTGCTTGAGTGTGCACAATGGAAGACTTAAACTCTCCATTAACAATTGAGCCAGCAACAATTGCGCAAGCGGCTGAATAAGCATGTTTGGAACCCGTGGCCGGTTGAGCCGAGCCATCGGTGTAAATGATGCATTGGTACTCATGTAAAGGAAGCAGAGACAAGGGTGGAGGATGAACGTGTTCATACTGTAAAAACTCCTGTGTCTGTAAGGAAGGGTCAAAGATAAACGTGACATCAGCCGGTGTCAAAGAAGTAGCCCATTGTATCCAACGGGGATGTAATGCCTTCGAGTTAGGTACACTTGCCTTAGTCACGGCTTTCAAAGCAGGGAAGGGCGTGACCATAAGAATGCATTTGCCTTGCGCTAGTGAGCGTTCTTTTAGAATCGCCATCTGTACTGCCGTCAAGATTTTTTCAACAGTGGAAAAGCGCATTTCAGCAGCAGTGTATAAATGTGATTTGTATGCAACAGGTATTGTGTCTCCCTCATTGAACGTTAAGTAAGTGAAACCCACTGTCCCAGAAACTATTCGTATTACCAGGTTCATGGTGTTATCACACGTCAACAAGTAGTTAGTTGCAAGCAAGTCAGATTGCAAAGAATTTAGAACTGATGTATGTTCCGGAAGCCAGCTGGCAGATGAAAAAGTGGGTTGTATCAACGCATAGAGCGGTTTGATACGCTGGGCATAATCGGGAATGTAAGTCCTCCCGAAATTCAAATTTCCCAGCAAGGACTGAAGTTTCTTCAATTTAGAAGGGGGTTGCAATTGTGCACATTTCTCCAAGAAGTGAGGGGCTAAGCCCTTTCCTTCATTATTGAGCTTGTAGCCCAAAAAGAGCACCGCTAAATGGGCGATGTGCGATTTAGCAAAATTTAATTTATATCCATAGTCGGACAAAATTATATTGTCGACCCGGACTAGATGCGGCATAAGTTCATCGTCTGTCAGATAAATGTCATCAACGTACGAGAACGCATCTGGATCTATGTCGTGCAACAATGACACGACACGTGCAGCAAATGCCCCAGGGCTATTCTTATACCCCATAGGCAATCGTGTACATTTTTTCTGATTGCCGACGGCAGTGAATGCTGTCAAATCACGGCACTCAGGAGCAAGATTGTGACTATAGAAACCATTTGAAATATCAAGTGTAGTTTTATATTTCTTACGAACTAGATTGTTCACCAGTGCAGAGCTGTGAGTGTTCTGCACCGCAAAAGTGCGACAATGACTGTTCAATTCTCGGTAATCCAATACAACCCGATATGAACCATCAGGTTTTGATACCGTAAAGAGAGGATTATTCATCGGAGATGTACATGGTTCAACCACTCCTTGATACTCTAACTGCGCTAGAATATCACAAACGGAAGCTTTTGCTTTACGTTTGATTGGATATTGCGGTTGTGGCTGAGGCATAGAGCGTAAAGGTATTTCATGAGCCGGTGAATCAACATCCCAACCCACCTGATTACGATACACCGCTTGGGCTAGGGCCAGAGCCCACTCAGCTGTGAAAGCCTGTGCATGCTCCTCAGGGACATGACGCGAAAAACTCGGAAGTATCACGTCTTCCCCTTTCGATGCGGCCAACACAAAGGGTGGAGGCCAATCTGCCTCCGCTAACAAAATGTCATACGAGGAGGTTAGATTCTCCCAGAAAACCGCCTTGATTGGACGAGGTATATCACCTTCAATTTGGAAAATTATTTCATAGAGCCTATCCGGGGGGGCAACCCGGGTATCTGCAGTCTCTACTGTAATAAAGGTATCAGTTGCTGTCGCCTCCAGACAGGGACGCAGAGCCTCCCGCACTATGGGAACTTCCGCTGCGCTGTCGAGCAGAGTCACTGCCCATGTCCAATCCAGGATTCACGTTCTCACCGTCTGAGGCATATCGCGCTGTTAGAGCGGCAACTTTTTTCTTCTGAAACGGGGGTCGAAAATGAGGTAGATCCTCTTGTTTTCCTTTGACTTCAAACTGTCGAGGTTGATCTCATCCCTGTGGCGCAGGTTGACTTTTGCCACGATCCTGGCGTTCCCCTCCTCCGACTTGAGAGCCAGATGTGTCCTGTGAAGAACGAGGAGAACGCTGATCAGGGACTTGAAATCTATCAGGAGACTTAATTTTCGCGCAATCGCGCAAGTCATAAGTACGCTCAGAAGACTCAGGTGTCGGTGAACCTGCACGCAAACCTTGCTTCTGCTGTTGCTGCCCCTATTTTTTATTTTCCCAGTTCTTTTTAGGAAAGAACGGACGTCCATCTTTATCAGTCTGGACTTTTTGTTGAGTTTGAGATTGAGTTTGCGTTTGTGTAAAAGGCTTAACTCCCAAACTATTGCGGCCTATGGTTTTATAAGCCTTTGCAATAATTTTTGGCAATTCGTGTGGCTTGTCTGCATCAGGGACAGCCTCCAAGTTATTTGCCACTTGAAAGCTTACCGCATCGCCCTTGACGTTAGCAAGGATCATATCAGCAACCACGTCGAACACCCCCACCAGCCGCATCCCCAGCTCTACAGCCGCCTCGGCTCCGTGTTCATCCTGAACACGCTTAATCACTGCGGGGAGCACGGCCATGGAGGGAGCCGAAACACTTTGAATATACCGCTGCAAACACCTTGCCCCAGGTGTTACAATCAGCCAACTCGGGAAGTAAGTCTTTAGGCAAACTAGTAGTCAATATCCTGTGTTTTTCCACAGGAGAGGTATTTGGAAAGACAGCTTCTAGTTGTCCAAATTTCTCAGCAAGCCAATAAGGTAATTCATCCTTATTCTGTGGTCACTTGCCCATTACAGAATTAACCATGACGGGACTGATAGTTACACCACCAGGTCCAGCAGGTAACGCCAGGTGGTCCCACCTGAAAGTTGCGCGTCATGAACTGTATAACAGCCCTATGCACGCGTATTAAAGACATATGTAACACGCGCAGTTCTGCAGCCGTCGCTGTTGTCAGACGACGCGGGTGAGGGGTATACCCTGCCAAAACGGGCCACGTGGCCCCATCTATCGATAAAGGACCTAAACGGACCGGCGTTATTGGGTGAGGAAGGGTGCCATTAAACCAAATTTGGCGTTGCCAAGCTGTAAGCGGAATCTCAAGAGCCCGATAGGGCTGATAAACATTAGGAAGGGCCGTAGGCGTATATTCGTGAAACAAGTTATCCGTCCCATCCACCGCCGGAAAGGTGACCCAAGAATAAAAAACTTCGTAGCGGTAAGCCGCGTCCCCCTCTACTAAAAAAATCAGCGCAACACCAGCATTAGGGATTCCATTCTGAGTCAAATAAGCCGTGAGTGCTGCCCTACTCGGCGGCGTAATTACAACCGCCATAATGGATAATAAGGAATAACAACCTAGAGCGTGGCAGCGCAATAATGGGTTAATAATAAAGAGAGAAACCTTTTAAAACTTCAAGCTTGAAAGAACCTATAAAAACATCAATATAGGAGGTTACACCGTCACAGCTGTCTCCGGAAACAGAGGTGAGGGGATTGTGGACAAGCACAAGCACTACTCAAGCGTCTCGCAGATAAGAACCAGACCAAACGTTGGCGGCGCCATGTTGCAGGGATTCTGCACATACACAGAACTATGCGCAGGAAAACAGGACCTCAGTGAATAGGGGTGTACCAACCTACCACATCAGTACCCAAAATCCCAAACCGACTAGCTATAGTGTCTCATTCGTTCTCCTCCAAATATCACGAAGCTACAAATGATTAGACAACCCAGAACACAACACTCCCGACTCTCTCAGGAATCGCGGGAGCAAGACGTACTCTTTCGCTCACTCACTCATACTTGTCCATAATGAGAATAAGCAGAGTCACTGAAATAGTTCAAAATGTTTATTTTAACTATTGTGCTCTACAATACAGTATACGTGCCACTACTAGCAGCAAAATGCATAAACTCAGCACAGTTAGCATTGTTACAATTCCATAGACTTTCAAAGGGAGAAGTCATTTTATAAAGACTGTGGAAAGAAGGGCCTATAGGTCTGACCACCCTCCCCTTGACTAGAAGAAGTTTATTTTATGAAAAGGACGATCTCTGGGCTTTGACAGCAGACCCCATACCTTAAAGCCTGGATGTAAGGTTTACATCATAGGAGCAGCAGAGCTCTTCTCCATGGAACGGCTTTCTCCAAGTGTGTTAAAACAACATGCAACAACGTAATATCAAAGCACGAGTCTTCAGTACTGCAGCTGTGTAGCATGTTATGTCTAGGTGCTAGGGACTGACCAGAACAGAATAACAAGTGGCATTGTTTATCGACCTTGCACATCGGGTTCAGACTAAACTCCAGGAAAGGCAGAGAACACGAAAAGCAACCCGTTCTCATGTGAACGACACAAACAAAGTCTTGCAAAAACAAAGTCATGTAGTAGCGTGCGCAAAAGCAGCATCATGGCAGCGAAGCTCATGCTAACTTAACAATGTCGATAATGTGCCTAAGAACCATATAACAGTAGTAAGACTTACTCAAAAGTATAAATTACTCAAAGGTTTAAGTTGCCTTTGTGAATCAGGCCCTTATTTTCTCTAGGAACCATACATGCTGTGAAAAAGGTATCAGTGCTCTAAATTTGACAAAATTGATTTCAGCCAAATACTTTTTTTCATTAATACTTTCCTTCCAATATGTATAACCCTGTTCTAAAAATAAATCGATGAATTGTGGTGAACAGATAAATTGGTGGCGAGTAATTACAATATTATAAATCTTTTCAGGTTCTTTAAACCAATAAAATGAAGATGGGTCAGATCTGTCATCACTGTTAAAATAAGAGAACCTTTTCTGAAAACTTTTAAGACGGGCAATCAGGGTGTCCACCAATGCTCCCACTGTGTAAAATTGTATACTTCCCTCAGACTGCTGAATCGTTGAACGTAATGATGTCCATAGTGAAGAAAACAGAACCGTTCATGATGATTCTCTGCATCAAGATACAGATCTTCGTTGTCCAATTAACTCTAGTCAGTCATCAGTTGTGTAATAGCATTGATGGCCCGTGAACTTGCAAAAGGTCCTGCAGTAATGATGTCAATGAGATTCTTAAAACATTAGGGATTTGAACAATTTGTGTAGAACCCAAAATCCTTTTTCCATAAACAACATCAACCAATGGGTATGCAGTGATCTTAACAGCATGGTAATCCCTTTTATTTCTGAGAAGAGGAATGCTGACGAAATTCATGAACGACAGGAGGCTGTTGAACTTTCAGGAAGATAGTACTCATGTAGCACCAGTATGATTATAATTAACACCCTAGGCCATAAAAGGAATCATGATATTGCCACAAACTTCCAAATGAAAGACTATGGTGGGTGGTTAGAACTGGCACGGTCCTAGCAACAGTTAAGAATCCATCTAGTGTGAGCTAAACACATAAGTGGACATCTCTTCTGCTTCTTGAATAGAAAGACAAAAAACAGCTCCCGTTTCAGGATCTGGATTGGGCTCATTCCCAGAGAATGCAATTTCTTGCATCAGTATCATTTCAATCGAAATAGATTCTTTCAGTGGGGCTCATGAGATTGTGGCAATCGTTTATATTGCTGCAGCAGGTTGACTTGTTGAAGACGATGCTTGCCCCATGTCTGTATCATTACCTGATGATAGGTATAAAGCTGGAAGCACAGTAGGTTCATTAGTCCCTGGAATTAGGACAATGATTTCAAGACACCTGTACTTTTCATGAGGCATTGCCAAAGTAGGTAGAGAATTCACTGGACTAATTTGGAGGCGTTTTGGTGTTAGCAAGGATCCACTTAACAGAACTTGCCAAATAGTACTTTGTAATCTTATTGATAAACTCTTTCTGTTTTTCTGTGCACCGGGAAGTCATGACAAGATTACAGTGTGTGTTCTTTCTATCCCAAGAACTGGAACAGGTGGTCTGTAAAATGTTCAGAAGACTTGCTTTTCAGGGATCCATTCCTGAACTAGCTCTTCCACTTTGGGAAGACAACCGTCAGCAGCTTTATCTTCAGTGGTAGAGTCCTTTTTTTGGAGAGTGTCTCTCTAATTTCTTGACTATTCTGTTACAAATCCAATTGTGAAACTGGGTCAGATCAATCCATTTTTTGCTCCGCCACCATACCAAGGAGTCTGAGACCAGGTACATCTATAGGAATGCCAAAAAGCATCTGGTAAGAGGTTCAGCCACCTCATCTAGGCATGTTAATTAGTGTTCTCTGAACCCTATGCAAGTTATGGAACCACGACAATCTAATCCGATAGCAGTCAAGGCTTGCTTAAGCATATCACTTACTCACTCGACCATGCAGTTTGATTCCAGATGGAGTGGTTGTAAGTGTAGCAGTCATACTTGGAATCATAGCAACCAAAAATTCCTTAGCGCAGAACGCAGGGCCACTGCCTAAATGAAACGCATGAACTGCTCCCATTGATACTAGGCACTTCAAGTATTTTATGACTGCTCTAGCAGTGGCAGTCTTTTGTGGTCCAAAGGGATCTAGTGTAGGAATCAAAAATATATACCTATATTTACTTTTATTGATTGACTTTTGGTGAAACGAGGCAGGGTGAGGCAACAGTATGTCCAACTCCCCTCGAGTTTGACCTTTCGGAGGTCATTATTGCCATTAATAACAGTAGGAAAGGGAAAGCGCCAGGCCTCGAAGGGGTTCAATTGGACATGTTTATTGAAAAGAAGATCTTTGGGCCCCAACAATGACAAATGTGATGGGAGCAGTCTCTAAAAGTGGTCTGCTTTCCACGTGGACTTATTCATTGATCGTTCCCATTTTTTTAAAAGGGGATAGATCGGAACTAAGAGCCCGATTCACAAATGTAATCTGAGACAAAATCCTAACTTTATGACTTTCGGTATTCACAAAGTGCATTTAGGAGTAGTAAAGTTAGGAATCTTTACTTTACTACTCCTTAAGACCAAAACTTAGGTTTAACTGACACAAAATCCTAACTTTACGACTTTCGGTATTCACAAAGGGCATTTAGGAGTAGTAAAGTTAGGATTCCTAACTTTAGTACTCCTAAATGCACTTTGTGAATACCGAAAATCGTAAAGTTAGGATTTTGTCTCAGAGTACTTTTGTGAATCGGGCCCTAAGGTTCTACAGGCCCATCTCCCTTCTAGATTCAACGATTAAGGTCGTAGGGAAAATCTTGCTATCTGTATTGGAAATGTGGGCGAAAGAGAATCATATTTTAAACAATGTGCACATGGCTTCTGTTAGAAATGGGGGTCGCTAGTTGGCAGAGGTAGGTACCCTTCTTCCTATTCAGTGTAAGGGAGTTACTCCCTTGGTAGCTTGGCTTGAGCAGTCAGGCTTATCTCAGAGGCAGTGTGTAAAGCATTTGCACATAACCAACAGTAATATAGTGGAAACACTACAAAAGGACACCACACCAGTCTAGAAAAATATCCAATATTTTTATATATCCAAAACAAGACCAAAACGTCATAAATCCAACATACAGTACTTAAAAATATGCACTTTGCAAGAATAACTTTAAAAACGCAGTTCTTTGAAGTTGGTAGCTTTGTCCGGTGCTACCGCGATACTGAAAACGACAGAATCCAACAGTTCCTGCTGACCGCGTTGGAGCGGGTCAGCGGTAGGGTTGACAGATTCGTAAACAGTACCTTTTTTGTTGCGGCCGATGCGACCGGATGTGGCAACCGTCGCAGTTGCAATGCGATGCGAAGTGTAGCGGCGCGCTGTGCGGTGTACCCAGGTCGCAGTGCAGGAAATGGCTCTGTGACGGTCGTCCAGCGGCGTCGGTGAGACCAGGGCTGTGGTGCAAAGCGGGTCGGTGCACGATGTGGTGCTGACAGATCGTGGTGCAGGATACAGAGCCGGTTGAAGAGCAGCGACGGCGTCGGTGAGACCAGGGCGGCGAGGTGAAGTGAGACGGGGCGGAGTGCGGTTCCCATAGGTCACGATGCAAGCCGCGGCTCGGTGGCGACGCTGTCAGTCGTCGGTGAGACCTGGGTTGCGGTGCGAGATGCGGCGGTGCTCTCTGCGGTGCCTTCAGGACACGGGGCCAGCGACGGAGTCGGTGATGAAGTCGGCTGCTTTTCCACCTCTACGGCAACTGAGACCCACGGTTCCAGAGGTGAGTGAAGTCTTTGCTGTCTCTGAGACTTCGTGAACAGGAGGCAAGCTCGGTTACAAGCCCTTGGAGATACTCAGCAACAAGTCAGAGAAAGTTCAGTCCAGACCTTTCACTGCCCAAGGCAGAAGCAGCAACTGCAGGCCAACCCAACAAAGCAACAACACCGCAAAGGGGCAGTACTCCTCCTGGCAGCTCTTCCAGCTCTTCTTCTTGGCAAGTTCCTTGATTCCAGCGAGTTCTAAAGTTCTGGGGTCTGGGCCCCAATATTTATACTCAAAATTCCTTTGTTCTCTCAGGCAGAGAGTGTCTGCGCTTAGTCCAAACCAGTTTGGTCCTCTCTGGCCCAGCTTCCCAGCAGGAGGGGGAGACAGCATTGTCTACAGCAGACCAGGCCCATTCAGGTGCAAGGAAATCTCCTCTCACTACCCTAAACGCAGCCCAGGTCTATTCAGCCCAGCCCTGACTCATCCAGAAAGGGCAGGACACACCTCAACCCCCCCCCCCAGTGGCTGTCTGAAGAGAATGCACATCCCCAGCCCGACACTCCAAAGCCAGACGGTCAATCCACAAACCCAGCAGAGGCACAGAGAATGGCTAAGCAAGAAAATACCAACTTTCTAAAAGTGGTATTTTCAAACACAGAGCATAAAAATCATCTTCACTAAAAGATGCATTTTTACATTCTGAGTCCAGGTGTCAGGGGTTAGGTCTGATTGCGCCTACCTTGCCATGCCTTACGGAAGGAAGAGGTGGGACTACAAGCCCCAGAATGCCCATAATGAAGAGGAGTGTTGGGGCATATTTAAACGAATGACGCATGCCGAACGGCGTGCGTAATTCTTGTTCTGAAGATGGACGGAGGCTGTGCGTATTTGGTGGATTCCTTATTCCTTTTGTGGTTCCTGCTGGATGGGGTCTTTGGGGATTCTCCTTCGCTGTCTTGGCTCCCAGACGCTGCACGGCTTCACTCGCGGCAGACGGCTTTCTGTGCGCTTGCGCTGCAAGGATTCGGGCATTCCATTTACGCCATCCGGATAAACCTGGATCTAGGAGGCGCCTGGGAGGAGGGCGTACTGTCAGGGGTTAGGTCTGATTGCGCCTACCTTGCCATGCCTTATGGATTTGAAGAGGTGGGACTACAAGCCCCAGAATGCCCATAATGAAGAGGAGTGTTGGGGCGTATTTAAACGAATGACGCATGCCGAACGGCTTGCGTAATTCTTGTTCTGAAGACGGACGGAGGCTGTGCGGCTGCACGAGTCTCGTATTTGGTGGATTCCTTATTCCTTTTGTGGTTCCTGCTGTATGGGGTCTTTGTTGTTGCAGGGATTCTCCTTCGCTGTCTTGGGTCCCAGACGCTGCGCGGCTTCACTCGCTGCAGACGGCTGTCTGTGCGCTTGCGCTGCAAGGATTCGGGCAGTCCGGAGGGTCGTTGATTGCTCGGCGTGGAGAGCGGATGGCAGCCTCTTCTTAAACCGCGCTACTCGGGCCAGAGTGGCGTTTTCTGGGACATCTCAGGTTTGAGAACAATAATTACGGGGCGAGGAAGGCATTTACTCGTTCCCGCTCCAGTACTTTGGTTCTTCTTGCTGTTGAAATACTAATGAAGTAATTAGTATACTCGTTCTATTCCTATGTAACCTTGGAGGTTATATTACATTAACTTTGGCCAGACATCTAGTGGAGAATTTTCGCATCGTCTGTGCTTTATATGTTTTGTTCTATTTTTCTCTTATGCACTGGAAATATCCCTCTGACATTGTGGATTATCTTCTTACTTTGGGATGCAAGAACTGTTTTAGCCAGGATTGGTGCTGTATCTCAGGATTATAACCAGTATCCATTTGGATTATTTTGTTTTGCTCTTTCCGGCTTGTCCATCTTTTTGTCTTTTGAGAATGAGAGAAGATGGTATGTAGAATCAATGTTTGGTGTATGCATTAGTAGCCTTTGGATATGAATGGTGGTCTAAAGTGGTTGTGTTTTGTTGTTGTGGGAGTTGTCTTTTCCAGTGAGAGAGAAGTATCTCTTCTGGTTTGAAAAGGAACATCGAGATTGGGTTAACCTGGCTCAAGGTACTAAGCAATTGAGTGAGACTCTTTTGAGAATAGCCATTGTTTATGGACTTGCATTAACAGTGTGTTTTCTCTCTACAGATATCCCGTTCCCAGCTGTTCCTACCCTAATTCCCTTTCCCTCGCTTGATCGCCTCAATACTCTGTGTTTTATCTTCGGAGTTGAGGATGTCAAGAGGTGGACCTCTTTGTGCATCGTCCGGATTCTGAGGAGCTCCTAGGATCGTTACAGAATTACGCACCCAGGAATTACAGCTCCTCCCGATCCGGACGACTCGCGGAGATGGCCTCCTTGGACGATGTGCTTCAAGCATTGGCACTAGTCCAACAGGAACTAGTTACGTCTCGTGCGGAGACTGCAGCTCTTAGGGAGAAAGTTGATAGACAGAATAGGAACCCGTTCGATGTTACGGCATCAACCTCACAAATACAGGTGAACGTTCGGCCTCCTATTCCCCTGGCCACTCCAGAGAGATATTCCGGGGACCCTCACAAAATACAAACCTTTCTAACACAGATCATGCTGCATTTTTCCTGTAAGCCTGCTTTCTTTCCTAATAACCACTCTAGAGTGGCATTTGCCATTTCATATATGACTGGGGATGCGGCTAATTGGGCGGTCCCCTTAGTGAAATACGATGATCCATTGCTTTCCGACTGGAACGCTTTTCGGGGCGAATTCGAAAGAGTGTTTGACAGACGTGCTACCTCGTTTAGTGCTGACAGGGAGCTGTTGGAACTAAGACAGGGTAAACAGGATTTGATTTCTTATTTGACTTCGTTTAATAGGTTGATTGCTGAGACGGCATGGCCGGAGGAAAAGAGGATGTCTCTTTATTATCAAGGTTTACGGGATGAGATGAAGGATGTACTGGCACAGATAGACCCTAAGCCCACCACATACACAGACTTGATGAACCTAACATTACGTTTGGATCATAGACTGGCAGAGAGAGGTGGGGAACGAAGGAGAGGAGAGAGGCCGTCTGCTAGGTTTGACAGAGGTATAAGAAAAGCATTTGTCCCTAGCGAACAGGGATCAGAACCCATGGAGGTGGGAGCCATCACAGCACCATTGTCTAAAGAGGAGAGAGAGAACAGGAGGATACACGTATTGTGCATGTATTGTGGGAAGAAAGGACATTTTTTAAGAGAATGTCCCACTAAACCCAAATTGCAGGGTTCTGCATATCCCAACAAAAAAGTAGCAGTTACTTTGGTGCAGAAAACACCAGAAGAAACCATCCCCACGGGGGCTTCCACGATAGAGACACAACAAGGAAAGGAGTGGAAGTTGCCTTCTCTGTCAGTAAAGGATGTGAAAGACACAGAATCACCAGAATCACACATAGTGCTTTCCATGACTCTAACAACTGATCGTCAGAATCACAGAGTGTGGGTGATGATCGATTCTGGAGCCACAGGAAACTTTATTGATAATGGTTTAGTTCAACGTCTAGGCTTACAGCGTATTCCTAGGGAAATTCCAGAAAAAGTATTGGCAGTTGATGGCAAACCTTTAATCTCCGGGCCAATCACTGAACAGACTGAGCAAGTGGGGTTGATATGGACAGGAGAGCAACAGGATCATGTAGAAGACATATCTTTGAATATCATTGAAGCACCCCAATATGAGGTAATATAGGGTATGCCATGGTTGTGGCAGCATAACCCCACCAATAACTGGAAACAGAAAACTGTAGTATTCCAATCGGAGGAGTGTAGACAGCGTTGCTTGCAAGCCAGTTCCACCCACACTGTAGAACTCACCCATATGTTCCAAGTTGCCACTGCAGCTGAAAAAGATATAGAACTACCATCAGTGTATGCATCATACAGGGAGGTCTTTTGTGAGAAAAGGGCAGAAGTACTTCCTCCACACCGTGAATATGACTGTCAGATAGACCTCATACCAGGAGCTACTATCCCCTCCTGTAGAGTTTATGCCTTGTCGGAACCAGAAACCAAACATCTTGCAGAATACTTAGACCATTATGAAGAGATAGGTTTCATAAGGCCTTCACGCTCACCAGCTGCCTCGCCACTCTTCTTCATATCTAAAGCAAACGGGGACCTTAGAATGTGCATTGACTACCGCATGTTAAACAAGAATACAGTGAGGAAAGGATACCCTCTCCCACTCGTCTCCGTATTGTTGGATCAGGTGAGGGAAGCCACTATCTACACCAAGCTTGATCTCTGCGGGCGTACCATTTGGTTAGAGTACGAGAGGGGGACGAGTGGAAGATGGCTTTTAAGACACGTTATGGGCTGTTTGAATACTTGGTCATGCCCTTTGGGCTTTGTAATGCCCCGGCTGCTTTCCAATTATTTTTGAATGATGTGCTCAAAGAGTATGTGGATAGGTTTGTAGTCGTGTATATTGACGACATACTGGTTTATTCCAATAACCAGGAGATGCATGTTAAACACGTTACTCTGATACTGCAGAGGTTACAAGAACATAGCTTGTTTTGTAAGTTGAGTAAATGTGAATTCCATGTGGAAGAGGTTGAGTTCCTGGGAGTGATTTTGAGTCCTTCTGGGTTGAGCATGGCTGAAAGAAAAGTACAGGCTGTCCAAGAGTGGCCAGTCCCGAAGAATGTGAGAGATATACAATGCTTCTTGGGCTTTGCCAACTATTATTGCAGGTTCAACTCTCACTTCTCACATGTGGTTTCTCCCATCACCAAGCTCTTGAGAAAGGGTATCCCCTCTTTGTGGAATGACGAGGCAATGGAAGCCTTCACATACCTGAAAACAGCATTCACCACTGCACCTATTCTCAGACATCCACAAACAGAGATTCCATTTGTAGTGGAAGCCGATGCCTCAGACATAGCGGTGGGGGTGGTTCTGTCTCAGCGCGATAGACATTCAGGACAGTTGCATCCTGTTGCGTTTTTATCCAAGAAACTGAATGCGGCGGAGTGCAACTATACAGTGGCAGAAAAAGAACTGTTGGCCATCAAAAAGGCATTCCAAGAATGGAGGCAATATCTGTGGTGGGCACATCATCCAGTCACGGTTTTCACTGACCATCGTAATCTCCAGTATATGAAAACAGCTAGACAGCTCACCCAAAGACAGATGCGATGGATGCTTTTCTTCGCAGAGTATGATTTCGTTGTTATGTTTCGTCATGGGTCAGAAAACAGAAAGGCAGATACTTTGTCTCGTCAGGAGGAGGTTACCAGGCCAAGAGAGGGAATCTCTGAAGCGATAGTTAGCCCACATAAAGTGGTGTGCCCCATATTGATCGAACGTTTCTTGGATGATGTGAAAAAACACCGGTCTCATGCTTGGTGGGAGCAATGGGTCCCCCTGAACACTCACAGAACGCTCAAACATGGGTTGCCATTCTATAAGAACAAGTTGTACTTACCATCACAGGAGCTTCGGCTAAAAGCGTTTAATTGGTGCCATGATTCAATCCTCGCAGGCCATCCAGGTTGTTCAAAGACATTGCATTTATTACAGCATCAATTCTGGTGGGAGCAGTTATCTAAAGATGTTACACAATGGGTAAAGCATTGTGAAATATGTGCTCGTGCCAAGGGAGAACATGTAAGATCTAAAGGAAAGTTGATCCCTACGCCAACACCATCGCAACCATGGCACACCATTAGCATGGACTTCGTCCTCGGTCTGCCAATGGATCAGGGGTGCAATGCCATTTTGGTCATCGTAGACAGTCTAACCATAATGTGTCATTTCATTCCTTGCAAGAACTTGCCCACAGCTGGCCAGACTGCCCAGTTGCTGTTGACACATGTGGTTCGAATACATGGACTTCCGAGGGTCATTGTGTCTGATAGAGGGCCACAGTTTATAGCACGATTCTGGCGAATGTGGTGTAAGGCTCTTCAAGTGGAAGTAGCCTTGTCTACCAGTTTCCATCCACAAACAGATGGACAAACAGAGCGGTTGAACCAGACTCTCAAAAAATACCTTAGATGCTATTCCAAGGAGGCTAATGACTCATGGGTGTCATTATTGTGGTTAGCCGAACTATCCTATAGCAAAGCATGGCATAGTTCTATAAAAGAATCCCCGTTCAGAGCCAACACCGAATTTCATGCCAAGGTATTGCCATTGTCCATTCCCAGTGATGTGACCACTCAACCTACTGTGATGGCGCAAATGAAAAAGTTACAAGCAATGCATAAGAAGGTGCAGACACATCTGAAACAAGCCAAACAGATGTACAAGAAATGGGAAGACCGGCACCGCAGTGAAGGGCCAAGCTTCCAGCCGGGAGATAGAGTATGGCTCTCCACCAAGTACATCCGCTTCAAGGTTAGTAGTATATTCCATCCCCGATTCATAGGCCCATACACCATTCTGCGCAGGATCAATCCTGTGGCAAATAAGCTCAAATTGCCTGCTTCTCTGCATATCCATCCGGTGTTCCACTGCAGCCTATTGAAACCAGCGGTGGGAGCCAGACGTAGAGCCGTTCCTCCAGTGGTTCGGGATGGTCAGCTGGAATACGAAGTACAGCGGGTGCTGGATTCCAAGTACATGAGGGGGAGACTGTGGTATTTAATCTCCTGGAAAGGGTACCCCTCGGAAGATGATTGGGAGCCCTGCGGCAATGTTCATGCTCCAGCCACTGTGCGATCATTCCATTTACGCCATCCGGATAAACCTGGATCTAGGAGGCGCCTGGGAGGAGGGCGTACTGTCAGGGGTTAGGTCTGATTGCGCCTACCTTGCCATGCCTTATGGATTTGAAGAGGTGGGACTACAAGCCCCAGAATGCCCATAATGAAGAGGAGTGTTGGGGCGTATTTAAACGAATGACGCATGCCGAACGGCGTGCGTAATTCTTGTTCTGAAGACGGACGGAGGCTGTGCGGCTGCACGAGTCTCGTATTTGGTGGATTCCTTATTCCTTTTGTGGTTCCTGCTGTATGGGGTCTTTGTTGTTGCAGGGATTCTCCTTCGCTGTCTTGGGTCCCAGACGCTGCGCGGCTTCACTCGCTGCAGACGGCTGTCTGTGCGCTTGCGCTGCAAGGATTCGGGCAGTCCGGAGGGTCGTTGATTGCTCGGCGTGGAGAGCGGATGGCAGCCTCTCCTTAAACCGCGCTACTCGGGCCAGAGTGGCGTTTTCTGGGACATCTCAGGTTTGAGAACAATAATTACGGAGCGAGGAAGGCATTTACTCGTTCCCGCTCCAGTACTTTGGTTCTTCTTGCTGTTGAAATACTAATGAAGTAATTAGTATACTCGTTCTATTCCTATGTAACCTTGGAGGTTATATTACATTAACTTTGGCCAGACATCTAGTGGAGAATTTTCGCATCGTCTGTGCTTTATATGTTTTGTTCTATTTTTCTCTTATGCACTGGAAATATCCCTCTGACATTGTGGATTATCTTCTTACTTTGGGATGCAAGAACTGTTTTAGCCAGGATTGGTGCTGTATCTCAGGATTATAACCAGTATCCATTTGGATTATTTTGTTTTGCTCTTTCCGGCTTGTCCATCTTTTGTCTTTTGAGAATGAGAGAAGATGGTATGTAGAATCAATGTTTGGTGTATGCATTAGTAGCCTTTGGATATGAATGGTGGTATAAAGTGGTTGTGTTTTGTTGTTGTGGGAGTTGTCTTTTCCAGTGAGAGAGAAGTATCTCTTCTGGTTTGAAAAGGAACATCGAGATTGGGTTAACCTGGCTCAAGGTACTAAGCAATTTAGTGAGACTCTTTTGAGAATAGCCATTGTTTATGGACTTGCATTAACAGTGTGTTTTCTCTCTACAGATATCCCGTTCCCAGCTGTTCCTACCCTAATTCCCTTTCCCTCGCTTGATCGCCTCAATACTCTGTGTTTTATCTTCGGAGTTGAGGATGTCAAGAGGTGGACCTCTTTGTGCATCGTCCGGATTCTGAGGAGCTCCTAGGATCGTTACACCAGGCATACTAAACTCCATTTCCCTATCTTGTCCCAATGGGAAGTTATGCCTATAAGATGTTATAAGTAAAACTCCCATTCTATCCTATGGGACAGGTAGCCTTTCCATAGTGAAAAACGAAATGTACTGTAATTCACTACCAGGACATGCCACACACACCAGTACATGTCCTGCCTTTAACATACACAGCACCCTGCCCACAGGGGTACCTTGGGCCTACCTTAGGGGTGACTTATACGTAAGAAAAGGGAAGATTAGGGCCTGGCAAGTGGGTGCACTTGCCAGGTCGACAGGGCAGTTACAAACTGCACGCAGACTCTGCAGTGGCAGGTCTGAGATACTTTTACTGGGCTACTTCTGTGGGTGGCACAATCAGTGCTGCAGGCCCACTAGTAGCATTTAATTTACAGGCTCTGGCACTCTCAGTGCACTGTACTAGGGACTTACCAGTAAATCAAATATGCCAATCATGGAAGCACCAATCCATAACACAATTTACAACAGGAGCACTTGCACTTTAACACTGAACATCAGGGAGAAAGTGCGCAGAGACACTAAACCAGCAAAAACAGAGTCAAAACCGGGAGGTCAGAAATCAAAAAGATAAGGGAAACACGCCAAAAGATGCCAGGTCTAACAGCTTCCGTAAAAGGATTGGCATAATTAAACAATGTCTGAACTTAAACCTGTCTGAACTTAATTATTAAATTCACAATGGCAAAAATAAACACTATTTATTTGGCCTTCATATACCTCTTGAGTGCCTTTGATTGTGTAAGTCACTTCAAGTTGTGGGCATTCATGGTTGAGATAGGGGGCAATAATTATATTGTCCAGTTCCTAAGACAGATGTACACTGATACAACAGCCAGTGTCTGTTATTGTAGAAATGAACAGTGTTCAGAACCGTTTAAAATTCATAGCGGAGTAAGGCAGGGGTGTGTCTTGCCCCCTTCCTTTGTACATTATACATGAATTCCATTGAGCACTTTTTAGTGGCTAAAGTCAGGGACATGCTCCTAATCGGTACACGCCGTGCCTGTTCTGCTATACATAGAAGGTGCCATTCTGTATGCGCGTACAGGGATTGGTTTGCAACAACTGTTAGATAAGTATAAAAAAATGATGGATAATTTAGACTTAAATGTTAACTTTAGTAAGACTTTTACAATGACTTGTGGATCAGCTAAGAAGAGATTTGCACCCACTTTATAAAAGATGCAAATATAACTAATACAAACATCTCCTACCAGGTCTGTAACTTGACTATTTGGTAACTGACGTCATCTGAAGAAAAATAGGAAGTTACTTTTTGAGAAATCTATTACTGCAGTTTTCACGTTTGCAACTAGGCTAGTTTTGAAATCACTAAAAGAGATGACAGTTTTATACACAAGTAAATGTGTGTCAGTGACTTATGCGGTGCAGGTATTTGGGAACATAGACGTGGATATTTTTCAAAGGGTGGAAAACAACTGTCTTAGGAAAATGTTAGCAGTATCCACTAGCTGCTCTGCCATCATATGAAATAATGAATTGCGCACTCCTTATATTGAAGACCACATTAAACTATCCCCACTTTTAGTCTGGCACTGTATTTGGTCTAAACCAACTGCTGTACTAAAGAGAGAAATTATCCATGAACATCTGAAGCAGGATGGTGTTCATCAGGTACATTGGTTAGCAAATATTAGGAACGTGCTACAATTTAGGTACTCTGGCATATTTTGAATAACCCTGGGCGTAGTTCGCGTAGTAGCGCTACGCGTAGCTACGCGAAGTGCACTTCGCACTACGTGAGCTACGCGTAGCACTACGCGAACTGCGTAGTGCGGTAGGAAATGCTGTTCGCAATGATTGCACAGTGCCGGATGCTTGTCCGCACTGTGCAATCATTGCAAACGGCATCTTGCACAGTGCAAGCGGTCGTTTTCTGCCGCTCGAGTAGATTTGTACTCGAGCAGCAGTTTTCTCAACGCGGACTGGTAGTTTCTCATCGCGAGCGGTCGCGAGCATACGCGACCACTCGCAATGAGAAACCTGACCTCCCCGTGTTGAGAATCTCGCCGGGAGGTTTATTTTCCACGCTCGCGATCGGCAACTTGATGTTGCTGATCGCGAACGAGGAAAAAGTCTCGCCGGGATGTCATTTTGCTCGCTCGCGGTCGCCAACTTGACGTTGAGGACCGCGAGCAAGCAAAAAATGCCCACTACGCTACGCTACACGTTTTTGCACTGTGCTACGTGCAATTCGTGTAGCGCGTAGTTGCGCAAACTACGCGAGCGTAGCATAGATTTCCGCCCAGGCCTAATTTTGAACATGAGGAATCTATGCGGAGAGAAAGAGCGATCTTAAAATGTTTTACCCCCAGAGGAAGTGGGGAAAAAAGCAAAAAAAGAGGGACAAAAAGTTACAGTAATATCACGCTTGCTTGTGTTGACAAATGATGATATTCAAACATATATTACAATGATTACAAATGCACAACATACAGTTGAGATTTGGTCTTACAAAGTTTAATTTAAATACAGCACTTTTATTGGTTGCTTTCCATGAAAAACATGACATAAAAGAAAATCTCCCCTGAGAACGTGATGGGTTTTTGACACAAAGCACTTTGACTTTGCTATTTTTTGTGGTTTCTATATTGTTTCAAGAAAATGTTATATTATCCCTCTGTCAAATAATTTAAATTTTAATTAATGAAGACCTGCATTTATCTACAACAACGGCATACTCCATTTATATGCTTATCAGTGGCTATTTTTATCTGACAATTCAGGAGGATTAGAAGGTCCTTAAATGCTGTCGAGTTTTATTTGTAAATTATGTGTTTTAAGTTTTTATCTATTGTTGCCATTGCGTTTTATTGGTGAGAAGGCTGTATTCACCGATTTGATGTTTCCCCATGCATTACTATGTATTATAAATATTCTGATTGATTATTTTTAACAAATGCATCTACTGTATTTTTTATTCTGCCTTTTATGGTTTCTGTGTAAACTGCATAAAGTTTATTGATTGATGACTGTTGGCAGTTGGCCAACGTGATCGGGGAAAACAACACCAATTTGCTATTAAGAAGAAAGTAGGAGCTGGTGCAAGTGCAGTTGATTGCTTGATTTGCTGACAGATATTAAATTGCTGTGCATGCTTTTTTGCATTGTAGGTAAATAAAGCCACCAGTATCACTGCTTTACCACTGACACAGTAGCACTGATGCCAGCATAAGGCGAAGCTCACCCTTCACAAGCTTCCCTAACCGAACTT
Source organism: Calotriton arnoldi (assembly GCA_963921515.1). Lineage (NCBI taxonomy): Eukaryota > Metazoa > Chordata > Amphibia > Caudata > Salamandridae > Calotriton > Calotriton arnoldi. Next base: position 1,038,432 of record CAWUFW010002803.1, on the reverse strand, counting down.
AATCTAGCTCACTCATGAGGTATATGCCTGTCGCCTATCCCAGGTATAAAAACCACAGAAACATTTTCTTTCTTGCGGTTATTAGAAATTGTTGAAGGGATAAGGTCAGGAGGCTTTTCACCTCACAAGAAGGGGTTTCCCTGAGGTGAGGGGGAGCGGTGAAGCATTTTTTGTTGTATATGTACATGCTGCATACCTCTTGGAAATATTTTACTCATAGGTATAGTTGGACCCTTTAGGTCAGTGCTTAACAAACTTTTTGGAACCACGACCCAATTTTTAGAACGACACACTTTCGTGACCCACCTAGCTTTAATGGATATGAAGCAGGTGATATTTTACTGTAACTAAAGCATCGTGTGGTAGAGCACTGTCATTTACAGATAGCTCATTTTCCATTGAAATGGCTACTAAATTTGCACAGACGTACAGTTTTATTGATCAAACTATATTGCAATCAAATGATAATGTGTGAAAATCGAAATTGAGTGAATATTTATCATTTGTGCATCACCAAGTAAAGTGTCTTGATTTGTTTTGATCCTAGTAAAATGTTTGTTTCCATCACACTTCAGAATTTTCATATGCTTCATTTTTGCATTCCTAACTCCTGAATGTGTACAGTTCACTTACAGATATTTACATTGTGTTGTGTGGTACAAAAATGACAACCTACACTTTCCTTTCATACTTCCTGTACCCTAGTAAGATTGTCACATAATTCACTTTAATTCTGTTTCTCTGAATGCAAAGTGAGAGGAGTTTGTAAACACCAATCCCCATATGTTAGAAATGGGATTTCTGGTTGGCTAGGGCAAGCGCCTAAGCCAGGCAGAAACCACCACTCTAGTCAGGGCAAGGGAGTTACACACTGAAGATAACCCCTGCTCACCCCCTTAGTAGCTTGGCACGAGCAGTCAGGCTTATCCCAGAGGTAATGTGCAAAGCGTTTGCGCAACACACACACACAGCAGCGACACACTAGGCACACCACAAAAGAAGCTCCATACAAGGTTATATAAAAAAAATAGCCTTTGTATTACTCATAAACACATTAGAATCTAATCACATATGTACACTGTGTCACCTGGCACTAGATATAACTTTACAGGGGATTATATACCTGACAGGGCCAATCGGGCCACTGTCATAACCATTAGAATGCAAGTAGTGAAAATAAAACAACCAGCAACTACTGGTATTAGCACTTATGCATAAACCACATTAGGCATTCACATTAGGCATAAACACATTATGCATTAATCACATTCAGCAGTGCACCATAGTACCACTAGTAAGGTGCCCACATCGCCTGAGGGCCTTACCCTCCCCCCCCCCCCAAGGTCGCAGAGTGATCCCAGGCCAATTGGCCTTCCTCGGGGGCCCGTCTGGGCTGTCCCGTATGCCCTTTGTCCACAAAAGTCAGGGCTCTATGAGCACGTGGCTTCCACCAGCCTGTGCTCTAATGGGGGGGGACCGGGGTGCAACTCACCCTCCTCTCTCAGGTAAAAGAAATGCCCCCGTCGTTGCAGCTGCCCGCAACCTTGCGGTGCAGCTGGGAACATCAATTTTTGCCCCAAACTCAGGGCAGCACAAGAAGTGACTCGGGGCAGTCTTGGGGGGGGGAAGGGAAGCCAACACCCTGCTCCCCCTCCTTTGCCTTGACTCGGAATGGAGGCTGTTCCCGCCCTCATGGCGACCGGAGCTTACTGCATAGAAGCTCAGCCCCACTCACCATTCCTTGGGGGCTGAGCGATTCAAGTGGCAGCCGTCTTCTTCCTCCGCCTCACGGTCTCAAACGGACTGCCCCGCTCTCCGGGGACAGCCGGCCTCGCCTGGACTCCCGCCGGAGACCTCTCCCAGGTTCCTCCGTAGCTCTCCCGCGGCCCGGGTGAACTCGGAATCCTTCCGCCCGGTCTCCACGTGTGGCTTCTCGACCACGCCTACCACCAGGCAACAGATGCCTGACTTCCGGAGCCGGGCACAGCTTCCTTTCTTGAGGGCGCGATGTCCCGCCCACCGTCAGGCTCGTCTCGCCTGACTTCCGCCTACTTCCGCCTGCTTCCTCCAGTCTCCGCAGGCAGAAAACGGGAACCGTGCCATCAACACGCTTCGGGGTGCGGACACCGCACTTTTCCCGTACATCAAAACCCCGCCTTGGCCCTCTGAGCAGCAAAGCGCCCCGCCACCTGCTCTTGTCCTCAGAATGCAGGAAAGGCGGGGCGCGCCTCGGCACTGGCGTAAAGGGGCAATAAAGATAGAGCGCACACGAGGCGCTGGCCAGCAGGAGCCCCCCTTCTTGGGCTCAGGAAAAAGCGCTCACCACGCGCTGTCTGCCCAAATCACCACCTGAAGCTTGGGCAGTGTTCTAAGAGGCCTGCAGGCACCAGCAGGGAGCAGGTAGCACTTCCCTCCAGCAGTGCACAGGCAGGCCAGCGCACTGGGGCTCAAAAACAGGCAGCAGACCCCTCAGCTGCCAAGCAGGGCAGCAGGTCCATCCCCAGCGGCGGTTCCTCCTGGCAGACCGGCAGCCTGCCGGCCCCAAGTAGCACCAAGCAGCACACAGCCCTCTACATGGGGTCACAGCCCCAATATTTATACTAGGTACAGTCTTTGTTCTGCCCTGGCACAGGGCTGGGGGACCCAGTTTAATCCAGTTCTGGGGGGCAATCCAACATTTGTTTACCGCACCCAACAGTCCCATTGACACAGTAGGTCCTGGCCCCAGACACACCACAGGGGGCGGAGCCAGCATTGTACAAGGCAGGCACAGACCTATTCAGGGTCAGGGACTACTCCTCCCACTACTCCAAATTCAGATCTGCCTAATCAGCCTAGCGCTGACTCACCCAGCCCCTCTGGAGCCACGGCACCTCCCCAACCCCTGTCACTCCAGAGCCAGACATGCAAAACACATCAGGCAGGCACAAAGACACATAGCACACAGAAATGCCAAATTCTAAAAGTAGTATTTCTAAAATAGTGATAATAAATCTGCGAACACCATTACGCAGCATTTATTATTACTATTCCAAACATACCAAACTTGACCACGCTGCTCCCCTCATATCAGGAATTACCATTGAAACACTTATCAGGGAATCCCCAATGCATTCCTATGAGAGGGCAGCCTCACAGCAGTGAGAAACCAAAATGGCTGTTTGTCACTACCAGGACATGTCACACAGTTAAGGCCCATGTCCTACCTTTTACCTACAATGCACCCTGCCCATAGGGCAAGCTAGGGCCTACCTTAAGGGTGACTGATATGTAGTAAAAGGGGAGTCACAGACGTGGCACCCACTTTATGTGCCACATCACAGCGGCAGTAAACTGCGCGTGCAGGCCCTGCAATGGCAGAGGCCTGAGACAGGTTTGATAGGCTACTTTGGTGGGTGGCGCAATCAGCGCTGCAAGCCCACCAGTAGCATTTAATTTACTGGCCCCGGGTATATGAGATACCACATTACTGGGGACTGATAGGTAAATTAAATTAGCCAAACAGGTGTAAATCCATCTTACCACATTTTACCACAGAGCGCACATGCACTTTACACTGGACAGCAGTGATAAAGTGCCCAGAGTCCTAAAACCACCAACACCAGGTCAGAAAAAATACCAGGAGGAAGGCAAAAAGTTCAGGGATGACCCTGCAAAAAGGGCCAAGTCCAACACAACCCCCTTCCAGCCAAAAGCCAGGGTAGACCAATCATTACCTTGATGGTCTTCCCTGCTTGGGGCAATAGAACACGGACGGGGGCCTGCAACTGCAGGGGCACACGCCAGTTCTACGCCAATCTGAACCCATGTGGTTCCCTCTGTCAAAGCTCCCAGGACCAACTAAGCTACCCCACTGGCTGCGGCCAAGACCAGGCCCTAGGCCATCCAGTTGTCTCTGGTCCTTGCCATCTCACAGAGTGGGGGGCAGTAACCCCTGGTACCTAGTATCCATTCTCCACTCTTCCTCTCATCAGTGCAGTTCTAAACTGCCACTAATCCTCCAACCTAGGGTCCGCACCCTCAGGCTGACCAGAGGTCACGGGCGAGGCTCTCCTCCCCCTACCTCTCCTTCTGGGGTCCCGCACTCTCCTCCCAGGAGAAGCACCTCCAGAACCAAAAACTGTCAGGACGCTGGAATCAGCCCTCCTACACAATTCTCCCACCAGTTCAGGACCTCTCTCCTGCGACTGGTCTCCCAACCTAGGGTCTAAACCCTCAGGTTGAACCGGGGTCAGAGGTGAGGACTCCCTCCCTCTGCATCCCCTTCCAGAGTTCTGCACCCTCCCACCTGGAGTGGTACCCCTGGAAGACAAACCGGTCAGGACACTGCTTACAGTTGTCCTTTCTTCCAGATCAGGCAGAACCTGAACCTGGCCACCCAACCCAGGGACTAAACCCTGCGGCTGAGCACCCGCCTGGCACACCAGGACTTCCTGGGGAGCACGCATGCCCCCTGAGGGTAACACATAACTCATGTGTTGTGTGACAGTCTGCCTGGCGCTGATCTCCCGACCCCTGTCCATCTGACAGTGCGCGAAGACCCCCCAGAACAGAAGTGGTGTCACCATGGTCACTCCTAGGAGGCTCAACCCTTATGGCTGGCCCCTGACCCACTGGTTCTTCCACTGGGGACTCTCTCCCCCTCTCATCCCTCCATCTGGACTTCTGCACCCTCCCCTTAGGAGTGGCACCGCCAGACACCAGAACTGATGGAGCTCTGTTTACAGATGCTCCAAGTTCCCCTGACACTAGGAGATCCCCCTCAACGGATGGCCTACCAGTACAGCCTAGGCTCCCCACCTGGTGTTCCCTTAAGGAACCCTCCAGGCCCTGAGATTGGGTTTCGGGCACCTTGGGACGCATCCCATTCTCACTCCTTCTCCGCGGAAACAGGACGTGAGTCCCTACACCCTTCCCACTACACCGGGACCTATCTGGGCTACTAAGAACCTTTCCCACCACCCTGGGCTGGGAAATACCTGAGCCACTCTTCTTAGGGTCACTCCCCAATGTCTCCTCAGATCCTCTGGCACTCACCCAAAGGTCTGCCTCCGTGCAAGTTCCCTGGGATCAGAGAACTCACACTCCAACAGGTGTTGGCGTAACCCTGGAAAACAACAACGGAACATGTGCTCTCTGACAATCAGATTGAACAGCCCTTCAAAATTGTTTGCCGTGCTACCCATCACCCAACGTTCCAGTGCATCACAACATTCATCCACAAACTCCCCCCCAAGACTGGTGAGACAGTTTCCTACTGCCCCTGAACTTCAACCTGTACCCTTCAGGTGTGACACCCTCTTCCTGGGAACTAGGTACCATACTTTGGGCTCTGGGAGTGGGACTTCCTACACTGGACTCCATATTGCTGTCACCACTGGACCCCACCCTCACTGGTGAATCCAGACCACTAAAACTGTACTCAGGGGACATATCCTCAAGAGCTAGCTTTTCCCTGGCAAAGGCCCTCTCTGCCTCCGCCATCCTCTCCTGCGCTAAGACCCTCTCAGTCTCTAGCTTTTTCTCCTCCACACCCAGCTGCGCTAGCTCCAACCTGAGCCTTTCCAACGCCAGCTGATGCTCCCTTTCTTCCCTCCTATCCACCCACTCCTCTGGGGACAGCGAAAGGGATGGGGCACTGCCCCCGGCACTGGACCCAGCAAGGGACTCCCTATCTCTGGGGTCCTCACTATCTACTGGCGTCCCTGCCCTGTCATTTTCTCCCTCCTGCTCAAACTCTCCAGTGTCACTGCCCTGTAGGGGTGCTGGTCGGGGACCCTCCCTCTCAGAGACCTCACTGATCTCGGGGTCCTCCCTCCCAGACTCCTCCCTCACCCGCTTTTGGGATATCCAACAGGCCAACACGGCCTCCTGCAGTTCCATCTTCCTGGCAGACCTACTCACATGACACCCAAGATCCTGACAGAACCTCTTTAGGTCCTTCACAGTATATCTATGCAACTTTTTTACACTAAATGCACTTTCTGTCACAATAACTGCTGGATCACTGAGGTGGGCCATGACTGACACTTTAGGGGTGTCACCAAAATTTTAGAAGAGCAGAAAAACACAATTCAAAAATGACACTTTCAGGAGAAAAAATAATCAGGAGAAATCACCCAACGTGATTATCTAAATGCAGAGTTTGTAGTGCAACCAGTTGTCGCTGTGGTACTGCGCAAACGCAAGTCCTATCCTCACTGCTGACAACCAATGTTAGAAATGGGATTTCTGGTTGGCTAGGGCAAGCGCCTAAGCCAGGCAGAAACCACCACTCTAGTCAGGGCAAGGGAGTTACACGCTGAATATAACCCCTGCTCAGCTCCTTGGTAGCTTGGCACGAGCAGTCAGGCTTATCCCAGAGGCAATGTGCAAAGCGTTTGCGCAACACACACACACAGCAGCGACACACTAGGCACACCACAAAAGAAGCTCCACACAAGGTTATTTAAAAAAAAGTAGCCTTTGTACTACTCATAAACACATTAGAATGTAATCACATATGTACACTGTGCCACCTGGCACTAGATATAACTTTACAGGGAATTATATACCTGACAGGGCCAATCGGGCCACTGTCATAACCATTAGAATGCAAGTAGTGAGAATAAAACAACCAGCAACTACTGGTATTAGCACTTATGCATAAACCACATTATGCATTCACATTAGGCATAAACACATTATGCATTAATCACATTTAGCAGTGCACCATAGTACCACTAGTAAGGTGCCCACATCGCCTGAGGGCCTTACACCCCCCCCCCCCCCAGGACGCAAAGTGATCTCAGGCCAACTGGCCTTCCTCGGGGGCCCGTCTGGGCTGTCCCGTATGCCCTTTGTCCACAAAAGTCAGGGCTCTATGAGCACGTGGCTTCCACCAGCCTGTGCTCTAATGGGGGGGACCGGGGTGCAACTCACCCTCCTCTCTCAGGTAAAAGATATGCCCCCATCGTTGCAGCTGCCCGCAACCTTGCGGTGCAGCTGGGAACACCAATTCTCGCCCCAAACTCAGGGCAGCACAAGAAGTGACTCGGGGCAGTCTTGGGGGGGAAGGGAAGCCAACACCCTGCTCCCCCTCCTTTGCCTTGACTCGGAATGGAGGCTGTTCCCGCCCTCATGGCGACCGGAGCTTACTGCATAGAAGCTCAGCCCCACTCACCATTCCTTGGGGGCTGAGCGATTCAAGTGGCAGCCGTCTTCTTCCTCCACCTCACGGTCTCAAACGGACTGCCCCGCTCTCCGGGGACAGCCGGCCTCTCCTGGACTCCCGCCGGAGACCTCTCCCAGGTTCCTCAGTAGCTCTCCCGTGGCACGGGTGAATTCGGAATCCTTCCGCCCGGTCTCCACATGTGGCTTCTCAACCACGCCTACCACCAGGCAACAGATGCCTGACTTCCGGAGCCGGGCACAGCTTCCTTTCTTGAGGGCGCGATGTCCCGCCCACCGTCAGGCTCGTCTCGCCTGACTTCCGCCTACTTCCGCCTGCTTCCTCCGGTCTCCGCAGGCAGAAAACGGGAACCGTGCCATCAACACGCTTCGGGGTGCGGACACCGCACTTTCCCCGTACATCAAAACCCCGCCTTGGCCCTCTGAGCAGCAAAGCGCCCCGCCACCTGCTCTTGTCCTCAGAATGCAGGAAAGGCGGGGCGCGCCTCGGCACTGGCGTAAAGGGGCAATAAAGATAGAGCGCACACGAGGCGCTGGCCAGCAGGAGCCCCCTTCTTGGGCTCAGGAAAAAGCGCTCACCACGCGCTGTCTGCCCAAATCACCACCTGAAGCTTGGGCAGTGTTCTAAGAGGCCTGCAAGCACCAGCAGGGAGCAGGTAGCACTTCCCTCCAGCAGTGCACAGGCAGGCCAGCGCACTGGGGCTCAAAAACAGGCAGCAGACCCCTCAGCGGCCAAGCAGGGCAGCAGGTCCATCCCCAGCGGCGGTTCCTCCTGGCAGACCGGCAGCCTGCCGGCCCCAAGTAGCACCAAGCAGCACACAGCCCTCTACATGGGGTCACAGCCCCAATATTTATACTAGGTACAGTCTTTGTTCTGCCCTGGCACAGGGCTGGGGGACCCAGTTTAATCCAGTTCTGGGGGCAATCCAACATTTGTTTACCGCACCCAACAGTCCCATTGACACAGTAGGTCCTGGCCCCAGACACACCACAGGGGGCGGAGCCAGCATTGTACAAGGCAGGCACATACCTATTCAGGGTCAGGGACTACTCCTCCCACTACTCCAAATTCAGATCTGCCTATTCAGCCTAGCGCTGACTCACCCAGCCCCTCTGGAGCCACGGCACCTCCCCAACCCCTGTCACTCCAGAGCCAGACATGCAATACACATCAGGCAGGCACAAAGACACATAGCACACAGAAATGCCAAATTCTAAAAGTGGTATTTCTAAAATAGTGATAATAAATCTGCGAACACCATTACGCAGCATTTATTATTACTATTCCAAACATACCAAACTTGACCACGCTGCTCCCCTCATATCAGGAATTACCATTGAAACACTTATCAGGGAATCCCCAATGCATTCCTATGAGAGGGCAGCCTCACAGCAGTGAGAACCCAAAATGGCTGTTTGTCACTACCAGGACATGTCACACAGTTAAGGCCCATGTCCTACCTTTTACCTACAATGCACCCTGCCCATAGGGCTAGCTAGGGCCTAACTTAGGGGTGACTGATATGTAGTAAAAGGGGAGTCACAGACGTGGCACCCATTTATGTGCCACATCACAGCGGCAGTAAACTGCGCGTGCAGGCCCTGCAATGGCAGAGGCCTGAGACAGGTTTGATAGGCTACTTTGGTGGGTGGCGCAATCAGCGCTGCAAGCCCACCAGAAGCATTTAATTTACTGGCCCCGGGTATATGAGATACCACATTACTGGGGACTGATAGGTAAATTAAATTAGCCAAACAGGTGTAAATCCATCTTACCACATTTTACCACAGAGCGCACATGCACTTTACACTGGACAGCAGTGATAAAGTGCCCAGAGTCCTAAAACCACCAACACCAGGTCAGAAAAAATACCAGGAGGAAGGCAAAAAGTTCAGGGATGACCCTGCAAAAAGGGCCAAGTCCAACACAACCCCCTTCCAGCCAAAAGCCAGGGTAGACCAATCATTACCTTGATGGGCTTCCCTGCTTGGGGCAATAGAACACGGACGCGGGCCTGCAACTGCAGGGGCACACGCCAGTTCTACGCCAATCTGAACCCATGTGGTTCCCTCTGTCAAAGCTCCCAGGACCAACTAAGCTACCCCACTGGTACTCCCTAGCTGTCCGCGGCCAAGACCAGGCCCTAGGCCATCCAGTTGTCTCTGGTCCTTGCCATCTCACAGAGTGGGGGGCAGTAACCCCTGGTACATAGTATCCATTCTCCACTCTTCCTCTCATCAGTGCAGTTCTAAACTGCCACTGATCCTCCAACCTAGGGTCCGCACCCTCAGGCTGACCATAGGTCACGGGCGAGGCTCTCCTCCCCCTACCTCTCCTTCTGGGGTCCCGCACTCTCCTCCCAGGAGAAGCACCTCCAGAACCAAAAACTGTCAGGATGCTGGAATCAGCCCTCCTACACAATTCTCCCACCAGTTCAGGACCTCTCTCCTGCGACTGGTCTCCCAACCTAGGGTCTAAACCCTCAGGTTGAACGGGGGTCAGAGGTGAGGACTCCCTCCCTCTGCATCCCCTTCCAGAGTTCTGCACCCTCCCACCTGGAGTGGTACCCCTAGAAGACAAACCGGTCAGGACACTGCTTACAGTTGTCCTTTCTTCCAGATCAGGCAGAACCTGAACCTGGCCACCCAACCCAGGGACTAAACCCTGCGGCTGAGCACCCGCCTGGCACACCAGGACTTCCTGGGGAGCACGCATGCCCCCCGAGGGTAACACATAACTCATGTGTTGTGTGACAGTCTGCCTGGCGCTGATCTCCCGACCCCTGTCGATCTGACAGTGCGCGAAGACCCCCCAGAACAGAAGTGGTGTCACCATGGTCACTCCTAGGAGGCTCAACCCTTATGGCTGACCCCTGACCCACTGGTTCTTCCACTGGGGACTCTCTCCCCCTCTCATCCCTCCATCTGGACTTCTGCACCCTCCCCTTAGGAGTGGCACCGCCAGACACCAGAACTGATGGAGCTCTGTTTACAGATGCTCCAAGTTCCCCTGACACTAGGAGATCCCCCTCAACGGATGGCCTACCAGTACAGCCTAGGCTCCCCACCTGGTGTTCCCTTAAGGAACCCTCCAGGCCCTGAGATTGGGTTTCGGGCACCTTGGGATGCATCCCATTCTCACTCCTTCTCCTCGGAGACAGGACGTGAGTTCCTACACCCTTCCCACTACACCGGGACCTATCTGGGCTACTAGGAACCTTTCCCACCACCCTGGGCTGGGAAATACCTGAGCCACTCTTCTTAGGGTCACTCCCCAATGCCTCCTCAGACCCTCTGGCACTCACCCAAAGGTCTGCCTCCGTGCAAGTTCCCTGGGATCAGAGAACTCACACTCCAACAGGTGTTGGCGTAACCCTGGAAAACAACAACAGAACATGTGCTCTCTGACAATCAGATTGAACAGCCCTTCAAAATTGTTTGCCGTGCTACCCATCACCCAACGTTCCAGTGCATCACAACATTCATCCACAAACTCCCCCCAAGACTTGTGAGACAGTTTCCTCCTGCCCCTGAACTTCAACCTGTACCCTTCAGGTGTGACACCCTCTTCCTGGGAACTAGGTACCATACTTTGGGCTCTGGGAGTGGGACTTCCTACACTGGACTCCATATTGCTGTCACCACTGGACCCCACCCTCACTGGTGAATCCAGACCACTAAAACTGTACTCAGGGGACATATCCTCAAGAGCTAGCTTTTCCCTGGCAAAGGCCCTCTCTGCCTCCGCCATCCTCTCCTGCGCTAAGACCCTCTCAGTCTCTAGCTTTTCTCCTCCACACCCAGCTGCGCTAGCTCCAACCTGAGCCTTTCCAACGCCAGCTGATGCTCCCTTTCTTCCCTCCTATCCACCCACTCCTCTGGGGACAGGGGAAAGGGATGGGGCACTGCCCCCGGCACTGGACCCAGCAAGGGACTCCCTATCTCTGGGGTCCTCACTATCTACTGGCGTCCCTGCCCTGTCATTTTCTCCCTCCTGCTCAAACTCTCCAGTGTCACTGCCCTGTAGGGGTGCTGGTCGGGGACCCTCCCTCTCAGAGACCTCACTGATCTCGGGGACCTCCCTCCCAGACTCCTCCCTCACCCGGTTTTGGGATATCCAACAGGCCAACACGGCCTCCTGCAGTTCCATCTTCCTGGCAGACCTACTCACTTGACACCCAAGATCCTGACAGAACCTCTTTAGGTCCTTCACAGTATATCTATGCAACTTTTTTACACTAAATGCACTTTTTGTCACAATAACTGATGGATCACTGAGGTGGGCCATGACTGACACTTTAGGGGTGTCACCAAAATTTTAGAAGAGCAGAAAAACACAATTCAAAAATGACACTTTCAGGAGAAAAAATAATCAGGAGAAATCACCCAACGTGATTATCTAAATGCAGAGTTTGTAGTGCAACCAGTTGTCGCTGTGGTACTGCGCAAACGCAAGTCCTATCCTCACTGCTGACAACCAATGTTAGAAATGGGATTTCTGGTTGGCTAGGGCAAGCGCCTAAGCCAGGCAGAAACCACCACTCTAGTCAGGGCAAGGGAGTTACACGCTGAATATAACCCCTGCTCACCTCCTTGGTAGCTTGGCACGAGCAGTCAGGCTTATCCCAGAGGCAATGTGCAAAGCGTTTGCGCAACACACACACACAGCAGCGACACACTAGGCACACCACAAAAGAAGCTCCACACAAGGTTATTTAAAAAAAATAGCCTTTGTACTACTCATAAACACATTAGAATGTAATCACATATGTACACTGTGCCACCTGGCACTAGATATAACTTTACAGGGAATTATATACCTGACAGGGCCAATCGGGCCACTGTCATAACCATTAGAATGCAAGTAGTGAGAATAAAACAACCAGCAACTACTGGTACTAGCACTTATGCATAAACCACATTAGGCATTCACATTAGGCATAAACACATTATGCATTAATCACATTTAGCAGTGCACCATAGCACTACTAGTAAGGTGCCCACATCGCCTGAGGGCCTTACGCCCCCACCCCCAGGACGCAAAGTGATCTCAGGCCAACTGGCCTTCCTCGGGGGCCCGTCTGGGCTGTCCCGTATGCCCTTTGTCCACAAAAGTCAGGGCTCTATGAGCATGTGGCTTCCACCAGCCCGTGCTCTAATGGGGGGGGGGCCGGGGTGCACTCACCCTCCTCTCTCAAGTAAAAGAAATGCCACCGTCGTTGCATCTGCCCGCAACCCTGCGGTGCAGCTGGGAACACCAATTCTCGCCCCAAACTCAGGGCAGCACAAGAAGTGACTCGGGGCAGTCTTGGGAGGGAAGGGAAGCCAACACCCTGCTCCCCCTCCTCTGCCTTGACACGGAATGGAGGCTGCTCTCGCCCTCATGGCGACCAGAGCTTACTGCATAGAAGCTCAGTCCCACTCACCATTCCTTGGGGGCTGAGCGATTCAAGTGTCAGCCGTCTTCTTCCTCCGCCTCGCGGTCTCAAACGGACTGCCCCGCTCTCCGGGGACAGCCGGACTCGCCTGAACTCCCGCCGGAGACCTCTCCCAGGTTCCTCCGTAGCTCTCCCGTGGCCCGGATGAACTCGGAATCCTTCCGCCCAGTCTCCACGTGTGGCTTCTCGACCACGCCTACCACCAGGCAACAGATGCCTGACTTCCGGTCCCGGGCACAGCTTCCTTTCTTGAGGGCGCGATGTCCCACCCACCGTCAGGCTCGTCTCGCCTGACTTCCGCCTACATCCGCCTGCTTCCTCCGGTCTCCGCAGGCAGAAAACGAGAACCGTGCCATCAACACGCTTCAGGGGTGCGGACACCGCACTTTCCCCATACATCAAAACCCCGCCTTGGCCCTCTGAGCAGCAAAGCGTCCCTCCACCTGCTCTCGTCCTCAGAATGCAGGAAAGGCAGGGGGCGCCTCAGCACTGGCGTATAGGGGCAATAAAGATAGAGCGCACACGAGGCGCTGGCCAGCAGGAGCCCCCCTTCTTGGGCTCAGGAAAAAGCGCTCACCACGCGCTGTCTGCCCAAATCACCACCTGAAGCTTGGACAGTGTTCTAAGAGGCTCACACCTGCAGGCACCAGCAGGGAGCAGGTAGCACTTCCCTCCAGCAATGCACAGGCAGGCCAGCTCGCTGGGGCTCAAAAACAGGCAGCAGACCCCTCAGCTGCCAAGCAGGGCAGCAGGTCCATCCCCAGCGGCGGTTCCTCCTGGCAGACCGGCAGCCTACCGGCCCCAAGTAGCACCAAGCAGCACACAGCCCTCTACATGGGGTCACAGCCCCAATATTTATACTAGGTACAGTCTTTGTTCTGCCCTGGCACAGGGCTGGGGGACCCAGTTTAATCCAGTTCTGGGGGGGCATTCCAACATTTGTTTACCGTGCCCAACAGCGCCCATTGACACAGTAGGTCCAGGCCCCAGACACACCACAGGAGGGAGGAGCCAGCATTGTACAAGGCAGGCACAGACCTATTCAGGGTCAGGGACTACTCCTCCCACTACTCCAAATTCAGATCTGCCTATTCAGCCTAGCGCTGACTCACCCAGCCCCTCTGGAGCCACGGCACCTCCCCAGCCCCTGTCACTCCAGAGCCAGACATGCAATACAGATCAGGCAGGCACAAAGACACATAGCACACAGAAATGCCAACTTCTAAAAGTGGTATTTCTAAAATAGTGATAATAAATCTGCGAACACCATTACGCAGCATTTATTATTACTATTCCAAACATACAAAACTTGACCACGCTGCTCCCCTCATATCAGGAATTACCATTGAAACACTTATCAGGGAATCCCCAATGCATTCTTATGAGAGAGCAGCCTCACAGCAGTGAGAAACCAAAATGGCTGTTTGTCACTACTAACTTCAGTAGCTGCTGCACCCAAACCACACTGCACCCAAAGAAGGTGTAGGGCTCGCACCCTGGGGATACTAACTTCATTAGCCGCTTCAAGTTTAGGTATAGGCAAAACTATGACTATTTGCTTTCCCTGTGCCAGAGGACCTTCTTTCAAAATGGGCATCTGTACAGCTGTGAGAAATTTCTCAGTAAATTGTTCCTCTGCAATAGAATCTGTGTGATCTATTTGCTATGGGGGACATATGTCTCTCATTGCAAACTACATTTGTGTAGCCTGAATGCAACCCTAATTACCATGTATGTCTTGTTGTCCAGCATCTGTAGGTATTCCTTCTCTAACATGTCTGTTTTTGTTCAGTTTATCTCAGAAAATATTGGAGTAATAAATTCATATAAGGGCCTAACTCATTTGGTTTATTGCGGAAAGTAAGGTCTTCCACAGTTTCAAAACCTCATCAGGGCCCGCAACTTTCACAGTGTGTTTCAAGCTTGTAAAATAGCACAGTTCTGCAAAAAGGCTGGTGTCCTTTACCCTCACTTTCCCACAGACCACTGCCTACTCATAAAGAATTTTAGTAACATTGATATACATTTTTTAAAAATGCATCCTGTTTTCCTTTAAGGAAAATGAGCGGAATTTCAAAAATATTTGCTTTATTTATAAACAATCACAGACATGATGGCCTGCCACCATCGGTGTGATGGCTGCAATTCCTAGTGGGTCGCAATGTGCGACCTACCTCATTAATATTTATGAGGTTAGTCAAACTGCAGCTCACTTAAAATTGATATTTTACAAACTGACCTATTAGTACATAAGTTGGTTTGTAAACTAGCACACCAGTTGCGAAAATACTGGTCCCAAATTGCAATCAGTATTTTGCGACCAGTGGTTCATACATCTGCCCCACAGTTAGCATTCTATGTTTGTTTTGGGGTGTGGTGTGAGAATAGACCGCTTCCAATTGATTTGTTCTGGCAGCAAACCAAAATGGAATCTTGTATCACTCTCTGGGTGCTATGCCCATGATTGCATTAATAGTCTGTGGACTATTTGCCTGTACTGCTGGATGCAGTTGTGCAGGAGCAGGAACCAAGTGTTTACAGACTGTAGAATGTACTGTTGAAGTCGTCTGTATATTGCCACTAATAGATTAAATAATTGCCTCAATTAAAGAGCCATTAGATTTGCTGTATCTGGATACGGAGAATAACAAGTCAACATGGGCAAGGTAGCCACTGAATTCACGATGCGGCCTATTTTGACACTATGTGCTACCTGTGGTGCATGTCCATCAAACTAATCTTGGTGTTTCTGATGCCCTATCATGATTTTAGGTTTTGATAAGATTCATATTCATCAGGTTTAGCTGCATATTTATAGAGATGAAAGTGCCTAGAGTTTTGATCTACAGCAGTGTTTCCCAAACTGTGGGTCGCAAATGACTGGTGGATTGCAATCCAACTTTTGGTGGGCTGTGAAAGTTCAATAAATAAATAAAAATGCCTTTAAACTCTGTATTTATCTTGTCATGTTTGCTGCACTTTAAAGACAGAGGGAGAATGTCAGGATATGTCTTCTGACAACTTGCTGCTTATATTTATTACATGGTGTTGGACTTGGCACTTTTTGCAGGGTCATCCCTGAACTTTTTGCCTTCCTCCTGGTACTTTTTCTGACCTGGTGTTGGTAGTTTTAGGACTCTGGGCACTTTATCACTGCTGTCCAGTGTAAAGTGCATGTGCTCCCTGTGGTAAAGCGTGGTAAGATGGGTCTACACCTTTTTGGGTAATTTAATTTACCTATCAGTCCCCAGTAATGTGGTATCTCATATACCCGGGGCCAGTACATTAAATGCTACTGGTGGGCTTGCAGCGCTGATTGCGCCACCCACCAAAGTAGCCTTTCAAACCTGTCTCAGGCCTCTGCCATTGCAGGGCCTGCACGCGCGAAATGCCACTGAGGTATAGTACAATCAAACACTTTGCAATCAGGAATTTCTACAGTATACACAAAATATTCCCCAAACACCATACATTTTACTCGAGACATGAGTACAAGAGTGTATTCTAAATGGATGGCTCCGCGCAGCCCACAATTGGCACTAAACAAAAATATTCCTCATCTTTCACTGCAATGAAGGGAGTTTTTGAAGACAGCGACTTCAAGGCACTGTGTACACATACCAAAGTGCTATGTGATTCCACTAGGTAAATAACAGAAATACATGCCCTTTTACTTGCTCCTCAGAAGGCTGATTTATCGGTTCCCACACTAATTGTGTCGGATTCAGCATTCTGCATACAGGGTGACAGTGTGCACTTGACTTGCCCCATTGACACTTAAATGGATTCAGAGATTTAAAAGGTAAATTGATAAAAGCAAGGCAGTTTTGGCAAAAGGTAGCTGTTCTACAGATCCATGTACAACACACCATGGTCCATAAAAGTGAAGGAATTCATGCTAAATTTGCCTGTGAGTCTGATTTAGCTGCAAAGAAAGCAGTACAAACCCTGAAGATGGATGATGTGACTCGCTCTCAGACAACGATCGGTGCAGACATAATGGTACGACCAAAAATGCTTCACCCCCCACCCCAGCGAAACTCCTTCTTGTGAGTTGTAATGTTAATGGTGCCCTGAAGTATACACTTATCACAACAGGTTGTGCCACCATTGTAAGACAGATGCGGAATAACATTGAAAATTAAAAATGAAGGCCAAATACCTTTTACTTGTGAAGCACCTGACAAACCCACAGCAGATAGGACTGTCTGAACTAAGGAAGGAAACCAATTTTACAATGGATGTCTCTGTTATAAGTAATTATTGACAAAGTATTGTGTGTGTCAACCAGGGATACTCAAATGTTGCCATGCGCTAATGATAAGGTTTTTTTTCAATTGTTGGCAAAATACAGTCCAGTTTTAGATCCCTTACAGCCTCCTGTGAATTATATGAGGGTGGTGCATTCTGAGCAGCCTGTGAGACTTACAGGATTATTAGTTTGTTAGTGTGTTCTGAACTTATGTCTCTACAGATGGGCTCACATAAGAATGCACATTAGAGATATACTTTAAGACTTTATTAAAATCAATATCCTAATCTAGTGCAGGTAATGTGTATAGATGTAACTATGAAAAAACGCAATATAATGGCAAAGAAAGCAATTTATATGCAAAATGTTAAAACGAATTGCAGTATTGTGATGTGTTTCAGAAGGTCATTGCATTGAATGATGGAACCAGTCTTTGTTCACCATCACCTCCTTCTACCTCCGAGCTTGCCTGTCTGAGTTTTTTGAAGTGACCTCTAATCAGCAGACCTTATATCAAAAACAAACCTGTTGTTCTGTACATTGAGAAGGTCAGTCTCAGTCTCTGTGTCTCAGTTGTGGTGTTCCCAAGCCAGCTGATACGTCCAGGCAGGTTCTGAGAAGCTGATGGCCTTCACTGGAAATGTTTGCAGGTCAGCTTGCACACTCCAAATATCCCAGGAAGGACGTTTTGGGTAAACCCATAAAGGGTCTTTGGCAACCATATAGTCCTGTAACTTATGAGGGAAGGAAAAAGGTTCTAAACAAGAACACCCATTTTAGACCTCAAGATTGTGAACTAATATAACAACCAAGAGAAATGTAGGCTGTTTGTGTGCTACTACAACTAAAGCAGGGTTTTTGGATTTGTGTAGTAGGTCTACACAACAAAGACATTCACATTCTTATCATCAGAAACACCAGAACATTTGTTTGGTTCCACATCCGAAGGAAACATCACCTGTACAAAGGGCTCTTGTTATTATGTAAGTCTGCCATTTGCTCCTTTGCTAAATGCATGGCAGTTGTTGTAGCTTTCCTAGCCCTTTGGAAGTATTTGTGTATCCAAACTTGGATGGCTATTTGCAAATTCTCATCACTGGATAATGCAAGATTTAAATATGACATCTGAGGTTATACACAATATGAAGCTCCAGTTAACAACAAAAAGTCAACGGCCATTTCATTTCAAGTGCTCCAGTACGTCAGTGCAGTTCTGGGCACAAGGTTTGTAAAGGGTATCCTTCTGAGAACGAACAGTCTTATATACACAGAAAATATCTTCAACTTCAGGCACTCCCTCACCAGACAGCTAGAGAGATGTACTGCCTTGTAGGGTCCATAACATTGCATATAATCCTGGGTGCAAAAGCTTAAAAAGTTAGATTTAGCGCTAAATGACAAAGTTCTCCTTGGTGTCTTCTTCGAAAGAGGGGCAGAACTTAGAATTTTCCTATTAAAAATGGAAAATGCAGAGGCTTTGTGCTGAGGTTCCTCAGTGCAAGTCAGTAGGGAATATCTGTTTTATAGACTGTGCCATAGCTACCAGGGGGTTGACCTTAGGTTAATTTAGTGATTTTGAGCATTCACCCTGACACCACCCCAAATAATAATCCAATTTCTTACATAGTACAATATTCCAATGCAAACAAAACATATAAGAAAACTTCCTAAATCACAATATCGCCGGTTGAATTACCGTCGTTACCTGCGAATAGGCAATTAGCAAAACACATGTAGCTAAACAGTAGTCGCAGATCAATCAGGCCTCAGGATATGGGATTACATAGTGGTGATGGTTCTGCTGACACAGGAAGGGGTGGAGGAGTTGAGTATCTCTAGTACAGAATATCGCCTATTTGAAGCACAGGAGCACTAGGGAATAAGGGATACCAACATGTAATAGTGTTTTTTGTCAGATTTCGGGGTGAGTTCAAGCAGGATTCATGTGTACTCTCTCTCTCCCCTGTCATCTGCACTGCATAATATATATACTTTATTCTTAGTCGCCCATTTATATAGGTAAGCTCTTCATAGTTATACACTAGGAGCACATGGAAAGCACCAAGAATGCTTAGACAGAAGCAGGCCTAACTCAATCAATTTAGAGGTGATCTCCTTAGGCTTGGGTTGAAGTGTTAGTCCAAAACATCGGACCTTGTAATCACACATAAAGTGCCAGTTTGCGATGGCCTTAACCTCATCTACCACTGTAGGCCAAGCCTTGCAGGACTTGGCAACCCTAAACCATGTTAAAGAAAGCTGCCTCTCCTGACCTGCCTCTGGGACATGAATGGGGAACTTTTGGATAAATGCCATGTAGCCACTTGTGTGCCGGTTATGTTCTGCAGGTGAACTGAAGTAAATTCAGCCATTACCCATTCCTGATCTGTAAATTATCATTCAAGTTCTGTTTCCCGCTTAAGTCTGTAAGCCTAGTTCATTAGATCTCAGAACATCTGGTTATAGGTGTGTCACCCGTCGTTTAGAGTCTCCTAGTGTCATTAACGTGTGCAGTATGTTGACAGTTTTGGCATCATGTTCTCCATTCTCCATATTAATCTAGCACGGTTGTCAAGGACTCCCCGGCTAAGAATTGGCCTACTGCTAAACAAGGTACAGCTTTGACTTGTGTGAAGTCCAGCATCCTACTAGAATTTTATATATATATATATATATATATATAATTTTCTTTAGTTAGGTCAGCGTCAACCCACTGCTTCAGATGCCCCTATACAGCAATCTCACTGAATCTGGAAAGGAACCAAAGAGGTAGCTCAGCAGCAAATTAAGTGGGTCAATCTTCTTTAGATATTCGCTCCAACAGTGCTCTGCTACTCTCAATACGATAGGATATGAAGGCTTCAATGTACGATTACGAAGTACGATCTCTGAAATCACATTCATGCCAAGTGACTTCCACATATTATCTCATTCAACTTGACCCTTTGACTGTAGCTACCTTGCCACCCACTGAAGCTGCACTGGTAAATAGTGAGCTTTGACATCTGATGCCCTGTGTGACTTCTTCCCTCTTCAATCGGTAGGTGCAGTTTATGAAGTGAAACCCTAAATTTGCCTGGTCACCAGCAAAGCTCAACTAACATGGAGTTGAGATCATGGAACAATTGTTTTTTAAGTGACACATGTGGAGTAATACAACAACTGATGAAGGAGAATCATTTTAGACACATCGGCTCTGCCCAACCGGGACAAAAGTGAGATGTTCCCAGAAGGTTCCTAGGGCCTGGCTTTGCAGAAATTGCCTCCTCCAAAGGTAAGTAGAGTGACCAACTTAGAAGTACTGCAATAGGTAAGAGGGAAAAGAATCATTTATCTTTATTAGTGACTAGTCCTGAAACTGTAATGAAGACCTGTAGGTGTTCAAAGGTTGGTTCCAAGTCTTCGTTGAAATCAGGTGACTACAGAAGGACATCATCACCACACAGAGATATGACATGGGAGTCCTCTCAATATAAATTCCCTAAGATCACTCAATTTGTCTACTCTAGCTGGCCAGTGGCTGCATTGCTAGGGCAAAGCACAAGGGGATCAGATGGCAGCCCTGCCAGGTGTCGACCTTTACTACTGTTAAATCCAAAAAGATCCCACCCACTTTAATGCTTGCCATGGGGGATGAGTACAGCAATTGTATCCAGCCTATTAGTCCTCGCCTAAACCCATGTGCTGCAAAACTGAAAATGTATCCCCAGTCTAGCACACCAAACGTCTCCTACATTTCCATGTGGATGCACCACTAAAAGTAGGGAATGTTCAGTCATCCCTTCTATAACGTGGGAAAATAATCATATATTCAGGGAAATGCTCTTGCTGGGCACAAACCAGCACTGATCTGGGTGAATCATGTACAGTAAGACCGGCAAAAAAATGTGTGACCAGAATTTTACAATCCAAGTTAATCAAACGGGATCGTTGTGCTAACTGTTTCTGGAAAGTGCTATAAAACTCAGAGGGAATGTCATCATTACTTGGAGTCTTGTTCAATGCCAATTGCAATGTTGCTAGTTTAATTTCTGATAGTGTCCTTAGACTGCCTACTGTGTCTTTTTTTCAGGGGTTAATGTTCTTAGATCTGAGGACTATACTTATTAATCAAAGTAAGATATTTGTAATAAACTAAAGTGTGAAAACATTGTTAATATCGGTGCAATCGCAATATCCACCATATCATCGCATGGCGCTGTTACTGAGGCGTACGCAGATCCAGTTTTAACCAGGCAAACCACTAACCTGATAAGTTGTAAAGCATCTGAGTGTTGCCTGGAAAGGGACTCATAGTAATCACCAAGGCCCAAACCAGCTGAGTGTTGCCTGGACAGGCCCATCCTATCTGATGCCTCCGTGTGTTCGGCCTTTTCCTGAGCCAGAGTCTCATTCAAGAACGGTTTATTGACTACTTCAGTTTCAATATGTTTCAACTCCTCTTTCAGTTTTGTCAGCTCCCTAAGTAACAGCCTCCTGTCTCCATATAACATCTTTATACAAATACTTCTGATATACACGATGAATATCTTCCATCAGTCAGAAATTTTCAGACTGAGCAGAGTGCTCCCAAAAATAAAGGACAATCTCTTCTTTATTCGTCCCTTTGTATCCCGAGTCCGTAAGAGTCCTGGGTTGTAGTTGCTAGCTAGGAATCCATATCAAAGCCCCCTCAACCCTCACCCGTCACTTTGTGACCAGCAAGGTATTGTGGTCCAGTACACTTTTCACTATATACTGAGGCCCATATTTACAAAGATTTTGCATTGGGTTCTGTAGCGTCCTCCCCAGCGGGAGTACAGGCCAATGACTACGCCATACACTGAGCTTAATATGACACATCTTTATTCTTCTGCATATAACCACAAACTCAACATTCTGAACCTGTATTCACTTCACTCCTCTCTAATGCTTACGTCACAGTTCTACGGAGTCCATCAGAAGCCACAAGGGTTCCGTCATTGCAGACGCACACGAAACTACATCTCCTCATCTGTTAAATAATTTTTTTAATGTTTTACAAATCTGTACACAATCATAGCTCTTCCATAAGTCTTTATGGTGCATTGATCACACATGGTGACCATGCATTCGGAAACTGTAGACAGGCAGTAGAAGTGTCCATGACCTGCGTTGGTGATGTAGAAACAACAGCAGTCAGGGGGTCTTCACTGGCCTTTTCAGACCCAATCTCCACATTGACATCAGTGCCTGATGAGCGATGAAGCACCTGTCAGAAATCCAAGGAATCTTGCATAATGTACTTCCTAGGACATTGTGCAGTCATCATGTGTCCTTTGCTGGTCACAACATGAAATGGTTCAGCATCAAAAGGAGAATTAGACTTTCTTTTTCTATGCTGCCGAACAAGCACTCGATCTCCTCTAGTGAACGTAACATCTTTTGCATGTCGATGCTTCTCTGCATAGGCCTTCATTTTCCTTTTACGATCCAAGTCTTTCATGCGGGTTTCTTCCTCAGTATTTGATCTACTGTTGGCCCATTGAGATAACTTGGTCGTCATGGCTCTCCCAAACATCAAGGTTGCAGGGTTTTCACCTGTGGTTAAGTGAGGGGTCGAACGGTAAGCTCGAAGAGTCGAATTTAAGACAGTTTTATGGTCGAGCTTTTCTAGTACAGCACGCTGGACAGGTTTCTTAAGAGTACTCATGAAACGTTTGACAAGGCCATTGGCCTGTGGACAAAGAGGTGTGCTTTTCTGATGCTTCACATTAAGATGACTGAGAAAGTCTCTAAATTCGCGACTGCTGAAAGGTGGGCGGTTGTCAGACTTTAAGATCGCAAGTACAACCCATGTCACAAAGTTGCTGTCCAATCTCTGGACTACTCTTTCTTGAGTGAGGGATAAGAGATCTTCTATAAATGGAAAATGGGAGTATTCATCAACGATCACCATCTAGTGATGTCCATTGTCAAGAGGACCGAAGAAGTCAACAGCAATTCTTTCCCATGCATGTGTTGGCCATTCTTGCATGTTTATGGTGTGGTGAGTGGTTTTCAATGACAGGCAGTTGCGTAAATGACAGGCCTTCAATTCTCTTTAAACTCTCTCATCAAGATATGGAAACCAGACTTGTTCTCAGAGAGTTCGTTTGGTGGCCACAATTCCATAATGTCCTTTATAGGCCACTTCAATTATCTGTCGTCACAGACTCTCCGGAGTGACAATCCTCGAGCCTCTTAGAACCTGCCTTCCTGAGTAATGGACAGTTCATTTTTGACATTTTTAAACTTCTGTATTATCTGTCTCTGGTAAGAGGTCGAGGGTGTTGGTACCAAGACTGATGTGTAATAATGTCTTTCAGTTTTAGCATGTCACTATCTTGACTCGTGGCAGTGACAATTTGTTCCAACAAAATGGCAGCTGGGGTGCTTGATTTCACAATGAAATTTATGTATGCGTCAGCCGTCTTAGAAGGGGTGCCAGGGCACTGTAGAGGCTCTCATGAGAAGTAGTCAGCAGGGTTTTGATCTTTCCCTGGACAATGCATGATGATGTAGTTGTATTCTTTGAATCACAGACCCCAACGTGCAGTGCTTTGGATTGACAAAGATGGACAACAATGCTTGATAATCTGTCACAAGCGTAAAGGGCTTCCCATACAAAAATATGTGGAAATGTTCACAAGCCCACACCACTGCTAAGCTTTTTTTCTCAGGTTGTGAATAAGCACGTTCAGTTTGGGACAAACTTCGACTGGCATATGCCACAATACATATTTGAGCATTTGGGGTTTTGCTGTGCAAGGATGGCACCTAACCCGACATGGCTAGCATCAACAACAACTTCAGTATGAAGCTTTCGATCAAAGTATGCCATTTCAGTAGCATTCTCAATAGCTTGCTTGATTTTATGAAAGCTCTGCTTGCATTCATGTGACCAATGAAAAGAAACATTATTTTTCGTTAAGTCTCCTAATGGCACTCTGTCTGATATGTATCTAGAGCAATAGCTAGCCATGCCAAGGAATGACCGTAACATGAAGGCATCTTGTGGGGGACTAGCAGTGGACAGCGCTTGCCCTTTAGTTGAATCAGGTGTCATGCCACAATCAGAAAAGATATGGAAAAATAATTTTAACTTTGTCGTATGGAACTCACATTTCTCAACATTCAAAGTTAAACCTGCATCAGCGAGCAAACGACACACGCTGGTGTGAGAGCTTTATCTTGCTCCTTCTGTGTAGCTCCGAAAACTAATATGCCATCACTATAATTGAAAGCATTCATGAAAGGCGGTATGATACATCGAATGACATCTTGAAACAGCTCGGCAACTGATGACACACCGAAACTTGGGGCCAGATGTATTACGAATTCATTTTGCGATTACCTAATTGCAAATCCTTGCGATTCGCAATTAGGAAATCGCAAAACGGCATATATGAACGTGTGTTGAACACTTTCTGCGATTCCCAGTGGGTCGCAAATGACCTACCTCATGAATAATGATGAGGTAGGTCGCAATTTGCAACCCATTAGGAATCGCTAAAATCACAGGAATGGTGGCCTGCTGAGGTCAGCAGACCACCATGTCTGCGATTGTTTTTAAATAAAGCGATCTTTTTTTTGTGAAGCAGCCCTTTTTCCTTAAAGGAAAACAGGATGCGTTAGAAAAAGAAAAAGTTTACCTTTAATTTTTAAAGAGCAGGCAGTGGTCCGTGGGACCACTGCCTGCTCTTAAAAAATGTTTTTGCATACATTCACAAAGGACAAGGGGTCCCTTGGGGACCCCTTCCCGTTTGCGAATGGGTTACCACAAACTTGAAGTTGGTGGTAAAATGCGAATGCTTTACAACCGCATTCACGGTCACAAAACATTCATACATACCCATATGATTCTGTATTTGGAATGGACGCCCTGAACACGCCACTTCCAAATTTCGAATCGCAAACCCATTTTGCGATTCGGTAACAGGTTACAGAATTGCAAAATAGGGTTTGAAACATGGGAAAAGCCTTTTTTGCTTTCACAAACGGGCAGATTCTGCGAATTGGCCTGTTTACGAATGCAATATTGCTTGATTCATATGGCCCTTGGTCTTTTGTAATGGAACAAACCAATATGTGTAGAAAAGGTTGTAATGCACCTGCAATTCTCCTCAAGTTCCAGCTGATGAAATGTTTTATTCAGATGAAGGCAAGAGAATGCCTTCGCACCATTTAATTGTGTTATCATGTCAGCAATGTACGGACCTGGAAGTCGGTCTCTTTCAATTGCCTTGTTTGCTTGACGCATATCCATGCAGATGCGTACAGCTCCTTAACTGTCCTTTTTGGGTACTACCACTATGGGAGAAACCCATGGAGTTGTACCAGTGGAACGCTCAATGATACCATTTTTGAGTAAGGATTCAAGTTCTTTTTCAACAGCTTCTTGTAAATGAAAGGCAGTTCTCTGTGTCTTTGAGCGATAGGACAGACGTCCTCATTAATGTGTACTTGGACTTTCATAGTCTTGAGTTTTCCCAACCCATGAAACAACAAAGGGAATTGAATTACTTTTCATGATGAGCATTCATTTTTTTTTTTTTCTTTTAAAACAGATTTTATTCAAGTATCTGCAGGTACATAAGAACAGTGCTTTGATAATTGGGCATTCACATCATACAGCTGACATTGAGCGCAGAGACCTGTGGTTGATAAATGTCCAGCATTAGTTGCAGTTTATCAGCGGTCGTGGTCCACGTACCAACTGTCCCCAACATACCCCACACAATGGAGCAGTGCCCCAGCGGGCTTACTGCTACGCCCCTCTAGTAGGGGTACTCCATCTCCACAACCCATCCCAGTACTGCATCACAGATACCACAGTAAGCAATGAAAGATCAAGGAACTACCCCCCTCCCCCCTGCCAGAACTCCCCCCTCCCCCACCCTCTCAGGCATGTCGCTCCGCCCTCCCCATCGCTGCAGAAAGTATAACCAAGCACGGAAGGCATCAAGTACTATGAGTCCGATAAGCAGAGGTCCAATGAGGGGGAGCCACCACGCTCTAAGCGCCTCCAGTCTCCCAGTCCGTGCGTCAGGGCAGGACACCAGTTCTACTTGCACGGGCTGCTTCACTCACTCGGGGGCGCATCATCGTCAGGCGGGCTCTTAAGCAACTCTACCAGCGCCACCCATGCTCTCGCCTCTTCCAACATCTTGTCATTGTCCCGTCTCTGGGCCAATTGTAACCTAAGGATCCCGTCATAGTCTGCCCACTTGATAAATTCCCTCAGCCATCGTGGAGCACTAGGGGCACCCGTCGCCTTCCAATGACCGGTAATCTCCCGCTTTGCCAATATTAAACCCAAGTCAATGAATTTACTAGTGACTTTAATTTGGGCAGTGTGGGGGAACCAATGTAACAAGCAATAACCCGGCATCTGCTGAACGTCTCTGTCTGTTACGGCTTTCAGGGTATGCGATACTTCCTTCCAGAACCCATCTAGCCGTGGGCAATCCCAGAACATATGCAAAAAGTCGGCGTTGTCAAGTGTACATCGCGGACAGGTTGACTGCGCTCCAAAATACTCATGTATCTTGTGTGGCGTGAGGTAGGCCCTATGGAGAACAAAAAAGTGAATACGTTGGAAGCGCGCATTTCTGGAGCTTTTCCATGCCCTCTCCACTATTGCCTCCCATGGTTTCTCCTCAATGGGCAACCCAAGGTCTGTCTCCCACTTAAGTCGCAAGCTCTCCAAGGGGCGCCTCGTCTCCTGGGTAAGGCGCCTATAGAGGCAGGTGACCGCCTTAAACGTCCCAGCCGCTGACACCACATACTGGCACGGCAGGGAAACCGGTGGTTCTACCATCCCTGTCCGCCAGTGCTTGCGGATAGCTGCCGTCAGAGCCGCGTCTAAGAGGAAGTCTCCTCTAGGCAGGTCATAACGCTCGGTCAAGTCATTAAAAGGTAGCAGGGTGTTAGCCTCGTATAGGTCCCCAATCGTGGAGATTCCCGCTTCTACCCAGGCCCGCAGTCCCTGCCAGTCTCCCCCATGAGGTAGGGCCTCGCAAACCAACAATGGAATCTCAGGTGCATAAGGGGTTCCCCGCTGGGCTCTCCTGCCAACCCGGCTCCAACACTGACGCATCGCCCATAAGTCCCCCGGAGTCTCTCTTTCACTCAAAGGGAGCCGCAATAACACCCGAGAAAGCTGCCGCAGATCTGGATCTGTGCCCTCCCGGACCTCCTCAGCGCGAAGCCTCCCAGCCATCCATTTCGTGAACCATTGCAGTTGCGCTGCGTGGTAGTAGGCCTCAAAATCAGGCACTGCAAAGCCCCCCTCTCGCCTGGGTCGCATCATGGTGGCAAGCGCCACCCTGCGTCTTCCAGAGCCCCATAAAAACCCCGTAACCATGGTATTAAGTTGGGTAAAAGATTTCCGCGGAATCCAGAGCGGTAAGGAGCCAAAATAATAGAGCAAGCGCGGCAGTGTGACCATCTTTAGAAGCGCCACTCGCCCTGCCACCGAAAGCGGCAGAGATCCCCAAAACTCAAACTTACTCTTGGTGGATCGTATTGCCCGTGCAACATTGCCTTCTAGTAGATCGGCAGCCGCATGATAGACCCGGACCCCCAGATAAGGCAGGCACCTACTCTCCCACGCGACATCTAAGCCATCCGGCGGGTGATTTCTGCCACCCAAGACAGGAAATAGTCGCGTCTTGTTCCAGTTAACCCGGAGCCCCGCCTCCCTGCCCAGTCGGGAGAGCAGGTTTCTGGCACCCTGCAAATCAGCCTCCGAATCGGCAAGAAACATCAGGAGATCATCGGCATATAATGCAATAAATTGGGGTTGGCCCCCGATCCAGACCACGATAATACTGTCCCGAGCGCGCATGCACCGCCAGGGGCTCCATCGCCAGCGCGAACAGGAGGGGAGACAGCGGACAACCCTGCCTCGTTCCCCTGTCCACAGCGCAGGCCGCCGAAATCCCACCACCCGTGCGCACTCTGGCAGTAGAATTCTTGTACAAGATCACCGTCCAGGCCACAAACCCCTCTCCCAGTCCAAAGGCCCTTAAGACTCTAAAAAGGTATGGCCATTCCAGACTGTCGAAGGCCTTCTCAATGTCAATCGACAGAATGCACGCCTCGCCATCAGCGAGAGTGGAAGCGTCCAGCAGTCGGATCAGTCGCCGTATATTCATGGCCGTATTCCGGGTCGGAATAAACCCCGCCTGATCAATGTGCACAAGCGCCGTCATGTGGGTCAGCAGGCGCCTAGCTAAAATGCGACTCAGTATTTTGTAGTCTAGGTTTAACATGGCAAGTGGGCGATATGCCGTACGGTCCCAGGCAGGTTTGTCTGGCTTTAGAAGCGGCACTATCACTGCTTCCCTTGTGGACGCAGGCAAGCATCCAACCCGTCTCGAGGCATTATACAGGGCCATCAGCCGGGGAGCCAAAACATCCAAATATGCGGCATAAAATTCAACCGGGAGCCCGTCGTTGCCCGGGGTTTTATTTCTGGCCATGTGTTTGATGGCGACCCTGATCTCACCGAGGTCAACATCTCGGCCCAGAGCCCCCGCTGTCTCCGCATCAAGCTGTGGGAGTTCAATGTCCTCCAAGAATCCCTCATCCGCCAGGGCCATCGGGTCTAAGTGGCTCTGGTAGAGAGTAGTATAGTAGCTCAAGAACTGCGTATTAATATCTTGCTGCCCGTAGTAAGTCGCCCCATCCCCCCTCGCAGTTCTAGGATCGGCGTCCCCCTTCGCGCTGGGTTGGCTAGACAGGCTAATAATGCCCCCGATTTATCCCTCTCCGCATGTGCCCGGGTCTCATAGGCCCTACGATCGAAGCATCGCAGCCGTTCCACCTGTATCGCCAGCGCCTCCCTAGCCTCGAACAACTCTTCTTGTTTGTCTACCCTTCCCGGTCTATCCTTTTCCACATCCCGGAGCCGGTTTTCCGCTTTCTGCACATCAGCCAGGAGGACCCTCCAAACGCCCACTGCCTCACCAATGCAACGACCCCTGATGACAACTTTAAAGGCATCCCATTCAACGTGGGGATTGGTGGCCGTGTCATTGTTGGCCTGGAAATATTCTTCGATGGCAGTACCCATGGAAGTCCTAAAGACCGGGTCCTCTAACACCTCCGGCCTGAGGCGCCAACTGGGAATCGTGGGTCTGACCCTCATCCAATTCAATCCCACCAGTAATGGGTTATGATCAGATATCGTCCTGGATAGGTATTCACTAGACGTAATCTCCACATGGACGTCCGGGGAGCAGAGGATAGCGTCCGACCTAACGTGGAGCTCGTGTAGAGCCGAGAAATACGAGTAATCTCTCTGCGTCGGGTGGTGGGCCCTCCAAGTGTCTGTCAGCTCCCAATGTCATTGCCAATCCCTACGGGCTTCTGCAACTCTATGTGTTGGGGCATCAGGAAGCAGTGGGTGTGATCTGTCCAGGGATACGTCCGCTATGCTATTGAAATCTCCCCCCAGGAGCACCGGTCCAGTCAGGGCCTGCGCCAGCGTCCGCGAGAGCCGGATCAGAAATGCAGGCTGGTCCACGTTGGGGGCATAAATACTCCCTATAGTGATGTCCCGGCCATCCAAGCGCCCCATCACCACCACGAACCTGCCCTCTGGGTCTATGATTTGCCTAACACATTGAAAAGGGACTCCCGCCCGCACCCAAACCAGGGTCCCCGAGCAAAGGCAGAGTATGTGGTGTGGAAAACCTGCCCTCTCCAGCGGCGCTGCAGCGCTACCCCTTCCTGACGTGTGAGGTGGGTCTCTTGTAGTAATGCAATTTGCACCCCCTTCTGGTTAAATAGGCATGGATTTTGTGTCGGCGGTTCATGGTGTGCATCCCCCTGACATTCCAGGTCATACACTTAAAACCTACGGCGGTACCCATAAGAGAATCTCCAATCCTTCCCGGTGCAGCGTTCTCGCAGCGACATGCCTGCCCCAGAACCCATTCCCCCTAACATAACAACACCCCAACTCCCACTCCCCAGGACAGGTCTACACAAACAGGTCCCCATCCAAACTAAGGCACTCAAACAGTAAGACATGAAAGTGGCAGAGCGTGTCCTACCAATGGCGTCCCCAGAACTCCCCCGCCCTCCCCCCACAATCATGGCACATTCAGTAAGTCCCAATGGTGCAATGGTGCCCCCAACAGTTCGCAGCTCGGATCTCCGGAAGCAGAGGGAGCAGTCCTCAACAAGCAAGCTGCAACACATACGACCTGTCAGCCGGTCAGTCAAATAACGCCATCTGCGGTCTGCGGTGTAACCTCTGGAAGTTCATTGTCCGAAGGTCCGTGGCCAGTGCCAGAGCTTGAGCTCCCAGAGCTGAGTCGTGTATGTTCTGTGGTGCTGCTGGTCGGACTCACAGTCCCCCGACTGATTTCCACCACCGCTCGCACCGCCTCATCCCGCTCCTGACGTCGTCCAGCAGGCGAGGGGACCCTCTGGGGTGGCGAAGTCGAAGGAGAAGGAGACTGTCGGCGAGGCGAGCCTCGTCGCGGAGAGTGCGTCACCCCGCTGCCCCGTAGCTCAAGCCAATCCCAGGCCTCCCGTGGGGAAAGGAAGAAGTGTGTCTCCGCATCCGCAGACACCCGGAGTCGGGCCGGGAACAGCATGGCGTACGGTAGTTGAAGTTGGCGTAACTTTCGTTGACAGCCAGGAATGAGGATCGTTGCCGCTGTACCTCTCGGGTATAATCCGGAAAAATCATCACCCTACTGTTTCCGATCTGCAGACCCCGGTGCTCACGAGCGCGTTGTAAGAGGTAGTCTCGGTCCCTATAATGTAGCAGCCGGACCACCAGCGGCCGAGGCGGAGCGCCTGGTTTGGGGGGCTTGGCCGGGACCCTATGGGGACGCTCCAGGGCAAAGAAAGGAGAGAGGCCCTCCGGGGCCACCTCTGTCTTCAACCATGCTTCCAGGAACTGGACAGCATCCGCCCCCTCCTCTCGCTCCGGCACTCCTACTATGCGCAGGTTATTTCTTCTCGAGCGCCCTTCACTGTCCTCCGCCCTCACCTCTAGCCGCTGGACCCTGGATGTCACCGCCCTCAAGGCCTGCTGCAACGTGGCGACCGTGTCCGGGACATCCTTCAGGGCAGTTTCCTGGGCAATGACTCGCTCCTTGAGCTTACGGTGATCATCCTTCAAGAGGGTGAGATCCGTCCCGATGGCATCGATCTTCGTCTCCAGTGCCTCCCTTGAGGAAGTGATGGCCTGTAGGATATCAGCCAAGGTGGGGTCCCCCGACAAACCCTCCGGTCGTTTTCGTGACGGACCCTCCTCGTCGTCCGTGTGGGGCTCAAGCTCGTCCACTCGCAGGACCTCGAACCCCTTCTTTTTAGACACTCTCCCCATCCCACAACCGGTCAGGAGGGGGGGTAGCAGGGCCCAGCAGCAGCTCCAGCAGGGTCAAACCCCTAGACAGGTGTCCCCCGGGTCACCCAACACCCAGTTCAGCACCTGCGGCCTCCAATGTCCGTGTTCGCCCTCTCAAGCGCCCAGGCGCACCTCCGCAGGAAGTCGATGGTGGAATCCCCTGCCCCCAGGAGAAGAGTCGGTAGAGCTCTGAGGAGTCCCCAGGCGGGCCGCTCCAGGGCACAGTAGGACAACCAATTGCCCCCTCCGGGGTCCGCCACAGCGTCCGCCGTAGACACCCAAGACCAGGGACAAGTACGGATTCGCCAATCAGTCAGCCCTGCAGGGACGTCCCCACCCTTCCCTCTGCTCCAGAGTGCAAAGTAGCAGCCTCCCGGTTGCTCAGGGGGCGCGGGCCAGACCAAGAAGCCCCAAGCACCTGTCCCCGCCTTCAGGGACGGTCCGTCTCTGGTGCCTCAAGCAGGGCAATGCCTCCTGCGGTCCGCAGTAAAGGCAGGGTGTCTCTTTGCCCCTTCACATCCCCCCGCCGCAGCCGGATGCCTCACCACACCTCCGGGGGGGCCCCCCAATCATCCCGGGTAACAATCGGGCTCCGCCTGTTACACTCCACCAGGCCCCCGCCAAGCCGCGGCTCTCCAGGGCACAGGTCCACCGCCGAGGGTTAAGGGAAACTGAACCCTCCACCAGCCTCACAGCCTAGTCAAGTCCAGGCTCTATGGGGCACCCACCAGGTTGTGTGCTCAGTGTAGCACGCTGTAAAGGTGGTCAGCATGGGCGCCGCAGCTCTCCCGATGTCCCGCAAGCCGCCATCTTAGGGTCAGGCGGCCGCCGCTGTGTGCTCCGCAATTGCTGCCCTCGCACCGCTCACGCCTCTCCGGTATCTCCGCGGCAGCCCCTTCTTACAGGTAGGTCCCGCACGCCTCCGGTCCGGCCAGGGTGGATCCCCAGTGCTTCTGGCGCCCTCAGCAGCCAGAGCTGCCGCAATGCCATGCGGCCGCTGTGAGAAGTTGGCCTGGTATATGCTGTTCACTAATTAAAGTGGACACCTTGCACCAGAACAATTCGACTCTTATGGTAGATAGGTTTAAGACAACCTTTATAGAAAGCTATCCTAGTGGTAGCTGTGGAGAGCAGCCTTCAGGCTAAGTCTTGAAGGAATGTAAAGCAGCTTGTTTTACCACACAATGTCTTGAATCACCAAATGAAAAGACACCACACAGGTATATATATCAAATATATATGTATTTATTCATAAACACTCTCTACTAATCTCTTTATGAGATTAGAGGTCAGGAACATATGTACAAGTCAAATATTATCAGGATAAGTTTAGCACAATTGAATGTTACAATCTTAGTTTGCTAGACCTAGGT
The DNA here is from genome assembly GCA_963921515.1 of Calotriton arnoldi. Lineage (NCBI taxonomy): Eukaryota > Metazoa > Chordata > Amphibia > Caudata > Salamandridae > Calotriton > Calotriton arnoldi. Next base: position 1,005,825 of record CAWUFW010002803.1, on the reverse strand, counting down.
CTAGGGCATCTAGATTCGAGGGACCCCCAAGAACCACCCCAGGTAGTTGTAGGAGACCCACAGGGGACGGACGCGGTGACCTGGCACCGATGCGAATCCTGTACGAGTCTATGCACTCAGACGCGATTGAAATATCAATGTTAAAGGTCCCTTGCGTGTTCGAGGCGAACACACCGATCGGTCCTTGTACGAGTCGAAGGACGCGGTTACAGATGGTATTGCAAGGGAGTTGGACGCGGTGTGTCTAACACAGACGCGAACCAGGTACGAGTCAGTGCGATAGTCGCACGTGGAAAGTTAGAGTTTTAGGGCACTTCGAGGGAAGCTACAAGCAAGTCACTTACAGGGTAAGTAGTTCTAGGGCCCACACCCACAGGAGCACCGTAGTGCTGAAGTTACCTCACCCAGGGAGCCGGGTGCATAGGTGTTCTTTGGTGTCGGGTCGCGGCGTCGTTTTCAATGGGAGCCAGTGAAGACTTGCTGCTTGCGGCGACAGGAGAAGTGTCTGGAGGAATCCAAGCCTGGATTCGGAAGATGGAAGACCTGAAAGCAGAGGGGACAGTGTTCAAAGTCACTTGGCAGTGACTTGGGGCAAGGAAGATGGATGCCCACCGTCGTCGCAAGATTCAGGTCGTCTGCAGTTGCATTGACTCTTCAGCCACGAGGCCCAGGAGGTGTCGTCGATGACCAGGAGCTGGATTCGGCGTGTCCCACGATGTCTGCGGCTTACTGCGGTGTCGGCAACTCGATTGGAGCCAACAAGCCTTGGTAACAGCAAGTCTCGGGGAAAGTGTGAAGAGACAATGGCGCAGACCAGCAAGGTCTGTGGAACTCACCCAGCGAGGGTAAGTCAGGACAGGCCTGGAGCAACCAGGGGAGCCCGTTGGTTTCTTTGGAAAGTCTTCTGGGAACCCGCAAGCCGGCTGTCAAGGGATCGCGAAGACGCCTCAGGAGGATTCTCTCACAGGGGCCCACGGTCACTCGGGACATGGTAGGCCTCTGATCTTAAGAGGGATTCCTGCTGGAGGTTGGGACCACACGTGGTCCAAAGCACAAGTTCGTGGAACGTTGTGAAGGGGTTGCACTCGACAATAGTGCACGGTACCCAGGGGTCGCGGTTCCTTGTTACTCTTGGGGTCCACTGGCCTCAGCTTCGCTGGGGACTCACGATGGCCTTTGAGAAGTGAGGAAATCTACTTCTTGGGCTGCAGGGACTTCGGACTCCGGCGGGAGCGGCATAGTTTGCGACCGTCGTTTGTAGTTTTTGGTGCCTGCCAAGCAGGGGAGTCACTCCTTGACTCCAAGGGAGATTCTTCAGTCTTCCAAAGGTAGTGGAACGTCGAAGGTCCGGGATTCTTCTTCAGAGCGTCGTCCAGGGAAATCTAGGGTGCAATGCACAGGTTCCCCTCTTATACTAAAAGAAGGGGAGGGACTAGCTCTATGACCCTACCTATGGGAGGGTCAGGGGAGTGGGTGGCTACACCCACTTCCCTTTGTCCAGTTTCGCGCCAGAGCAGGGACAGGTAGCCCCTGAGCCGGTTTGAACTGGCATATGCACAGAGGAGCCTTCTGCTCCCCCAGTGCAGGACTTCAAAGCACTCTAAGAGTGCACCCACCCAGCCCCAATACACTAAACCCTGTCTGGGAGGTGGTCACACCCCCTTGGGACAGGATATCTATTGTTGGGCTTCCTCCACTGCGCGTGTTGGTCATCAGCAGGAGGGCAGCCCAGTGTCTGTGACTGGTGGCATCCATTTTGTGATGCCAGGGCTCTGCAGGATTCTACCGCGTTTCCACAGTAGGTACATGTCTATCCCTCTAGAAGGGTGGAATACTACCCCCGCCGCCAGGACTGGCGGGGGGGTAGTATTCCAAGGTGTTTGACACCAAACACGACATGCTTATTTGAAATGGGTAGTAGCGTTCTTTTTACTGGTTAGAACGCTCGTGTTGGGGTCGGAGTTGCATTTCATTAACAGGACGGATTTAGGACGTATCATTGTCCCACCTGTTTATTTGGATTTCCTCAACTTACTACGCATTGGGGATTTCTTGTTAGGTGAATTTTACCGCTGAGAACTTTGAGACAGCAGTGTTGGTAGACCAGAAGGTTTCAGTTCATTATTTTGGATTCTATACATCATTATGTATACATATCATCTTCTTCTTTGGATTTGACTCCATGGGACAATAACTAGCACCCTTATACTACCATTAGTGTTACCTTATGGTGAGACTTTTATCGACCCCAAGCTTCTGATAGTAGCAGTTTGTTTTTGGAACGAACGAAAAATATTCAGTACACTTGCAGTGTCTTGACTGCAACAGGACTAGCGACATACTTGATCACTTTAGCCTTGAGAAAGTCTTGGTACACATTTGTACAGACGAAACACGTGTTGGCTGCTTTGTTTGCTGGACTGCTTTGTTTGCTGGGAATTGGCATTTAGAAAAAAAGAAAAACTCAATAAAAGAAACGTGTTCCATGAAAAAGAACTGTCTTGGAAAAAAAAAAATGTATGTGCTGTATATAGGGCACAAGAAATCAAAGGACTATTTGGACTAAATAATTACAGTACTGACTATTAGCCTTTTTATACAGTTTGATTTATTGGATCAATTACTACCTATGATTGGTGTGCTGTAATAGCTTTTTTCTCTGGTTACCAAACACGACAGGTTTTGATGCAGCCATTCCAAAGTTAGCATTTTACCGCGAGGATATAATGCACTTAAAAGTATATGGTTTAACCGCATCCACAAACAGCACCAGAGAATGGACTCTGAGAGCTGCAGAGGGGCCCTGCTCAGGCAGAGGCACCCCCTCACATAGAAGCCAAGCACCCTGCCCTCAGGATTGATAGGGCCTGCCTTAGGGGTGACTGATAGGGTTACATGTGTGTGTAGGAGAGATATAGGGAACCTATATCTCAGTGAGGGGTGCTAGCACTTCCTCACTCAGGCTGCAGTAGCAGGCCTGTGGTGTCAGATTTAGTCTGCTTCCCAGGGGTGGCATAATACATGCTGCAGCCCCTGGTAGGCCTGTGAAGTACCTATGCCCTTGGTACCTCAGGTACCATATACTAGGGACTCATAAGGTGCCACAGTATCCAATCACTAGTGCACCTAGAGTGCACTCCAAATCGTTTAGAGAGAACAGAGAGGCTGGGGCCCTGATTAGCAGGGGCCCAGCCAGACTATAGCCAGAAACCAGTGTAAACATCAGAAAAAAAGTGGGGGCAACATAAGAGGCAGATCCTACTCTCCTACACAACCCCCCCCCAAACGCAGGGACACTAAACTAACCTTGACAAGTTCAGTCTTCGTGTTCAAAGTGGAAATACCTTGAGAGTCCATCTGCATTGGCATGTTGGGTCCCAGGTCTATGTTCCACTGTATAGTCCATCCCCTGTAGGGAAATGGACCACCTCAAAAGTTTTGGGTTTTCTCCTTTCATTTGTTTAAGCCATAGGAGGGGCTTGTGGTCGGTCTAAACTATGAAGTGAGTACCAAACAAGTATGGCCTCAGCTTCTTCAGGGCCCATACCACAGCAAAGGCCTCCCTCTCTATAGCTGACCAACGTTTCTCTCTAGGGGTCAGCCTTCTGCTAATAAAAGCTGCTGGCTGGTCTTGACCTTCATCATTCAGTTGAGACAGTACAGCTCCCACACCCAGCTCAGAAGCATCTGTTTGGACAATGAACTTTTTGGTGTAGTCTGGACTCTGTAAGATGGGGGCAGTGCACATGGCCTGCTTTAGGTCTTCAAATGCCTTCTGACAGCTAGCTGTCCACTGAACCTTTTTTGGCATTTTCTTTGAGGTCAGATCATTCAAGGGGGTCACTATAGATCCATATCCCTTGACAAACCTCCTTTAGTACCCAGATAGGCCTAAGAAGGCTCTCACCTGTGTCTGGGTGGTTGGAGCAACCCATTCCATTATGGTCTGGATCTTGCTCTGTAAAGGCTGAACCTGGCCTCCACCTACAAGGTGGCCCAGGTACACAACCTGATTCTGCCCTATCTGGCACTTAGTGGCCTTGATAGTGAGGCCTGCTTTCTGCAGGGCCTCCAAAACATTCCTGAGGTGGACCAGGTGATCCTGCCAGGAGGAACTAAAGACAGCAATATCATCTAGATAAGCTGAGCAATAAGTTTCCATCCCTGTCAGAACTTTATTCACCAACCTCTGGAAAGTGGCAGGTGCATTTTTCAATCCAAAGGGCATCACCACAAAGTGGTAGTGCCCACCAGGGGTCGAAAATGCTGTCTTGGCTTTTGCATCGTCAGCTAATCTGATCTGCCAGTAGCCAGCTGTTAGGTCAAACGTGCTTAGATACTTGGCTGAGGCCAAAGTATCAATCAGCTCATCTGCCCTTGGTATGGGATAGGCATCAGTCCTAGTGACTGCATTGAGGCCTCTGTAGTCTACACAAAACCTCATTTCTTTCTTACCACCCTGGGTATGAGGCTTGGGTACCAGGACTACTGGACTAGCCCAAGGGCTATCTGAAGGCTCAATTACACCTAGCTCCAACATTTTCTGGACTTCAGTCCTGATACAGTCCCTGACATGGTCAGGTTGCCTGTAGATTTTATTCTTGACAGGCAGACTGTCTCCAGTGTCCACCTCGTGGGTGCACCAGGAAGTCTGACTAGGGGTCAGGCTAAACATATGTCTAAACTGTTGCAGAACTTGTCTGCACTCAGTTTGCTGATGGTCGGTGAGGCTGCTTGCCAAAGCAACACCATCTACTGACCCATCATCAGGGTTCTGAGAGAGCAGGTCAGGGAGAGGGTCACTCTCCTCCTCCTGGTCCTCATCAGTTGCCATGAGCAAGCCCATGTCAGCCCTGTCAACATATGGCTTTAATCTGTTGACATGGAGCACCCTCAGGGGGCTCCTGGGAGTTCCAAGATTCACCAGGTAGGTGACTTCTCCCTTCTGTTCAACTATTGTATGGGGGCCACTCCACTTGTCCTGGAGGGCTGCTGGGGCCACAGGCTCCAACACCCACACTTTCTGTCCTGGCTGGTATACAGTCAGTACAGCCTTTGGTCATGCCAAGCTTTTTGTAATTCTTGGCTGGCCTCTAGGTTTTTGGTTGCCTTTTTCATGTACTCTGCCATCCGGGAGCGGAGACCAAGTACATAGTCCATCACATCTTGTTTGGGGGCTTGAGAGGTAACTCCCAGCCCTCTTTTACCAAACACAGTGGACCTCTCACAGGATGCCCAAACAGAAGCTCAAATGGGCTGTAACCAACCCCCTTCTGTGGAACCTCTCTGTATGCAAACAACAGGCAAGGTAGAAGAAGGTCCCATTTCCGCCTAAGCTTCTCTGGGAGACCTTTAATCATTCCTTTCAAGGTTTTGTTGAAGCGTTCAACTAAACCATTGCATTGTGGGTGATAGGGGGTGGTGAACTTGTAGGTCACACCACACTCCTTCCACATTGCTTTTAGATATCCTGACATGAAGTTGGTACCTCTGTCAGAAATGACCTCCTTTGGAAAACCCACTCTGGAGAAGACTCCAATGAGGGCTCTTGCCACCACAAGGGCTGTGGTGGTCCTCAGGGGAATCGCTTCTGGGTACCTGGTGGCATGATCCACTACCACCAGGATAAACCTGTGCCCAGATGCAGTTTGAGGGTCAAGGGGACCAACAATGTCAATCCCTACCCTTTCAAAGGGTACCCCCACCACCGGTAGTGGTATCAGGGGGGCCTTGGTTGTGCCACCTGCCTTACCACTGGCTTGGCATGTGACACAGGAGCGACAAAACTCCTTTGTGTCCTCTGACATATGTGGCCAATGAAAATGTGGAACAAGCCTGTCCCAGGTCTTGTTTTGGCCCAAGTGTCCTGCTAAAGGGATGTCATGTGCTAGGGTCAAGAGGAACCCCTAAACTTCTGAGGTATTACCAACCTCCTGGTGGCTCCAGGGGCTGGGTCTCTACCCTCAGAATATAGGAGTCCCTCATCCCAATAAACTTTATGGGACCCACTAGCACTCCCAGCAGCCTCAGCAGCAGCCTGCTGTCTGAGGGGTTCAAGAGAGGGGCAGCACTGTTGCTCCTTCCTCAGATCTTCCCTAAAAGGGCCCCCTGCCCCCAAGAACTCAACCTGATCAGGCTCAAGTCCCTCTGGGGCAGTTCCTTCTCCAGGATCTGCTTCACCTCCCTCTGGGGGTGAATCTGTGATCTGAGACAGAGGGGAAGGCACTGCCTTTACCCTACTGCTCCTCCTCTTGGGAAGCATCTGGTCCATTGTTCCAGGATCCAGAGCTGGTTCAGTGTCATGCATTCTTGCTTGTGACCTGGTCACAGCAAATACCTCTGCAGGGATGCCCAACATCTCAGCATGAGTCCATAACTCTACTTCAGACCAGGCTGAAGTCTCTAGATCATTGCCCAATAGACATTCGACAGGGAGGTCTGCACTGACTACAACCTTCTTGAGGCCAGTTACCCCTCCCCAGGAGAAATTCACAACTGCCAGACTATGGTTGGTCTTGACGTTGCTTGCATTGGTCACCTGGTTCATTTCGCCCAGGATGATCTGTCCAGGGTCCACAAGATCCTCTGCCACCATGGTGACACTAGCACCTGTGTCCCTAAATGCCAAAGCCTGTTTGCCATTTATTACAGGCTGCTGTTTGTATTTGCCCAGATTACTGGGACTCACTAGGAAGGACATATTAAGGTCTCCCTCACAAATCAGCATTGCCTGAGTGGGCACTCTGACTAGGTCAGAGTCCACTTCAGAACCCAGGGTCAACCCTACTACACCCTTATTCTGTGTACCACCTCCACCAGTAGCTGAACTAGGGGGAACAGTTGCCTTAGGGGCAGGAGTGGTGGTGGTTTGGTCTTTGGACTTGTTACAGTCAGAAGTCCAGTGCCCTTTCTGTTTACAGAATTTGCACCAGGGCTTCTTTTGGCCTTTTCCCTTGTTGGATTGTGACTCCCCACCAGATGCAGATTTTTGGGGCCCTTGTGAAGACTTCTGGTCTTTTGACTTATCCCCACCTTTCTCAGAGCCCTTAGGATCTTGCTTCTTGGTGTCACCCCTTGGTTCTGGGGTTTCTGCCTCACCCTGGTTCTGACCCACTTGTCTGCCTTCTTTCCCAATTCTTGGGGAGAGGTCAGATCCGAGTCCACCAGGTACTGATGCAACAACTGGTTCTGGCAATTATTAAGGATCTGTTCTCTCATCATCAGATTATACAATCCCTTGAAATCAGTAACCCTACTGCCAACCAGCCAACCCTCCAGAGCCTTGGTTGCACAATCAACAAAGTCAGTCCAGTCCTGAGTCTGTGCCTTCTGGGTGTCTCTGAACTTTAACCTGTACTGTTCAGTGGTTAAGCCAAACCCATCTATTAGTGCACTCTTCAGGACTTCATAATCATCAGCATCCTCTTCTCTAACAGTGAGGAGCTTGTCTCTACCTTTATCTGAAAAGGAGAGCCACAAGATTGCTGCCCACTGCTTCTGGGGGACCTGCTGTACTCTACAGGCCCTCTCCATAGCAGTTATCCACTTGTGGATATCATCCCCACTCTGGTAGGGAGGAACAACCTTGCTCAGGTTCCTATGGTCTGGAATAGATTCTCTGCCTCTAGGGACACTGTTGCTGCCACCAAGGGGTTCTAACCCCTCTCGTCTAGAAGCTCTCTGGATCTCCAGGGCTTCTCTATCCAGTGCCAACTGCTTGGTTCTTAGGGCAACTCTTGCTTCCTCATACTGCAGCAGTTTGCACATTCTTTCAGAGGAGGTCTCTCTTATGGGAAAGTATGAGTTCCTCTGGTGGACAAATTCTCTGCCAGAGTGATAAGAGTGCTCAGATTCCCTTGAAGGGGACCTATGCCTCTCCTCCACCCTGTCAGTTCTCTTAGGGAGAATTCCTCTGTCCTTTTCAGGCCCCTTGAGGCCTGGCCCTTCAATCACAGAGTCCTGGTCATTCGGATTCTCATCGTCTGACCCAGATACTGTAATTGACCCACCCACTGATTCAGACCCCTTAGCTCCTAGAGCCAATCTAAGATCATCTGCTGTCAGCAGATCTATCAGGTGTAGGGTTGAGGGACTCTGTCCTAGTCTCAGGTGTCTCTCAACACACATGGCTCTCAAGTCAGAGAAAGCCATGTCCTTATACTGAGGCTGAGTGGATCCACTGGTTCCACCCTTTAAGGACATTCTAGTGTTGTGCAGTGTTGTACTACCTACACTAGTTTGTGGCCTACTGATACTAGCTTGAGCTGTAGAAAGGGTGTGCTATCCCTTGGCACACAGCTCTAAGTTCAGTAGAACTTATCGATACTAAGCTTGACTTTATATGTACCTTAAGTACCTCTAGTGGTTTTCAGTTAGTAATTCAAATAGAGATTTTCTGGTAAAACAATAGCAAGCTGGAATCCCACACGCTGCCCACCAATGTGAGAAGTTGGCCTGGTATATGCTGTTCACTAATTAAAGTGGACACCTTGCACCAGAACAATTCGACTCTTATGGTAGATAGGTTTAAGACAACCTTTATAGAAAGCTATCCTAGTGGTAGCTGTGGAGAGCAGCCTTCAGGCTAAGTCTTGAAGGAATGTAAAGCAGCTTGTTTTACCACACAATCTCTTGAATCACCAAATGAAAAGACACCACACAGGTATATATATCAAATATATATGTATTTATTCATAAACACTCTCTACTAATCTCTTTATGAGATTAGAGGTCAGTAACATATGTACAAGTCAAATATTATCAGGATAAGTTTAGCACAATTGAATGTTACAATCTTAGTTTGCTAGACCTAGGTCTAGGGCATCTAGAATCAAGGGACCCCCAAGAACCACCCCAGGTAGTTGTAGGAGACCCACAGGGGACGGACGCGGTGACCTGGCACCGATGCGAATCCTGTACGAGTCTATGCACTCAGACGCGATTGAAATATCATTGTTAAAGGTCCCTTGCGTGTTCGAGGCGAACAGACCGATCGGTCCTTGTACGAGTCGAAGGACGCGGTTACAGATGGTATTGCAAGGGAGTTGGACGCGGTGTGTCTAACACAGACGCGAACCAGGTACGAGTCAGTGCGATAGTCGTACGTGGAAAGTTAGAGTTTTAGGGCACTTCGAGGGAAGCTACAAGCAAGTCACTTACAGGGTAAGTAGTTCTAGGGCCCACACCCACAGGAGCACCGTAGTGCTGAAGTTACCTCACCCAGGGGAGCCGGGTGCATAGGTGTTCTTTGGTGTCGGGTCGCGGCGTCGTTTTCAATGGGAGCCAGTGAAGACTTGCTGCTTGCGGCGACAGGAGAAGTGTCTGGAGGAATCCAAGCTTGGATTCGGAAGATGGAAGACCTGAAAGCAGAGGGGACAGTGTTCAAAGTCACTTGGCAGTGACTCAGGGCAAGGAAGATGGATGCCCACCGTCGTCGCAAGATTCAGGTCGTCCGCAGTTGCCTTGACTCTTCAGCCACGAGGTCCAGGAGGCGTCGTCGATGACCAGGAGCTGGATTCGGTGTGTTCCACGATGTCTGCAGCTTACTGCGGTGTCGGCAACTCGATTGGAGCCAACAAGCCTTGGTAACAGCAAGTCTCGGGGAAAGTGTGAAGAGACAATGGCGCAGACCAGCAAGGTCTGTGGAACTCACCCAGTGAGGGTAAGTCAGGGCAGGCCTGGAGCAACCAGGGGAGCCCATTGGTTTCTTTGGAAAGTCTTCTGGGGACCCGCAAGCTGGCTGGCAAGGGATCGTGAAGACGCCTCGGGAGGATTCTCTCACAGGGGCCCACGGTCACTCGGGACGTGGTAGGCCTTTGATCTTAGGAGGAATTCCTGCTGGAGGCTGGGATCACACGTGGTCCAAAGCACAAGTTCGTGGAACATTGTGAAGGGGTTGCACTCGACAATAGTGCACGGTACCCAGGGGTCGCGGTTCCTCATTACTCTTGGGGTCCACTGGCCTCAGCTTCGCTGGGGACTCACGATGGCCTTTGAGAAGTCAGGAAATCTACTTCTTGGGCTGCAGGGACTTCGGACTCCGGCAGGAGCGGCGTAGTTTGCGACCGTCGTTTGTAGTTTTTGGTGCCTGCCAAGCAGGGGAGTCACTCCTTGACTCCAAGGGAGATTCTTCAGTTTTCCAAAGGTAGTGGAATGTCGAAGGTCCGGGATTCTTCTTCAGAGCGTCGTCCAGGGAAATCTAGGGTGCAATGCACAGGTTCCCCCTCTTATACTAAAAGAAGGGGAGGGACTAGCTCTATGACCCTACCTATGGGAGGGTCAGGGAGTGGGTGGCTACACCCACTTCCCTTTGTCCAGTTTCGTGCCAGAGCAGGGACAGGTAGCCCCTGAGCCGGTTTGAACTGGCATATGCACAGAGGAGCCTTCTGCTCCCCCAGTGCAGGACTTCAAAGCACTCTAAGAGTGCACCCACCCAGCCCCAATACACTAAACCCTGTCTGGGAGGTGGTCACACCCCTTGGGACAGGATATCTATTGTTGGGCTTCCTCCACTGCGAGTGTTGGTCATCAGCAGGAGGGCAGCCCAGTGTCTGTGACTGGTGGCATCCATTTTGTGATGCCAGGGCTCTGCAGGATTCTACCGCGTTTCCACAGTAGGTACATGTCTATCCCTCTAGAAGGGTGGAATGCTACCCCCGCCGCCAGGACTGGCGGGGGGTAGTATTCCAAGGTGTTTGACACCAAACACGACATGTTTCGATGCAGCCATTCCAAAGTTAGCATTTTACCGCAAGGATATAATGCACTTAAAAGTATATGGTTTAACCGCATCCACAAACAGCACCAGAGAATGGACTCTGAGAGCTGCAGAGGGGCCCTGCTCAGGCAGAGGCACCCCCTCACATAGAAGCCAAGCACCCTGCCCTCAGGATTGATAGGGCCTGCCTTAGGGGTGACTGATAGGGTTACATGTGTGTGTAGGAGAGATATAGGGAACCTATATCTCAGTGAGGGGTGCTAGCACTTCCTCACTCAGGCTGCAGTAGCAGGCCTGTGGTGTCAGATTTAGTCTGCTTCCCAGGGGTGGCACAATACATGCTGCAGCCCCTGGTAGGCCTGTGAAGTACCTATGCCCTTGGTACCTAAGGTACCATATACTAGGGACTCATAAGGTGCCACAGTATCCAATCACTAGTGCACCTAGAGTGCACTCCAAATCGTTTAGAGAGAACAGAGAGGCTGGGGCCCTGATTAGCAGGGGCCCAGCCAGACTATAGCCAGAAACCAGTGTAAACATCAGAAAAAAAGTGGGGCCAACATAAGAGGCAGATCCTACTCTCCTACAGCCGCCATTTTAGCCGCGGCCAATCCGGAGCGCAAGCAGAGGCGAAGACCGGCTATTCCTCGGCCCCACAGTGTCCCCACACCCGGAAAATGCAGCCGAGGGGGCACCAGACGTTCCGCCCCCAGATCCAGTGCCAGGGACCACCGTACCTTGTCAGGATCAATGCCTGTGGAGGAAGGCCACGGAGGAGCTCCGATGCCTGCCTCTTCCTACATCGGCGTCAGGCCACCTGATGAGCATTCATGTTATAGTTCACTGATATCAGTCCCATATCAGCAGTTGTGCTGCAACTGAGTAAAGAGGAGCTTGACTCCGTACCTTAAAGTACACAAATGGGTGCTTGTACTTTTGTTTTCTTGTGGTTCATCGCTGCTACAAATGAACTTTGTCTTTTTAGTGGCATTGATGCAGCCGACGTAAACACTTTAGTTTTCATTGGCGTAAGTTGAGGCAATGGAGACAGTTCATTATATTTCTACTCAGGCATAATTTTTATTGACGCACCACTATCGATAATGAAACGTATTGAAAAAACGTTGATTTTTAGTGTGATTTTCGGACAATGTTTGAATGACTTTGGTCCTTTGTCATGTCGACCTTTCTTGGACCAGTATTATTCCTCATATGCAGCCAGTCCAACATGTGCACGTTTCTCTGAGGTAAACATCGACATGGCACAACCATTATCTTCACTTTCTATTGACATTGATATTGAATAACTGTTTGACGAAGATTTAGATGCCGATCAACTTTGTTTGGTGTTGATTTGCCTCAGCTAGTGTGATCTCTTGGCCCTGTGGGTGTGCATCAAACGTCGCTTCTGGAATGTTTGGGCAGCCATTTTGTCTTCACGCCATGACTCGCTTACTTTTTCCTTAGTCTTGCAGACCGTTACAAAATGGTTTACCTTTCCATAGCCTTTGCAGATCTGTCCAATGGCAGGACATTTACCTTCTTATAGAAATGACAATTTACACCTGAAGCACAGCTTCTTTTTCTAAGGAAAAATCACTCTGTGTCCCATGGCTGCAGGCTTACTTTTCACGTTCATGACTGACTTACTCTGGGCACCTGCGGTCTTCATGTCAGCAGCTTATCGATCAGCACGCTCTTCAGCTCTGACCGCCATGAGAGCTCGCTCCAGACTCTCAGGGCTAGATTTTCAAACATTTTGTGCTGGGTTAGCGTCACAAAGTGACTCTAACCAGCACAATATTTTTTTTGCCAATTTACTTTCCAGCGCAAAATTTGTTTTGCTTTGGAAAGTGCCCTACAAGTAAAGCAAAGCAGCGCAAAGCATTGCTTCGCATTACTGTGCGCCAAGGGGGTGTTACATGGGTGGTACATGGGCATTCCCAGGCAACCACTCATGCCTTTTGACGTACAACCCTATCTACAAACAATTGTAGACAGGGTTTAGCGCCAAACGTAAAACGCCATCTGAAAGGAGGTCTTAGGAGGAGAAATGTTGTCATTTCTCCTTTCTTTTCCTACTTTACATGCATGCTGCACAGTGCAGCACACATACAAAGGGCCTGATTCCGAATATGTTCAGAAAGCATACTGACCGAATTGGTTCCAGAATGCTTTCCGTATGACTCGGATCTGAGGAGTCCGACCGAACGAGTACAATGCATCTGTATGCATCCGGATACGATTCGGTCGGCCTCCCATTGACTTCCATGGGAGCCTGTGTTCCGAACGTGAACACAGGCTCCCATTGAAGAAAGGGGTGGCTGGGGAAAATCGTGCACCCTATGGTGGGCACCCCTTGGTGCCTGCCACACTGTGCATGGTTGAGAAGAGGGGACCCCTGGGTACCCCCCACGGGCCTAATTCAGAGGGCCACAGGTGAAGGGGGCCTGCTACGGGCCCCCAAAGACCGATTCTGGCAGCCGTTTTGTTCTGGGCAAACCGAATCGGAAAGGCTGTCCGAATCGGTCATCATACTCGTGCGCTTGGAAACCGAGTCCATAGAGCTGTACGAATCGGCTCCGGAAAGGCTCGACCTGTCCGAATGCTTTACGGAATCAATTCAGTCAGCCCTAATGGTTTCCAGGCATCCTACTTGGTCGTTCGGAAGTGTGTCCAAATCGGTCAGAAACAAGGGCTCCGGATCGGATTCAGCAAAACCTGACCGACATCGGAATCGACCTCAAAGTGGGAAAAGTGTTTGAACTTGTCTAGGTATAGTAGTTTGTACAGGAAGGGCACTCTTCCTGTACAAAACCTATGCTAGGCTCAGGCACACACCCTAGCGCTATGGCACTAATGTCTGTGCCTGGTGCACGGTAGCTGAAATCTCTGTAGATATGGCGCTCTCCTGTTCCCTCCCTGTCACGCAGCGCAGCATTTTTGGCTGCTGCACTGCATTGCATGACTTCTTTGAAAACCTGCCCTAGAGTTTCTCTCAGCATTCGGCGTCTGAACAAATCTCACAAGCATCCGTCAATCACTCTGAGGTGTATAGCTTCCTCATCACTAAATGCATTGAACTTACAGTGTTTGATGAGCATATCCAGTCTCTCAACAAAGTTGTCGATGGTCTTACCAGCTTTCTGTCATTCTTGACTGAAGATGTACCTTTCGTAATCTACATTTGGCATTGAACTGAACTTGAGATTCAAGGCTGCTTTGATTTGATTGTATGTAATTTTGTCAGCTCACAGCATGTTCTAAATGAATTATTTTACACTTTCACCAGCAAGATTCTTAAGGTACTTAATGATCTTCTTGTTATCTGCTTCTTCTATCGCATCAATGAAATCATCAAATGCCTCTATCCAGGCAGTCCATCTGTCACCAATATTCAGCTTTTTGGCAGTATCAAATGGGGGTGGTGGTTTCAAGAACGCGGCAGCATTGTAACCATTGGTGGAACTTACTGATTTGGAGAGAAGTGTTCTTTCTGACGCTGCTTGGTGATCTTGTTTATGCAAACCATCTCTGAGGCCTTGCGACATGCTGGCCTCTGTGTCATCTTTGAAAATTACAGGAAATGTGACCTCTTTCTTGGTCTCCATTGTAAAAGCAAACTTTCCAATCGCCGCTCTTGGCTTTCTGAACTTCGAAGTCCTTTGAGGTTGTTCTGAGCCCCACTCGCCAAATTTGGTGGTGTGCCGCTTCGGGTATGGACGGCTCCTCAAACAACCCCGGGTGCTTCCTCTGGGGTAACTTCCTCCAGCGCTGTGACATGACGACTCTCTTTAATCAGTACTGGTAAGCAGATTACAGTTTCTTGTATCTGTATCTCTTTGCCTTTAGGCATCTCTTTGTGCTGTCTGACACCTGGTTGATCTCTGCCTTGCAATGCTTCTGTTCGCAGCTTTATCTGGCACTTTGCTGCTTTTTCAAAACCTGGTTGCATTCACCTATTGCGTTATCACTCTTCATGATGTATGGCTTTGAGGTGCGTAGTAGCGCTGTACCTCCTTTTGCCACCTTCCTAGCAGGTTCTCAGCCACCGATGTGTAGACTTCTCAATGAAGCTTTCATTGTCTTCAAATGCTTTATACAGACTGGGGCTGTGCTTTGACTCCACATAGACAAACATTGATTCCGCACTTCGAAAGAGGCACATGTGGCATGCACAAGCAGTTTGCTGGACAACTGCAAACTCTCTGGGTGTCAATCTTCGGGTTACACATCCCCTATCTCGTCATCAGTTGTAGCATCTTCCCCAGCCCAGGCACTCGCCCATGACTATGCCACACACTGAGCTTAGTATAACACATCTTTATTCTTCTGCGTGTAACCGCGAACTCAACATTCTAAACCTGCATTCACTTCACTCCGCTCTAATGCTTATGTCACAGTTCTACGGAGTCCAGCAGGAGCCACAAGGGTTTCATCATTGCAAACTCACACAACACTATAGGTTCCATCACCTTTTTGATGCAGACCCGACGCAAATGGTATTTACAAAGCAACGCAAATGTCAATTTGCATTGGTTTGTAAAAAGAAAAGTAATGCACACATTGTGTTGCTTTACGTTACTTTGCATCAATGAGGTGTTTCATGGGTGGAGCATGGGCATACTCGTGTTCACCCATGGATTTAGTTGCCAACCCATATTGACAAAGAGTTGTAGACATGGGTTTGTACCAAAGTGGTGTGCCTGCCTGAGGCTGGCACAATGAGTAAAAATATCTTTATTACTCTTTTGTTTCCTCTCATTGTTATTTCCACTTTACACATGTGCTGCATTCTGCAGCATGCATGCAAAGAGGAAAAGGTCTCCAAGGATATTTTTTGTACAGGAAGGTACCCTATCCTCACCATAACACCGGCACCCTTGCACTATGACGCAAGGGTGCCTGATTTGGCGCTAAGCCGCCCAAAGTGTGCAAACATGGGGGGAGCAGAAATGCGCCTTTTCTCTGAAAATATGGAGCAATTCTGCTCTCTCCCATTCCTGCAAGACAGCGCAACAACTTCACTGGCTGCGCTGTGTGAAATGTTTGTAAATCCAGGCCCCAGTGCCTGAGAAAAGCCTATGCATATATGGCGAGTATAACAGCATGTTGATTCTAGTGTGCAAGTCGTGCATAGGGGAGTGATATGAGTATTCAAGTTTGAGTAGTGTGTAGCCCTCCATATTTCTTTCAGGTCCCATCCCTTCACCCAGGCCGCTAACTAGGCAGCAAGCGTGCTCGAAGATGGCCCTGCAGTGATGCGTATGATCTGTGCAAATGTACATTCATCACACAGTTAAAATCTTCCATAGTCAGTGAGTTGGCAGTGTGTAAGACCTCCCAAGAACACAGATTGCATTGCTCTTGTCACATGTATATATGCCCAGTTACAGCAATGATTCTCCATTCAGTGTTCCCTAAACCATAACAAAGCTGCCTAATGGCGAAAAGGAACTCCACCAAGACATAGTTAACATAGCAAATGTAAGAAGAAAACGCTTTCAAAAGAAGTCTAGAGCTGCCTAAATGATCTGTGGTAGATAATTGTTAAGTTATGTTATATTTTTAGTGAAGCGCAACAAATACCTAAAAAAGGTGTCCTGATGCTGAGAGAAAACCAATTCTGAGATACGGCAAGATGATTAAAATCTGCATAACAATGTATTTAGGGCTTTCCTAAAGTGTAGCAGCTCCTGTGTTTACGAAGAGAATCCAGAAAACTGTTCCAAAGTTTCACTGCTGCTACTGAGAGGGCAAAGCAGACAGAAGTCTTTGGAATGTAGGAGGTGAGA
The DNA here is from genome assembly GCA_963921515.1 of Calotriton arnoldi. Lineage (NCBI taxonomy): Eukaryota > Metazoa > Chordata > Amphibia > Caudata > Salamandridae > Calotriton > Calotriton arnoldi. The sequence goes on along the minus strand of CAWUFW010002803.1, from coordinate 989,313 downwards.
AAGGGTATAGATGTTGAATTTTGTTCTGAGATAGACCGATCCTAGTCCATGCACTGCCTTGAACACGACAGAGGGATTTAAAAATTACTCTCTTATGCACTGGAAGCCAAGGTGATTGCTACAGAGCAGTGGTGGAAAAAGCACATTTTGGAAGACCCAGGGCCAATTTAGCTGCAACATTTTGAATCCACTGCAACTTCTGAATAAGTCCCACCAGGACTGCCAAAAACAAGGACTTGCAGTAGTCTAAGTGACTAAGGATGGTAGCCTGTATGACACCACGAATGTGTCGCTCTGGGTAAAAACAATAGGATCATTTTAATGTCCTCAGTAGATGAAAACATGTAGAAGTAAGATGGTTAATCTGTCTAGCCAGTAACGATAGTGGATCTAGGTAAAAAGTAAGATTTTTTACTGCTTTTGCAGGGCATGAGATGGGCCAGAAATATTTAGGAGGAATATATTCAAGTGTTGTATCCAGAGTACCTCAGTCTTATTTGAGTTGAATTTTAAGGTGTTGCCACTAAGCCCGGAAGAAATTGCTGCCATGCAGTGATGGAAAGTCTCACAGAGAGTAGGTCCCAACCTATCCATGGCAATGCCTGTCTATGTATTGTGAGCCTAGTTCATACAGCTGATGCCAAAAGATCACATTTTGCTGTGCCAATGGGAGGATATAGATACTAAAAAGTGTTGGACTTAGCGGCGCCCCTTGGGGCACTCCTTCAATCAATCAATCAGGGGGTTTATAAAGCGCGCTACTCACCCGTGAGGGTCTCAAGGCGCTGGGGGGCAGCTCCGGCTCAGTCGAAGAGCAAGGTCTTGAGGCCCTTTCTGAAGGCGTGCAGGTTCTGGGAGTCTGATGTTGACTGGGAGCTCGTTCCAGGTCTTGGCTGCGATGTAGGAGAAGGCCCTACCTCCTGCTCTGCTTCTGCGGATGCGGGGGGTATCTGCCAGGGCGAGGTCGGCGGATCGGAGGTTTCTTTTGGGTGCGTGGAAGCAGACTCTCTCGTTGAGGTATTTGGGTCCGATGTTGTGGAGGGACTTGTAGGTGTGGGTGAGAAGCTTGAAAGTTATTCTCTTCTCGACGGGGAGCCAGTGTAGGTCTCGAAGGTGTTGAGTCATGTGTTCGTGACGTGGGGTCCCGAGGACGAGTCTGGCTGCGGCATTCTGGATGGTTTGGAGCTTGTGTAGAAGGGTCCTGTTGATGCCGGCGTAGAGGGTGTTTCCGTAGTCCAGTCTGCTGGTTATGAGTGCGTGGGTGACGGTTTTTCTGTGTTCGGGGGGTATCCATTTGAAGGTCTTTCGGAGGATGTGGAGGCAGTTGAAACTGGTGGAGGCGACGGCGTTGATCTGGCGGGTCATAGTGAGGGAGGAGTCGAGGATGATGCCGAGGTTCTGGGCGTGGTCTGTCGGGGTGGGAGGACTCCCGAGGGCCACCATGTGTCATCCCAGGCGGAGGTCGAGGGCCCCAGAATGAGGACCTCTGTCTTCTCTGAGTTGAGCTTCAGGCAGCTATCCTTCATCCAGGCCGCGACGTCCCTCATTCCTTCCTGGAAGCTGAGCCTGGTGTCTTCGGGGTCCTTCATGAGGGAGAGGATGAGCTGGGTGTCATCGGCGTATGATACTATGCTGAGCCCATGCTGTCTGACGATGGCGGCGAGGGGGGCCATGTAGATGTTGAAGAGCGTGGGGCTGAGCGATGATCCCTGTGGTACTCCGCAGTTGATCTCTGTGGGTTCGGAGAGGAAGGGGGGAGTCTGATCCTCTGGGTTCTGCCGGAGAGAAAGGAACGGATCCAGTTGAGGGCGGTTCCTTGTATCCCGGCATCGTGCAGTCTGGCTGCGAGTATGTGGTGTGAGACGGTGTCGAAAGCCGCAGAGAGGCTCCTTGTTTTAGAAACTTAAAATCCGACCTATATGGGGGAAGATGAACGGCTTGGCATTTTTTCTCCAGGTAGGACTGTCACCACTGGATAACGACACCCACAAATCCCGATTTCCTACATTCTGGATGCTGAATGGCATCAGTGACCATATCAAATGCGGCGGACAGGTCCAGCAGCACAAGTTCTGGGGTGTCTCCCTATCTGCTGATAGCCGCAGCTCATCCAGCACAGACAGTAACGCTACCTCAGTGCTGTGGGATGGGTGAAACCCTGACTGAACCAGGTCGAGAATCTGATTTTGGTCCAGAAAGTGGAGAGAATTAGATTTGCATATTTCTTTAGCATATTTACTGGAAAGGCCCGGTGGGCGTGACCTCAGCCTAGCAAAAGTGCCTTGAGGCCCTCCCCCTCATGATGAGGGAGCGCATTCCTGATTGCCTTGGACTTGGGCGCTTATGTTTAAAGCCCTGAAGTGCCCAGGGCCGACTGTCAATCAGTGACACCTCATCACAGATTCGGGTGGGGTCAGCAGTCTCACTGACCCCATCCCAATCTGTGAAGAGTGAGGGACTGCTGCCATCTCTCATTGGCTGACCTAAGGTCAGCCAGAGGGGCTGCTGCCATCTCTCATTGGCTGATCTCAGGTCAGCCAATGAGAGAAGGCAGCAGTCCCAATCCTCCTGGGACCTCCAAGGCTTTCCTCTTGTGAACAGCAGGGCAGGTAGGTTTTTTGTTTTTGAATGTTTAGTGTTAAATGTATGAATTTGTTGTGAGTGTTGTGAATTGGTATGTGTGTACGCCTGTGTGTGAATGCATGGGCGTGAGTTAGTGTATATGTGTATGTGTGTTGCCCACCCGCCCCCTCCCAACCAAAATTACCGACCGCCACTGGATCCACCTGAAATTAGATAGGACGTTAGAGTCTGCATTTGGTTTCTTCAGCAGTGTTACTACTCTTAAAGTACACAGAGACAGAAAAGCCATGTTAGAAATAAACATAGAGGATTTCACATAAATTCCTATTTAGATTTCACATCTACACCCTTAGAGGATCTAAAACATGTGCAAATGGCCAGTATTTTTCTGTTGGAATGTTGGCAAACTTACATATTTGTCCACACGATCTTAGGTACAAACATTCACTTTGGACGCTGGTGAGGTGTGCCCCTGTAATAAAGCTAAAATGGACATCACAACTCCTGAGGTAGGTGTATATCAAACATCTTTTTAACAGGCAGCCAATACTCCTTACTTCCCATATAAGAAATGTATTCAAATGATCTGATCATCTCAGTGTGGAGAAAGGGGAACCATCAAGTAGGTGTCTCCCACTCACAATCCCACTGTGGTGCAACAACAGCACATCCACAAAATGTTGCACTCGGCCCGTATCTAGAGTGTGATTTGCTAATGTTATGGCAGTCCGTGTAGAAGTAACACCCCTGCCAAGCTTTACTTGTGGCATAGTAACTGTGGAACTGAATAATATAATTATCATGAACTACTAGACAAGCCTGGGGTTAGGTTTGTGCCTCCAGCACCGTTGTTATAAATATATTAATTCGTCAGATGATTAGATCCGCAGCTCTAGGAAGCAACTGCTGTGTGTTCTCTTTGTCTTAGTCGCATTGGGACCGCGCCAGATCCGGATCCGGAGCTGTTGCGTTCATGACGATGGGATCATGTGGGCAAAATAATGGGGTGAAACTGAATGCGGCCGCCACTACCGGTTGCTGTCCGTCTATCATGGGTTCCTTGTTCGGTTTGTCCAGCTGCGACCCCTGGCTTGCCCTTTTGCTACCCTAGTACTGCCTTTGCGACCCCTGGCCTCAGAAGTGACCAATTCAGTGCCAGGAGCACAGGGGCAGCTGGGGCGCCACTGTCTTTATTTTCTGTCAATTTTTTATTACACTAATAGGGAGTAATTCAAATATATTATTCACTAATAGTGTAATAAAAATGGAGTACAATAAGCTGGAATATGCCCTTCCATGGCAGCTGAGGTAAGTAAAAAATGCTCCTAAATGTAAGTTGTGTGCACTCTTGCGGGTGAGAGTGTGTTTATGTGAATTTGTGTGTATGTGTAAGTATGTGTGTGTGTGTGAAAGTGGAGGTCAAAGGGCATGTGATGTCACTTCCACTACCCCTGGCATTTCGGTGAATTGACATCCATGGTTTGTCCTGTTTAACTCCTCCTCATCTGTCTTTGTCTTCACTGCACTGACGTTTAGGATGTGGGCTCTCCTGTGTTCTGATATCCACAGCCCATCCCTGCACCCATACATGGGCTTCTTTGGGGACTCTGACGAAAGCGACCTTGTCACCTACTGATATTTTTTCAGCATGGCTGGAATATTGTTTGAAGCTATGCTGAAGCTATAAGTAGGTGAAAAGGCTGCGCAGGCCATGTACTGCAGCACTATTTTATTGAGTTTTAGCTGCACCGGTTGAAAGAAATTGTCTTAGCCAAGGCATAGAGCAGCATGGCTGCTATGCAGCATGGCTAAAAGTTATTTTAAATAACGGCGGATGGGCAGTAAGGACTACAGGAGGGACTACAGGAGGGAAAGTGTGAAGGAAAGGGAAGCTAAACAAAAGCGCTATGACACAGCCAGAGCTGGCTGCCCCATAGCACTTCTTTTGTTAAGGCGGGAGGGAGGGGCAACATAGACAACAGGAGGGTGGTGGATGGGAAGGAAGAGGAAACATGGACACCAGGAGGGTGGGTGGGTGTGAGGGAACAAGCAACATGACTAAAAACACACATTTTTAACTAAAAAAACAAATTATCCTCACATTTCTGTGATGGAAAGTTCTGGAATCTGAAACGGAGAGGCAAACTTTCTTCCAGCCAATATTTGCCTAAGTCTTCCGATAAAAATGGTACCTCACTTGTGTGGGTAGGCCTAGTGCCCGCAACATGAAATTGCCCAAAACAGAACATGGATACATCACATTTTTCCACTCAAAACTGACCTGTTTTTTGCAAAGTGGGTAGCTGTGGAGTTTGGGCCCTAGCTCAGCCCACACCTAGGGAAACCTAGCAAACCTGTACATTTTTTAAAACTAGACACCTAGGGAATCAAGGATGGGGTGACTTGCTTGGCTCTCACCAGATTATTTTACCCAGAATCCCTTGCAAAGCTCATACTTTGACTAATGGAAAGTTCTAAAATCTGCAGGGAGCCGCAAATTTCCTTCCACCCAGCATTTACCTAAGTCTTCCGATAAAAATGTTACCTCACTTGTGCGGGTAGGCCTAGTGCCCATGACAGGAAATGGCCTAAAAACAACATGGATACATCACTTACATTTTTCCACTCAAAACTCACCTGTTTTTTACAAAGTGGGCAGCTGTGGATTTTGTACCCTAGCTCAGCTGGCACAGAGGGAAAACTAGCAAACCTGCACGTTTTAAAAAACTAGACACCTAGGGGAATCCAGGATGGGGTGGCTTGCATGGATCCATTTTTCCCACAATGCCCTGCAGACCTCAAACTTAACCTGAAATCACACATTTATCTTACATTTCTTTGATGGAAACTCCAGGAATCCATTGACCTTAGTTTGATCCGTTCCTGTTGCGGGCACTAGACCCAGCCACAGAAGTGGGGCAGCGTTATTATCAGCACAAGTGGGGTAATGTTGGGTAGTAGGGATTTTGTGGATTCCTGCGGATTCCAGAAGTTTCCATCACAGAAATGTAAGCAAAATGTGTGATTTCAGGCAAAGTTTGAGGTTTGCAGAGCATTGTGGGTAAGAAAACATCATGGGATTCACACAAGGCACACCATCCTGGAATCCCCTGGTTGTCTACTCTTCAAAAATGTCTGTGGTTGGTAGGTTTCCATGGGTGACTGACGAGCATGGCCCCAAATTCCACAGCTACCCTTATTGCTGATCTCTCCATGTAGCACTTTTAGGCCTTTTGTGTCAAGGTCTCTTGGCCCATCCACACAAGTGAGGTACCATTTTTATCGGAAGACTTGGGGGAAAGCTGTGTGGTAGGAAATTTGTGGGCCCTGCAGATTTTAGAAGTTTTTCTCATAAAACGTTTGAGGTTTGCAGGGCATTGTGGGTACGAAAATGGTGTGGGATGCATGCAAAGCACACCACCCTGGACCCCCCCAGATATCTAGCTTTCAGAACTGTCTGGGTTTAGTAGGGGACTGTGACAGGGGTTCCCTTCACCGAAATTCTTGGCTTGGAGATAGGTGGAAACCAACTCCAAGGTCAACTACTGTATCATCCTTCATCCCCTACCAACCTTCTGGGGAGAGATCTAATGGCCAAACTAAACATAACCATCCACTTTTCAGAAGATGGAACCATGACTTGCTCAACCCCCGGGATTTCCCCCTTACGACTTATGACCCTAAGACCCAACTTAGGCAGCATTCTCCAAGGCAGTCCTGACCCTCATCGCCAATGCCCAACTCTATTAGCGAGACAAGTACAGCTGCCCAAGGAATTTTTATTCCGTAAGAAATGGCACCAAGAGAGGGAGCCCCAGGAGGAGGAACTAGTGACAGTTGAGGCAGAGGAGATCAGACCCACTTACGGGGTCTTGATGGCCTCTGATGACAATCAAGTCACATGGGCATGCGTCATTTTCTTAGGCCCAGGTCTCCACGTACGGCACATATCAGACGAACAACTGTTTGCCGACTTCCCAAAAGCCTGAACAATAGTCTTTGAAGATTTCCATTGACATCAGAGTCGAACTGCAGCTCAGGGCCTCGGCACCTGTCACCATAGCAATATCCCTCAGGGATCAAGATTTCACACAAGTACCCCCACAGCTATGGGCAACTGGTCCACATGACGTGGGGCTCATCAACACCGCTGAACCAGGTAGGATCACACTCAGGGAAGGAGCCATCCTCCCCAGAGTGAAACAGTACCCACTGTCCAGGGGAGCAGAGGAAGGCATAGCCCCCACAATGATCAGGGAGTACTTTGTGTGGGGGTGTCACCCTGTAATACCCCTATACACCACGTGAAAAAGGCAAAGGGGGGAACTTGCCACCTAGTACAGGACCTACATCCCTTAAATGATATAGTGGTTCCAGAGTTCCCTGTGTTACCAGCCCCTCCATCATACTGACCAACATCCCAACTGACACTGTGTACTTCTCAGTCATAGATTTTAAAAATGCTTTCTTCAGCATTTTGCTTCACCCGGACATCCAGTTTGCTGATCGCATTCACATTTAGAGGAGCTCAACTGCTCTTTCAAAGGTTGCCTCAAGGGTACTGTGAGTTATCAAGTATCTTTAATAGGATCCTGAGGTGTGATCTGTCCAATTTCCAATGTAACAACATCCTGTTACAATATGCTGACGATATCCGTATATGCAGCCCCCCTGAACTAATATGCAGACAAGGCACCATAGCCCTCCTCACTACGTTAGCAGAGAGAGACTACAAAGTGGACAAAGAGAAAGTACCATACGTACTACAGGAGGTCAGCTATTAGGGTCAGCTGATCTCAGCCTCAGGAAGACGGGTCACACCAGAGCGAACACACACCATTAGAGCAATGACATCACCCCAGACATAGAAGGAGATGCAAAAATTCCTCAGGCTCTGCAACTGCATCAGGCAATTGGTCTTTGACTACAGCACCCTCGTAGCCCCCTTGCTGGCTGCGATGAAGAATGCAAAGTTCAATGGTACCCAACGGACATGGACCCCTGAGATGCAGGATGCCTTCCCCTGATTAAAAGAAGAAATCACAAACGCACCCGTACTTGGGACCACAGACTATAACAAGGAGTTCTCCCTGATCTGCATTAGCGATGGATGGGTGACGACGGCAGTGCTCACCCAGAAGTACCCCTTATGGCACAAACCCATCACGTATTACAGTAGTCAACTCGACTCTGTAAAGCAGGGATATTTCCCTTGCGAGTATGCCCTGGCCACCACAGCCTCTGCGGTGGACTAAAGCACCTCCTTTGTCATGGGGGCACCCCTCACACTACAGCGAACATGCAGTGGTCGCGATCATACAGAAAGGGAAAGGCACCCTGACCACCCCAACGAGTCTCAGGATATGAGCTCATGCTATCCAGACCAGCGCTCAACATAGTGCGGTGCCATATCGTCAACCCAGCCACCTTCATTTCCCATGAAGTACAAGAAGGACAGGAAGTCCACGACTGCCCAGTGCAGGCACCAGACGAATCTGCCAGTGCAGAAGAAGATCCAGTCCCCAACAGTAAAGTCATATTCGTAGATGGTTCCTCTGTCATAGATCAAGAAACCAGTGTTAGGCACACAGGAGCAGCAGTGGTCACAGGAGATAGTCAGACGTCCTCAAATTCCATGCAAAGCACAGCTGACATTGCTCCTGCGCCTCTCTACACAAGCAGGTGAATTGGTGGCACTCAATGAGGCCCTCACACAAGGCACAGGGGACATCATCATGGTATATTCCGGCTCAGCCTATGTTACCACTTACATTCCAGTATTAGTAGATGGAAGAGAAAGGGCTTCCTTAAATCTGATAGCACACCAGTAATGCACAGGGATCTGTTAGAGCTCCTCACCAACGCATTGAGGCTGCTAAAATAAGTAGCAGTTGTCAAGTGCACCACACATACTGGAGGCCAGGACTTTATCTCCTGGGGCAACGCACTCACCGACCGGGCCACAAAGGAGGCAACCTACAGAACTACAGGAGCAATCCATGAGTTCCCAGTACAGGAGGTTGAGAAGCAACCTCCACAGGACTCGTCACCACCTTCTGAACTATCGTACACTGAGACAGCTAGATGATACCTCAGGGAAACATAGGAAGCAGCTCTCCCACATGAGCGAGAACTCTGGGAATCTAGGGGATGCACACAGACCTCCCATGATCTCATCTAGAGGGACACTTTTACAGGGAGACCCGTCATGCCCAAAAGCCTACTCTACACCGCCCTGACCCAGTGTCACCTCCCAGCACACACACCTAAAGAGAGCATGCTCACCCACTTACAACTAGACTGCTTCATTCCCTAAGCAGCAGAAATGATCTCTGTGTGCCTAAATGAGTGCACAGTATGCCAGATGCACTCACTTAAACCCACACTAAAGGTCATAGCCTCATCAATCCCGAGACCCCCTGGGCCATTCCAAGCACTACACATAGATTTCATCCACATGATTGACAGGTGTGCCACTTACTGATATCTAATCTTGGTGGTCTGCCCCTTCCCCAGGTGGATATTAGTGGGCCCCTGCACACACTGCAACGCTAAAGCCAAAGCTCCCTTTCTGGTTCGAGAAGTCATACCCAGGTGGTGGGACCAGGGGGTCATCTGATCAGACAACGGGCGACCTTTCATAAATGAAATGTTCAAAAATATATGTACGTGCATATCCTCTGGGAGTGCAAGTATATTCAGTCCTATTGGAAAGGGATAAGTGGTGTGGTGGGGACGGTGGTGGGAGTGCCCCTCCTTCCGGAGGCGCGTAGATGTTTATTAAATATATGGGAACCCACTGATCTAAACACACACCAAACACAATGGGCCACGCTGGGATTTATGGTAGCAAAAAGAAACATTGCCCAGGCCTGGGGGCCTTAACCCCGCCCACCCTGGAGGCATGGAAGTCGGATATGGATTGGTGCATGTTCCGTGAAAAGACAGCATTTGTAGCTCGGGGCTGCCCCAAAAAGTGGTCCAGAATATGGGGGCCATGGAACTCACACAGAGGGGACATATGCACTTCACCGCAGGAACTTGCCCTAGACGAACAGCTCTCTCCTTGATTTGTCTTAACTATGTACCTAGTGTGTAATGATTGTTGGAACTTGTAGCGCCGCGAACAGAATCTGTATTGATGTATAGTAAAATCGTAAGTCGATGACTGTTAATAAAAAGAATTATAAAAAAATATATATATATATGTACGCTGATGGGCACAACCCACAAGTTGGTCTCAGCATACCACCCCTAAAGCAATGGCATAGTGGAGCGCCTCAACAGCCTTCTAAAAAACAAGCTCAGGAAACTGTGCACCACCATGGGTAGGAAATGGCTGTGTTGCTTACCCCTAGCCCTGTTCGCGCTAAGGAACATTCCAAGCAGAGACCACCACCTGACCCCCCCCCCATCAGCTAGTCACTGCTAGGTCAATTCAGATGCCAATACCTCAGATCAGAGCCAAACTAAGTGCAGAGTCCGTCTCTGAGGCCTTAGGTAATCAAATGTGTAATCTACTTCTCCGTTTGAGAGAGATATATTTTTTAATAGCTCTTGTTTGACATTTTTATGATATCTCTGATATATCATTGACATTTCTCCTCGAACTCACTGATTTGGACATTCCTGAAACAAGGGAGGCATCTTTAATAATCACCCACAAAAATGATCAATTTGCCCAATGGGGCTACATATTGATTTATAGCTTTTGCCTGTACCATCTGTGTGATTTGGAAAAAGACCAATGGGGCAATATTGCTTGCTTGTTTAGTTTGCACTCTTGAGCATAATCCATCATCTGCCGCATAATCTGCAGATTTGAACAAAACAAAACTTGTTTTTAGCTCAAACGGCTCAAACGTTAACAAAAATGCAGCAACAACTGTTACAGCGTGGTCGAAGGCCCTTTGCAAAGCTGGAATGGTCACCTGTTACTTATTGCTAAATGTGGGTGTTAAATTGGTACTAATGGTGCACAAACCACTCTTGATTTTTCTGCACCTCTCTTGCCTCTTTCTGCATTTCTCTTGCTTCTTTCTGCACCTTTCTTCTTCTTTCTCAACTTCTCTTGCCTCTTTCTGAACATCTCTTCTGCTTTCTGCACCTCCCTTCTTTCTGCACCTCTCTTGCTTCTTTCTGCACCTCTCTTGCTTCTATCTTCTGCACCTCTCTTGCTTCTTTCTGCACCTCAGTTGCTTCTTTCTGCACTTCTCATGCCTCTTTTTGCACCCTCTTCCCTCTTTTTGCACCTCTCTTGCCTCTTTCTGCACCTCTTTTGCCTCTTTCTGCACTTCTCTTGCCTCTTTCTGCACCTCGCTTGCTTCTTTCTGCACTTTCCTTGCTTCTTTCTGCACCTCTCTTGCTTCTTTCTGGACCCCTTTTGCCTCTTTCTATCCTTCTGTTGCTTCTTTCTGCACTTCTCTTGCTTCTTTCTGCACCTCTCTTGCTTCTTTCTGCAACCCACTGCCATCTTTCTGCACCCCTCTTTCTACACCTTTGTTAATAGTTTCTGTACCTCGCTTGCCTCTTTCTGTACTTCTCTTGCCTTTCTGCACTTCTCTTGCCTCTTTCTGCACCCCTCTTGCCTCTTTCTGCACCTCTGTTGCTTCTTTCTGTACTTCTCTTACTTCTTTCTCCACCTCTCTAGCTTCTTTCTGCATCCCTCTTGCCTCTTTCTGCACCCCTCGTCCCTCTTTCTTTACCTCTCTTGCCTCTTTCTGCACCTCTCTTACCTCTTTCTGCAGTTCTCTTGCCTTCTTCTGCACCTCTATTGCTTCTTTCTGTACCTCTCTGGTCTCTTTCTGCACCTCTCATGCCTCTTTCTGCATCTCTCTGGTCTCTTTCATCACTGCTCTTGCTTCTTGCTTCTTTCTGCACCTCTGTTGCTTCTTTCAGCACTTCTCTTGCCTGTTTCTACACGTGTTTTGCCTCTTTCTGCATTTCTGTTGCCTCTTTCTGCACCTCACTTGCTTCTTTCTGCACCCCTCTTGCTTCTTTCTACACCCCTCTATCCTCTTTCTGCACCTCTCTTGCCTCTTTCTGCACCCCTGTTCCCTCTTTCTGCAACCCTCTTGCTTCTTTCTGCACCCCTCTTCCCTCTTTCTCACCTCTCTTGCCTCCTTCTGCACCTCTTACCTCTTTCTGCAGTTCTCTTTCTGCACCTCTGTTGCTTCTTTCTGCACTTCTCTTGCCTCTTTCTGTTCCCCTCTTGCCTCTTTCTGCACCTCTATTGGTTCTTTCTGCACTTCTCTTGCTTTTTTTGGCACCTCCCATGTTTCTTTCTGCACCCCTCTTCCCTCTTTCTGCACCTCTCTTGCATGTTTCTGCAACTCTCTTTCCCCTTACTGCAGTTCTCTTGCCTTCTTCACCTCTGTTGCTTCTTTATGCACTTCTCTTGCCTCTTTCTGCACCTCTCATGCTTCTTTCTGCACTTCTCTTGCCTCTTTCTGCACTTCTCTTGCCTGTTTCTATACCTGTCTTGCCTCTTTCTGCATTTCTGTTGCCTCTTTCTGCACCTCACTTGCTTCTTTTTGCAACCCTCTTGCCTCTTTCTGCACTTCTCCTCCCCCTTTCTGCACATCTCGTGCCTCTTTCTGTACCCCTGTTCCCTCTTTCTGCACATCTCTTGCCTGTTTCTGCACCTCTCTTGCCTCTTTCTGCACTTCTCTATCCTCTTTCTAAATTTCTGTTGCTTCTTTCTGCACTTCTCTTGCCTCGTTCTGTACCCCTCTTGCCTGTTTCTGCACTTCTGTTGCTTCTTTCTGCACGCACTTCTCTTGCTTCTTTCTGCACCTCTCTTGCCTCTTTCTGCACTTCTCTTGCTTTATGTCTGCACATCTCATGTTTCTTTCTGCAACTCTCTTGCCTCTTTCTGCACTTCTCTTGCTTCTTTCTGCACCTCTGCTGCTTCTTTCAGCTCGTCCCTTGCCTCTTTCTGCACTTCTCTTGCCTGTTTCTATACCTGTCTTGCCTCTTTCTGCATTTCTGTTGCCTCTTTCTGCACCTCACTTGCTTCTTTCTGCACCCCTCTTGCCTCTTTCTGTACCCCTCTTCCCCCTTTCTGCACCTCTCTTGCCTCTTTCTACACTCCTGTTCCCTCTTTCTGCACATCTCTTGCTTGTTTCTGCACCTCTCTTGCCTCTTTCTGCACTTCGCTTGCCTTTTTCTGCACCTCTGTTGCTTCTTTCTGCACTTCTCTTGCCTCTTTTTGTATTTCTGTTGCTTCTTTCTGCACTTCTCTTGCTTCTTTCTGCACCTCGCTTGCCTTTCTGCACTTCTCTTGCTTTTTTTCTGCACATCTCATGTTTCTTTCTGCAACTCTCTTGCCTCTTTCATCACTTCTCATGCTTCTTTCTGCACCTCTGTTGCTTCTTTCAGTGCATCTCTTGCCTCTTTCTGCACTTCTCTTGCCTGTTTCTATACCTGCCTTGCCTCTTTCTGCATTTCTGTTGCCTTTTCTGCACCTCACTTGCTTCTTTCTGCACCCTCTTGCCTCTTTCTGCACTCCTCTTCCACCCTTTCTGCACCTCTCTTGCCTCTTTCTGCACTCCTGTTCCCTCTTTCTGCACATCTCTTGCCTGTTTCTGCACCTCTCAAGCCTCTTTCCGCACATCTCGTTTGTTTCTGCACCTCTCTTGCCTATTTCTGCACTTCGCTTGCCTTATTCTGCACCTCTGTTGCTTCTTTCTGCACTTTTCTTGCCTCTTTTTGCATTTCTGTTGCTTCTTTCTGCACTTCTCTTGCTTCTTTCTGCAACTCGCTTGCCTTTCTGCACTTCTCTTGCTTTTTTTCTGCACATCTCATGTTTCTTTCTGCAACTCTCTTGCCTCTTTCATCACTTCTCATGCTTCTTTCTGCACCTCTGTTGCTTCTTTCAGTGCGTCTCTTGCCTCTTTCTGCACTTCTCTTGACTGTTTCTATACCTGTCTTGCCTCTTTCTGCATTTCTGTTGCCTTTTCTGCACCTCACTTGCTTCTTTCTGCACCCTCTTGCCTCTTTCTGCACCCCCTCTTCCACCATTTCTGCACCTCTCTTGCCTCTTTCTGCACTCCTGTTCCCTCTTTCTGCACATCTCTTGCCTGTTTCTGTACCTCTCTTGCCTCTTTCTGCACTTCTCTTGCCTCTTTCTGCATTTCTGTTGCTTCTTTCTGCACTTCTCTTGCCTCTTTCTGCACCTCTGTTCCTTCTTTCTGCACTTCTCTTGCTTCTTTCTGCACCTCTCTTGCTTCTTTTTGCACCCCCTTGCTTCTCTCTGTACCCGTCGTCCCTCTTTCTGCACCTCTTGCCTCTTTCTGCACCTCTCTTGCCTCTTTCTGCACCTCTGTTACTTCTTTCTGCAGTTCTCTTGCCTCTTTCTACACCCCTTTTGCTTCTTTCTGTACCTCTGTTGGTTCTTTCTGCACTTCTCCTGCTTCTTTCTGCATCTCCCTTGCTTCTTTCTGCACCCCTCTTGCCTCTTTCTGCACCCATTTTCCCTCTTTCTCCACCTCTCTTGCCTCTTTCTGCACCCCTTTTCCCTCTTTCTGCACCTCTCTTGCCTGTTTCTGCACCTCTATGGCCTCTTTCTGCACCTCTGTTGCTTCTTTCTGCACTTCTCTTGCCTCTTTCTGCATTTCTGTTGCTTCTTTCTGCACTTCTCTTGCCTCTTTCTGCATTTATGTTTCTTCTTTCTGCACTTCGCTTGCCTCTTTATGCATTTATGTTCCTTCTTTCTGCACTTCTCTTGCCTCTTTCTGCACCCCTCTTGCCTCTTTCTGCACCCCTCTTCCCTCTTTCTGCACCTCTCTTGCCTCTTTCTGCACCTCTCTTGCCTATTTCTGCAACTCTCTTGCCTTTCTGCAGTTCTATTGCCTCCTTCTGCACCTCTGTTACTTCTTTCTGCACTTCTCTTGCCTCTTTCTGCACTTCTCTTGCCTGTTTCTGCACCTCTCTTGCCTCTTTCTGCACCTCTGTTGCTTCTTGCTGTACCTCACTTGCTTCTTTCTGCACCCCTCTTGCCTCTTTCTGTACACCTCTTTCTGCACCCCTCTTGCCTCTTTCTGCACCCCTCTTCCTTCTTTCTGCACCTCTCTTGCCTCTTTCCGCACCCCTCTTACCTCTTTCTGCAGTTTTCTTGCCTCTTTCTGTACCTCCGTTGTTTCTTTCTGCACTTCTCTTGCCTCTTTCTGTACCCCTCTTGCCTCTTTCCGCACCCCTCTTTCTGCACCTCCCTTGTCTCTGTCTGCACCGCTGTTCCCTCTTTTTGCACATCTCTTGCCTGTTTCTGCAACTCTCTTGCCTCTTTCTGCAGTTCTCTTGCCTCATTCTCTACCCCTGTTGCTTCTTTCTGCACTTCTCTTCCTTCTGTCTGTACCTCTCTTGCTTCTTTCTGCACCCCTCTTGCCTCTTTCTGCACCCCTCTTCCCTCTTTCTGTACCTCGCTTGCCTCTTTTTGCACCTCTCTTGCCTCTTTCCGCACTCCTCTTGCCTCTTTCTGTACCTTTTTTGCTTCTTTCTGCACTTCTCTTGCTTCTTTCTGCACCTCTCTTGCTTCTTTCTGCACCCCTCTTGCCTCTTTCCGAACTCATCTTCCCTCTTTCTTCACCTCTCTTGTCTCTTTGTGCACCTCTCTTGTCTCTTTGTGCACCTCTCGTGCCTTTTTCTGCACTTCTGTTGCCTCTTTCTGCACCTCTGTTGCTTCTTTCTGCACTTCTCTTGCCTCTTTCTGCATTTCTGTTCCTTCTTTCAGCACTACTCTTGCCTCTTTCTGTACCCCTCTTGCTTCTTTCTGCACCTCTGTTGCTTCTTTCTGCACCTCTCTTGCTTCTTTCTGCACCTCTCTTGCTTCTTTCTGCATCCCTCTTCTCTCTCTCTCTCTGCACCTCTCTTGCCTCTTTCTGCATCCCTCTTCCCTCTTTCTGTACCTCTCTTGCCTGTTTCTGCAGCTTTCTTGCCTCTTTCTGCACCTCTGTTGCTTCTTTCTACATTTCTCTTGCCTCTTTCTGCACCTCTCTTATTTTTTGTGCACTTCTCTTGCCTCTTACTGTACTTCTCTCTCCTCTTTCTGTACTCAAATGGGAAGTGCAAGCTTTCAAGTTTAAAGGTATGCATGCTCTCATGACTGTGGTATATGTCTAGTTGTATATGTATTCTCACATGTGTTATGCATCTGAAGATGGTAGGTTAAAAAGCGGATAGCTTCTCCTATAGGTGGTCAAATCTTCTCAATTCTGCTCTGTCATTCAGTTGCACAGGCAGACATGTCTTACGTATGTGTTATAGAGTCCCTCAAATATTCTATTGAATACCCATGTGCCCTGTATTATGAGCAGAAATAAATACATAGATCAATCTTGTACACAAATTTACAGAGTATGCTGTTTGAAACACAGGTACTCAAGTATTTGTATATTTATTTTTATGTAACATGTCACTAGGTAAAAGCACAGACACACGCATGCATACCTTCACAAACTTGGTGAGACTTACAACAGTGATATGGTTAGGATTGCTGTTTTACATTTGGTAGGCCTAACATTCTGAGCAGTCGATGAATAGTGAACCTTCAAGAGAAAAGTGAGGTTTAAGACATCTTTGGAGAAGGATTAGTGATTAGGCTACTTTGTATGAGTCTGTGGAAAGGTAGAGTAGAAATAGGCCTGTTTCTGCACCTCTCTTGCCTCTTTCTGTACCTCTGTTGCTTCTTTCTGTACCTCACTTGCTTCTTTCTGCACCCCCCTTGCCTCTTTCTGTATCCCTCTTTCTGTACCCCTCTTGCCTCTTTCTGCACCCCTCTTCCCTCTTCCTGCACCTCTCTTGCCTCTTTCTGTACCCCTCTTGCCTCTTTCTACAGTTCTCTTGCCTCTTTCTGCACCCCTCTTGCATCTTTCTGCACCTCTGTTGGTTCTTTCTACACTTCTCTTGCTTCTTTCTATACCTCTCATGCTTCTTTCTGCACCCCTCTTGCCTCTTTCCATACCCCTCTTCCTGCACCTCCCTTGCCTCCGTCTGCATCCCTGTTCCCTCTATCTGCACCTCTCTTGCCTGTTTCTGCAACTCTCTTGTCTCTTTATGCAGTTCTCTTGCCTCCATCTGTTCCTCTGTTGATTCTGTCTGCACTTACTCTTGCCTCTTTCTGCACCCCTCTTGCTTCTTTCTGTACCTCTGTTGCTTCTTTGTGTACTTCTCTTGCTTCTTTCTGCACCTCTCTTGCTTCTTTCTGCACCCCTCTTCTCTCTTTCTGCACCTCTCTTGCCTCTTTCTGTACCCTCTTCCCTCTTTCTGCACCTCTCTTGCCTCTTTCTGTACCTCTCTTGCCTCTTTCTGCACCTCTGTTGCTTCTTTCTGCATTTCTCTTGCCTCTTTCTGCACCTCTCTTGCCTCTTTCTGCACCTCTCTTATCTCTTTCTGCACCTCTCTTATTTTTTGTGCACTTCTCTTTCCTCTTTCTGTACTTCTCTCGCCTCTTTCTGTACTCAAATGGGAAGTGCAAGCTGTCAAGTTGAAAGGTCGGAGTGCTCTCATGACTGTGGTATATGTCTACTTGTATATGTATTCTCACATGTGTTATGCATCTGAAGATGGTAGGTTAAAAAGCGGATACCTTCTCCTATAGGTGGTCAAATCTTCTCAGTTCTGCTCTGTCATTCAGTTGCACAGGCAGACATGTTTTACGCATGTAAGTGTTATAGAGTCCCTCAAATATTCTATTGAATACCCATGTGCCCTGTATTATGAGCAGAAATAAATACATAGATCAATCTTCTACGCAAATTTACAGAGTATGCTGTTTGAAACACAGGTACTCAAGTATTTGTATGTTTATTTTGATGTAACATGTCACAAGGTAAAAGCACAGACACACGCATACATACTTTCACAAACTTGGTGAGACTTACAACAGTGATATGGTTAGGATTGCTGTTTTACATTTGGTAGGCCTAACATTCTGAGCAGTCGATGAATAGTGAACCTTCAAGAGAAAAGTGAGGTTTAAGACATGTTGGGAGAAGGATTAGTGATTAGGCTACTTTGTATGAGTCTGTGGAACGGTACAGTCGAAATAGGCATCTTTCTGCATCTCTGTTGCTTCTGTCTGCACTTCTCTCGGTTCTTTCTGTCTCTTTATTCCTTGTTCTGGACTTCTGTTGCCTCTTTCTGCATTTTTCTTGCTTCTTTCTGCACCTTTCTTCCTCTTTCTGCACCTCTCTTGCCTCTTTCTGCACTTTTCTTTTTTCTCTCTGCACCTTTCCTCCTCTTTCTGTACATGTCCTACCTATGTAGGCATACTTAGAAATTAGCGTTTAAAAAACCTTAGACATTCACTGAAAAAACCACAGGTTTCAGGGACGTTATAGTTAGTAATTAGCATTTAAAAAACCTTAGAAATTCACTGAAAAAACCACAGGTTTCAGGAACGTTATAGTTAGGAATTAGCATTTAAAAATCCTTAGATATTCACTGAAAAAACACAGGTTTCAGGGACATTATAGTTAGGATGACATTTCACTCATACAAAACCAGAGAAATTCATCCGTTATACTTAGCAGAGCTAACTATAACTCGCGCCCCCGCAATGCACTGCTGATGACGTCACTCATGACATGGTCAGTGACATCACTCATGACATCACTCATGACATCTCAAATGTGACAGCTATCATAAGTGCTGGTTTTGGCAATTAAGTGCCGGTGCCGAGCACCGCAAACCACCGGCTCAAATTAATCACTGACTATTACACAACACCTGATATAGCACATGACCTCAGTGGGGAGCCAGGCATCTACCAACTCCTGCTATTTTTGTTCATTGATACCCCATGTAGTAGGTTCAGATAGACTATACCTTTCCCAGGAGGTACTGCTCAACAAAACCTCATGCCTTATACACTTATGACTATGTCGTATAAAAGCCAAACTCCAGCCTAGAATAATAGCACCACAGGAAGCCACAGTGAACCTAACCAAGTACGATATCGTACCCAAAGTCTTCTACATCCTGACAGAGCAGGATGAGACCCAGTCTGAGCTAGACAAACTCAAGAATAAGGGGCACACACAGAATTGGTACACAGGGCCTAAAACAAGTCCCCACAAGGGTTTCTTGAAGCTCGCCAAGCCCTCAGCCCATGTCAATAACATGTCCATACAAGTACCAACCTGTGGACCAAGGTTAGCACTGAGTCGTATGTATGAACAACAAGTGGGACACCAACGTTAAGTTCACCTGCAGAGCCATCAATTTGGGGAACAAAAGTGACAACAGCTTGAATGGCACTCTACTGATGCAGTGCCAAGACACCTGGACCTCAGAGGCAGGAGGGTACACATAGATGGTAAAGAGAAACCCACAGTAGTCAGGAAGCTACCAGTGTATTCCTTGTGTTTTAAGGGGAAGGGGACGATACCCATCGGGTGAACAGTAATTGAAAGAGTATAACCTATAATAATGATATGCAGTGGGGCACCTCCTCCTTGATGGACAACTACTGGCAATGCAGTGAGCACGCCTACACCCAGCTCATCCCACACTGGAGAGGGGCCTTCTCACTGGTCACCCTCTACACGCCCACATTGGTCATATCTGGAGAAAATATTTCTGCACTGCCTCACTACCCCATAAGCATAGGCACGACCCTTCTACACCAAGTACGCAAAAGAAGGTCGGCCAAGTACTTTGGTTGGGACAGGTTCAAGGACATTCCTGAAGATTTCTGGCTCTTCACCAATGCGCAAATAGGTGTAGGAGGTTCAATCCCTTTCTTCACCTTGCAAACCAAGGCCAACCCTCGGTGGCTGCAGATCACCAGGTGGGAACTACTAAAAATGATGTGCACCACCGAAGATGGCCTCAACGCAATCAAAGAAGAAATGTGCACTATCCACCTCATGGTGATGCAGCACTGGTATGTGTTGGACTTACTAACCGCAATAGAAGGGGGCGTATGTGTCAAGATAGGTACAGCGTGCTATACCTTCATCCCCATGAACGACCTGACGCACTGTCAATCGCCATTCAAGCACTGTCCAACCTACAGCAGGTCATGAATAAAGAAGGAGGTACCCCAAATATAGAATGGTTCACAGGTTTGTTTGCCTGGGTACCAAGGTGGATCGCAGGCCTACGCAAGGCCTTATTACCAGCGGTTGTAATTTTGGTCTTGCTGTGCTGCACTCTACAACTAATATGTGCCTGTGTGAAGAAGGCTACCCTGAAAATAGGGGGAACACATCTGGTTAGGACACCCAATGCCAAGTGAAACATGCACACCACAAACCAGAAACAGGAAACCCCCATATGCAAAACACGGACACAAACAGCCAGGGTAGTAGTTGATGATTCAACTAGAGGGGGGAATGTTAGCATTGGATCGATTTATAGAAGGGTCATGCTCTTGAGTCCCACACACCACAGAACAACCTTTGCCTGTGCTACCCAAATTCACCATAAAAAAACTTGTTACGGTTTCAGAGTGACCCTTTATCAGATCAACATCAGACAGCTGCATTCTGTTCACCCCTAGCGCTTCCAGTGATGGAGACACCAGATTTCAGCAGTAAATCACATATTTCCCCAGGGTGTGATACCAAAAGAAACGAGTCAGATGCTCACACTCATAAACACAAATAAATGCATAGCAGAGGGCCTGCATTCGGCCCAAGGGCATAATGCCAAAGCAGCAGTTCAGTTGCATTCATCAGATAAAGCCCAAACAATGCCTGGTAGTAAGCATCACCCTAGATAACACACATGACACAGCCAGCTACCTGGACCACCTCAGAATGTGACCTCCAGTTGGTATTTATGGCCCCTTCCATCAGAGTGGGATCAAGCATCTAAACACGCAATTTATGACCCACTGTACCAATATTTCCTGCCCAAAGGGGGATGAGCTTCACTTTATTGCACCCACTGTACAACGTAAAGCATGCCATGTACCTAATGCAAATTGAATTCCAGCACACAACTGTAAGAGATGTGGCTGTTATTCCCGGCCATTCTTGTTTAATTTAACTTAAACTGTTCCTGATTGCCAAGCCTCACTGTTTTCCTTTTTGATAATCAGAACCTGCTTCAACAAAACTTATTTCAAAATAATTCCATCAGAGACAGGAAATGTAGAAATGTTCACAAGGGACAGGTCTCTTCGCACTTTATGTGAAGAAGAATGAGGCTTTAATACCTCAGTTACCAATTCTGGAGTAGAGCGTTCTGGAAGTTAATGTCCATTTATAAGCAAAACTAAAACTGTAACAATTCCAATCCAAAGAAATAGGAAAAGTAGTGAAATGGAAACCCAAATATAGGACCATGGAGGAATCAGATAAAGCTGTTTCAGCAAAAGGAGAAATGCGCGTGCACGATGCAGTGTAGTATGCGAGGCATCTGAAGACAAAATCATCAGTGCCGGCAAAGAAGCCAGAGGCAGTCTGTGCAAAAACATGACCTCACGTGGTAATGGAGAACTGGTAGACACCTCCAAAGGTGGTTGGTAATAAATAACTACGTTGTTCGCAGTAGTAGTGGAAAACTGTAAATCCACATGTGATGTGCATCTTGTGTCAGCAGAAGTAACAGAAAGTAGTAAAACTTCAGCATCTAAAATCTCCAGTCGGGGAGAAACCATATTTGTATATTTTAATGTTTGTAGAGGGATTTCCTGTATGGTAGCGAGAGGAGATAGGTAACTACCAAGGAGTCCTCGTGGCGTATTGTGTATGACTGGCCACATGATGTGGTTTGATCAAGTCTATGGAAACAAACCGTTTGTTTCTACAACCAGCAAGCAGTGGCAAAATCACAAGGACTGGCACTGGTGCTCTGTATGACGGGTCAAATGCTTTTTCTGTCCGTAATCTTCTCTCAAACTAGATCCCCGACTTTAGGAATCCAGTCAGAAGTTGCTGGTTGCTCCTTTACTTCGTCAGTAGCAGAACGTTTGGAATCTCATTCGAGTGCTCATCTTGGAAGTCTTGTAGCTCCTGTAAGACAGTGAAACATTCATTGAGGTCAAAAGTTGTATCTGCCGCAAATGTGCCAGAGTTGTCGAGATCTAGAAAGCAGATCTGGACCTCAAAGAGGACTTCGTAGGGAGTCTGGCCACCCAAGGATTGTCTAGGCAGCTTATTTAAAGCTTTCTGGACTCCATACAATTGAAGGATCCTACTACGACCTGCACCTAATATTCTAGCTGCTTTAAGCCAATTTCTTTTCTTCCCACTATTGAATTTCCCTCAGGATGTTGGGGGGAATAATGCACAGCAACACCCAGGGTTCCAATGGTATCCCAGTAAGCCTTAGAGGCAAACGCTGGTCGCTGGTCCCTGGTCCGAGGGGAATGCTGCTACTGCATATGTTCCGGTAAAGACTTGCAAGTCCTTAAAAACAGTTCGAGCTTCAGCAGATCGCTGTGGCCACACCCATAGAAAGCTAGCATATGAATCTACGGCCAATAGAATACATTTATAAGTACCATCTGAATGCAGAGATCCGCAGTGATCCAAATAGATACATGTTAGCATCTTATTTGAAATAAGAAGGGGCGTCTGTGGTGGGTGAACTTTTAATTTGCTGGCAAATGTTACAGCTAGGGCATATTGTTTTGTTTGTTTATATAGACCATACCACCATTAGCGTACTGAGGCCGCCACACCTACATTGGCAGATGCCTTTCCTTCATGAGCAGCTATGATTTTTCTAGCCTGCAGTTTTGGTTGGGTATTACTCGATCACCCACCACAGGAATGCGAGCAAAAGGAATGGTTTGAGCACTCAGTAGATAGGAATATTTTGCTGGATACTTTTTAAGTAATGTAGTGCCACTACATGAAGCTTTGACAGCAAACATGATGTCTTCATCCACTGGCTTGTGTGAACGAGTAATTGCAGCAACAACAGCAGTCTGAACTGCTGATTTGGTGTCTTTATCAGCCACTAAATCCCCTACAACGTGTATTCCAACATGCTGATGACTCAATGTATGAATTACATGAGCCCATGTCAAGCAATCCTTAAGATGTGCCACTTTTCCCCAAAGCAATTTATGCTTGATAGTGTTTCCTTTAGAATCTCTGAATACATTCAAGTGCCAATAATGTAAGTTTTCATTAACCCCTTCCCTGCGCCGCGAATTCCACCGCGGTGCGGGGGGGCTAGGGGGTGGGCGTGGCGCTTCGATGCTCATGACGGCTCCACGCCGTCATGAGTCACGGGCGGCGTGTGCTCATGACGGCGTGGAGCCGTCATGAGCACCCAAGGGGTTAAAGACTGGACAAAGTAATACAATTCATACACTATGGGGCCGATTCCGATTCGGGCCGGAAATCTCTCCGACCGAGCCGGACCCGGAGAGATTTCCGACCGAATCGGGACCCTAGCAGTCCGACCGAACGAGTACGATGCGTCCGTATGCCATCGGACTCGATTCGGTCGGACTCCCATTGAAGTCAATGGGAGCCGGTCGTACAACACGTATGCGGGCTCCCATTGACTCAATGGGTGTGAGGCGAACAAGGGCGCCCCCTACAGCGGGTATGCGTCGAAGCGGGTCGCGCCGTACACGCACAGGTAGGGGGACCCATGGGTCCCCCCTGTGTGCGACTCGCGCGGCTAGGCATACAGGGGGTCCGACACGGACCCCCAAAGTGCGGCTCCGACTGCTCTTTTGAGCCGGACGAGCGCGAGTCGGTCGGACTGCTCGAGGCGCGCATCGTACTTACCCGGCCGGGGAACGTCTCCATTGCGCGGTGCGAGGCGCGTCCGTGCGAGTCGGTCGGAGCGGTCGGCTTTCGCGAATGAGTCGGTCGGTGCGGTTGGGTCTCGCGAACGAGTCATCGGCGATTTCGCATCGTACTCGCTCGCCCGGACGCACGTACGAATCGGTCGGGAAACAGGGCTCCGAATCGTATCCGGTAAAGCCGAATCCGATTCGGAGCCCTACCGGCCGAGATAGGAATCGGCCCCTATGAGTGTGGAGAATTCAGGATCAGTATTTTTTAGTGGCAGAATTAAAGCTTTTAGTTCAGCAAGCTGAGCGGTACAATCCCCTAAGGATTGTGTAAATGTTTTTTTTGTTGATGGTATTCTCCATTTTTCATGACACCACGCACTGCTGCACATACAGCTGAATATCGTTGCTTAGTGCTGTTTGCGGGCTGAGTTGAACCACCAGTATATATTATGTAATCATACTGATCAAGAGGCAAAGCATCACTAGAGACAGGGTATTCTTATTCATATTATAGAAATTCTTGTTTGTAAGGTAGGTTCAAAGACATAGTCAGCATCAGTAGCTGTTAAGGAGGTGGCATATTCTTTCCATCTAGGATGTAAGGCTTTTGCGTTCGGAACGCTAGTCTTGGTGACAGCCTCTAAGGCTGGAATGAGAGTTACCACAATTATGCATTTCCCCTGAGCCAATGGTCTTGCCTTCATAACAGCTATCTTAACTGCAGTCAGTATTTTTTCTGTCGATGCAAAACATATTTCAGCATTAGAATATAAATGCGATTTATATGCAATTGGTAGTGTATCAGCCTAGTTAGTGTTGGTATAGCCAGTGGATCTCGCAATTATGCTGATCACCAAGTTAGTTGTGTTGGCATAAATGTGTAAGTGTCTGGATGCAAGCATATTGGTTTGCAGTGTTATGAGAATCTGTGTGTGTTCTGATGTCCAATGTGTACTGGAGAAATCAGGAGGAGTTAATTCATACAATGGTTTAATCCCTTGTGCGTAGTCTGGTATGTATGTCCTACCAAAGTTGAGAAAACCTAAAAGTGATTGTAGTTTTTAATGATGTGTTTGATGGTTGCAAGAGAGCACCTTTCTCTAAGAAATGTGGGGCAAGGCTTTCGCCTTTATTTGACAACTCATATCCCAAGAATAGGACACTGAGAAAAGAAATTTTAGTGTTTTGAAAATTGAATTTGTAGCCTTGTTCAGCAAATCTCAAAACTATGCAATCCACTCTGGCTAAGTGTGTGTTTAAGTCATTGTCCATGAGGTAAATGTCATCAGCGTAGGAGAATGCTTCAAAGTCAATGTCATGTAGAATTGACGTTACTCGGGCAGAAATTATACCTGGGCTATTCTTACACCCCTGAGGAAGTCAGCAGATTTTTCTCTGGACTCCTAAAGCAGAAAACGACGTTAAGTCTCTGCTTTCAGGTGCTAAATTTTGGCAGAAAAAGCCATTGGAAATGTCCAAAGTGGTTTTGTATTTTTTGGGAGCTATGTGGCTCATTACAGCTGAGCTGTGTGACTTTTGAATTGCAACAGTGCAGGTGTGACTCTTTAAATGTCTGTAGTATGAGACTAAGCAGCAGGAATGATCTGGTTTGGATACCAGAAACAATGGATTGTTCATTGCTGTAATGCAAGGCTCTACTATGCCTATATACTCTAATTGTATGAGAATTCTCTAACCGGGTGTTTTGCTTCATGTTTAATTGGGTACTGTGGTTGCACTGTGGGCTGGACCTTATGGGTATAACGTGATAAGGCGAGTCTTTATCCCAGCCTACATGATTGCAATATAATGCCTGGGCTTGTGCAAGGGCCCAGTCTGTGGCATACGCTTGTTTTACAACTTCAGGAACAAGAAGGAGGGTATAATGGCATCTTTCCCTTGTGGGACTTTTCTGACAAACTTAAGCAGCCAATCCATTTCCGCCAACAAAATATCATAGGTGTTTGTTAAATTTTCCCAGAATATTACTTTAATAGTAAGTGGTATGTCACTCTCGATTTGGATGTCCAAATCATACAGTCTGTCGGGAGGGCCAACCCACTGATCTGGTGTTTCAATTTGAATAAATTAATTAGTTGCTCTCAAAACCAGAAACGCTTGGAGATTCCGGCGAACTATTGTGACCTCTGCTGCGCGGTCTAGCTGCGTCAATGCCCACATCTTGAGCTAAAGAAGCATTCTCAATATGTGTGGCATGTTTAATGGAAATACCTGACACTTTCTTCTTTCTGAATTGGGGCTTTTGTTGTGGAAGTTTCTCTTCCTTTTTTATGATGATGTCAGATGAGCGTTGTGAGCCCTTTCTCAGTTTCAGGTACTTTTCGAGCCTGAGTTCTGGTTATCCCCCTCTCTCCGAGCGCTTGTTCGGTGAGTCCTAAAAGGAACGAGAGGACATGTATTAGTATACTGATACCGGTCAGGCTGTTTAAGTGTATCGCAGTTACGTAAATTATAAAGTTTTTCAATGAGCTCCGTTTGAGGAGATCTACCCCATGTTTTTGTTTTATCTTAATTTTTCTGTTTGTCCCAACATTTTTTAGAAATCTCAGGTGCCTGCTTGGCAGTTTTTTTTCAGAATTGCCCTTAAACTGAAGCTTATTAGGTCTGGCTCCCAAACTTTCTCAACCTAAAGATGTAAAGGTTTCAGCAATAATTTTTGGTAATGCGTGCTCTTGGTCTGTAACGAGAGCGTGCTCGAGGCATTGACGTACTGCCAATGCTGCTACTCTTTAATATTGCTTAAAATAATTGAGGAGACTGCGGCAAAGTTGCCAAGAAATTTCTTCCCTAAATCCAGGGCAGGGGCAGCCCCATACTCATTTTTAATCTGTTTCAGCATCTAAGGCAAAACAGCTAAGGATGATGTACCATGTGTTATGGTATATATGGCAGCAAAGACTGTGCCCCAAATTGCACAATCCTCTACCAGGGGAACCATTCCAAGTGGTAGACACATTGTGAGAATTCTATGTTTGCCTTGGGGTCCCTTATGGGCAAACACTGCTTCAAGCTGGTTTGTTTCTTTGTGCAATCCAGAACAGAATTTTCCTCGGTCTAGTGGGAACCTTACCCATAATTGCATTAATTGTGACTGGAAAAATTGCAGGCACAGCTAACTGTGGCAGCACAGCTTGAACAGCCCTCGCTGGGGTAGCTGTTATTGTGCGTGTGACAAACTGTGTTAAACGTCTGGATATCCTAACTAGACCTGTTTAGAGAACACAAAGGTCTGCAACATTTAATGGTGCTAAATTTGAGTATGTTGTATGGCCATCTAGGAACTGGCCAGGTTGCCCTATCATTGCTGACGGGACCCAGTCTAACATTGTTTAGTGGATGTGGGAGGGCGCCTTGGAACCAACTGTGATGTTCATCATATGTTAATTGAATTTCTTATTCTTCATAAGCTCTGTATTGACCTGGTAATGCAACTGGAGTGTAGTTGTGAAATGTTTGTGAAGTGCCATTGGCTGCAGGAAAGTGAACCCATGAATAGAACAGCTCTGTTTTATATGCTTTGTATAGGCCTCATCCACAACGGTAACGTCTCCCCTCCAACTGAGAGCCCTTGTTGTATTAATAATGCAGTAATATCATGTCTACAGTTAACAGGAATGATAGCTGCTAGAGCCATATTTAATGAATGGAAATCAAAGAAAGGAAAATACTGTATTGGGGTAATCATTTTAGAGGTTCAAGCTTGAAAAACCTTCAGACTAAAATAGGGATTTCCAATTATGCTGATGAGGACTTAATCCCTATGTTAGACCTGACCGCCTTAGAGTGGTCTTCCCCCAACTTTTTGGCTGCCTCCCTCCATTTTTCTGTATTCGTTTTTGCTTGTTTTAGGACTCTGCGCACCTTACCACTGCTAATCAGTGCCAAAGTGCATGTGCTCTCTCCCCTAAACATGGTAACATTGGCTCATACCCAATTGCCATATTTAATTTGCTTATAAATCCATAGTAAAGTGCACTACATTTTTCCAGGGCCTATAAATTAAATGCTATGAGTGGGTCTGCACCTCGGATTGTGCCCCTCACATATATAGTCCCTTAACCACGTCTCAGACCTGCCACTGCAGTGCCTGTGTGTGTCCAGGTTACTGCCACTTCGACTTGGCATTTAAAACTACTTACCAAGCCTTAAACTCCCCTTTTATTACATATAAATCACCCCAAAGGAAGGCCCTTGGTAACCCAAAGGGCAGGGCGCTATGTAAGTAAAAGGCAGGGCATGTACTTCTGTGTTTTCCTAGTAGTGACAAACAGCTAAATTCATTTTCACTGCTGTGAGGACTACTCCTGTCATGAGCTAGAATTAGGAATGACTTAAAATGCATTTAAGCTGTATTCCTGATCAGTAAGGTGTAGCTTTTTCATGTTTCCTATCTTTGCACTGCTAATGATAAATCCTTGTTACTGGTATGGTCAGATTTAACATTACTATTTTAGAAATGCCACTTTTAGAAAGTGGACATTTCTCTGCTCGTACTGCTCTGTATTCCTTACAGCATGTCTCTAATACACATCTGGGTTCACTGATAGAATATCGATCGCCCAAAATATCCCCATACACAAATATTGAGTCATAAATATCGATGTCAAAAATATCGACATCCTATATTTATAATGGTAAGTATAAAAATATCAGAAAAAAATATTGATGTAAAAATATCGATATCCAAACATCGATTTTTTTATATATGTAAAAAATAATGTTAAATATATTAAATAATAAAATTAACTTTAAAAAATTATTTGGATTTAATATACATTTTAACAAATATAAGAAATAAATGTAATTAAAACAAATTTAAACATACATATATAAAATGTAATATAATATATATATTTACTTTAAAACAAATAATAAACTATTAATTTTAATTTATTTTTAAATTTTATAAATATATAAAAATTTACAAATAAATATATATATATATATACATACACCTATAACATAAAATCTAATAAAAAACATTATATTATAAATTAAAATATTAAAATATTTAATAGTCTTTAAACTTAAATTTTGCACTCCATTTTCAGAATTGCCCTTAAGCTGAAGCGTATTAGGTCTGACTCCCAATACTATCTCACACCTAAAGATGTAAAGGTTTCAGCAATAATTTTGGGTAATTCGTGCTCTTGGTCTGTAATGAGAGCATTCGCGAGCCGTTGATGTACTGCCAATGCTGCTGCCTACTCTTTAATATTACTTAAAATAATTGAGGAGACTGTGGCAAAGTTGCCAATAAATTTCATCCCTAAATAAATCCAGGGCTCGGGCAGCCCCATATTAATTTTTCATGTGTTTCAGCATCTAAGGCAAAACAGCTAAGGATGATGTAACATGTGTTATGGTATATATGGCAGCAAAGACTGTGCCCCAAGTTGCACAATCCTCTACTAGGGGAACCATTCCAAATGGGAGACACATTGTGAGAATTCTATGTTTGTCTGGGGGTTCCTTATGGGGAAACACTGCTTCAAGCTGATTTAGTTTATGTGCAATCCAGTAAGCATAAGTGTTGACAGCGGTCTAGTGGTAAACCTTATTCCCACTCAGTGAGTGCAACAGTAGGGAAAGTGTTGGATAGCGGAGGGGTAAAAATTACTATTCCCACTCCAGGGAGTGCAACAGTAAGGAAAGTGTTGGATAGCGGAGGGGTAAAAAATGATATTCCCATGGGAATCAGTTCAAAATGAAAAACAAACAAAATATCAACTACAACACAAAAGATTTTAAAAAACAAAAAAAGAAAACATATATAAAAATATTAAAAATTTACAAAAGATAAAAACATATTATAATGTTAAAAAGATCTAACAAATACCTAGAAAGATTTTTTCCAAAAATGTAAAAATAATTTACAAACAAATAACTATTTTTAATAGAAATTATTTATAATCAAAAACATTAATTATTACATAAATGTAATCTTTTTTATTTCCTACCCTATAACACCACACAATTCACAACACACATCTAAATTTTATTTAAAATGTACCTCCATAATTAACATAATTAATTATCAATTAAAGAAATATAATTAATTAAAAAACAAATTAAAACAGATAAAAATTAATTTACTCCCCAAACGTTACCCCAATAAAACCGAAACCCACACACAAAATAAAAATAAACAATTAACATAAATATTTATGAATTGATTAATTAATATTAATGATCAACTAATTATTAATTAATTAAACATAAATAACTTTCCACCCTCTACCCCAATAAACACCACAACCCACACCTAAAAATCATTACACAATTTCCATAACTAATTTAACATTAATAAATTAATATCAATTAACAACTTATTATTTAATTTAAAAGATATTACTTCCCACCCTTTACCACTATAAACCCCACATCTCACATCTAAAATGTAATTACACAATTGCCATATTTAAATTGTAATTAATTAATTAGCATTAATTAACAAATAATTATTAATTAATTATAAATAAATTACTTCCCACCCTATTCCCCTATAAACCCCACCACCCGCTCCTAAAAAAAAACACAATTAACATAATTAATTACCAATTAATTAATTAATAATAAATAACAAGCAATTAATACATAATTAATAATAAATTAATTCCCACAATTAACACTATAAAATATATATTAAATAAATATTAATAAATAAAAAATATTAATACATTTATTATAATTAAATTACTTCCCACCCTATTCCCCTATAAACCCACAACCCGCCCCTAAAAAAATGACACAAATAACATAACTACCAATTAATGAATTAATAATAATTAACAACCAATTAATAAATAATTAATAATAAAGTAATTCCCACAATTAACACTTTAAAATGTAAGATAAATAAATATTAATAAATAAAAAATATAAAACATTTATTATAATTAAATTACTTCCCACCCTATTCCCCTATAAACCCACAACCCGCTCCTAAACAAATGACACAATTAACATAATTACCAATTAATTAATTAATAATAATTAACAACCAATTAATAATTAATTAATAATAAATTAATTCCCACAATTAACAGTATAAAATCTAAATTTAATGAATACTAATAAATAAAAAATAATTAATTTATTATAATTAAATTACTTCCCACTCTATTCCCCTATAAACTCACAACCTGCTACAGAACTAAAAAACGCAAAATTTAATTAAAATAAAATTAATGACTACTAAAAATTTAACACATACTTTTAAAATACATACTAAAATACATAACACTAAATAAAACATCGATATTTTAAACAACTATATTTTTGCAAATGATATTAATGACTTCGATATTTTCAAAAACGATATTTCTTACCTCCAAGTCGATATTCTTGACCACGATATTCTTGCTGTCGATATTTCTGCATCACGATATTTCCAACTCGATATTTGTGTATGTCGACATTTAAAACTCGATATTCTGTCTGTGCACCACACATCTGGGCTAGGTGACAGATTCCTTTGTGCATTCCTTCTAGACAGCCACAGACACAGGAAACAGCTGGGTGTGATTTAGCACCCATCTGCATTCACCTGCATTCCGATGGGTTTTCCTGGGCAGATGGGAGGAAAGGGCTCACACTTACCCTTCAAAGGGTAGTGGCCTGACCCCATAAAAAGGACTGATAACCCCCCACTGGTAGTTTGGAGTGAGGGCTGGGATTGAAAGGGATACTAGTGCACTTCAAAACCACTGTTTGACGTTTCCCTCACATCAAAGGCCTATTTAGGTATAAATACTGGGTCTCTGGCCCCATCAAATCAGACACTTCTGGACCCACACCGAATCTCTTTCAGAAGCACTGCGGGGCTGCTCAAATGAATCAACTGGACTGTTTTTCTGAAAGGAAAGTGGCCATGCTTCTTGCCCTGCGGCCTACTGCTCTCTTTGACTCTGCTGGAAGGAGAGCTGAACTCTGCCTTGCCTCAAAAGTCACCTCCAAGGGCTTGTTAGCTTGCCTCCTTTTTCTGAAGTCTCAGGGACACCAAAGACTTCCTGCAGTTCTGCTGGCACTGCTGGACTCTGCCTTCAGTGGGTCCTACCTGTGCCTGAGGTGCCTTCTCCAAGTTCTACAAAAAGAACAATTGATGGACAGAATGCTGAACAATGCCAGACATTCCCCTCGGTACAGAGATCTGGGCCTAAGTCCTTTGTTTTTTTGCTCCCCATGCCATTCCAGTTCAAACCAAGCCACACGCAAATCAGTCTTGACCCAGCTCCCCATGGGAACAGTCCAGTCCGACCTGCCAGGCTAGGCCCTCAATGGCACGGAAACAAGCATCCTGGGACCGGTTTTGGGGTTTCACCCCTCATCAGCAAGGCTAGTTTGACTCCAGTGGATAGAGAGCACGGGATCCACATCTGGGCTTACCCGTCCCACTCGGGGTGGCAAATGCAAAAAGAACAATTGATGGACAAAATGCTGAACAATGTCAAACATTCACTCCAGTACAGAGATCTGGGCCTAAATCTATTGTTTTTTTGCTCCCCATGCCATTCCAGTTTCTCCAAGTTCTGGGCCTCAGAAGTGGGTTCTGTAGCTGAGTTTCTGCTAAGTCCGATGTGAAGCAGCGCAAAGCCTTGCCACACAGCCTCTCGAAACCAACGCCGGACGACGCACAGCCTCATTGCGCAGACTGTATTCCACGATCCAAGGTACTGTGCTCAGAGGGTTCAATTGGGTCCCTGTAGCAGGCCCATGCTACATCGCGATTGGCCTGAACTTTGGGTTTGCACCGGTCCTTCGTGACCTGAAGTAACTTTTTTAACGCTACCTTCTTCTAAGCGCTGTATTGCATTTATTTCTTCAACATTCAATAACTCCACTTCTACTTAATGGATTTTGATTCTTTTGGACTTGTTTTACTCAGATAAATAGTCTCTATTTTGCTAAACTGTTTGGAGTATTTTTGTGGTGTATTTACTGTTTTGTTGTATGAGTTATTATACGAATAATTTGCACATTGCCTTCTAAGTTAAGCCTACCTGGTGTGTGCCAAGCTACCAGGGGGTGAACACAGGATAATTTAGGATTGTGTTGTGACTTACCCTGACTAGGATTGTGGTCCCTACTTGGACAGGGTGCACACCTCTGCCAACTAGACACCCAATTTCTAACACCCTAACACCATGGACATCTCCAAATGAGGTGAAAAGGAGACCTTGGGCACATGCAAGAACTACTCAGGAAACCCATTAAATAAGTATCTGACCTAGAACGTTGGTGGCACCATTATATATGGTTCCTACACATTGAGGGGTCGATTCTGATTCGGGCCGGAAATTTCTCCGACCGAGCCGGACTCGGAGAGATTTCCGACCGAATCGGACCCGTGCAGTCCGACCGAACGAGTACGATGCGTCCGTATGTTATCGGACTCGAGTCGGTCGGACTCCCATTGAAGTCAATGGGAGCCGGTCGTCACAACGCGTACGCGGGCTCCCATTGACTCAATGGGTGCGAGTCGGACAAGTGCGCCCCTACAGCGTGTACGCGGCGAAGCGACTCGCGCCGTACACGCACAGGTAGGGGGGACCCATGGGTCCCCCCTGTGTGCGACTCACACGGCTACGCATACAGGGGGGTCCGACACGGACCCCCAAAGTACGGCTCCGACAGCTCTTTCGAGCCGGAGTGCGCGGCTCGGTCGGACTGCTCGCGGCGCGCATCGTACTTACCCGGCCGGGGAACGTCTCCATTGCGCGGTGCGAGTCGAGTCCGAGCGAGTCGGTCGGAGCGGTTCGAGCCGGGAGCGAGTCGGTCGGAGCGGTCGGGACGCCCGGACGAGTCGGTCGGCGAATTCGCATCGTACTCGCTCGGCCGGACCCGCGTACGGTTCGGTCGGGAAACAGGGCTCCGAATCGGATCCGGTAAAGCTGAATCCGATTCGGAGCCCTACCGGCCGAGATCGGAATCGGCCCCTAAGTAGGACTGTTTATCTGGACAACATAAGCTTCAAAATTTGGGAACTCAGTTCACACATACCATCAGAAAATGTTGGCCTGGGTCCTAGCTAGCTCACAGTGCCCCATCTGAACCCCTAACCTTACCAGGGTAACAGATGGTATCAGCAACCTCGAACATGACCACTCTTTATTCCCCACGGAAATCATGGAATCAGATCTACCCTTTCGTTGTTTACTTTTGCATGCCCAAGGTAAACACAAGAAAGATACGAATTGGCTTTTCAAACATTTATTGAAACAATTTCATTCTTATATAGAAAGAGTGTGCTGCAATTATTAGGCAGAAGAAACAAAGGGGCCCATTACGATGTCGGGCGGAAGCACTACCGCCGTGCTGGCGGATGCAAAAACCACCAGTTACCGCCTGCACGCAGCAGTCCACACACCCGCCCGATTACGATGCGAAAAGTCAGCCAAACACCGCCGGCAAGCCAGCGACACCGTCCGCCATCAAAGTGCGCCCGTACACGTAGCGGCGCAGCCCAATTGACACACACCGTCCGACGAAACACGTACCGCCCGGCGTACAAATTACGATGCCGCACACAAACTGAACCCACGGCTAAGAGACACCGTACGTCAAACCGAAGCGGTAACACGAACGCCGAGCACGGACACCGAAGAAGCGGCTCCCCGAGCATGAATCCAGCACTGCAGGCCCTCCCTATGCTCTATCTGATGCACCACCAAGGACGCAACGTACCGCGAAGACGCAGGTAGGCACACACACAATAAGTGCACGCAAACAGCGCACACAGTGCAAGGGCGGAAAAAGCGGACAACCCCCCACCCCGCGTGTACACGACACATCCACCATTGCATCCACATATGACACACAGGCCAAATTGTAACATCTCGTAACACATGTGTACACACCACCTGGGACTAGGAACCAACCACCCCGTCACGGCCCCAAAGCGGCGATGACGCTGCCACACATGCGCACAACGCAGAGGCCAACCGCAGCGCAATGCATGCGTCGCACACAGACACAGGGACACAACCAAGCAGCACACACACCAGCCCCACCCCGAACGCACATGACACGTGACAGGCCTGCCACAGACATGTCCCCAACGCCCAATTCACGGACAACACCCAACGTCACACAACCGACGCACACATGTCAGTGAAGTCACGCAACAGCAGGACACACCCCAGTGCAACAAACATGGCGAAGCACACAGCGGCGGCAACACCAACTAGGAGAAGCAGGGCCCCATCGGGAAGAGGAACGCCAGTACCACACTGAAACACCCATACCACCCTGCACATATGAACAAGACATACAAAACGGAACACCAAAGAGCCCGGGGACCGACAACAGGTGGCCCAAGAATAACACTCACACACAAGGCCCAACGCAGAGCGGAAAGGCAGCCTGCCGCCCACACAAGGGAGAGCAGACAGCACTGAATGACCTTCCATTCCAACTCCGAAACCACAGCCCTACGAAAGAAGCCGGTGAATACAGCCATTGTCCAATAAAAGACCAACACAGGCATGCAGAGGAGACCGACCACAGGGCAGATAGCGCATATCACAGAAGAACACAACGGACGGGAAAGAATAAAGCAAACACTCCCCCATGTCGGCCCCATGCAAGTTAATTGGAAGGAGTCACACATCACTGACCTTGAACTGTCTGAGAAGCATGTGGGATGAGGGCCCGTGTCCTCCGCACAAGCCAACAGAACACAAGTCCTGTCTCCCTACGACTACACAGAGCTCACAGCAACCTCGGAGCGTGCACATTGCAGACTGCACACACAGCCGGAGCACGCCACCACAACGCACCGCTGCAAAATGGCAACCGCAACACACCTACCCAACTACGCCGGACAGGTCAAGCTGTACAAAACCAACCTGATACATATATTGGGATGCGAACTCCTGTCCCTGCTGAACGTCAGTTACCGACTGACTTACCGCATCACATTGTTCAGCTGCGTCATACCCGTCTTCTACTGTCGGAGGTGTCCCTACCAGCATCCCGTGGAGATGTGTCTCTCCAACCCGGCATGTCTAAAGGCGGACCTGCTAGCACTATTCCTCCCTCTGGACGCACACGACAGGGCCTGCTCTGCCTATGGGGGCATGGCGTATGTGGCCAACATCGCACCCGCACTGAAATGGGACCACTGTGCCTCCACACGACGGATCATCGAGCACAGCTACATCGAATGTCACCCAGCATGCCCCATCATGGTCCTCCAAGGGACAACTTACGAACAACACCTTGACAGCCACCATCCGCTACATTGGCTGGCAAACATAAACACCACCAATGACATGGAAGCCCTGCTGGACGGCATCGCATACCTGACAACCTGTAAATTCGTCGGACCCCAACGCAGGTTCCCCGATTGACCTATGATGTCCAACCCCGCACCCATGCTTAGCTTCCGCACGGACTGGCCAGTCACCACCACAACAGCCATACCAAACGACCGGCAACAATTACCACACCATCAACGACATCGCCATGACATCGGATATGACCGGGACATGCACACTGTTCCCCATCACATCCAGGAACACCGCATGCATCGTGGGAGGCAGTGGCATGGGGTCTGTGTATCGCACCCACATGGACGGAACTGCACGAACAACCAGGACACGACATGGATCCAGCGCCCATGGACACACACACCGCTCAGTGGACATGAATAGGTCGCCTGGAGTCTGTGGGTGCTGCACCCCTCCCACCCCCGCCCCGGGAATCCCATACCAGGACCTTTGCACGGACGACAAGTGCAAACAACAACAACACGACCCCAGTGACTGTGACATGTCCAGTAACCACCACATTGCAACAACAAGTGGCACGCCGCTGCATGCACGCAAGCACATGCCCTGATGTCATCTCACATGCACGCGTGCATGAGGAACAACCGCAGCAAACCTGTCACATGGAACTGAGATGGACTGTGCCCATGATGCCAAGCGGTCTGGTAGGCTACTTGTATACCGTCTGTGTCAAAGTCCGCAGCTCCGCAGCTATACGTAAATGTACATTAGCACAGCCTTGGCCAAGCAGATGTAACTCTGAAGCCCACATCCCACATGCAACAGCTAATCACATGTACCCCTACACCCTTAGCTATGTGTAATCATGCTCAGTATATCCTCCACATGCATACCGCTGCCAGTAGTGTCCACTATACTGCATCACAGAGGACAGAAGACTCAATATAATGTTTGAAACCAAAACTGTCTCCGCTGACTCATTTCACAAGTACGAATGAGAGAGGATGAGAGTATGTGAAGTACACGGCAGTCGTGACATGACCATGTAGTCCACTGGTATTGGATGTCAACGCAAATGAGTAGCACTACTGTGGAAGACACACATGTGTCGTGTGAAGTCGTATGGACGCAGTGCTCAGGTGGGTGGGTGCGACGGGTAGATGCGCACATGCCAAGTTGGAGCACGCCGTGTTGGGAGGGGTCATGAACAGTACACCACCGCTTCCCTGGGCATTGTGAGAGGACACCTGTCGGGGGGAAGTGAACACGTGTGTGCACAGCAGCCGGGCACACGAACAATGCGGAACCAGGCGCACACGTCAGCCCACCCTCCGTGGACTAGCTGGATCCTGTTGTGCGCCCGCCATGCCCCTTGACAAGGCACACACAGCCCCAGTCGACCAGGTGTAACCCCAACATAGTCAATCCGCACAGGCGATACAGGGCACGGGATGGCAGTGGAGCATGGTGTGTGAGAGGTCTCCTCGCGCTCCTCCTGGTCATATCACGCAGGCAATAGAACCTCAACGTGTAGCATGGCACAAGTCAAATGGAAGTGTAGGGGGGACGCACCTCAGCACGAGCAGCACTGACGTCACGGGAGGTGGCTCGCACCATCCCATCCATTGCCCATTATACCAACCACGCCACATGCCATTGCGACTAAGTGCAAGCGCGTGCGCCACCCCCCGAGCCCTCCCCAGAGAGGCCAAAGAGTGAATGTGTGGGCCATCAGTCACAGACGGACGCGGCCTGGCCGCAAGGGCAGCCACTGCCACTGGGTGTCGCAGGTGGCGGATCCGGAAGGCGAAGACTGTGATGCATAGTCCATGCAGGCCGGGACTCCATTTGGGGCACCACGCAGGTGGACGGCGTCCCGCCACACATCATACCCTGAGACAGCCCACTCGTGCAACTGGACCCACACATACACTCCTTGCCCTCTCTGGTGCGAGCTTGGGGCTGCCTGTGCAAGCGCTAGCCTCGCAGGTGCACATGCATATTGGGGGAGCGAGGGGAGGACATGAGGGCTGGGGCGAAGATGACTGTATCACTGTCAGTGAGTACAAGGGATGACCCAGATGTGGAAAGGAAGAGACGTGTCCCGTGTGTACTGCAACTAGTCGCCAATCCAACTACCCCCCATGTCCGGAATGTAAGCCCGCACCTAGGCCCGCCCATCCGCCACATCGAATATACCACCAGCACAACAACCTTCCCATTCGAAACACTGACTGGGGGTGGCGACCAGTGAACAAACATGTGTAGCCTACCCACGCGTACATGTGGGCCCACCATTATCCATGTCACCTGCGGCAAAGTCATGACATGCGCAATGAGGGAAGTGAGGTGAGCTGTCCGCCCCACGCACAGAAGGTGCATCAGCTCCACAGACCCAGCAGCGAGTCCAGCAGGGGTCACATGTGCAGGGGCAGCTGTGCCCGGTGTGAAGGCACATGCACATGGACAGCACATCGACCAATGTGTAGTCTGCCCACATCTACAGTCCATCATCATGCGGACATAGGAATTGTACACAGGGCAACACATCTTAGTGGGTGCACCCACCGTGACCAACAATGCGCAATCATCGACGTACCCGCCCTGTGCATGGCCCCCCACC
This sequence comes from Calotriton arnoldi, assembly GCA_963921515.1. Lineage (NCBI taxonomy): Eukaryota > Metazoa > Chordata > Amphibia > Caudata > Salamandridae > Calotriton > Calotriton arnoldi. Next base: position 951,143 of record CAWUFW010002803.1, on the reverse strand, counting down.
CAACGGAGGCACATCCAGTGCCTCCATCCCACACACACAAGCCTTCCACGGAACATGCTGTGTCCAATGGTCAGTACAGAGTCAGCGCCCATCTGGTGGATCCTGAACAGGAGACACATGCACACACATGATAGCTCCCACTATGTACGTCTGCCACCTGGCACGTGCAATGTAACCTCTCACCTGTGACGTGTGACTGCAAGCACACAGCCGTCTTGGCATGGGGCTGTCAATGTGGACACCTGTCAATGTTTCGGGAGGTGTGATCCGTACAGTGCTGTACATAGGGTGCAGTGCTGACACCTACTACTGTCTCATATCCCCTCGTGCCACAGGTCCCACTTGTTTTGGCCGCTCAGCCTGTGCCCACATCGTCGTCGTCGTGTGCCATACTCATCCAGCCTCGGAAGCAGTGCCATGCTCAGCAGACATTCATGTTGCCGTGGCGTTGCCGCTTGACGAATATGCAGTCAGTCCCCATCAGCACGCCCCGCAAGTCATTGGGGCCTAGATCCCCATGTGCATGACCATGGCAGTGGTTTGCATCACTAGCCATTGCCATTGGTGGGAGACCTGTGTAAGTGTATTGTGGCCGTGCCGTCCCTGCTTGACAGCTGGGCTGTGACTCATGTGCTTGCTCAGTCATGTCAGTGATGTGAATGCGAAATTGCTATGTGTTGTGTTGCTCTGACATGTGTCCACTGCCATCTTCCCTAGGCGGAGACCGAACATTGACCGCCCATACCAATTGCTGGCGGACATGGAGGATACTGAGGTCATAAGGAAGTTTCGGCTGGACAGGCCAACCCTGCATCGACTGTGTGCCATGTTGGAACCCCATCTCCGTCCCCGCAGGGTGTATCCGACAGCATTCACCCCCACGGCTAAGGTGATGGCCGCCATGCATTTCTTCGCCACTGGGTCATTCCAGCACACAGTGGGCAGTGGAGGAGGGATGTCCCAGCCCATGTTCAGCAAGGTGCTGAGGGATGTACTGGCAGCCATGATGCTGTACCGAAACAGGTACATCAGATTCCCCAGGGCTCGTGAATTGGCGGCAGTGAAGGGTGCATTCTATGCCCTTGGCAGGATCCCACACGTCGTTGGTGCCATTGATTGCACACATGTTGGCCTTGTTCCACCACAGGCCACTGAGCACCTGTACCGCAACAGGAAGCACACGCACTCCCTGAATGTGCAAGTGGTGTGCCTTGCGGACATGGTGATAACCCACGTGTGTGCAAAGTTCCCAGGCTCGGCCCATGACGCACATGTAATGCGCAACAGCATCTTGCCACGACTGATGTCCAATCTGCAACAGGATCGTGGCTGTATTGTCGGTGAGTATGTGGAGTGGTGTAGCGTGCTGGTTGTGCGATGCTGTCCCCTGTCCAGTTGGAATAGCAACGGTTCTCTGTGTCCCTCACACCCAGGTGACTCTGCGTACCCGAATGGGGCATGGCTGCTCAGTCCATTGAGGAATCCTCGCACCCCAGCAGACGATCGCTACAATGAGGCACATGGGAGGACCAGACGTGTGGTCGAGCGTACCTTTGGCCTCCTCAAGTCCAGGTTCAGGTGCCTGGACCGCACCGGGGGTGCGCTGGCGTACTCCCCACAGAAGGTGTGCCAGATAGTGGTGGCGTGCTGCATGCTGCACAATCTGGCCATTCGGAAGCAGATCCCCCTCATTGTGGATGACGGAGATCAACCAGGGCCCCAGCCCGCAGACCAGGACAGCTCGAGTGAGGAGGACAGCGGAGAGGAGGAAGCTGGGAATGTGCGCCAGCAGCTCATCGCCCGCTACTTCACTTAACGGTGAGTGTCCATGTACGACGGCTGATGTGTCTGTATTTGTGCAGGTGTGTGTGTGCTGTGTCAGGGTGGCCTTTTGTACACTGCGTGCTGTGTGTCAACGCTCCATGCCCAGGTTAGTATGCCACTGATGGTGGCTGTGGCATTGTGCCCTATTGCTCTGTGCGATGTGTGTACATTGCTTGTAGTTGTTGACATGTACTGTGTGATGGGTGTGTGACACACTCATTGAATGTGCTCCTGTTCTGTCTCCCACCCCTAGGTCCCTACAGGCCCTCCGGTTCCATTGCCATGCCACGCATCAGGTGCCGTTCCGCTCAAGGTGGCCGTTGTATTCCGTACAATTAAAACACAGGGCACAGACAGCAGTTTGTGGAAGAGGTGCATTTATTTCAAACTGTGACATGTGATTGTGTGTAAGGTGATGACAAAAGTGGTGCGTGCAGTGACAATGAGCTGTCGGTCATGGCTGCGTGATGCTCAGGGTGTACCCACTGGTTCTATGTCCATAGTCCAACACACACATGCCATCCAGATGGCTGTGTGGAGTGGGATCGTAGTCCAAGTCAATGCAGTGGGTGGTCAAGGAAGGCTGGCTGGCTGCCTCACTTGCGTCTGGAGCGTGCGAAGTCCTCCCGGGAGATCTGTTTCCACTTCGGACGGCCCCTTCCACGTTTGTGAGGGGGGGTGCCTGCTTGCGACCTGCTGGTGGTTGAGGTGTGCTCACTGGCTGTGGACGCAGGGGAACTGGACACTGCTGCTCGACCCTGCGCCCCGGCAGGTGGTGGCAGAGGGGGAGCTGCTGTCCCTGGCTGTGACCTCACCGCCACCACCAGCTGGCCCATGAGGTCCACGAGTTGGCCCATACGGGCGTCCATGGACCTCAGCACCCCCAGCACCTCACGCGTGTCTGTAGCTGACCTGGCCCATTGTCCTTGGGCCTCTTCATAGGCCCCAAGGACTCTGGCCATTTGAGGCAGGGCATGGCTCCCAGGGGAGGCTGGCGTTTCCCTGACCCTGCTCCTCCTACCAGTCCTGCTGCCACCGGCCTGCCCACTAGCCACATTGCTCACCACGGTCCTCGCCCTGGATCCCAGGGTGGATCCAGTCGTCCGGGCCACCACCTGCGCTGGGGCTGGGGCCAGCGAAGACGTGGTGGCGGTTGCGGCAGTGGTAGTGGCCGCAATGACCGTGGGTGTGGCCGCAATGACCGTGGGTGTGGCCGCAATGCCCGTGGGTGTGGCCGCAATGACCGTGGGTGTGGCCGCAACGACAGTGGCAGCAGGGGGCTGGGAATGTTCAGCAGCCCTGGATGATGGGTTGGTGGGTAGGAGGGGTCCTGGGGAGCGGCTGGGCCCTGCCACACTAGATGGGCCTGCTTGGTGGTCCGTGTCCGAAGAGGAGGACAGATCCTCCACATCCGTGTGTCCTCGTTGGGGGCTTGTAGGCTGGCTGTGCTGGCTGCTGACTCCATCCCCAGCATCCAGCAGTTCGTCACCTGTGGAGAGAATGAGATTTGTTATTGTGTTGCACCTGGCGAAGTCTGTATTGGTTGTCTGACATTCTCCGTTCGTGCACTCTCGTGCACGTGTGTCCCGGAGGCGGGTGTGTGGCTGTACAATCTGTTGTTGTGTGTGCTTGGCAATGGGACTGTGTGCTGTGCACATGTGGCATGGGACGGATTGGCTATGCCGATGGGTGTGTTGCTGTGCTCCTACTTATTGTGACTCTGCTGTATGCGGGCTCCAGGCCCATCCTGGGTCTGGTTTGTACTTTGCTTTTGGGGTGCATATGGAACGCTTAGGAACGCATTTGGCAACATGGGGGTCATGCCCCAGGAACGCATTTGGGATGGAATATGCTTTTGGGGTGCATATGGAACGCTTAGGAACGCATTTGGCAACATGGGGGTCATGCCCGAGGAACGCATTTGGGATGGAATATGCTTTTGGGGTGCATATGGAACGCTTAGGAACGCATTTGGCAACATGGGGGTCATGCCCCAGGAACGCATTTGGGATGGAATATGCTTTTGGGCTACATGCTGTGAGCCATGGGTGCCGAACGTGACATGTGTTGTGGCAGCATGACAGTGCATGGTCTGAGGTGTGTGCATGCCTGACATACCCTGCATATTTGCTGTCTGTTGTGATTACTGGACATGGCATTGGACGCATCGTTATGAGTGTGTGATGGTTGTGTGCCACCCGACGTATTGCAGTTGTCCCATCTCCTTGGTGTGCGTGCTGCCCTGTGCCATGTGCATCACTGCAGTGCTCGGGGGGGGTGTGGCCCATGTTGTGTGTTGTTGCTCACAGTGTGGCGTGCGCTTCATTGACTTCTGGCACATGGTTGGTCATGGGCATGTATCTTAGCGTGACTGCTGTATGTGTGGCAGCTGTGCGGATGACATGCCTTTCATGAGACTGGGGCTGACGGATGGGATGGATGGTATGTTGTATGTGCATGGTGTGTCTGTGTGTTTGATGGGTTCAGTGGTGTTCGTGTGCATTTATGTTGTTCCGCTCTGTTGCGTCTAGTGTTGTTTGTCTTACATAGGCGTAGTTGTGGGGTGTGTGGTTGACAGGCAGTAGGGGCTACATGGACAGGACTTCAATGGTGTTTCGGTTGTGTGTGATGGGTTGCACAGTGGCTGCCGTGTGGTACTATATTCAGTGTGGCTTGTGCATGCAGACGTGGCTCCTTGGGTGTTGCTGTGTCTGTGATGGGTCATGTGGGGTGTGAGTCTGTGGTTCATGTCCGTGTGCACATTGTTCACTTGTTCGTGACAGTGGGCGGTGCTGCGTGTTCGTCTGCTACGTCACATGTCCCATGTGTTGGTCGTGTTACGGTCCTCATGCCTCCAGTAATCCAGCCCTGTCCAGTTTCCCACCTGCAGGTTGTTCGTGCGTGCACTGTACTGGATGCCACATGGTTCTAAGCGGGGGTGCTCCATGTTGCAGGTCTGTGGGGGTGGGGGCGGTGTTGTGGGTCGTGGTGATGGCTGGACACCCACTGACACCGATTGTTGTGGACCGTGATGTCTACCTTTCGGCTGTCGGTGTGCACTGCGGTGGCTGACACGTGGGTGTGGGGTGGGGGATGCTCCTCCTTGCTGTGCTGTGGGACTAGGGGCCTGGTGTGTGTTGTACTTGAGCTGTCCACCCTCCCACCCACTGCACTTTGTGTTCCTGCCACTTACCTGTTACTTGTCGGTTAGTGCAGCTATGGCGGACACATGGGTGTGGTGGGTGCTCGTTGTGGCGCTTCTGGCATACTTGGGGACCTGTTTGTGGTTACGTGGCTGGCTGAGTGTACACATGCCCCCACGTATCTTACAGTTGTTAGGTTTGGGCTGTGTGTGGTGGTGTCTGTTGCATGTGTGTGTGATGTGTTGTGTATTGTGTGCTGGACATGGGGGTGTTTGTCCCTGGGAGCTGTGGCATGGTGGTAGTGCATGTGAGTACATAGCGGTGTGCTGGTATACATTAGTTTGTACTTACCAGCCTCCACTCCCCCTGCTAATCCGGCGAGGATCTCCGGATGTATAATGACTCGCACCTTCTCCTCCCACGCTTTGAAGGTCTTGAAGAGCGCGGGATTCCCTCCGCCAGTGACGGCAGCCAGCTCTCTGTTCTTGCTCTCCTTCTTCTTGACCAGGCTCTTGACGTCATTCCACCGTTTGTTTATTTCAACTCTGTTCCTGGGCAGGGTCCCGACTGCATTGACCTGGTCTACGATCCGGTTCCACATTCTCTTTCTGGTGGCTAGTGGTGTGTGCTGGACCAGGTTCCCATAGATTTGTGGGTGCACCTTGATAATCTCGTCGACCATGACCGTCAGCTCAATGGGCGTGAACTTGGGCATTCTTTGTGGTGCCATGGTGTTTGTGGTGCTGGTGCGGTGTGTGTTGTGTAATGTGCAGGGGGTTTGTGGTGCCGGTGTTTGGTGGTGGTGGTGGTGGTTGTGATGTGTGCGTTTCTGTGGTGTGCTGCTGTCCTTGCTGTGTCACTGTGTCCTCTCCTCTCCTCTCTAGTTTGCAATGTTGCAAGGGGTTGTGGTCTGTGGGAGTGCTGCTTTTGTACTTACCTATGTGGGTGTGTCCTCATGGTCTGTTGTTTTCAGGTGTGTTGTGTCTGGTGTTCTGGCCTTTGTATTTTTTGTTTGTCCAGGGGGGGTGTTTTCGGGATGTGTACTGTGCTTGTGTATTTGTGCGTGCCTTGCTGTGTGGACTTGTTGGCCATGTTGTGTGCGATTGTTTTTGTCAGCGGATGGTTTCTGTGCAGGGACGTGGGCGCCATGGCTTCTGCCGTGTCAATTCTCATCGGCGTTGTTTGCGCTGGCGGGCGGTATATTTGTGGTTTACCCGCGCTCATGGCGGTGCGATCGTAATTTCACGTGCGGTGTGTCGGCCGTGAGGGCGGGCGGTTTTGTGTTGTCGTGCGTGTTTCCGTCCGTGGCGGGCGGTTTGACTCCGACTCGGACGAGGGCGGGCGGTATCTTGTGTGGTTTTTCCGCCGATGGCGGTTTTCGGTTTGTGTAATCGTAATGGCGTGGTCGGTGTTCAGACGGTGTGTGCGGGCGGATTTTTGCCGCTTTCATGCCTGGCGGATTTTTTTACGCCGGGTATCGTAATGGGCCTTAAAGTATTGTAACCAGCATTACAAGAATGGTGAAAAAGATAAACAGTTCATCCATCATAACATAACTATATGATCATACTCATACATCACACTGCCTATACTATTGAGAGCATAGTGGGAGTACCCTCTTCCAGATCCATTGGGATAGCCTAACCCCCTATACCTGAGTGTGATGTACCAGGAAGACGGCCTGTGTAGAACAGGCTATCGTCCTTTGCAGAATAGAGGTCGGAGTCAGCTGGGCTGCATCTCAGCCACAATGCGTCTCGTTCCAAGACAATCCCACCATAAGTGCTCCTCTGCCTAATGTAACACAGAGGCCGTTCATGTAATAAAAGCACTGTTTCAATCGCACTGTCTCAAAGGTGCAGAGCTGATGCGATGGTTTGTATGGAGCCTTAGAGCTGTCTTTAATGGACAATGTAAATGCAAGTGCATTGCGTTCTATGTGCCTAGCCTTGTACAGAGTGTACAAATAAAATGCCAATAATGCATACTAAGAAATATGCTGCATGTAGAATAACTTCTCAATATATTATCATGTGAACATAAATCATGTAAAAAGTCACTATTAGAAAATGATGTCAAGCTAAAAAGTGAAACTAAAATGGAGACTGAGCACGGGTCCTGTTGTACATTACAACACTTGTTGTGGAGTGTCCCTGTGGCTGATTTCTGTTGCCCGTTGTTTTTGGTGGTGGGTCCTTGTTAGAAATGGGGTTCTCTAGTTGGCAATGGTTTGCACCTTTGTCCAAATAGGGACCCTTCCTTCTAGTCAGGATAAGGGGGATACACTACTGAAATAATCCCTGCTCACCCCCTTGGTAGCTTGGCACGAGCAGTCAGGCCTATCTCAGAGCCAGTGTGTGAAGCATTTGCACATAACCAACAGTAATACAGTGAAAACACTACAAAAGGTCACCACACCAATTTTAGAAAAATAACCAATATTTTATCTGTGTAAACAAGACCAAAAACGCGAAAAATCCACCATACAGTTCTCGGTAATCTCAAAAATGGACTTAAAATACACTTCCTTAAAGTTGATAGCTCCGTCTGGGGCTATCACGGCGTCGTGAACAACAAATTCAAACAGTTCTGGCTGACCGCAGCATCGCGGACCAGCTACGTTGTCGGGAGTACCAGAAAAACAGTACCTTTAGAAATGCAGGGCGTCTGCGACCTCTCGTTGAGCTCCGAAGAGCCGGCAGGCGTCAGTTCCGGAGGTCGGTGCAGGAGTTGGCAGGCCCTTGAAGGCATACGCGTTGCAGATCGAACTCCTCGCGGTTGCATCAGCAGGTGTCGGGGCTGCGGTGCGAAGTGCGGCGTGCGGTGCCCTCAGGTCGCGGTGAAGGCAGTGGCTCGGTGGTGGTCTTTCAGCGGCATAGGTGAGACCAGGGCTGCAGTTCAAAGTGATGCATTGCTCGTCGCGGTGCTGGCAGGTCACAGTGCAAGCAGCTGCGTCGTCATTGCTGAAGCGCTGTCGTCGGCTGACGAACTGGAGTTGATGGCGCCGGTGTCGGTAGGCCAAGGCTGCGGTGCGGGATGAGGGCGGTGCGTTGTGTAACTTACAAGTGGTGCCCACGAACCACGGTGCAAGTAGCGGCATTGATGTCAGCGTGGAGCGGCATCGTCGATGAAGCGAGGTGGTGCGGAGTGCGGTGCCCACAGGTCGCATTGCAAGCATCGGCACGTGGTGGCGTCGGGTGGTGGCATCGGTGAGACCAGGGTTGCGGTGCAAAGTGCGGCAGTGCCCTCTGCCGTGCCTTCAGGACACGGAGCCGGCAGCGGCGTCGTTGACGGCTTTGGGTTGCTTTTTCTTCTGTTGCAGCACAAAACACACAGTTCCCAGTACTGGTAGCAGATGAACTTGAAGTCTTTGCTGTTCCAGAGACTTCTTGAACAGCGGGCAAGCTCTACCTCAAGCCCTTGGATAAACTCACACAAAGAAGTTGCAGAAAGTTCAGTCCAGTCCTTTCACTGCCCAAGACAGAAGCAGTCACTGCAGGCCAACACAGCAAAACACACAGCAAGGTGGTAGCTCCTCCTCACAGCTTCCCCAGCTGTTCTTCTTGGCAGTCTTCTTGGTCCCAAAAGAATTCTAAAGTTCTGGGGTCTGGGCCCCAATATTTATACAGCATTACTCTTTGTTTTCTTGGGCAGAGAGTGTCTGTGCTTAGTCCAAACCAGTTTGGTCCTCTCTGGCCCAGCTTCCCTGCAGGAGGTGGAGACAGCATTGTCCAAGGCAGACCAGGCCCATTCAGGTGCAAGGAAATCTCCTCCCACTACTCTAAATGCAGCCCAGGTCTATTCAACCCAGTCCTGACTCATCCAGGAAAGGCAGGACACACCTAAACCCCCCCTCAGTGGCTGTCTGAAGAGAATGCACATCCCCAGCCCCTGTCACTCCAAAGCCAGACAGTCAATCCACAAACCAGCAGAGGCACACAGGATGACTAAGCAAGAAAATTCCCACTTTCTAAAAGTGGTATTTTCAAACACACAATATAAAAATCATCTTTCCTGAATGATGCATTCTTATATTCTGAGTTCAGGTATACTAAACTCCATCTTTCTACCTTGTCCAAATGGGAAGTTATACAAATAAGATGTTATAAATAAACTCCAATTCTATCCTTTGGGACAGATAGCCTTTCAATAGTGAAAACCCGAAATACACTGTATTTCACTATCAGGACATGTCACACACAACAGTACATGTCCTACCTTTCACATACACTGCACCCTGCCCACAGGGGTACCTTTGACCTACCTTAGGGGTAACTCACATGTAAGAAAAGGGATGGTTAGGGCCTGCCAAGGGGGTGCACTTACCAGGTCGACATGGCAGTAGAAACTGCGTGCAGACACTACAGTGGCAGGTCTGAGAACCTTTTGCAAGGCTGCTTGTGTGGGTGGGTGACACAACCAGTGCTGCAGGCCCACTAGCAGCATTTGACTTACAGGCCCTGGGCACACACAGGGCACTGTACTAGGGACTTAGTAGTAAATCAAATAAGCCAATCATGGAAACGCCAATCCATAAACACAATTTACACAGAGAGCATATGCACTTTGGCACTGATCAGCAGTGGTAAAGTGCCCAGAGTCCTAAAACCAACAAAAACAGGAGGCCAAAAAGCAAAAAGTCTGGGGATAAACCCGCTGAAAAAGCCAGGTCTAACAGTCCTCGATGTGTCTCAGGGCTTTTTTTCTATGCCAGGCTGAATGCATTGCGTATCAGGGAAAATTGAGGCCAATGGTTGGTCATGTTTATGATAATATCAACACACAACACCCTGGAGCTTTCCAGGGGAGGGAACTAGAGGCTACGGGGTATTCAGAGTGAGCTGGCCTCCAAACCTATAATGCACACACAAAGAAGCTACCCTGAATGAATAGTCATTTGAGACTAATGACCGAAAACTGACAAGCACTAAGCAGTAATTAGTGGGGTGCTGGGCATCTTAAAAAATGTAAAGGACTATCCCCACACACCACCAGGTGTCATGCTTCATCATAGGCAGTCCTTGCTCTCTAGAAACCGCATTTGGTAGAGAGCGGGCCTACACCTGGAGACAAGGAGGCACTTCTAAAATCTAAGTGGGGCCCGTGAGAAAGTGATTCTTAAAAACCAATGTAAAAAACAAGATACATTTATTCGCTGGGTATTTACCTGGTATTAAAAGCTAAAATGTATGACTACTCCCCAGTCCTTACTAAGATAACAACAGGCCCTGAGTCCAATAGAACAACACTCACAATCAACCCATGGTGCCTCAAACTTCCACATGTGCGGGCACAACTACTGAAAGAAACAGACTACTACTTCACAGAGAACACTGGCTCGGTGGAGTCGTCACAGATCCTGTGGGGGGCATACGGGGCGGTGATAAAAGGGTGAGCACTGGCACTAAAGGTTGGGCATAAGAGGGAGCTACGGGCCCGTATAGAGGCACTAGAGAGGGAGATCAAGATAGACAAGGGGCAGATGGCAAACTCAAATGATGATGCCGCTAGACATGCTCTTAACTCGAAAAGACTGGATTACACGCAGCTAGTAATGGAGGCAGCCAGATCCAAGCAAACGAGAATGCAACACAAAGTGTATGAACTGGGTGATAGAACGGGTAAATTGCTGGCCTGGCTGGAAAAGTGAGACTGGGCTCAGAGATGGGTTCCCCTCTTAAAGGGGGAAAAGGAAGAAGAGGTGAGAGACCCACAGGAGATAGCGGAAGCCTTCGCCTCCTACTTCACACACATATATACCCCCGCCAATATCGCAAATGCCACGGACTCCAGGGATTTGCTTGCCACCATCCCAGTCACCTCCCTCACACCAGAGGACCGAGAATCCCTGGAATGTGACCTCACGGAAGAGGAGTTGACAGTTGCCCTACGGGGAATAAAATCAGAGAAAGCTATGGGGCCCAACGGAATTCCAATTGAACTTCTCAAGTTAACTGCCTATAAGATAGTGCCCCCCCTCAGAGCAATGTATCAAGAAAGTCTCCAAAAAGGCTCCCTCCCAGATGACCGCGATTAGCATCGATTGTCGTGATCCATAAACAGGGTAAACCGGCAGAGGAACGTAGTTCCTACCGTCCCATCTCACTTTTGAATGCAGAAACAAAAATTTTAGCAAAAGCCCTAGCCAATAGACTGATTCCAATCATTAATAAAATTGTGCACCCAGACCAATCGGGCTTCATGCCCAGACGAAACACAACTCTTAACCTCCGCCAACTACATGGGGTGTTGGGGAGGGCAGGAACAGTCCAAGAAGACGTGGCTCTGCTTTCTCTTGATGCCAGGATGGAGTTTGTTCGATACGATCGAATGGCCCTTCCTATTTGCTGTCCTGGAGCGTATGGGCTTCGGCCCGACGTATATAAAATGGATAAAATTATTATACACAGACCCGACAGCACAAATAGTTGTCAACCAACACATTTCACGGCGGTTTCACCTGGGCAGAGGAACTAGACAGGGATGCCCCCTGTCGCCCCTGATTTTCGCCTTGATGCTCGAGCCACTGGCGACATGGGTGAGAAGGGACCCCCTGATTAAAGGATTGAAATGGTCGCAGCAACACGAGGATAAAATCTCTTTATATGCTGACGACAAACTCCCATATGTCGCGGCCCCGAAGAACTCAATCTATAGGATCCTTCACATATTTTCAAACTTTGGCAAACACTCTGGATACTCCATCAACTGGACAAAATCCACACTGTATATGCTCCATGGCCAGGTGCCACGCCTACCGAAGGAATGCGAGGTCACAGTGGCATTGGAAGGATTCAAGTACCTAGGAATTTATATAGCAACTGACACAACCCTCTTCTACAACAATAATCTTCGGGGTCCGCTAACACGACTGCAAAACGATGTCCGACACTGGTGAGCTCTCCCCCTGACCCTATTGGGCAGAGCGGCCCTATTTAAAATGCTGGCACTGCCCCGCTTCCTATATGTGCTTCAAAACACCCCCTTCGGGGTCCCGGACACATACTTCACCCACGTGGCGGCCGCGGTGCGGACCCTGCTGTGGGATTGCAACACATAAATTGACATGGGGGTGGTACGATGGGGGGATCTCCCTGCCTGATCTTAAGCTATACTACTGGGCGTCTCAACTAGCGGTAATCAACCAATGGGTCTACAGCCCTCAGCTTGAACCGGTCTATATGATGGACAAATTGCTGATGAGCCAGGGCGGCTACCAAAGGGCACTTTACACAAACCCCAAACATCAACACCTTATGGGTCCCACGGCCCAAACCGTGGCAATCTGGCATCAGGTAACTAAGAAAATGGGCTGGCACAAGAAAATAACGCAAGCGACCTCCCTGTGGGGATCAGAGCAATTAGGCACACTGAGCAGCTGCCCCGGGTTCGACAGATGGGACATGATCGGTATTGAGACAGTAGGTGACCTGTGGAAAAGCGGCAGGGTATCCACATTTACTGAACTTCAGGCGGAATACCAGTTGGCAAACTCTGAGACCTACAGGTACCTGCAGATAGCCATGCCATAAAGTCTGTGGTACCTAGGGGGGAGGCCCTACCAGAGGCGTCTCCGCTGGTGGACAGGTTGCTCTCGGAACACATGACCCAAAAGGCAATATCCCTGACATACAGAAAATTAATAAACAATAGACCAGACTCACTAGTCCGCCTCAGACAACATTGGGAGACAAATTTAGGAAGCTTAGAGGAGGATGAATGGAAAGAGGCGATATCATCCCCAAGGGAGGTGGCGATTCCAATGAGGCTCAGACTAATCCAACTTAAAATCTTACATAGGACATATCTCTCGGGGGGACCCTGGTTAAGACGAAAAAGGGGACGGACTCAGAATGCCTCAGGTTTTGCACCCAAGATGCTACCTTTTTCCATATACTGTGGGAGTGCCCCATGATTCAACCCTACTGCGAGGGAATCATAACTAAATTAAAAGAAGTTTGCGAGAAAGAAATCATCTGCTCCACACGGCTCTGCCGGCTCAACATATGGGAGGCTACTGACCTGACCAGTACTGAGCAGACCTGGGTATCCCTGGGGTTGGCCATAGCTAAAAGAAACATTGCCCAGAAATGGGGAGTAAGCGATAAACCTCTAATTGGGGAATGGGCAAAGGACATGGACAGATCCATGATAGCAGAAAAGGAGGTCTTCAAGAATAGGGGATGCCCGAAGAAATGGGACCAAAAATGGGCCAAATGGAATGCATTTCGGGGCGTACTCTGTATCTCTCCAACGGAGGAATTGAGAAGGGGCAGGGACGAGACCGATCATTGATAACTGTGATATATGTGATATATGTAACTGTATGCACAAGCTTACATCGGGACTTACTGAGACACTAACTGTAACGTATATTCCCAAGCTATATGTGACTTACCTTTCAACGAATTGTAATGTTAAAATCTTTAAATAATAAGAGTTTTAAAAAAAAGCTAAAATGTAGGCATTGGGGGAACTAGTACTCCGTCACCACCATTGTCGTCAACATGTTTCTGCCATTCTGGCCCAAAGGGTCCGTGGCATTCATCAGGACGAAATTACTAGGGCTCCTATCTTACCAAATCTGGTAGATGTTACCACTGTGTAGAGTGACCTGTGTCATCCTCTAACTGAACGGTATTTCCACTCCTCTCATCGGGGGAGAGGAGTGGACACGTCTAGGAGGACGGCGATGGACACACCTTGAGGCAAGTGTGACTACAGGGGTCCCTTTTACCCTCTTCCCATGGGGCAATTAGGACCCTGCCTTAGGGTTTAAGAAATACCGTTCAGTTAGAGGCTTTAACTTACGTGATAACTCCAATGTAAACACCTTCAGGCACTGCAAACTGTGATACTTAGTACTGCATTAGCTGGTCAAAGGCATCAGTCACACGGCTGGGATAGCAGCGTTAGATCCGTTCTTTGTCATAGACAGTGATTCTGAGGCAGTTTGATCAGCCCTCAGTCACAGACAGTACCAGGGGGATGAGTACTGTCCTGGGCACACGCGGTGAGGGTATTAGCAATATATCAATCCGTTACGAAACGTTATATGAATGCAGAGGTCGGCATCAGTATTGGAACAAAAAGAGTTTATTTATATCTCAACACCAACTATGTTGAATACAAAAAGCCAGCCGACACGTGTTTCATCACTGGGAGAGATCCCGTGACTCATCAGGGCTAGAAAGCGAATGTAACAGAAGGAGTGCTGACCCCGAAGACCGGTGATAATTCCAACCCAGTGTGGGGTGAGCTGGAGGCTGGAGCAACTGGGCTGGTAGGCGCTGGATGTGGCGCCACGATTGTTACAGCGATGGTATGGGACCGCGGGCTGAAAAGCAGCTGTTGGCGGGCATGAGGTAATGCCTGGGTTAGGAGTGCCACAGCACTAAAGGGGTAGAATCCTGAAGAGGCAGGTTGAGGCTGTCCAGTGTCCGGCTTGGTGAAGTGTAGACCGTCAACCAGGCGGAGTGCAGAACCAAGCACCCGGGTGCGGGAAAACAAGGGTAAATTCAAAATTGGCGGGATATCGCAGAAGTCTGGAATCCGGTGCGGAGAAGGACGTCAGGACACTGGAGCCAAGTTGAATTTACCCTTGTTTTCCCGCACCCGGGTAAGCTTGGTTCTGCACTCTGCCTGGTTGACGGTCTACACTTTCACCAAGCCGGACACTGGACAGCCTCAACCTGCCTCTTCAGGATTCTACCCCTTTAGTGCTGTGGCACTCCTAACCCAGGCATTACCTCATGCCCGCCAACGGCTGCTTTTCAGCCCGCGGTCCCATACCATCGCTGTAACAATCGTGGCGCCACATCCAGCGCCTACCAGCCCAGTTGCTCCAGCCTCCAGCTCACCCCACACTGGGTTGGAATTATCACCGATCTTCGGGTCAGCACTCCTTCTGTTACATTCGCTTTCTAGCCCTGATGAGTCACGGGATCTCTCCCAGTGATGAAACACGTGTCGGCTGGCTTTTTGTATTCAACATAGTTGGTGTTGAGATATAAATAAACTCTTTTTGTTCCAATACTGATGCCGACCTCCTGCATTCATATAACGTTTCGTAACGGATTGATATATTGCTAATACCCTCACCGCGTGTGCCTAGGACAGTACTCATTTTACAGTGTGGATCCTGCGATTCACACATTTCCCAGGGGTTATCGGGTTACTCCCCTGACCTGGAGGCACCGCATGCATATAAGCCTATAGTTAGTACACGCAATAGCCTGAGCGCCACTTTCCTGTCTTAACTAAAAAAAAAACACCTAATCTCCAGTACCAGGGGGATGTCAGGAGATGAGTTCTCAGACACAGTCAGTCAGACTGGGGCAGGAGTGTCAGAAGATCGTTCCTCATGAATAATTTGGACAGCTCTGTCTTGGGAACTTCTCTCAGTCACAGACTGTGACACACAGTCGTACCCAGTGACACTGGTCAGGAAGTCGGTTATCGGGAAGTCGGTTATCGGTCACTAAAAGTGACATTGAGCGAGGGGGGCCAGTCGTCACTCACTGACAGGGACATGGAGATTGAGCCATCAACTCTGTCAGACATTGAGACGGGAGATCAGCCGTCAGTCACAGCCAGTGACAGTGGGACAGGGAGAGATTAACCAACCCTCAGTCTGAGACTGTGCGGTCAGGACTCATTTGCAGACAGAGATCCTGGGACAGGGAGATAAAATCTCGAGTCACAGATCAGTCAGGAACACAGCGAGGTCGGTTTCCTACCGACAATAGCACTGAGGCAGCGCTGTGGTGACCAGCCCACAGTGCCCAGCTGGTCAGTTCACAGATCCAGTATGGAGAGTTACAGAGCGCTCGATTCCCTGAGGAAATGCACATACACAGTTCCGCCGTGCTCACTACCCCTTCTCCCCCCCCCCCCCCTCTATCTGGGGGCGGAGGGCTTTGTTCTCATCCGAGGGTCTCCTCACCGCAGGCCACAATAAGAAGGCGCATCTGGGAATGTGGCGTTTCCCTGGAAACGAACGCAGAGACTGCTCTTCATTCCACCCCTCCTGCTGACCCCCAACCCCCTCCCGCTGACCTCCTCCCATCACACCGCCCCCGTGCTGACCTCCTCCCTTTCTAGCCTTGCCACCGTGGACCCTCTGATCACATTTCCATCTGCTGTTTCTGATCTGGTATCCATGGAGACTGTCTCCAGAGCAACCCGAGGACTCAGCAACATACACCCAAGGTATCTCTGGACAGGCCAATCAGTGACAAGCAGCAACAGCATGGATAAACCGAGGGACCAAACCCATCTCTTGCAGTGACGCAGAACCGCACCTGCATCTCGGGATGAAGTACAAAGAGAGCAGCACGGCCGAGCCCTTTCATTCCTCCAATTTCGCTGGCACGTTTATTTATGATGCATGGCTTTGTATAGCGCGGACCCACTGCTAGTGAGGCTTCACAGCGCACAAAATTTACGGAACGATGACAGGCTTACTTGTATGTCTGGTTGGAAGAATGTCTGGTTGTTGTACATCCTTAGATCAATGTTTACATCTTAGACCGAAAGGAAAGGCCCCCCTGCGCGGTTCCTGTTGCCTCGCAGCCAGGTAAGCCTATCCTCTCCCACCCCAGGAGTTTGTGATACCAGGTGAATCGGTACTCCTAGGGGGTAAAGTTACCGGTAATTACAAGTGATACTCACAGGGTCCCCTCAGAAATGAGGAATTATCAAGGGAATCTTAATTTTCCCCAAAACTGCAACAGGAGATCCCACCTTCTTTCACAAGGTGGAGTCTCTGAGTGAACAACCACAGGTGGAGTTACCGCAGATCTTGTAATCCCGAAACGCGCCATAACTCCTAGCTAAATCAGTATTACCGGTCACCTCGTTACGCAACTTTAAAGGGGTTATTTATGAGAGCCCTGCGCAGTGGCATAATGAAACTTGAGGGGGCCCCCCTGCGAAGTACATAGAACTCTCAGTCTGATTGATGAAGCCAAGCAAAGCCACCCTGTGTGGCTTTGAGTGTCCTCATAAATCTTGAGTAAGGCATCGCAGCGCAAATCGCTGCCTCGCCTTTCTCTGCGCCCGGGAGGCGTTCCATGGCCATTGTGGTTTGTTTTCCCATGCAACCCCAATGGATTTTGACGCTGCCCCAGATTTACAAAGTCATGTAAACCTGGGAAAGCGCCAAATCCGTACGCCTCCCGAGGTGAGGCATAAGGAGGGGAAATATGTTTATTTTTCCTCGTTTTTTTCCCCCTTTCTATGTGTGCTGCATAAAGAAAGAGGAAAACGCCTCTTCGGATTGTTTTTGTGCTGGAAGTTGTCCCTTCCTGCACAAAAACAATCCTGCATTCAACAGAGGCACCCTTGCACAATGGTTCAAGACTGCCTGTGTTGGCGGTAGGCTGCCGAAACGGCGCCAGCACAGGGAGAAAGGACAGCAATACATCGTATTGCATAAATGCAGTGCATTCCTGCCCTTTCACTTTGGCTTAATGCAACGCACCAAGATGCATTGCTGCGCTGCCCTACAACAGAATCCCTCAAATAAGGCCCTATATTTCCTAGGCTTCCTTCTAGAATCTAGAGCGAGATGTAAGGCTCATTTACATTTTATCAGTGACAAGAGTGTGATATTAGCAAATCCATTTTTCGTGGCATCAGTGATAATAATAAAAATTATTATATATAGAAAGCCTTCATCCACGGTTTTACAATTTCGTAGTACTGTCGGTACCACGTGTTGCGTCACCCAAATCAAAAATACTCATTTTATTAACCTCCAACGAATGAAGACAAAGCCTGTTCCTAAATTTAGCATGTGAACGAAAACATTTTCAGCAAGTGCATTAACACGATGAGGTACTTGACTGGTGATGTTTGCATCTTTCCAGAAGAGTCACTGCCTTACATGGTGTTATCAGTGCTTAATTGTAAAAACATGCCGGTGTCCTCGTCAGGAGGTCACTGCTGCTTGGCAGCTTGTACCACCCATTGCCCCATTACCCCTGCCAATGCTGCCAGTGAGAAGTGACAGTGGCAATTCAGACTATTCCAGTCCCCCAAAGCTATAAGAATAGCTTTGGCAGTAGGTATTAGTCATTTTTAAGTGTATTTAATTAATAAACAGCTGTGGTTTTGCTTATTTTTAAATTAGACATACAGCGCCACCATGCGCATACTGTCATTAGTGCAGTGTTGACAATTAGGTGCCAGTGCTGAGCACCGGAAACCACCCGCTCAAATTAAGCACTGGTGATCACTGCTATTCTATGGTACAGAGCTTGCCCTGTCAGTGCACTTCGGGGACTGGCTCTGTCACTAGTCTTGACTCCCATTACATACATGTTATTCATCTTTCTCTGCATGCATTAACCCATTCAGGGTTCTTACTAGGAATAGAACCTGTGACCTACAGATTTCAAGCAACTCTCTGCAGTAAAATGTGTTTAATCCACTGGAACCAGTGCCAACCTGATTACACAGGTATAACACATCCAGTTACCGACAACATATACCCTCAAACTGCTTACAAACTTACGACACTCAGACTCCAGATTGCGAAGGAATCTTCAAAACTCGAGCAAGAAGGTACTAAAGCAAGGCAGAATGTGTGCCACATGAATACACACATAGCATATCAGACAGTTCCAAGAAGTAGGCACATTAACCCACTGAAGTATATAGCTCATATTCAACTTCTAGTATGCAGACCCCTACATTGAAGCAATAAATAAATAGGTAGATAAATAAATGGAAAAAAAGAACTTGATAGATAAGAGGCTGAATCAGAGCATCTAATGGCAACTTCCCCTGGGCCCTGGGTTGGTTTTCGTATCCCCTTCTCCGAGATCAGCATCCGTGGAAGACACAGGTTCTCTTTCCTCTGAGGCACTATTTTATGTACATTAAACACAGACTACTTTCAGACCTAGGGATAGCAAACGTAGGTTGAGCGGCGTGGAGAGTCGGCGACTTAGCGTTTTCACCCCAAATGCCATTAATCGCATACCTGAGGCTGTCCCACATGGCAACCGGCCGTGCGCGCGCGCGAACGCACACACACGCACACACACACGCTCTCTCTCTCTCAAGCAAAGGAAAGATTGGAGGCAGGGTCAGGGGTGGTGCTCGCACTCTTAAGTCATTAAGTACACATCAGACAGCCGTTGCCCTCCAGCATGAACCCTGACCCTTCGCCTCGGGCTAGTCCAGTGAGCTGAGCCCCAGAGACTGGAGAGGGCAGAGGGGCTGGGCCCGGGGGCACAGTCAGGTCCTGGGGGCCTGCTCTACATTGCCGACCTTGCCCGCGGGCAGGTGCTCCGCCTTGTGAAGCCAAGCCTCGCTAGCGACAGACGTCAGCGTCATTATGAGAAGAGATACTGTTGAGTGGGGAAGGGCTGGATCTGTTTGTAAAGATGTATGACGTATCGCGGTGTGGGTAGGGGCTGCTCACGTGTCTCCGAGGGCCTCACGTGTTCTGCCATTACTGTCTGAGAATCTCAGTCTTGGGGGTATTTTTTATTTTTACAATTTTTTTGTATTTTCTATAATAAAAGCAAAGGCAGCCATGGACGGTCGTCTATTGCTCAAACTGTTCTGTGATGGGTTGTTCTTCTTAAAACCAACATCTCTATTGCTGGCCATTGTCAAACAAAACGTCATCTTCCATATGAGTTAGTTGACGTGTTACACAATTTATACCACGACATCGATACCAAAAGGCAAAATCTTTATCACTGAATAATAAAAACAAGTTTGCATTAGTACGCCCGCTGGTAAATGGGTTGTAAAGATTATATAGTTAGAGACACTTACAGCACACATCAATGAAAGGCGCATCTTCATTTGCTTTGTTTTTACTTACAACTATTTTGCTGCTTCCGACTTCTGCATTGCTTGTCATTTGCTAAGTGGCAATAGAGAAGGTTCGCGAACACAAACAAATTCCTGAGATTGCTGGTATTTCTCTAAATGGTCATGTTTCCAAAAGCGCACTTCCTGCACTGGGAGGCACAAACACACGAAACCGATAAGGGTTCCACTCTGGTTACCAATGAACTGGACAGCCATGCACTTCTTACATCTTCAAGACTGTCAGCTGTGCGGATGATGCTGGTTAAACTACTTTTAAGGTCTTGCCTGTCAGCCAGCTTAAGCTGTCTGGTTCCAAAAGACCTTTTGTGGGCTCACACCCCGCTCACTGCTTACCATAGTTTGGCTTTACTTTCACTCTCTTTTGTTTGTTTTATATTTAATGGCTTAATCTCGTCTTCTTTTGTCTGTCCTGGTCCTGGAGCGTATCCTCTTTATCATCCTTTAGATTGGCTGACTTGTATCCTTTCATTGTACAGTTTTAGGGAACTGATTTTTTCTTTTTGGTTCAGCACTTTATTTGAGTGACTGTGTTTTCCAGCTCTCTCGCTTGTGTGGTTCTCCGCCACCAAATACCTGCCCTGCGCCCAGTGTTGCTCTTTCCCTTGTGTGCAGATCATTCTCTCTCGTGTTTTTCACCTCGACTAACCCCCCCCACCTCCTGTGTTCCATATTGCTGTCTCTTTCAAGTGCTTCTCCTCAACACCCCTGCATTGACCTCTCCCTTGTGTGCTGCTTTTCCCCTCCTCCCCCAACTGGCTTTATTTCTGCCCCCACCCAGTCCTCCGTTTCCTCCCACCATACAGTTCTTTTTTTTTTTAAATGTAATATTTATATTTTTTGGAGGGTCAGGCAGTATCTTGTCCAGAGAATGCTGACATGCCCTGCTCCACATGCACATTGGGGAACCTGGTCACACACAATCCTGACCCCAAGTGCCTGCCCATAACCCAGAAATGAAAGGTCCTTAATGGCGTCATCTAGACCATGGGTACTCACAAACATTTGCCCAGGGGCCACAAAGTACGGTTTGTGGTGTGACCGAGGGCCGCACTGATGTCAGCAGGGTGGTGGTAGGGGGTATGGGTGGGTCAGAGATTGTATAAGGCCGTCTAAAAAAATGTTAAATAAACGGGCAAGCATTTCTTTGCAGGCTAATAAACTCTTGCCCATTTATTTACCATTTGTTTCTGGATATTAGTGCTCAGCAACTAAACAGCAGCTTGTGCTGCTCTTCACCAGGGGGGGCCGCATATAAAAGTCAAAAGGGCCGTACTTTGAGTATCACTGATGTAGACCAACACTGTTGTCAATCAATGGGATCAAGACCCAGGACTCAGGTAGCTGAAAAGGGCACAATTGTATTGGAAGGTTGTTGGGAAATTATGGCAATGAGAAGAGAAACAGAGAAAGAGCAAATACAGAGAAAAGAGATATGGTGAAACCATGTGGAAAGAAGGGAGAGATCTAGAGAGAAGAGGTGGTGAAGAGAGACACAAAGAGAGCGGAGGCAGAGAGGAGCATAATAGGGAGAGTGGAGAAGGAGAAGCACATAACGAGGAGCATAGCAGAGAAAGTGGTGACATTGAGGAGCTTGCTTGATATTTGTCTAACCACTGGCAATCGTTCAGGGTAGCATTCCAACCCATCGTTTTTTTGCCCTATATGCCTCAGATTAGACCCAGCCATATGCAAGCCAACCTTGGTCCTGCTCCAGTAGAAACAGTCCAGCCCGATTTGCCACACCAGGTCCTTTCTGAACTGGAAGAGAAGCATGCCCACCATGTGTGTACAGATAGTTGGTTGAAGTCCTTCCATTCTGAAAGAATGGATTTAACCCCCATTGTAACCATGAGGGTCAAGATAATTTTTAAAAGGGATTAGTATAAAGACATGAAAAAGGCTCCAAGTGCTATTGAGGGCAATTCAGGGATCCAGTCCATGTTCGGAACCTTTGTAATATGCTTTTTCACCTCATTCTAGAATTTTTTAATGTAATAGCAATATAGTATCATTTGTTTGAGATCACCTTTTTCAGTCCGGCAGCCCCAACAGCGATCAATGTCTATAAGGCCTTGCTTGTTTAACCTCGGGTGGGTCCAAAATGCATTATGAGCTGTCTAGAGCCTGCATTGAGCTAGAGATGGGGCACTTTAGAAGTGGTGAGAGCAGTCCATATATTTTTGCAGGAGATTTGTGTTTGCATGAAAAGGAATCCTGGTAAAAGAGACTTTCCCATATTCTTTGTAGTCTTGTAGTCATTTTCAATGTTTCATGGTCAGTATTTTGTAAATCTCGGATGCTCAGTGGCAGCCTTGTGAATGCTTTTCTGCCCTACTGGGTAAGTATGGAATGTTGCGTAAGTCAAGGTTCTCTAGACTGGTTTTATCTTGGATATAAGAAAACAGATAAAGGGAAGTTTTGGAATAAAAGTAATTGATCAGGTTAATCTTTTTCGTAACCCAGTCTTTATTTGTGAGTTATACCACAGTGAGGCCGAGGTAGAGAATTTAATTATGTTTGGAGCTACTGGTCTACTGAGCATATAGAGCTGAGACAGTGCTCTTAAATATTCTCGAGGACAATTCTGCCTTGATGTGTTTCATGGTGATGGTTAATATGAGGCTCAACGGATGAATCAAGTCCTGTTCAATGTGTTGTCATGGAAGAGGTCTAGAATGACTGATTGTAAGTCAATGAAGGCCCTGGCTGCATAGATAAGCAGTTTATCGGCGGAAATCTTCTAAGTTGAGTCCCACTAAATATTTTGGTAGTAGCAGTTTGTTGAGGGTTATTCTTGGTTTTTTTGAGTGCCATATGAATTTTGAAATGAAGGTGTCTATTTTTTAAAGAAGTTATCAGATACCTGTATAGGAGACACACTGATGAGGAATTTAACATATCTTGCTGTGGTCTCTAATATTGCAGGAACAGGTATTTCAGCTTGCTCTGTACATATGAGGATGTCATCGGCATATGCTTATGTCTTATATGAATCTGCCCTAAAAGGGGATACTCACTATGGTGGGGATGTCTCTAATAGATATTAGCTGGGGTTCAATTGTTAACAGAAAGAGTGAAAGGGGATAGAGGACGTCCTAGTCTTGTCACCTTTTGCAACTAAAAGCTGTTAGAGAAAGAACCATTGATATTAATTCTGGCTGAAGGGATTTTGTATAAATCAAATACTGTACAATTAAAACACCCCCCAATAAAAATCGGTCGAGGACTGCACGTAAAAAAATCCAGGAAACCTTGTCCAAGGATTTTTTCACTTTGAGTGCTATTGTGATAGTCAGCATATTCAAAAGGTTGCCCTTTTTGATGGCATGGCTAAACAGCCTAATGTTGCCTGAGGTAAATCTCCCTTCATGAAATTCTTTTGGGTTGGGTAGATTAAGAATTCCAAAATTGGTTCTGGCCTATTAGCTAAAATGTGTTCATAGATTTTACAGTCTACTTCAATATGGGAGATAGGTTGGTAATTCTTCTGGTCTAGAAGATCTTTCCCCTCATTTGGTATCACGACAATGTCTGCTTCAGTGGGTGGCTCTGACAGTCCTGAAGTTTGAACATTAGTTACACAGTGACATAGGGGGGTTAAGAGTTGCACTTTTCCAGGTATAATAATAAGGACGCAGAAGAGTCATTGAGCTTTCCCTCATTTCAAAGAGTGGGTGTAGGAAAGTAGGATCTGCTTCTTATGGTTACCCCCACTTTTTGCTTCATGTTACACTGTTTTTGACTAGTCTGACTGGGAGCCTGCTAATCAGGACCCCAGTCTATCTGCTTTCTCCCTAACCTGTTATATCATGTACTTAAGTATACTCCAGATTGGATACTGGGGTACTCTTGTCAGTCGCTAGTATATGGTACCCATGTACCCAGGGCATAGGTACCCCAGAGGCCTCCCATGGGCTGAAGCATGTATTATGCCACCCATGAGAGGCCATGAAAAATGGAACTACAGGCCTGCCAGTGCAGCCTGTGTAAGCTGGTGCATGCACCACTTACTTAAGATATAGGTTTACTATATCTAAGGGTCATTACACTTAAAACCTATCAGTCACCCCTATAGCAGGCCTTGACAATCCTGAAGGCAGGGTGCTGGGTCCTAAGTAAGAGGGTGCCACTGCATGAGCAGGACACCCCTACAGCCTACGGAGTCCATTCTCCCGGGTTGTTAGTGCTGCAGCCATTTACGATATATAGAGTGGCATTATGCGACTGCGTGATGACCAACTCTAAAACGGCTAAAAGCAACTCTATCGTATTTGGTATCAAACATTGTGGAATCCTCAGAAACGACCTTTGTGAGGTCTCTGGTGTTCCCGGTACCAGCCTTCTAGTCCCAGGCAACCCAAAATGGTAGCTGCCGACCAGAGACACATTTATGCCCTCCTGCTGCTGAGCCAAGCTCGAGCAGGGGAAGGCAGAACAATAGGCATCCTGTCACAGGGAGGTGTGACCACCTCCCAGACAGGATTTAGTGTATTAGGCCTGGGTGGGTGCGCTTGCCAATGACTGAAAGTCTGCATGAGGTACACATTTGGTGTGCATAGTCCAGTTCAAACCAGTCCTGGGAGCTGCTGGCTCCTACTCTGGCGCGAAACTGGACAAAGGACATGGGAGTAACCTCCCCACTGTCCAAACCCTCCCCTGGGAGGGTCCCCTGAATCTGTCCAACCCTCTCCCGTGGGTACAAAAGGGCTTACCTGGCTGTAGGACCCTAGATTCGACGTGGACAAGATTCTGAACCAGAAATTACTGAACTTCGACCACCTGGACACCCTGGAATTCGCTGGACTTCGTTTGGGCCCGATTTCGTCTCCCACTCCGTCCAAAGCATCGTCTGTGCCCGTGCACTATACAGGCTCCGTGCAGGACCTGTGGAGCATCAAGGACATCCGAAAACATCTCCCTTGGAGTGAAGGAGTCACTCCCCTGCAACCGCAGGCACCACATCACGATTGACCGGTCTGCTGCTCCTGAGCTCCTACGGACTCCGAAGGCTCCAGCAACACAGGCGGTGGGTTTCCGAATCCCTCAAGGTCTGAGCTGCCCTCTAACCACATTTGAGATCAGAATCCCTTGTGGGGGCTGCATTACCCGTACCCCTGTGCACCGCGTACTTTTGTAAGTGCATATGCTTGTTGGCATTCCCAAAACAAGTGCACTGGACTCCGAGTAGCCCCAACCTCTGGCACCATTTCCACCAAAGAACTTCGGCCTCCTCACACCGAGTGCTCCGTGGGCTTGAGGGTCATCTTTGCTTTTCTTGGGCTCCCCTGCTCCCCTTGCTCCAGGCTTGCCCTGACTTTCCTGTGTTTGGTGAGTCGCCTGGACCTTGCTGGTCCGAACCGTAACCTTCTTGACCATTTTCGTGGGTTGCAGCTTCCGAGGCTTGTTGCTGCTCCAGCCGGACACCGACCCCTCAGCACTCAACATCCTTCGTAGGACAGCTCGTATCCAGCTCCTGGTCATCCTCGACATCTCCTGGTCCCGGTGACTGCAGAGTCAAGAACCCCCTCAATGCACCTGAAGCACCCGACATCGGTGGCCATTCGTCTACCGAGCCCCGGGTCACCCCTGAGTGACCCAGACTCTGTCCCCTCTACTTTCAGGTACTCTTCATCAAGAATCCACCCTTGGATTCCATCAGACACTTTTCTTCTTTCCCGCAGTGGCATTTCCTTGAAGTCCCCCATTGAGATCGGGAAACGGTTTCCGACACCACTTCAGCCCTATGCACCCGCCTTCTCTGGGATAGGTAACTCTGGTACTATGGTATCCACGGGTGGGGTGGCTCTTCAAACTCCTATGATCCAAAGGGTTTCCTCGTAATCCACTGGGAAGGGTCCTTAAACTTTAAAACTGCAACCGCGACTCTCCCATAGAATTGTACGGCTCACGCAGTCGTGTTCCCACACTGCATCCGTCCTCCATGGGGTCCCTACTTACTCACCATGGGTGGTTCATTGGGGTCCCAGCGATTCTACATCCTCTAGACATTGTCTTGACTAGAGTCGTGATTCTTATACCACTATTTTAGTATATGGTTTGGTCTCCCCCTGGAGCCCACTGTGTATTAGTGCTACTTACGACTGTTTCTGTGCTACAGTATTGTTTCTTTGTGTTTATCTGCGTGTAGCAAATACTGTGAAGTATTTAGCGTGTGTTCTAATAATAAATACATATTTTTATAACTACTGTGTGGTTCTCCTTTCATTTAACCAATACAATAAGGTTGCATTCTGGTAAAACAAGCTGCTTAACATTCCTTCAAGACTAAGCCTGAAGGCTGATCTCCACAGCTACCACTTGGATAGCTTTCTAATGTTATCTTTGACCTCTTAAATCACCATAAGGGTTGTTTGGACTAGTACAGGGTGCCCACTTTAATTAGTGGACATCATATACCAGGCCAACTTCTCACATTGGTGTGCAGCGGTTGGGATTCAAGCCTGCATTGTTTTACCAGATAAATCTTTGTATTGATTAACTGAAAACCACTAAGTACTAGGTACATATAATACTAGCTTAGAATAAGTAAGTTCTACTGAACTTAGGGTTGGGTAAGTCAAGGGTCTAGCACACCCTTTCTACAACCTCAGAGAGTTTCGTGCCCACTAGGTTAGGTAGGTGCAACACCTCACCACACTTAGTATGTCTACTAAAGGAGATTCCAGTGGCTCTCTGCCCTCTAGATACAGTGAGCTTTTATTCCAAGAATTGAAAGCCCTGTGTGCCTCTAGAAAGCTGAAGACAGGGAGACATGCCAACACTCAACGTCTAATAGAGATGTTACTTCTTGATGACCTTAGGAAGACCCCTGGGTCAGATGAACAGGAGAGAGTGGGTGGGACAGGGAATGAGGACAGGTCAGGAGGTGACACCTTTTATGACCTAGACTCAAGCCCTTTCCAGGAGGAACAAGATGGTTCTCACCTGGATAACTCAGATCTTCAAGAGGGTCAGGGAGATGGCTCTGGGGAACCTCTCTTCACCCCTCCTGAAAGAGTGCGGATTTTATCAAGGAGATCTAGATCTCCCTCTGCAGAGTCACATCACTCAGGTCGGTCTGTAGGGACCTCTGTATCTAGCAAGAGGGACCACTCTTTTGATAGAGAATACCAATTCCTGGAACTTGAGAAAGCTAAGCTTAGGCTCAGGCAACAGCAATTGGTCCTGGACAAAGAGTCCCTAGAAGTCCAGAGAGCTAGAAAAAAGTTGGGACTAGAGTCCCATGGTGGCAGCAATAGTGTCCCTATAATTAAGGAACATTCCTTTGATAATAGGAACCTGAGCAACATTGTCCCTCCCTACCATGTTGGGGATAACATCCATAAATGGATAACTGCTTTAGAGAGGGCCTGTAAAGTTCAGAGAGTCCCTCAAGAGCAGTGGGCAGCTATCTTGTGGCTCTCCTTTACTGACAAAGGTAGAGATAAGCTCCTCACTGTTAGAGAAGAGGATGCTGACAACTACTCAATCTTGAAGAGTGCTCTCATTGATGGGCTTGGCTTAACCACTGAACAGTACAGGATTAAGTTCAGAGACACCTAGAAGGCACAGAATCAGCATTGGGTAGACTTTGTGGATAGTGCCATTTAGGCTCTGGAAGGCTGGTTGCTTGGCAGCAAAGTGAATGAATTCAAGGGATTGTACAATTTGATTATGAGGGAGCAGATCCTTAATAATTGCCAAAATCAGTTGTTGTATCAGTGCTTGGTTGACTCTGATCTGACTTCTCCCCAAGAATTGGGAAAGAAGGCAGATAAGAGGGTCAGAACCAGGGTGAAGCAGAAAAACCAGAACAATGGTGGTGACCAAAAGAAGCAAGATGTTAAAACCCCAGATAAGGGTGGGAACAAGGGTAAAGATCAAAAGTCTTCATCAGGGCCCCAAAAACCTGCAACTGGGGGGGAGTCACAATCCAACAAAGGTAAACGCAAAAAGAAACCTTGGTGTTATCTCTGTAAACAGAAAATGCTGATTGTCCAAAAGCCAAGGAAAATCCTCCTACCACCACTGCCCCTAAGGCAACTGCGCCCCCTAGCACAAGTACAGGTGGTGGTACAGGGAACAAGGGATTAGTAGGGTTAACCTTGGGCTCTGAGATGGGTTCTGGCCTAGTCAGAACTCCAGCTCAGGCTGTACTAGTCTGTGATGGTGGCATGGATCTTGCCACCTTATTTGTCAGTCCCAGTAACCTGGGCAAATACAGACAACAGCCTTTGATCAATGGTAAGGAGGCCATGGCATACAGGGACACTGGTGCAAGTGTCACTATGGTGACAGAGAATCTTGTGGGCCCTGACCAAATCATACTTGGAGAGATGTACAAAGTGACCAATGTTAACAATGTCAGGACTGATCATTCCTTGGCAGTTGTTAATTTCAGCTGGGGAGGGGTAACTGGCCCTAAGAAAGTTGTGGTTAGCTCAGACCTTCCAGTGGAGTGTTTGTTCGGCAATGATTTGGAGACTTTAGCTTGGGCTGAAGTAGAGTTAAGGACTCAAGCAGCAATGGTGGGCATCACTGCAGATGTGTTTGCTGTGACTAGGTCACTGGCCAAGCTGGCTAACACTGAACAGGCCTTGGATCCTGGAACAATGGCCTTCCAAGAGAAGGAGCAGGTGGGGTAAAGCTGTGTCTTCCCCCCAGACTCAGAGTGAGGATCAATCTCTTGAGGGAGATGATCTCAGTACCTGTGAAGGAACTGTCTCAGAGGAACTGGAACCTGATCAGGTTGAGGTCTTGGGGACAGGGGGCCCTTCCAGGGCAGACTTGAGTTTGGAGCAGCAAACCTGCCCCTCTCTTGAACCGCTCAGACAGCAAGCTGCTGCTGAGGCTGCTAGGAGTGTCAGTGGATCTCACAAGATCTATTGGGATGAGGGACTCCTATACTCAGAGGGTAGAGACCCCAAGCCTGGTGCCACCAGGAGGTTGGTCAATACCTCTGAAGTTTAGGTGCTTCCTACTCACCCTAGCACATGACATCCCCTTGGCAGGACACCTAGGCCAAAGTAAGACTTGGGACAGGCTTGTTCCTCACTTTCACTGGCCTCACATGTCAGAGGACACAAAGGAGTTTTGTCGCTCCTGTACCACCTGTCAAGCCAGTGGTAACTTAAGTCAGGTGGTACCACAAAGGCCCCCCTCATATCACTACCTGTGGTGGGGGTTCTCTTTGAGAGAGTTGGGATTGATATCATTGGTCCCATTAACCCTCCAACTGCATCTGGGCACAGTTATATTCTAGTGGTGGTGGACCATGCCACTAGGTATCCAGAGGCTATACCCCTTAGAACCACCACAGCTCCTGTGGTGGCCAGGGCCCTCCTGGGAATTTTTTCCAGAGTGGGTTTCCCTAATGAAGTCTGACAGAGGTACAAACTTCATGTCAAGTTATATTACTGCAATGTGGAAGGAGTGTGGAGTGAACTACAGGTTCACCACCCCTATCACCCACAATGCAATGGGTTGGTTGAAAGGTTCAACAAAACCCTCAAGACCATGATCATGGGCCTCCCAGAAAAGCTTAGGCATAAAAATGGGATGTCCTGTTGCCCTGCCTCTCTTTGCCTACAGAGAGGTCCCACAAAAGTGGGTTGGCTACAGCCCTTTTGAACTTTTGTTTGGGCATCCAGTTAGGGGTCCCTTGTGTTTAGTGAAGGAGGGATGGGAGTTACCTCTCAAACCTCCCAAACAAGACATAGTGGACTATGTACTTGGTCTCCGCTCCAGGATGGCTGAGTACATGAAGAAGGCAAGTAAAAACCTTGAGGCAAGTCAAGAATTGCAAAAAGCTTGGCATGACCAAAAGGCTGTACTGACTGTTTTCAGCCAGGGCAGAAGGTGTGGGTGTTGGAGCCTGTGGCCCCAACAGCTCTCCAGGATAAGTGGAGTGGACACCATACCATACTTGAGCAAAAGGGAGAGGTCACCTACTTGGTGGACTTTGGTACTCCCAGGAGCCCCCACAGGGTGCTCCATGTGAACAGGCTCAAGCCATACATTGACAGGGCTGACATGGGCTTGCTCATGACAACTGATGAGGGACAGGAGGAAGAGAGTGATCCACTCCCTGACCTCCTCTCACAGAACCCTGATGATGGGCCAGTTGATGGTGAAGCTTTGGCAGGCAGCCTCACTGACCAGCAACAAATTGATTGTAGGAAGGTCCTCAATCAATACAGACACATGTTCTCTCTGACTCCTAGTCACACCACTTGGTGTACACATGAAGTGGACACAGGTGAAAGTCTACCTGTTAAAAATAAGATTTACAGGCAGCCTGACCATGCAGAGACTGCAGCAGGACTGAGGTCCAAAAGATGCTAGAGTTGGGAGTAATTGAGCCCTCAGATAGCCCTTGGGCTAGTCCGGTGGTCTTGGTACCAAAACCTCACACCCAGGGTGGTAAAAGAGAGATGAGGTTTTTTGTTGACTACAGGGGACTCAATGCAGTCACTAGGACTGATGCTCATCCAATTTCTAGGGCAGATGAGCTTATTGACACTTTGGCCTCAGCCACGTTTTGGAGCACATTTGACCTCACTGCTGGCTTTTGGCAAATCAGACTAGCTGAGGATGCCAAACCAAAAAAAAACAGCATTTTCAACCCCTAGTAGGCATTATGATATTTATTGTGATGCCCTTTGGTTTGAAGAATGCACCTGCCACATTCCAAAGGCTGGTGAATAAAGTCCTTACAGGTCTGGAAGCCTATAGTGCAGCATATCTTGATGATATAGCTGTCTTTAGCTCCACCTGGGAGGATCACCTGGTCTACCTGAAGAATATTTAGGAGGCTCTGCAAAAGGCAGGCCTCACTATCAAGGCTACTAAGTGCCAGATAGGGCAGAGCAAGGTTGTGTACCTGGTCCACCTTGTGGGTGGAGGCCAGGTTCAACCACTACAGCGCAAAATCCAGACCATCATGGACTGGGTTGCTCCAACCACCCAGACTCAGGTCAGAGCTTTCCTGGGCCTGACTGGGCATTCCAGGAGATTTGTTAAAGGATATGGGTCTATAGTGACTCCCTTCAATGATCTCACCTCAAAAAGAATGCCCAAGACGGTTCAGTGGACAGTTAGCTGTCAGAAGGCATTTGATGACCTCAAGCAGGCCATGTGCACTGCTCCCATTCTGCAAAGTCCTGACTACTCCAAGCAATTTATTGTCCAAACAGATGCATCTGAGTTGGGGGTAAGGGCTGTGTTGTCACAACTTAATGCAGAGGGTCAGGATCAACCAGTAGCTTTTATCAGCAGAAGGTTGACCCCCAGAGAGAAACGTTGGTCAGCTATAGAGAGGGAAGTCTTTGCTGTGGTCTGGGCCCTGGAGAAGCTGAGGCCATACTTGTTTGGCACTCACTTCATTGTTCAGACAGACCATAAGCCCCTCCTATGGCTAAAACAGATTAAGGGTGAAAACCCCATCCTTTTGAGGTGGTTCATTTTCCTACAGGGGATGGACTACACAGTGGAACATAGACCTGGGAGTAACCATGCCAATGCAGATGGACTCTCCAGATCTTTCCATTTAGAAAATGAAGACTCAACTGGGCAAAGTTAGTCTCATCTCCTTACGTTTGGGGGGGGGTGTAGGAAAGTAGGATCTGCTTCTTACGGTTACCCCCACTTTTTGCTTCATGTTACACTGTTTTTGACTAGTCTGACTGGGATCCTGCTAATCAGGACCCCAGTCTATCTGCTTTCTCCCTAACCTGTTATGTCATGTACTTAAGTACACTCCAGATTGGATACTGGGGTACCCTTGTCAGTCCCTAGTATATGGTACCCATGTACCCAGGGCATAGGTACCCCAGAGGCCTCCCATGGGCTGAAGCATGTATTATGCCACCCATGAGATGCCATGCAAAATGGATCTACTGGCCTGCCAGTGCAGACTGTGTAAGTTGGTGCATGCACCACTTACTTAAGATATAGGTTTACTATATCTAAGGGTCACTACACTTAAAACCTATTAGTCACCCCTATAGCAGGCATTGACAATCCTGAAGGCAGGGTGCTGGGTCCTAAGTGAGAGGGTGCCACTGCATGAGCAGGACACCCCTACAGCCTACGGAGTCCATTCTCCCGGGTTGCTAGTGCTGCAGCCATTTACAATATATAGAGTGGCATTATGCGACTGCGTGATGACCAACTCTAAAACGGCTGAAAGCAACCCTATCGTGTTTGGTATCAAACATTGTCAGAAACGAGCTTTGTGAGGTCCCTGGTGTTCCCGGCACCAGCCTTCTAGTCACAGGCAGCCCAAAATGGTTTCTGCCGACCAGAGACACATATCTGCCCTCCTGCTGCTGAGCCAAGCTCGAGCAGGGGAAGGCAGAACAATAGGCATCCTGTCACAGGGAGGTGTGACCACCTCCCAGACAGGATTTAGTGTATTAGGCCTGGGTGGGTGCGCTTGCCAGCGACCGAAAGTCTGCATGAGTGGCACATTTGGTGTCCCGGTGCATAGTCCATTTCAAACCAGTCCTGGGAGCCGCTGGCTCCTGCTCTGGCGCGAAACTGAACAAAGGACATGGGAGTAACCTCCCCACTGTCCAAACCCTCCCCTGGGAGGGTCCCCTGAATCTGTCCAACCCTCTCCCGTGGGTACAAAAGGGCTTACCTGGCTGTAGGACCCCAGATTCGAGGTGGACAAGATTCTGAACCAGAAACTACTGAACTTCGACCGTCTGAACACCCTGGAATTCGCTGGACTTCGTATGGGCCCAACTTCGTCTCCCACTCCGTCTAAAGCATCGTCTGTGCCCGTGCACCATACAGACCTGTGGAGCATCAATGACAACCAAAGACATCTCCCTTGGAGTGAAGGAGTCACTCCCCTGCAACCACAGGCACCACTTTATGATTGACCGGTCTGCTGCTCCTGAGCTCCTACGGACTCCGAAGGCTCCAGCAACACAGGCAGTGGGTTTCCAAGTTCCTCAAGGTCCGAGCTGCCCTCTCACCACGTTTGAGGTCAGAATCCCTCGTGGGGGCTGCATTACCCGTACCCCTGTGCACCGTGTACTTTTGCAAGTGCATATGCTTGTTGGCGTTCCCAAAACAAGTGCACTGGGTTCCGAGTAGCTCCAACCTCTGGCACCATTTCCACCCAAGAACTTTGGCCTCCTCGCACCGAGTGCTCTGTGGGCTGTTGCTTTGTAATTTTGCTTGATATCCCCTCGCGACTCCTGTGCCTCCGGCCTGTGGGTCCTCTTGAGGGTCATCTTTGATTTTCTTGGGCTCCCCTGGTTTCTGCAGTTTTGCCCTGACTTCCTTGTGTTTGGTGAGTTGCCTGGACCTTGCTGGTCCGAACTGTAACCTTCTTGACTATCTTCATGGGTTGCCGTTGACAAGGCTTGTTGGTGCTCCAGCCAGACACCGACCCCTCAGCACTCGACATCCTTTGTGGGATAGCTCGTATCTGGCTCCTGGTCATCCTCGACATCTCCTGGTCCCGGTGGCTGCAGAGTCAAGAACCCCCTCAATGCACCTGAAGCACCCGACATCGGTGGGCATTCGTCTACCGAGCCCCGGGTCAACCCTGAGTGACCCAGACTCTTTCCCCTCTGCTTTCAGGTACTCTTCATCAAGAATCCACCCTTGGATTCCATCGGACACTTTTCTTCTTTCCCACAGTGGCATTTCCTTGAAGTCCCCCATTGAGATCGACGGCGGTTTCCGACACCACTTCAGCCCTATGCATCCGGCTTCTCTGGGATAGGTAACTCTGGTACTACGGTATCCACGGGTGGGGTGGCTCTTCAACCTCCTATGATCCAAAGGGCTTCCTCGTAATCCACTGGGAAGGGTCCTTAAACTTTAAAACTGCGACTCTCCCATAGAATTGTACGGCGCATGCGGTCGTGTTCCCACACTGCACCCGTCCTCCGTGGGGTCCCTACTTACTCAACTTGGGTGGCTCCTTGGGGTCCCAGCGATTCTACATCCTCTAGACATTGTCTTGACTCGAGTCGTGATTCTTATACCACTATTTTAGTATATGGTTTGGTCTCCCGCTGGAGCCCACTGTGTATTAGTGCTACTTACGACTGTTTCTGTGCTACAGTATTGTGTGCTTTGTGTTTATCTGAATGTAGCAGGTACTGTGAAGTATTTAGGGTGTGTTATAATAATAAATACATATTTTTATAACTACTGTGTGGTTCTCCTTTCATTTAACCAAGAAGGCTGCTCTCCACAGCTACCACTTGGATAGTTTTCTAAGGTTATCTTTGACCTCTTAAATCACCATAAGGGTTGTTTGGACTGGTACAGGGTGCCCACTTTAATTAGTGGACTGCATATACCAGGCCAGCTTCTCACAGTGGGTGGCTTTTATTATTTCCAACCTTGTTAAAGACTTACTAAGCTATTCTCTGCTATCTAGAGGTAGAGTAGGGATTGGTAAATATTTAAAATACTCCATGCACAATTTGTAGTTTATGGAACTGGTCCTTGAGTACTGGTGGTGATAGAATAAAAAAAAAATACTAGGAGTTTTTGGGAAGTTGGATGTTACCATTAGAATCTCTAATTGGTAAATTCTAGCCTTGCATTTGTTATAGTTCATATCGGTATCAAGTA
This sequence comes from Calotriton arnoldi, assembly GCA_963921515.1. Lineage (NCBI taxonomy): Eukaryota > Metazoa > Chordata > Amphibia > Caudata > Salamandridae > Calotriton > Calotriton arnoldi. Next base: position 916,713 of record CAWUFW010002803.1, on the reverse strand, counting down.
GTTTGCCCGCTTTGTCTCGTCTTTTAAATGTGAGTGCTTTATTATTTGTGACAATTAGATTGGACTTAGAGCTCAAGATATTATTGTATTCATATTTTAAAGTAATGAGTTAATGGAGTAATTCCAGTTTTGTGTGTTAGCACAGTCTCCAATTTGGCAATTTCTTTCTCAATTTCATCCAATATGGACTTGCCACCCCTATGTTTTTTATTCATCATAAGGCTAATCATTTCCCAGCTAATGGTACATTTTAAATCATAGGTTTTGTAGAGATGAGCGTAGTAGTAAATTTACCTTTTCTGCTTGGTCGCCCCAGATTTTTCACCTTTTGCTGCACCCTATATTTTTGCTGGATTTCGAACTCTGTGCACTTTACCCCTGCTAACCAGTACCCCTTTAAAGATGGCTGAATTGGCATACTCTTAACTGGTATATTCAACTTACCTATAAGTCCCTAGCATATGGGCCTGGAAGTTAAATGCCACTAGTGGACTGCAGCACCTTGTGTTATCCACTAAAGTGGTAGTGCAAACATGGCTTCAGGCCTATCTTGTGCAGCCTGATTGTAGCAGTGTAAAAACTGCAATTCAACTGCAAAAATGAACACTTTGTCAGGTCAAAACCTCAGTTGTAAATGTTATTAAGTCACCCCATGTAGGCCTTGTAGCCCACAAGACAGGGTGCATGGTATTTAAAAGTAGGACATGCAGAAAGTTAATGTTGACATATCCTTACAGTGTCTAGAACCCAAAAGGTATTTTTCACTGTGTGAGGCCTAGCTGCCCAATGTAGAAAAACAGAGGGCATATTAAAATACTAATACTGCATCTCAGAAATGGGACTAGCTAGAAAAATAATTAGACAACTATTTTAATAGCTATTAAAATCCAATTGAATGGTGATCTTGGATTTTAATAAATATTAAGGAAAAGAAACTTTAGAAAGTTACCTTTTCCCTTCTTGAAGTTCCTGGAGGCTTATTTGCATTTGCTCTGCAACTTCTCCTAGCCATGGATTAGCATTTGAATGGGTGTGAAAAAGGTCACCGTGATTGACAGGTCAAACTAAATGGGCAGGAGTGACTCCTTTGAGGTCAGCAGAAGGGTGGGTGCGATGAATATCATTTTTGACATTACCAGTGGCGGCTAGCACAGGTAAGAGCGGTGAGCTGGGGGCAGGGAGGGGGTTGGGTAAGTCGACATATGACGGGATAAGTAAAATTAAATAAATAAAAAACCAAAACCACTTACCTTGCGCACGCCGCTTCGCCGACTTGGCGATGCAGCAAGCGCAAGGTAAGTGGTTTTATTCATTTTTTTATTCAATTTTACTTATCCTGTCGTATGTTGACTCACCCGACCCCCACCCCGCCCGCCCCGCCACACCACCCCACTGCTCTTACCTGTGCCGGCCGCTACTGGACATTACACTGTCTAATCCTGTTTGCGTATCAAAGGCTGTGCTTGGTGTACATATAATACTTTGGAGCACTCTTGACATGAAGGTAACAGGATGCCAAGACAATTCTTGTGTATCGTATTGTACTGCAGCATTTATATATGGATTACCACCGCTATGTGGGGCGCTGAAGCGATTGCTTACATGGGTAGCACGGTACACCAAGTAGGATGTTTGGTTGGAAGGATCTTGTCTTTGTTTTGATCCTATGTGGGAAATGTTTCCATGTCGTGCGTGATGACCACCAAGGTGCAGTTATCATGTTATGGGACGCCTCGCGTAGCAGTGTGGTGGATGATGAAGTGTGAGAGACAGACACGCAGTTTTATAGTTTATGCTGGTAGCTTGGAAGGGAAAGGTCCCTTTCTGTTATTTCTTATGACATTCTGTTTAGCTGGTTACTGCACTGGGTTGTCCAATCTGAGATTTTGTGTATAGTGGTGGTCCTGAGCTTGCATGGTTGGACGGAGAGAGAAGTGTTGAGATCTGTTGGGACGGCATTTTTATTACCATCCCATATCTGAGTGTATTTGTGAGATGTAAAGAAGTGGTCAGATTGTATAGATATTTTTGACCTACAGTGGTGGACTATATTAAAGTCCTCTGAATTGTCGTACAATGTGTGACAGATCTCTTCAGTTATCCCTCGCCTGTTCATTTAGTGATGTCTGTTTTTTTCACTGTACAGTGCTGATGACGGACAACCCCAGCAGATATGTCATGTGAATTTAAGAGATATAAGTTATAATTTGCTGCTGATTGCTGTGTATTATGGTTTTAATATTATTATGGGCCATGACTGTTACATATGCAAGTACATATCAATATATTGCCACAGTGAACCGTTGGTCACCCCTTCATATCGGAAGCAGTTTGCTGGGTGAGTTGTTTGCTATTCGTGGCTTGTAAGCTGAGAATTGTGCTTGAGGGTGCAACTGTTTTCTGGGCTCTGTTGCCGGGATGTGGGTGGTGCAATTATCTAGGAATTAGCAGTGTTTTCAACTGTCTTTGGAAGTGTATATGCTTTTGGTTGCTTCTAATGTTGCCTGGTAGTGAGTTCCAGAGCTTGAATGCTTGTACTGAGAAAGCAGTGCCTCTGACGTATTTCTTCTCTTAAGGTAGTTAAGGATAAGTGTTGCAAGCCTGGAGTGAGGTTTTGTGTTTGGTTTGTTTGGCTTGAATTTAACTTGTAGGTATAGAGGTGCTTTCCCTTGGGAGGCTCTGTTGACAATGCACAGTGCTTTGAGCATTGCCCTTCTAACTATAGGTAGCCACTGGAGCAGGACTGGAGTCATGCGTTCTCTAGGGTGTAGGCAGAGAAAAAGCCTTGCAGCAGCATTTTGGATGAGTTGTATTTTGCGTTTGATGAATGAGGGTGCGCCAAGGTATAGGCTGTTAGCATAGTCAAGCATGGATTTTATGAGTGTGAGGATGCCTTGCACTTTATGTTGGTGTGCAAGGTATGGGTAGATGGGATGTAGTGTTTTCAATGTGTAGAAGGCACTCTTTGTGACATTGTTTGCATGTAATATTAAGGATAGGTCTGAATCTATGGTTACTCCCAGGTTTTTAACTGCTCTTGATGTTATTAGAGGGACTTGAAGTTCCATAGGCCATATGGCAGAAGGCTGGTACTTTTGTCATTGTCCGTAGGTCATAATCTCTGTCTTTGCTGTATTGAGCTCTAGATGGTTATTCATCACCCATATGTTTATGGCATGAAGGCAGTCACTGAGTTGTGAATTGTGCAGGTCTTCCCAGCTATACACTTTAAAAATTATTTGATTGTCATCTGCCTAGTTGGAACAGGTGAAGTTGTATGATTTAATCAGATTTGGTAGGGGGGTTCGGTAGATGTTGAGGGGATATGAAGGATCCCTGAGGAATGCAACAGTGTTGTGTGTGAGGAGGGGATGTGAAAAGTGCAAGGTAGATTACACTTTGTCTGTCTGTGAGATTAGAAGCAATCCATTTTAGAGTATTTTCACAGATTCTGAGATCGTGGAGTCTTTGCACAAGTGTAAGGTGGTGGACAGTGTCAAATGCAGCTGATAAATCTAGAAGCAACATGGCAGCTACTTCATTTTTCTCCACTGTGAGTTATAGATCATCCCTGATGAATGTGATGGCTGACTGTGTACCTCTTCCTGGTCTGAAACCGGACTGTTGGTCTGACAGTAAGCCATAATGTTCAGTAAAGTTAGAGAGTTGAGTAAACACTTCTCTCCCCAAATAATTTCCTAAGAATGGTCCGTTTGGTATGGGTCTGTAGTTTTTTGGGTCAGATGGTATCCACTGTCAGGTTGCTGGATAACCCTGCTTTTGTCATACCATATTTCTATCTTTGGGTTTAACATATACCACTGGCGGCACACTTAAACGGAGGGAAACAGGATGACAAGACAATTCTTGTGTATCCACTGTTTGATTGCTGGAAAACCCTGCTTTTGTACTACTAGACTTTTGTCTCTAGGTTTATTGGGGGTACAGTGGCTCCTGCAAATTGAATTTTAATGTTAGATGTGGGAGGATACTAGGATTACCATAGTACTCTCCTCACACACACACACACACCCAGCCCTCAGAGCCCAAGTTAGTTTGGCCACCTTGAAAATGCTCAAAGTGGGTAGAGTTTGGCTCTTGGAACGTTTACTCCATGGGTTAGGGCATGCCCAGGATTCATTCCCACCCACTAACTCATGGCAAGCATAAATGTGGCATTTCCAGGCACCCACTTGAGTACACTCTTGTATGTGAGGAAGGACAGAAGAGAACTGGGCCTGCTATCTGTGACCTGAGGGGAGCCTTCTTGTACCCAGGATAAAGAAGTGGACTCCAAGGGTCAAACGGCTGCCCTCCTATTCAAGCTACAGGGAGATAACAAGCTACAAGCTGTGTTTCCTGTGACCAGTGAAAATTGGACATGGCCTGAACCCTGCTGATGACCTCTGTCTGACACCCTGTGAGTGTGTAAGTGCCTCTCCTGAGGTCCTGGGGTGATGGATTTCGACATAAAGGACTAAGCCAGTAGGTAAAATCTTTGACCAGGACAAACCCGATTGCATATTCAACCTGTGCTCCATTGTGGTCAGCCTCAAATTGTGCCATGGTCCCGGACTACTGTGACCAGTGACTATCATTGGTGCTTTCTGCTTCTTGGCACTATTCCTACTTAAAATGTAAACACGTCATATCTCCGGTTGCCCTAATTGGATTTTGTAATTTAGTGTCATTTTGTTTTATTACATTTAACTCTATTTTTCCAAATTTGGTTTAGGATTTTTATTGTTTTGAATTTTGACTTTATTACTGTTTTGGTATTGCATAAATACTCTTCACATTGTCCTAAAAGCTTGTGTGCTCTGCGACAAGCAACCAACAACCAAAATACAGTAAAATGAGTGATGTTGACTTGATAAGAAAGTGAAGACTTTCCTGGTAGGGGCTTGAAGTCTCATAAATCTTTAAGATCATGTGATTTACAGAAATGAATCATTTGTTTCTGGGACCCCTTTGTTCTGAACTTACAAGATGAGAATCTATCTAGTGTGCCTTCCCATGGTAGACTAAAGTCCCCACCCATGATGATTGTTATACTCCGGGGAAACTGTGAAAGCATTTTGTTTAGATGAATCAAACATCTGGTTTACCTGCAGTTCAAGTGCAAATGTTTAGGCCATAAAAAAAGAGTCATCCTTTGGAATCTTGTAAGGAGCCATATATCTTCAGAGGCATTTTCTGATGTGAGTATCCTAATTCCTGAGCTTTTAGAGTTCAGTGTCACCACTCAGTTTTTCTTTTTGGATGAAGAAGAGCAGGCAAAGACCTACACCCATCTGTTTCTTATATGGATTCCTTTGCTTACCCTAATTCTTGTTTCTAATAAGAAGATTAGGTCCCCTCTTAATTCATGACAATATTAAAGGATCTTTTGGTGTTTAATGAGATGGCTCATGCCTTTGATGGGTGTGCAGACAGAATATCGAGTAAAAAATATCGAGTTGCACAAATATCGAGTAATAAATATTGTGGTTCAGAAATATCGACAGCAAGAATATCAACTTAAGGTAAGTAATATCGATTTTAAAAATATCGAAGTGTTTAATATCGTTTGCAATAAATATACTTGTTAAAAATATCGTTTTTTTAATTAATGTTATGTATTTTAGTATATATTTTATATGTATGTGATGTATTTTTTGTATAAGAATTGTTTGTATTTTTAATATATGTGTTACATTTTTAGTAGTTATCATTTTTTTTTATTTGAATTTTGCGTTTTTAGTTCCGTAGCGGGTTGTGGGTTTATAGGGTGGAAAGTAATTTAATTATAATAAATTAATTGATTATTTTTTATTTATTAATATTTGTTTAATTGAGATGTTATAGTTTTAAATGTCTAAAGTAAATTATTATTAATTAATTAATAATTGGTTGTTAATTAATGTTAATTAATTAATTGGTAATGAATTATGGTAATTGTGTAATTAATTTTAGGTGTGTGTTTTGGGGTTTATAGGGGTAAAGGGTGTTAAGTAGTTTATTTATTTTCTATTATTAATTTTTTGTTAATTGATATTAATTAAATTAATTAAAATGTTATGGTAATTGTGTAATTAATTTTAGGTGTGTGTTGTGGTGTTTATAGGAGTAAAGGGGGGAAGTAATTTGTGTTTAATTAATTAATATAGTTGTTAATTAATGTTAATTATTTGATATTTATTTTGGGTAATTGTTTTTTGTGTGTATTGTTTTTTCTTTTTAAAGGGGTAAAGGGTGGGTATTAAATACATTTTAATTACTTTATTATTAGTTGTTAATAGTAATAGTTTTTAATTTAAAAATAAGTTTTAATTGTGTTTTATTATTTTGAAGTTTAATTTAGGTGTGTGTTGTGGATATTATAGTGTTACAGTTTGTGTAGTCAATTAATTTTTATCAGTTTTTTTATTAATATTATGTTTATAATTGATTATTAATTATGTTAATTATGGAAGTCAATTTAATTTAAAATGTTGAAGTATTTTGTTTTTGGTGTGGTGTTATAGGGTAGGAAATAAAATAAATACATTTATGTATTAATGAATATTTTTGTTTGTAAATATTTTCTAGTTTAAAAACATTTTTTTAAATCTATTTATTATTTTATTTTATATAATATTTGCTGGCTTTTGTTATATGTAATTAATATTATATGTTTTCTTTTTATATATCTAATATATTAAATTTTTCATTTTTTAAATATTGTTTTTTTTTTAATGATTTGTTTTAATTTTTAATATAATTTTTTTTGTAACTGTTTGAGTGTGAATAGTAATTTTTGTCTCTCCGTTATCCAACACTTTCCTTAATGTTACACTCACTGGAGTGGGAATAGTAATTTTTACCTCTCCACTATCCAGCACTTTCCCTACTGTTGCACTCACTGGAGTGGGAATAGTAATTTTTACCCCTCCGCTATCCAACACTTTCCCTACTGTTGCACTCACTGGAGTGGGATTAGTAATTTTAACCCTACGCTATCAAGCACTTTCCCTACTGTTGCACTCACTGAAGTGGGAATAGTTAATTTTACCCCTCCGCTATTCAACACTTTCCATACTGTTGCACTCACTGGAGTTGGAATAGTAATTTTTGCCCCTCCAGTATCCAACACTTTCCCTACTGTTGCACTCAGTGGAGTGGGAATAGTAATTTTTACCTTCGCTATCCAGCACTTTCCCTACTGTTGCACTCAGTGGAGTGGGAATAGTAAATTTTACCCCTCCGCTATCCAACACCTATCCTACTGTTGCACTCAGTGGAGTGGGAATAGTAATTTTTACCCCTCCGCTATCCAACAGTTTCCCTACTGTTGCACTTTTTGGAGTGGTAATAGTAATTCTTACCCCTCTGCTATCCAACGCTTTCCCCATTGTTGCACTCTTTGGAGTGGGAATAGTAATTTTTGCCCCTCCGCAACCTAACACTTTTCCTACTGTTGCTCTCACTGGAGTGGGAATAGTAATTTTAACCCCTTTGCTATCCAGCACTTTTCCTACTGTTGCACTCAGTGGAGTTGGAATAGTAAATTTTACCCCTCCGCTATCCAACACTTTCCCTACTGTTGCACTCTTTGGAGTGGGACTAGTAATTTTTGCCCCTCCGCAATCTAACACTTTTCCTACTGTTGCTCTCACTGGAGTGGGAATAGTAATTTTAACCCCTTTGCTATCCAGCACTTTTCCTACTGTTGCACTCAGTGGAGTTGGAATAGTAAATTTTACCCCTCCGCTATCCAACACTTTCCCTACTGTTGCACTCTTTGGAGTGGGAATAGTAATTTTTGCCCCTCCGCTATCTAACACTTTCCCTACTGTTTCACTCACTGGAGTGGGAATAGTAATTTTAACCCCCGCTATCAAGCACTCCCCCTACTGTTGCACTCACTGGAGTGGGAATAGTTAATTTTACCCCTCTGCTATCCAACACTTTCCGTACTGTTGCACTCACTGGAGTTGGAATAGTAATTTTTACCCCTCCGCTATCCAACACTTTCCCTACTGTTGCACTCATTGGAGTGGGAATAGTAATTTTAACCCCTTTGCTATCCAACACTTTCCCTACTGTTGCACACATTGGAGTGGGAATAGTTAATTTTACCCCTCCGCTATCCAACACTTTCCGTACTGTTGCACTCACTGGAGTGGGAATAGTAATTTTTACCTCTCCACTGTCCAGCACTTTCCCTACTGTTGCACTCACTGGAGTGGGAATAGTAATTTTTACCCCTCCGCTATCCAACACTTTCCCTACTGTTGCACTCACTGGAGTGGGATTAGTAATTTTAACCCTACGCTATCAAGCACTTTCCCTACTGTTGCACTCACTAAAGTGGGAATAGTTAATTTTAACCCTCCGCTGTTCAACACTTTCCATACTGTTGCACTCACTGGAGTTGGAATAGTAATTTTTGCCCCTCCAGTATCCAACACTTTCCCTACTGTTGCATTCATTGGAGTGGGAATAGTAATTGTAACCCCTTTGCTATCCAACACTTTCCCTACTGTTGCACTCACTGGAGTGGGAATAGTAATTTTTACCCCTTCGCTATCCAGAACTTTCCCTACTGTTGCACTCAGTGGAGTGGGAATAGTAAATTGTACCCCTCCGCTATCCAACACCTATCCTACTGTTGCACTCAGTGGAGTGGGAATAGTAATTTTTACCCCTCCGCTATCCAACAGTTTCCCTACTGTTGCACTTTTTGGAGTGGGAATAGTAATTCTTACCCCTCTGCTATCCAACGCTTTCCCCATTGTTGCACTCTTTGGAGTGGGAATAGTAATTTTTGCCCCTCCGCAACCTAACACTTTTCCTACTGTTGCTCTCACTGGAGTGGGAATAGTAATTTTAACCCCTTTGCTATCCAGCACTTTTCCTACTGTTGCACTCAGTGGAGTTGGAATAGTAAATTTTACCCCTCCGCTATCCAACACTTTCCCTACTGTTGCACTCTTTGGAGTGGGAATAGTAATTTTTGCCCCTCCGCAATCTAACACTTTTCCTACTGTTGCTCTCACTGGAGTGGGAATAGTAATTTTAACCCCTTTGCTATCCAGCACTTTTCCTACTGTTGCACTCAGTGGAGTTGGAATAGTAAATTTTACCCCTCCGCTATCCAACACTTTCCCTACTGTTGCACTCTTTGGAGTGGGAATAGTAATTTTTGCCCCTCCGCTATCTAACACTTTCCCTACTGTTTCACTCACTGGAGTGGGAATAGTAATTTTAACCCCCCGCTATCAAGCACTCCCCCCCTACTGTTGCACTCACTGGAGTGGGAATAGTTAATTTTACCCCTCTGCTATCCAACACTTTCCGTACTGTTGCACTCACTGGAGTTGGAATAGTAATTTTTACCCCTCCGCTATCCAACACTTTCCCTACTGTTGCACTCATTGGAGTGGGAATAGTAATTTTAACCCCTTTGCTATCCAACACTTTCCCTACTGTTGCACACACTGGAGTGGGAATAGTTAATTTTACCCCTCCGCTATCCAACACTTTCCGTACTGTTGCACTCACTGGAGTGGGAATAGTAATTTTACCCCTCTGCTATCCAAAACTTATCCTACTGTTGCACTCAGTGGAGTGGGAATAGTAATTTTTACCCCTCCGCTATGCAACAGTTTCCCTACTGTTGCACTTTTTGGAGTGGGAATAGTAATTTTTACCCCTCCGCTATCCAACACTTTCCCTACTGTTGCTCTCACTGGAGTGGGAATAGTCATTTTTACCCCTCCGCTATCAGGCACTTTCCCTACTGTTGCACTCACTGGAGTTGGAATAGTAAATTTAATTCCTCCGCTATCCAACACTTACCCTACTGTTGCACTCACTGGATTGGGAATAGTTATTTTTACACTTTTGCTATCTAACACTTTCCCTACTGTTGCACTGATTGTATTGTGAAATTTAAGTTGAAATATTTTTTAATAGTTTAATGTTTTAATTTGTTATAGATTTTTGTTTATTTATATTTTAAATAATTAATATATATTTTTAACTTTTATATTATTTTAAACTTTTAACATAAATTAAAAATAATAGTTTATTAATTGTTTTAAAGTAAATATATATGTATGAATTATTATGTTTGGGTGTTTATTTTTTTATTAAGTTTATTTGTTATATTTTCTTAAAATGTATATAAAATCTATTTTATTTTGTTAAAATTATATTTAATATTTAATATATATTATTTTATTTTATATTTATATTAAAGTCGATATTTTCTACATCTATATTTTTTACATCGATATTTTTTAGTCAATATTTTTGCACTCACCTTTTTAGGTCTCGCCTAATCAGCGCGCAAGCGTTGCATAGGAGTGACCTCTTGGAATCGGTCTGCACTTTTTGGAAAACTCGTGCATGTACTGCACTGTTTCCAATGAGCGCTCGTGCATGTACGGCATCCACCTTGCGGGAGCGAGCAGCTTCCCCATCTGTTTCCAACTATCGCGCCCGTGCCGCGCTTGTTAATTGGAAACAGATGGCGCTGCAAGGTAGATGCCGTACATGCCCGAGTGCTTTCACTTTCATGCCGGCTCTTTGCTTCGTCCTGCTAATGGCTCCTCCCTCCTGTCGCCTCCCCTGTTCTCACTCCTGTGCTTACATCTGGCCTACTGTCACCCCTCACACCCCGCTGTGCCTTCTCCCCCCCTCCCCACCTAACCCGGGCTCTGCTTCCTGGAGCGGAGTGACGCAGCTCCATCAGCCCTATCAGCGCAGCTCTGCAGCTCCTCTGTCAGAACGTGGCTGAATGAGGCAGTCAGGCAGGAAACCGCTTTTCATTTCCTTTTGTCTTGTTTCTCCTCTTTTGCACTCACTACTCTAGGTCATCCCCTTTTCTTCTCCAGCATACAGATCATAGCAAAGCCGGTCCTTCCCTCTAACAAGCATCTGAAGTGTGTGCCGCCCTCCCTGTGCCCCGCGTGGGCATACACTGCCTCTGCTCGCCCTAATCCTCGACACTCAAGTTTGTTTTAAAATGTCCACCTCTCTGGGTGATGTTAAGAGGGGTCAGGCCGTCTCTCCTCGGCCCCTTCGGAGCCCGCACTCCCTCCCAGACTTGTTATGACATTACAGATCTTCAAACCCCAAACAAAAGAGAGGGAGCGCTGACCCGGCATGGGCGCAGCCCCAGACCCGACATATATTGTGCGCAAAGACGATAAGGGCTATTATCAACAACACATTTTTTTAGCCACAACACGTCTGCTTGTCTCCTTGTACTCCAGAGACAGCTCAGCACCCAGAGCACTTGCTTCTGATAAACAGTCTTCGGCCTATGAAAAGGCTATCATGTTACCCCCTGCTTATTAGATAGGCCACATAAAGGGGCACTTGACAGCTGCCCTGCCATTCACTAATGTGACTGTTGTCAGGGCTGTGGGCATAGATATCATATTTGTGAGTTTATGTTGAAAAACTATTTCTTCAAATAAATGCCTATCAATGCAGGGACAAAATCTGATCTGATGTACTAAGGTGAAACGATTTTGCGTGTTAAAGAAATTGACTTTTTTGTATTTGGAAGACACGTTCTCATATTTTGATACGATGTTCCTTGCATGATTTATATGGCAAATATTTTCAAGGCTTCGGTCGTGCATAGCTTCTTAGAACCAAGCCAGACCCTTGGCTCGGCTCTAGCTCGCTCTCCCTGTTAATTTGCTGACTTGTCCACCCTTAAATATTAACATATTCTACCATATAAACACAAATTAGAGCTCCAACCCCCCCTAAGCTTTCAGCGATTTCTTGATTCTCCTGCAAAATCCACCTTCATGAGCGATGTCTGCATTTTCTGTTAAGGAGCAGCTAAAAAATGATGATGTCTTATAGTTTATTTCTTCAATGATGCACGGCTACTGGTTCTTTACACAAGGCACTTCATAACGTGCCTCTGCGTGCCTCTAACGCATTGCATCTGTCTTTGATAATATATACACCCTGCCCTAGTTGCTAAAGCAGTATCTTCGAATCACGAGATTGTCCTGATGCATGTGTGATCTGCTGCAGGCTGAAACCATTACTTTTGCCAACCATGTTTACGAAACTTGCCACCCTTCCCTTCATTGTTTCCTAATCCCACCACCCTCCCATCGCTGCTTTCGGTTCCCCTAATCCCCCAACGTTGCTTTCAGTTCTCTCCCACCCTCCCGTAGTTGCTTTCAGTTCACCCCCACCCTCCCATCATTGCTTTTAATTTTCAAATCCGCCCAGGAAAATGCGGCAGAGGCAAGCATGCATTCCTGAATTACACTGCATGACCCAGTGTGTAGTAATTGAATAGCTATCCCTAGCGGCACATGACCCAGCATAATATGCTGCATGACTAAACACTTATAAGATACCAAAGGCGAGACCTATTGGCTATGCCAATGCTTGTTAAGTATAGGAGTCGATATTTTTGTTGTCTATATTTTTTACTCGATATTTTTAACATCGATATTTTTTACATCGATGTTGTGTCAGTGAACCCCTTTGATGTTTAGGGAGAGAATCTTAATATTTGACAAAAGGGGTTGGTAGGCACCATATAAGCACCATTTAAGGGGAGGAAGATCTTTTTCCCACCTAGCTCCAAAACTGTGGAACTCTTTGCCGTTGGAATACAGACGGATAGACAGAGAACTACAGTTCCGCAAAGAGATCAAGACCTGGTTGTTTATGCAATATCTTTAAGGCATGGACTGTCCGCATTTAGCACCTGACCGCTCAGCGCTGGGAAGCCCTCGGGCAGCCATGCGCTTTACAAGTCCCTTATTATTATTATTATTATTATTAAGTGGTTTTGCTTGGTAACTGTTGGTGTTTGAAAAAGAAAGCATAATCAAAAGGTCCCTGTGAAAAGAAAATGAGGATTAAACATACATAGATCAATCCATGGTAGCCTTCTGATGATGTGTGGTCGATTATTCTCATGTCCCATGAAGCCTGAAAAGGCACAAATGAGGTACAGCGATAGTGACCAGCATATACACCACAGAAAAAGAAGGATAGTAGTAGATAGAAAAAGCTGTATAACATATAAACAATCAAAAGGCCCACCAACATTAGCCCTCCCCTGAAAACCAACCCTTCCCTAAACCCTATTAAGAGTAAGTCGGGACAGTGGCCAACAAGCAGAATGCATCATTGCCACTTAAAGAATTTGTATAATTTTAAAGGAACAAACAATGTGTGACGGGGAATGTGGTGTGGATAGACTTCCCAACACATTGTGTCGGGGAGGCTTCCAACTCTGACAGAGGATGTGGTAGTTGTTGATGCACCCCAGGAAGGAGAGGAACATAATTTCAATATTGCGCGAAGAAGCAGACGGTGAGAAGCTCTTTTACGGTGGTGGAAGGGAGAAGGATTGAGAAGCCTCAACAATGGAGGAAGAACAGAAGAAACTACAGCCAGCAAAAGAGCACCAGGAGAACATTGAGGAGACAGAACCAGCGGGAGCAAACCAAACAACCCTGACTTGACTGATGTAGTTGGTAATGCTTCATGCTCCAGAAATATCAACCTGGGGAGGATCTTGATTTTTTTGTGAACTTCAAGGGAGTCACAACCAATACACTCAAAGTCCCAGAACGGTGGGGACAATATGCAGCACCTTTACTCTTAGGAGAGCTTAAAGTGGCTTACCAATTAGTAAATCTCTCAGGCAATACCTCCTAAGCTGACATAAAAAACATCCTAGGATGATTAGGGTATGGTTCAGAGTTTTACTGTATAAGATTTCAGAGGGACAATGGCCTATGAGAGAATATCCACCGGCCTTATTTTTTTAAATTAAAGATTTGGGGGACAAGTGGGTGGAACCTTCCCATCTGCTACAGATATGACAGTCGAAAAAATCTACTTGGAGCGATTTTTAAAGCTTTACCTAATGGCACCCACACATGGCTTAGACAGTGTGCAAACCTTACAGTGAAGTTGGTTTGGCCTTCTCATTGGTCTACAGAGGGGGGAGCCAATTATTGTTAGAACCCATTATGTAGGCGGTCTGTAAGACCACTTACTGGTTCTGAACACGAACAAGCATACAGCTTAGATCTCCTTTCTCAGGACCACATACATCAAGGACCCCAAAACTACAAATATAGGGAGTGGGGCAACACAGCCTGAAATTGTGCATGAAAATCAAACTCCTCTGAACCCTCTGAAATAGGATTGACGCTTGGAAACATCTATTGTATGGGCAACAAAAAAGGCTTCAAAAACAAGATGAATGTAAACCAATAGCCTCTAGAAACGTTATTAGTCTCTGCCTGTTTTGTTAAACAGAAAACACAGAAAGTGGTTAAAACCAGAGCAGTATGAGCCAGGAAAACAGGTCTGGATAAGGTGAACATAGGGACAAAAAAGTATCCCACAGCACTACTACCACTGAAGCTGGATGGACAAGAGAGCAGAATAAGGGTGTGTGTGGTACACATACATGCCAACATTTCAGAAGAGCAAAGTGGGAGATTTAAGAAAAAAAAATCGGGAGAATGGGGCCTTGAATAGGGTTACTGTCAAGTATGGGCTCCCGCGCCCCCCCTCTTGTGTGGTAGCCCAGGCTGAGACAGCTTCCTGGGCACACACACAGCTGCACCCGCACCGAGTACTTCACAGGTCTTTAAAAGGCCATTTGCATGTTAATGAGGCTTTGTTGTTTTTTCACGTTACACAATACCAAGCCCTGTCAGCTGAAACCCCCGAGGAATCGGGTTTCTGCTTGCAGGAATCGGGAGGCGGGAGACTAGCCTTGAAATCGGTAGTCTCCCGCCTGAATCGGGAGGGTTGGCATGTATGGTGGTACAGGCCCGGTTCTAGCGGGTGGGCCAGGCCCACCCAAACAGGAGCCTTGGCCCTAGCAGTGAGGACTTGAAGACAGGCGCGCAAAGCACACGTCGTGTGTGTCAGCCCGGGCCGAGACAGCTTCCCGGGCGAGACAGCTTCCAGGGCGCGCACACACACAGACAGTTTTAGAGATTATCGCAGCCGCACCCCAGTACTTCACAGGTCTTTAAAAGACCATTTACATGTTAAGGAGGCTTTGTTTATTTTTTCACCCCTTCATCTCCACATGGCAAAGGCGACAATGTTCTGCTGCGTGGATATTTCTTTTTCTATGCAGCGCAGGAGAAAAGAAGTTTGTTTATTCCTATTCACCTTTCCTAACCCCTGCAGCTGCTTATCACATCAGGCTGTGACACAAAGTTTGACTAACGGAGTAGGTAAGAGAATGTTTTTTCTTTTTAAAATATGCACAGGCCCAGCAGGACACATACTTCATGAGTGCTTCATTTAAACAGTTTTTATCATTATCATGGCCGATGCAGGACAACAATAAGACAATATAAAATGCCCAGATAACGCTGGTGATAAATGATCCTGCTGGAGAGCAATCGTTTCTGTTAGTAGTTTTTAAATGCAGATGAACTGTATTTTATGTGGAAGCTCAGTGGGTTACTGCCTTTGTCACAGAGATCCTTGTGCTACTTGCAGTTCAGAAGTTACAATCCTAACATAGGACAGTGACCAATGAACTGTCATCAAAGAGCTGCATACAAACATGAATAGTATAGTTAGAACTTCGCTTTCTTTTTTGTGATATAGTTAGAACTTCCCCAGTCTTTCATTATTCTAATGTTGCTAAAATGAGTATGTTTGGGCAGATATACATTTTTAGCAGTAAAGCTGACCCCCATGGAATACTCTTTAAATCCTAAGGTTGTGTTTCCCCGACCAAACCCTCTTAAAATATACTGCCCACCAGTATGGATGACATGTGATTCATACACCTTGTAATCCTCATTGGCTTATGTGACATTCCCTGTAGACTGATTTACATACTTGTATGATTCATTGTCTCTGTATAATGTGTGCGTGGTGTAAAGTACTGACACACACTACACTGATATGAGTAGCGCTGTACAACAAATGAAATGCATATGAGAGAGGGCTACGTAAAGATGAGGGGCACTGTTGGAGGGTGGCAGTGAGGGAATCCGAGGAGGAGGTCAATAGGGGAGGGGCTATGGAGCGATGAGGGGCACTGTTGGAGGGTGGCAGTGAGGGAATCCGAGGAAGAGGTCATGGGGTGGAGGGGGGAGCTAGGGAGAGATGAGGGGCACTGCTGGAGGGTGGCAGTGAGGGAGTCTGAGGAGGAGGTCATGAGGGGGATGGGCTACAAAGAGATGAGGGGCACTAGTGGAGGGTGGCAGTGAGGGAAGCCGAGGAGGAGGTCAATAGGGGGGGCCATGGAGGGATGAGGGGCACTGTTGGAAGGTGGTAGTAAAGGTTATTTACGGAGAAAGAGGTTATTGGTGCGGCGCCAAAAAGACTTTCGCATCAGCGCTGAAGCCGGCCCTGTCATGGCCTTTCTGTTTTTCTTTATTTAATTAGCAGTCGGGTCATAAGGGCTACTGTGGAACATACTTTAAAGTGCGTGCTAATTATATTTACCGCTATATTCAATGTTTTAAGTTTGAAGGTGATTTTACTAATGTTTTTACCGGGGAAAAATGAAAGTGGAGCCCGATGGTGCCTGATATGGGGCTGGGGCCCAAGGTCAGCTGTGAGATTAGGTGCACTGGAGAGGAGTAGTGGATAATCAAGCCTGTAAGGAGGTGCGTTGCAGAGTCCGGGGTCAGGTGGAGGTAGTAATGAAGAGGGATTCTCCCTGAAGACTCGCACAGAGGGAGCCTGAGTAGTGTCACTTGCCTGATACTCCCACCTCAGAAACCTCCTCTTCCCATCAAAGGAACATTACATGGAAAAAACACTTTTTCAGAGTGATAATATTTAGAAAGAGATTTGGAAAAGAGTGCGTTTTACTGGACCTTGTAAGACTAAGAAGAGATAAAGGAGGGCCCTGAATCAGGCCTGCCTAGACATATATGCGACAAATCGAGCCCGCAGTGGCCCACCCAAATGCACCCTTGGCCCACCCAAATAAAAATTCCTGGAGCCGGGCCTGGTGTGGTACTTAATCTAGTGGAGGACTTTATATTTGGAGGGGTCACCCTTCTTTCATTTCAGATTTGCAACAACAACTACATCCTGATGAAATGGTAGTGTGGTTGCATTAAGACCCAATGAGTGATGAAGAATATAATGGTCTGATGTCGAGGTCTAGGGAAAGTAGACGGGAGAAAAGATTAGCTAAACAGATTTACTTAAGCCATGTAGAAGCAGGAGTGAAAAATATTTTCTCATCTACTGACACTTCAGGGAGCATCATTGTAGTTTTAGCGCTGCCCAGAGAAAACCCCAACTTGATTAAAGCCTGGAGACAAGCATCACCTGACCTGGAAGAGGATAAGTTAGTAACTTACTTTGTCATTTGTAAAGGTTTAAAATACTGGGGGGCATATCAGCAAGGCCAGGCGATAATTATCGCTAAGCGCACTTAGCGCTAGGATAATTATCGCCTCCTAATGCTGCTTCCTATCGCGGAGAAAGCGTGCTATCAGCAACGCATATCTCCAATGCGATAGGAATCCAAGCGTCAGCTGGAAAACAGTGTGATTATCGCTGGAAATCCAGCGATAATCACACTGCAACCAGCGATACCTTGCTGATAGGGCAGGGTGTTCTTAGCCATGTAATCCACCTCCCATTGGATTACATGGCTAAGTCAGAATACAAGCAGGCGTAAGTAAAGTAGCGATAACCGTGGTTAGCGCTACTTTGCTTATCGCCCTGCCTGTTAGCGTCCAGCTTGATAATTGGAGAAATGTCGCTTAGCGACATATCTCCAGTTATTTCGGGGAGGAACGCCCACTTTGCATCTCATTAGAGATGCAAAGCTGGGCGTTGTCGTAACTGGCGCTAAGTCAGCAAGCCATGCGATAGCGTGTCTTTGCTGATAAGGTGATGAAATTATCGCCGCTTTTCGCCCGAAAACGGACGCAAAAGCGGCGATAATTTCATAGCGCCGCCTTGCTGATATGCCCCTTCATCTTCTCGATTTTAGTGCCAGTGAAGGGTGATCCCCGTAGAGAACGAATTTAGCTGATCACCTAGGACGTTTCAAGGAGCGAGAACGGCCTGCTGTGATCTCCGTTTCCTGGACTGGTGCACTCTCCTGATGAAAGGAAACCTAGAACGCCTTCTCTTCAAATGGCTTCCCAGTCTTCTCGCCTTCAAATGGGCTTTCTGGTTTCTTCGCTTCAAACGAGATTTCGTAATCTCACTTCAGACGGCTTTACAGACACCTTTCATATCATTTCTTGAAATACGGTAAACCTCCGTTGCATCCTTCTCTGACAGCTGAGCTGGCTAATGATCATTTTGAAAGGCAGACTTGCTGGACTGTCTGTTTCAGAGTCTCACGATGCAAAAGAGGGCACAAGTGCACATGGGTAAAAAAAAATGAATATGACCGTGTGTAATGTAACTGGTGTTCATGCAAAGCGCCCCGATGCCTTCGGGTCGAGTTCACGCTATATAAAACTGCAAAAAATAAACTGTTTTGGTTACTTAGTGTGGGGTGTTGTGTCCTCCATGCATCAGTTGTCCTTTTATTTCCAGTGGGCCTCACTATTGGCAAAATCATTTATTTAAAAGTAGCATGAATAGATATGATGTCCCCCCTCTTCCGGGTCACTGTCCTAAACACAACATTGTTCCATTCAAGAGAGCTTTAAACCCCATGTCTTTCTCATTGCCACCCAGTAGCCCCCCCCCCCCCAAAAAACAGAACTTCAGATCTGCTAAAATCCCCTGAGCTAAGTAAACGGCATTTGTGTGAGTGTGTAGGGGGGGGGGGGGGGGCACGTATGCATTTTCCTGTGTTCTGCTCTCCGCTGCACTACAGAGTCGTCTATTCGACACACACGCACGCACGCACACACACACACACACACACACACATATATGTATGGCAGCTAGGTTTCCCCAAATTACGGCCACTGTTGATTTATGATGCCCTCTTTTGAGGGCGCCTTGTCGCCGTTGTGGCGCATTGTTTGCACCCTCCTTGCCGTTTGAAGTACCAGCTAGCCAAAGCTAACCACGAAAATTGGCGCCTCCCGATTCACAGGGAGTGGAACACCTTTCGTACTCTTCCTCCTCGCCAAGCCGCCTAAGTGGTTGTAGCTTAATGCCGTCTACTTATTTAGTTTCTTACTTGCACGTTGCTAGGCAACCGTTCTTTTAAGGAAAAGGGTTATGTGTTTTTTCACAGGGGAAATCGTAAACCCGACAAAGAAAATACATTCTTACTGAATTGTATTGTAAATGTATTTACATAGCGCTTACTACGCCTGAAGAGGTGTTGAAGCGCTTTACTCGGGGCAGTAGCTCCTCTGGAACCCAAGGTTAGAGGTTTTTTTTCAGTGGGAATTGTTGGTTATTGACCTTTAAAGGAGGCATTGTGATCTTTGAAATGAGGTGTGGGCAATGTGCAGAAATACTTTAAAAGAGCTTCATGCAAATGTGCCGTAGAGTAGGCTGTGCTCAGAGAGCGAAGGCAGCATGGAGGGACATGGAAATATTCATTTTCTACAAGCCACGATTTTAAATACTGTGCACCCTACCTTGTGGGCTACAAGGCTTACATAATGGTGACTTGCTAATATTAAACAAGCATTGTTAAATGCACTAGGTTTCGCCTTTGTGATTAACATAAGCTGTTTTTTGTAAGATGTAACTTGCTGAGTAGTTGTACAATATAAGTTACAGAAAGTCTATTAAAGTGTTAAGACTTGTTTATGTACAAAAATTCAATATATTGTGATGTTACTTGTGGTATAGTGCGGGTAAGTAATAGCTAACTTTTGAAAAATGAAAGGGGGAAATAATAGAATTAATTGATGTAATAGCAAAATTATGTGTTTAGAGGACTTCTGACAACTTTTGCCCCCCGGTGACACTGCACCTGCAGCACCATTGAAATCATGGCCCTAGTGCATGCTACATAACTGCACTTGTGATTACCTGTTTAGCAATAAAATGTAGCAATATTCTGCGTTTAGTGGGGTCCCTAGAGCTTTTGGCCCTGGTGCCACTGCACCTGCTGCACCATTCGAATCAATCCCCTTTTAACTGCAAGGTAACTGCAATTGTGACTGGCTGTTTAGTAGTCAAATGTAGCAATAGTATGTGTTTAGTGGAGTTCTGACAACTTGTGGGCCTGGTGCTACTGCAACTGCTGCACCATTCAAATCATGACCCTGTTGTCTTCAAGGTAACTGCACTTGTGGTTGCCTGTTTAGGAATAAAATATAGCAATATTAGGTGTTTAGGGGGGTGCCTGGAGCTTTTGGTCACGGTGCCTCTGCACCTGCTGCACAATTGAAACCATGACCCTGGTGCTTGCTAGATACCTGCACTTATGACTGCCTGTTTAGTAGTAAAATATTGCATAGCTCTTGCATATTAACTTTATTTTTAGCGTGCAATGTTTATTACAACATTTAGAATTTGATCATAATGACCAAATAGATTATGTTGAAAAATTCAACTCGATAATGCCTACAAAGTGCAAAGAAAGGTACTGAGACATAAATAGGAAATGCCACAAAGGTTCTAAGGCTAAAGCATCTGCTTTACACAACTAAGTAATAATAAGCATTTTCAATGCAATA
Source organism: Calotriton arnoldi (assembly GCA_963921515.1). NCBI lineage: Eukaryota > Metazoa > Chordata > Amphibia > Caudata > Salamandridae > Calotriton > Calotriton arnoldi. The sequence goes on along the minus strand of CAWUFW010002803.1, from coordinate 896,128 downwards.
GGTCTCGCATTTTTTAGAGTTAGAGCTGTTGAGGTTGTAAATGGTAATGTTTTATACGTATGTGTTGTGTAGTGGAAATATGTTAATTTTTTTATTTGTTAGTAGTGTATTTGGGTGTGGTGTCGACTGTATTTGTGAAATGTAATTATGTGGTAGGTTATTAATTGGTAAAGGATTATGATATTAAGAGATAGTGGTAGTTAAAGAAAGTATGAGTGGCTAAAGTAAAGTGAGAGTGAACTTAAGGAATGTGTAGCTAGATCTATGAAGTTTGTGGAAGAGTGGCGTAGCGTGGAGTGGCGTGCAGTGGCGTGGAGTGCTGCAGCGTTGCGTGGAGTGGTGCTGTGTGGAGCAGAGTGGTGCTGCGTACAGTGGCATTGCACGGAGCGGAGTGTTGCTGCGTGGAGTGTTGGTGCATGGAGTGCCGTTGCGTAGAGTGGCGTTGCGTGGAGTGTCAATGCTCGGAGTGGGGTTGCGTTTAGGGGCACTGTGGAGAGTGGCGTTGCATGGAGTGGGGTGCGGTGTGCAGTTGTGTGGAGTGCAGTGGCGTGGCGTTGTGTGGAGTGGTGCTGAGTGGAGTGCCGCTGTGTAGAGTGGCTGTGCGTGGAGTGGCATTGCGTTGCATGGAATTGGCATTGCATGGAGTGACGCTGCATAGAGTGGTGTTGCCATGAGAGCCATTGCTTGGTGTGGAGTGGTGTTCTGTGGTGTGGCGTTGCATGGAGTGGCGCTGCGTGGAGTGGCACTGCGTGGAATGGTGCTGCGTGGAGTGGGATTGCATGAGTTAGGATGCGATGAGTGGGGTTGTGTTGAGTGGCGCTGTGTAGAGTGGCACTGTAGAGTGGTGTTGTGTAGAGTGGCGTTGCGTTGCGTGTAGTTGGGTGCGGTGTGCAGTTGTGTGGAGTGCAGCGGCGTGGAGTGGTGTTGCGTGGAGTGGCATTGTGAGGAGCGGAGTGGCGCTGTTTAGAGTGGTGTTGTGTGGAGAAGAGTGGTGTTGCATGGATTGGCGCTGCATAGAGTGGCATTGCCGTGAGTGCCACTGCTTGGAGTGGTGTTGTGTAGAGTGGCGCTGCGTAGAGTAGCTTTGCATGGAGTGGCGTGCAGCATGCAGTTGTATAGAGTGCAGTGGCATGGCGTTGCGTGGAGTGGGGTTGTATGGAGTGGCATTGCATAGAGTACACTGGCGACGTGTGGTGTGGCATTGCGTGCAGCGGAGTGGCGCTGCGTAGAGTGGCGTTGTATGGAGCGGAGTGGGGTTGTGTGGAGCGCCGTGGAGCGGAGTGGAGTTGCATAGAGTGGCGCTGCCTTGATTGTCTCAAGTAAAGAGGATCACACACTCCCAGTCTCCCAAGGTTATTCCAATCGTACTCAATTAGTAGCATGCAGAAGGGTTTCACTCTCTGATCCTTGAGGGTGAAAAACCAATGTTTGAAGCGGCGTTCCCCAGTTGGCGTTCGTCCCCTTATGCACTGCCTGGTATCTCTGTGGAGAATGGTTTTTGTATATAATTCATAAATGTGAATCTTCGTGGATCAGGTTTCAATCATTGTGTTTATTATTCAATGCAAATGTTGGGTACTCTTCATCCAACCCAACCCTAAATCATAAATCTGTTTGTTACAGTTTTCAAAAATAAAGGCATTGATTTCTCATCCTATCCCAATGCATTTCGGGCAGGCGTAGCCCTTCGTCAGGGGATCCTAAATCTGAAATGAAATTTATAAATGAGAATCACATTTATGAATTATATACAATCCCTCTTCACAGAGATACGAGGTGTTGCCTTGATTGTCACTGCTTGGAGCGGAGCTGCATAAAGTGGAGTGGGTTGGGTAGAGTGAAGTGCACTTGTATGGAGTGCAGTTGCATAGAGTGAATTAGTTTTGCGTGGAGTGGCGCTGTGTAAAATGGAGTTGCCTTGTGTAGAGCGGGGTGGTGTGGTATTGTCTGGAGTGATATTGTACTGAGTGGCGTTGCTTGAGTGTCACTGCTTGGAGTGGCATTGCATGAAGTGGCGCTGTGTAGAGTGGCACTGCATAGAGTGGTGATGCATAGAGTGATGCTGCGTAGAGTGGCGTGCAGCGGCGTGGAGTGCAGCAGCGTTGCGTGGAGTGGTGTTGTGTGGAGCAGAATGGCGCTGCATAGAGTGGCGTTGCGTGGAGTGGAGTGTTGTTGCGTGGACTGCCGATGCATGGAGTGGGGTTGCGTTGAGTGGCGCGGTGGACAGTGGCGTTGCCTGGGGTGGGGTGCAGTGTGCAGTTGTGTGGAGTGCAGTGGAATGGAGTGGCGATACGTGTAGTGGCATTGTGTGGAGTGGCGAGCCGCTGTGTAGAGTGGTGTTGCCATGAGAGCCACTGCTTGGATTGGCTTTGCGTAGAGAGGCTTGGAGTGGAGTGGCGTTGCATGGAGTGGCATTGCTTTGAGGGGCGCTGTGTAGAGTGGCGTTGCGTGTAGTTGAGTGCGGTGTGCAGTTGTGTGGAGTGCAGCGGCATAGTGTAGCATGGAGTGGGGTTTCATGGAGTGGGTTTAGGTAGAGTATACTGGTGATGCGTGGTGTGGCATTGCGTACAGCGGAGTGGCGCTGTGTAGAGTGGCGTCGCATTGAGCGGAGTGGCCTTGTGAGGAGTGGGGTTGTGTGGAGCGGCGTGGAGTGGTGTTGCATAGAGTGGTGTTACCTTGAGTGTCACTGCTTGGAGTGGAGTTGCTTAGAGTGGAGTGAGTTGGGTAGAGTGAAGTGCACTTGTATGGAGTACAGTTGCGTAGAGTGAATTAGGTTTGCGTGGAATGGCGCTGCCTAGAGTGTCGCTGATTAGAGCATCACTGCATAGAGTAGCGCTGCTTAGAGTGGTGCTGTGTAGAGTGGCGCTGCATAGAGTGGTGCTGCGTAGAGTGCCAGTGATTTGAGTGGCATTGCATGGAGTGGCGCTGTGTAGAGTGGCACTGCATGGAGTAGCGTGCAGTTGTGTGGAGTGCAGCGGAGTGGCGCTGCATAGGGTGGCGCTGCATGGAGCGGAGTGGCGTTGCGTGGAGTGGCGTTGCATGGAATGGTTGTGCGTGGAGTGGCATTGCATGGAGTGGCTTTGTATGGAGTGGCGTTGCGTGGAGTTGCACTGCGTAGAGTGGTGTTGCCCTGAGCGTCACTGCTTGGAGTGGCATTGCATAGAGTGGAGTGGGTTGGGTAGGGTGAAGTGCAGTTGTATGGCATACAGTTGCATAGAGTGAATTTGCATTGTGTGGAGTTGCATAAAATGGAGTGGCGTTGCGTAGAGCGGGGTGGTGTGGCAGTGTATGGAGTGACATTGTACCGAGTGGCGTTGCCTGGAGTGTTATTGCTTGGAGCACCGTTGCATGGAGTGGCGTTGCGATGAGCGGAGTGGTGCTGCATGGAGTGGGGTGTGGCGTGCAGTTGTGTGGAGTGCAACGGCGTGGAGTGGTGTTACGTGGGGTGGCGTTGCATGGAGTGGCGTTGCGTGGAGCGGTGTGTGGAGTGGTATTGCATGCAGTGGCGATGTGTAGAGTGGAGTTGCCTTGAGTGCCACTGTGTAGAGTGGCACTGCCTTGAGAGTCATTGCTTGGAGTGGCGTTGCGTAGTGCGGAGTGGTACTGCATTGAGTGGAGTGGAGTGGCGCTACATGGGTGGCGTTGCATGGAGTGGCGCCGTGTAGAGTGGCTTTGCCTTGAGTGGCGCTGTTTGGAGTGGCGCTTTGGAGAGTGTCATTGCCTTGAGTGTCATTGATTGAAGTGGCGTTGCGTAGAGCAGAGTGCTACTGCATGGAGTGGAGTTGCGTAGAGCAGAGTGGCGCTGTGTGGAGTGGCGATGCATGGAGCAGAGTGGCGCTGCCTAGAATGACATTGCCTTGAGTGTCAAAACTTGGAATGGCGTTGCATAGGGTGGAGTGTGAGGACCGTCTGGCTGGATTGGGAGGGGGAAAGAGGCTAGAGGAGAGAGAGTGAGTGAAGAGACATCTATTGCAAACATTGGCTAGGGCATGCACCGAGGCTTCACAGAGCTGAACACAAGGACAAGGAAAATGGGGAAAGAATGGGTTAACCGCCTGTATATGCCGCAGCCGCTGCGTGAGTAAACAGAGGCAGGCAGTGGGGGAGTGCTGGTGCTGGAGGAGGATTCGCAGTGCTAGGTCTCTCTGCAGTGAGAAACCCACAGTTCTGTGTGTGCTTGGAGGGTGAGGGAGGACTACGAGCGCGAGGAGGGAGGGGGAAAGCCACAGACAGACAGAAGGGATTATCAATGCGTTCCTGAAGCCGAGCGAATGTAAAGGAAAAGAGAGTGCGTAGGAACAAACATACATGAAAAACAGAGTACTACCACAGTAACGGGGCAGTCGCCTGGGAGGGTCCAAAATGGCAAAAAGCAGGACTAATTTACCATATCCACCAAACAAAAGAAGGCATTGCAGAAGGGAAGCAACAGAAGCCAATAGGAAAGATGGGAGGTTCTTCATCCACACATACCATGTACAGCATGCCTCACAGAGCAGTGTATGCGCGCTGCACTAGGCTCGACCTAAAAAACAAACATTCCAGCATACTGTTAGAAGATGTCTGCCATTTCCGTGGGAAGAGATCTGATCTTGACAGTGAATGGGGCTTAAACAGTGTGAACAGCTTTAGCAGAAGTATTGGAAATGTGTGCAGCCAGGGGAAGTTAAAAACAAAGTTCCACACAAAAGTGAATGAACATAGTAATTCAGCTATGGGAACTGATTAGAGCCCCCTTTTAAGATATATTAAATACAAGAGGTTTCACAAGCACAGCGCAAGTGCTGTGCAGGCGAAACCTAAAAAGGAGGTTTTTACCTGTTCAAAACAGGGCGCCCTGGAGGTTAGTTATACTGCAGCAGTCAGGCTACACCGAGTAGGCCACTGCACTGTAGTGGTTGGCACAATAGGTGCTACCAGTCCACAAGTGGCATTTTTACCCTGGGCCCCGGGTGCACTTTTTTCACCTTATCCTAGAGATGTATAAACAAGTTAAAGATTCCAATTAGCAATAACAAGCACATTTAACCATGTTTAAAGGGGGAGCACTAGCTTTTTGCTACTGATTAGCAGGGGTAAAGAGCACTGAGTTTAAAAGACAGCAAAAATATGGGGCCCAGCAAAAGACAAAAATCCAAGATGACAACGCAGAAAAGGCACATTTCGTATATCACATATATATCCTTTCATTTCTTGAAATTCACAGATCGGTAATGGCTTTCACTAGTTTGATAGCAACTGCCCAAGACACAACTTAAGTAAATTTTCCAACTGCTACAGTTTTTTACATCATCTTCCAGTGGCCCACAAAAACCTTTTGGGGAGGCCACTGGATGATAATGTAAAGGGACTATGTCACTGTTGTTACTCAAGCCGTATCGTGGGCACTTGTTAAGCATAATAGTGAAATCGGTCACTTATTTTGTTTCAGGAGTAGAAGAATAATCGTTTAGATTACTTTGAGGAATTTGTTCTGGCTAACCATAAATTGTGACCATTTTATATAGAAGCTAACGGTAGTTAATCTGAAAACGTATTTATTATAAGGGTGGCCTGGCAATTTAATGCTGATGTTTAGAACTGATGAATGTTTGCTTGTCTAGATTAAGATTAAAACCTGTAATTTGTGAGCTGTAAAACAATACATACATGAAGCACAGCCAGCAGCGGTCGAGCGGTGAAGTGAGGCAGGGGCGGGGAATGGCTGGGGAGGAAGTCGACAGATGATGGGAGAAGTAAAATTAAATAAAAAAATTAATAAGACCACTTACCTTGCACTTGCTGCATCGCCGAGTCGGTTTTATTTATTTTTTATTTAATTTTCCCTCTCCCGTCATCTGTCGACTCCCTCCCCAACCCGCCCCACTGCTCTTAACTGGGCCGGCCGCCACTGAGCACAGCTACTAAATGGTATCAAGCCGAGATATAGCAGTTTTCTCTGAAACACGTTGGCTGGTTATAATCACAGAAAATATTCGTTTTTGTTTTGGCCTGATGTTCCCTCAAATTTCGCTATTGTTGTAGTGGAATATTTACTGGAATTATCAACTCTACAATTATCATTTGGTTCATATAGAAGACTAGGTGGGTGATTTAGATTTTTTTGGGCGAAGGTAAGTCTGTCGGTACAGCAGAGAACTTTACTCCAGCCATATTTAGTGTTCTCTGCCCACCCAAGTTAAGGTTGTCTGCCAGCGGTGAAGACAACTTTAAACATTGTCAGGAGCGACCATCACGACGGATCCTGTTAACATTGTAAAAGTTTGAAGGACTGCTCTGTCAAACATGACGCCCACCTGTCGAATTTTTATGTTTTACTTTTTCCAAAAACAAACTCACACGTGGGACTTTTTTTTGTAAAAAGTAAAATTAATGGGCCCCAGATTATATTTCTTCTTTACTGTCCCTTACCTCCAGGTTTTACCAGTAAAAAAACATACAACACTATCAACTCTTCATTGGGCGGACAGTGTTATATGTGAACGTCCGTCAGGCCATTTGAGGAGAATGTCAACAACAGAGCCGGAGCAGGCTAATTAGTCCCCTACTATTTTCTTAGAGCTTTTCCCTGTCTCAACACATATTTGTACATCTCCCAGTTGCTTTGGTTTCATGGTTATGACTAAGAACTACACCAAGGTAGTCAGCCTGGATACTTTCTCTAATATGCCGAGGTACTCTAACTTTCGCAGTTCTTGATCTGCTAGTGGTCTGAGGTAAAATGTAACTCCCCAGAGTCTTAGAGCCACAGGTATGATGGTGTGGTTGATATTCAGCTGAATTAGTTTCAATCTGAGCAACCCCATCCTCGGAATTTGAGTGCAAAGTCAGTAAATAACTTTTCAGTGCTGTCTGTATGTGTACCTGCTGTGCAAAAGTGGCTAACTTCAGTTCTTATGTTGTCGCACATCTGATCAGTGTACCTGTGCCTGTTTTGGTGACAAAGACTTTCAAGTTGGTTGTCACTGACACACTGGACACCATGGCCGTGAATGTTCTCACAAGAACGGTATGGGCTCTATGCCTCTGAATGCATAACTAGGTGTCTTGGTGGCTGCTAGGTCCTAGCGTTACTTGCTCGATGCACGACATTCCCTGATGTCCCAGTGACTATGAAAGCGTGCATTTTGAGACCTTATATTTGCAGCCTGCAGGTCAGTGTTGGCGGATTCTCGCTCTGAGAGTGGTCCGCAAAGGAGATAAGGAATACCTCATCATCCACTTCATCTCCAGTCAGTGGTTGTGGCTGGCTGGGTTGATCTACTTCATGTCTCTCCTTACTCTTGTGAAATGGTGTTAAGTGTCTTTCATCTTCTTGTCATGCCTCATGTGCCATGCCCTCTGCACCCTCCTCGATACACTCTAGTGTAGTGGTTTGGTTTTCTACTAGTCTAGTACAATTTGTTCAGGAGAGGACATTGAACAGCAGAGTGCTGTTTAGTACCACACTAGATGCAAGTGCAGCATTCATTGTCCATGTTGTTGTGTGCACATATGCCACCTTTTGCATTATGCCCTACTATGATAGCTTCATTACTTTGGATTTAATGGGTGGTTTTATTGGCCTGCCCTTCCTGTGGGTCTCACAGTTTGTCTGCCATCCTGGCAAGGTCTGTTGGAAATTTGGTTACTGGTTGAGGAGGGTGGGTGGGGTGAAACCCTATTCAAGCAGCAGCGACAATTTCTGTCAGGGCGAAGTCACAAGCAAACCCCAAATTAACCTGTGTTTAACCCTCTGGTAGCTTAATACAAAGCAGTCAGGCTTAACTTAGAGGCAATGTGTGAAGTATTTATGCAGCTCTGCTTATCGGAACACAGCTGGGCTGGTAGAGCGTCTTCAGGCCCAGTTCCAAGGGTCCAGGATGGGGGGCGGCACCACTTAGAGGGCAAGACTCACAGCAAGTAGAGACCAGGTGTTGGTTTCAAGATGGTTTGAGCCTTTTCTGTCCCAGAGGCTCTGATCAGGAGGCCAGCCAACTAGCCCTTGGAGTCATTCTGGTGGTACTGTGATCAAGATGAAGGTCCAGTCCTTCACACATGCAGCAGGGCAGTCCTTCAGAGTCTTTCACAGGTCCAGATGTGTACTCAAGAGTTGGGCGTGAAGACCATTATTTTTACCTGATACCCACTTTGAAGTGGGAGAAGGTTCTGGAGTCTTCGTCCCTCAGAATTGTTTGGAATTTCCTGCCTCCTGTCCTTGTCCCAGCTTGTCTGGTGCCATAAAAGACCAGTGTCAATACACTTTGTTAGTGTACTGAGCATAGCCTTTGTGATGTGCAAGTGTGTAGGTGACAGCTCCCCCCTCATCAAGTCAGAGGTGGCCCATCCTGCCAACCACTAGTCCCCTTTGTCTCACTGTCTGCAATACCCAAAGACTAACCGCTGGCTACACCTATTTATATGATCAAGGATATAAGCAGCAGAGACCAAATGGTTGGGACAAGAAAATGCCAACTTTATAAAAGTGGCATTTTCAGAATTGTGACTTAAAATCCGATTTTACCATTAAAGAGGGCTTTAAATTACAATTCTTTAGACACCAAACTCGAAAGTCCTACCTGCTCCCAATTAGAAGTTACCACATATTAAATGTAGTAAGGTAACCCAATGTTATCCTATGGGAGGGGTAGTTGTAGCAGTAGTGAAAAACAAATTTAAGAACTTTTCACTACCAGGACATGTAAAGCTTAAAAGTACTTGTCCAACTTTTTGAATACACTGCACCCTGCCCTCTGGGCTGTTTAGGGCCTACTCTAAGGGTGACTTATATTTATTAAAAAGGAAGGTTTGGGCATGGCAAAAAATGTATTTTGCCATGTCGAATGGCAGTTTAAACCGCACACATAGGCTCTGCAATGGTAGGCCTGAAACATGTTTAAAGGGCTTCTTAAGTGGGTGACGCACTCAAACCTGCAGGCCCACTAGTAGCATTTTAATTACAGGCCCTAACATGTAGTGCACTTTACTAGGAAGCTATAAGTAAATTAAATATCCCAATTGGTATAAGTCAATGTTACCTTGTTTTAAGCAGAGAGCACAAGCACTTTAGCACTGATTAGTAGTGGTAAAGTGTGCAGAGTCCTAAGGCCAACAAAAACGAATTCACCAAAAATAAGAGGAGGAAGGCAAAAAGTTTGGGGATGACCCTACAAAAAGGGCCAGGTCCAATATAATCCATAAGGGAAACCTCCAGCAGTAGTTCAATCACTGTCTCTTGCAAATAATTTAAGCACCAGAAGACCGTTCTCACTTGTCGAGCATTCATTTTGTGTAGTGATAGAGTCCAGTACTCACTTAGTACCGATAGCCATTGCCTTTGGCCCTACGCTCGCAATCCGTCTTGTAGCATTCAGAAAGCAGCTGAAGACTTGGTTGTTTTCTCAGTAGCTACATTAGAGGCAGGTCCCCTGGCAGCGAGTCTCCTGGTATTTGATCCGTACAGCGCTAAGACACCTTCGGGTATTGCGCGCTCTATAAAATTATTTCATTCATTCAAAGCAAAGATGGAATGCCAGGGTTTGAAGGCATTTCTGTTCAGCTGGATAACCATACTCCATGTTGTTCATTGGACAGGCTTTTCACTAGAAGAAAAACAAAAATGCCACAGCCAATGATCTACAGGATTATAAGGAATCTACCAAACAGACTTGAGAATAATGAATGAAGAAATGAAGGGACCAGTCTGACAACAGTCTTAAAACCAGCCAATATGCCAAACTCAATGGTTTTGAAAAATTGCACTATGCCAGCGGTGTTTGATGAGTTGAAGATACCATACAAAGTCTGCAAAATGGGCAGGATACTGGGTCTGCAGGAAATTTGGAATCAGAGCAGGTTGTTTGTAGGTCAAATGTTTCTGCCACTGAGGTCAAAGGAACCACTTTTTTTTATTAGACATGCAACAAGTTTATTCACTTTACCAAAATGCATATTATCAGAACCTAATTGAGGCCAGGGGATGTTTTCAGGCACCCTTCGAGGAGGGGGATGCAAGGTTATTCCACAACTTTTTACTATTTCTGATCATTTTAATGAATATGTCTGCCCTTAGGTTATTCCACTACAACTTTTGCCAATCAATATTAAATAGGAGCCATTGTTTAGAAGTGTGTGCTAGGCTTAGATGGATAGAAGAGGTGCAACTGATATTGTACAGCTCAGACCTGGCTTCAAAGGGTTACAAACTCTATGTAAAGTGAAGGAATCACATGGATGTGAATGACCTAGAGGGTATGAGAATCCAGGGGCTGTATTACAGAAGGTGCCCCGGGGGCACAACAGGCGTTTGCGCCCGCTTTGCGCACCCCCGGGGCACTTTGGTATTATAGAAGGCGGTGCAGACGCTTGTGCGTCCCCTCTATAATACCGATAACGCTGGCGCACTTAAAGCACCAGCGCTACCTTCAGAGGGTGTTCCCTCATTTGCATAGGGGCGTGCCCTATGCAAATGAAGGAATTCCTTTGACTCTGCGCCTGCGCCATATTACCGACGCGGACGTAGAGTCAAAGAAGCACTCAGGAGGCGCACTGACAGTGCGCCATTTAAAAGGTGGCGCACTGTCAGTGAGCCTCCTGATAGCAGCCCTCTGCAGGGGGTAAAGGAGGTCCCATGGACCCCCAGACATCCCCTTGCAGGCGGGTGCAGTGCCAATGCACGCTCTTTTAAAATGCTCATCTGCATCACAATAAGAATTTTCTCCATGGGAGCAAACCATGCTTCAGTTATGGAGTACAAATGTGATTTATAAGCAATAGGCACAGTCTGCCCCTCATTGTAAACTTTGTAAGTGTAGTATGAGGTGCTACGAAAAATCCTAATAACTAGGCTTGTTTTGCTATCCCTAATCTGCAAATATTTTTTCTCTAACAAGTCTGCTTGGAGTCCATGCAAGATAGTGTGTTTTTCAGTCCATTGTTTTTCAGAGAACATGAGAACATGGAAAACATTAATATGTGCAAAGGCTTAACTCACTCAGCATAATGTGGCAAGTAAGCACTCCTGAAGATAAGAAATCTCTTGGAATTTTCTTAACGTATTCTGAGTTTGCAAGGCAGCACACTTATGCAGAAAGTCCGGTGCAAGACCCTTACCCTCACTAGACAATTCATACCCAAGGAAAATCACATTCAAGTGGTTTAGATTTGTTTTAAAGTTAATTTTAGAACAGCTTGTAGTCAATACTGTCACTATCTAGTCCACCCTAGTCAGGTAGTCAGGTATGTATTTAAGTTATCATCTGTGATGTAAATGTCGCCAAGTGTAAGATAGCGCCTTAGGATCTGCTTGTTAGATCTCCATAGTGCAATCAGCAAATAAGCCAAGACCATTCTTATAGCCCATGGGCAATCATTTAAAACAAAATTGAAAGCCATTAAAAGAGAGAGTGGTTAGATACTCGCTTTCAGGCGCTATATTCTGACTGAGAAATGCATTGGAAATATCCAAATTTTTTCTGCATCAGGTTTGTCATATGTCCTGTGCTATGAGCATTTTGTACAGAGTAAGTGTGTGTGTATGTGAGTTTAAATTGCTAAAACTATTCTACAGGATTTGTCTGGTTTTAATTTAAACAGAGAAAACAGGGGTATTGATTGTTGAACTACAAGGAGCTCTAATGCCCCGATATTGTAGTTGATCCAAGATGGCTTTTATATTGTGCTTTGCTACTGGCTTTGGAGACTGTTGGACCTATATTTGAGGCTCGCTCCGTAAAAGGAATGACATATGAAATAGAATTTTTCCCACCCTCCTGGTTTCTGTGCAAGGTTGGAGCCTGTTTCAGAGCCCACTCATTCGCATATACTTCAAGGATTTCTTCAGGAACTAAGGAGGAAAATGCTACTTATATTACCTCCTCATCTCTAATAAAGACTGGAGGCCAGTCGTCCTCTGCAAGAATGATGTCGTAAGCATCTGATAAATGCGGCCAGAATACTGTTATAATTTTGCGCAGTATGTCACCCTCAATCTGTATTTTTATATAAACCCTGTCTGAAAGATTTCAATATCTAACTCAGTCCCAACTTGTATGTATTCATCAGTCAGACTCACCACCAAAAACTCTTGGAAAGCCTTGTGAACTATAGTCACTCTGCTGTGCTGGCTAGGAGCACTTCTGACCAAGTCCCATTCCGCAGACATATTTATAGTTTATATACCATGTTTTTTTAGCTAGGACAGATACTTTCTTCTTTTTGAAGGGTTTCTTGGAGTCAGAGCCTTTCTCTTCTTTTTTTAACACTAACCTCAGCTTCAAGTCCTGATTCACTTTTCTGCTTGCTGTATATTTCTTTTTTGCAGTACTCAGTTTGTTCACTCCTCTCTGTCCTTTTACTGTCAGTCTAAAATGAACGGGAAGATCAGCTATCAGAAAACTGATACTAATCCAGCTTTTTAATTTTATCACGGTCCATCAAATTATAACCACCCCTGCCGGCCTCCTTGGTTGACAGAGATCCAGTCTGTTTTTTTCAGTTTCACCCTTTGCTTTTATTTAGTTCGAGGTGTAGTTTTTTCTTTAACTGAACCTTAAGTCTCGCCTTTTGTTTTGAGATGCAGTTTGATGGTTCATGATCCAAGGTTATTACAGCCCACATGTGTATACCTTTCAGAAATTATTTTTGGTAACGTCCGTTCATGCTCTTGAACAGGAATCATTGCATGCCGCTGGTGACTGCCAGAGCTGCTGTTTCTCTGCGAATGTTGCTCAGAATGACTGTTACAACATTTCCCAGTGAATTTCATCCCTAAATCAAGAGCTGGTGCAAATCTCTGCTCATGGTGTACTTGTTTTAATACATCTGGAAGAACCATTAATGAGGGTGTACTATGCGTAACTGTATAGATACGAGCAAATATACTTTCCTACGTGTTGCATTCCTTCCTCTATGGGTGGCACCATCCCAAGAGAAATATATATACTCAGGATTCTAGCCTTGTCTTGGCGTGTTGTATGAGGATACACCTCTTCCAACTGGTTAGTCTTGTGAGCCATTCAGAAGCCGATTTCATCTTGTTTCACTGACACTTTGCCCATGACAGCGATTATAGTGTGTGGACTGGAGGGGGGCGCAAGAGGGCGCCAAGCAAGATGGCCGCACTTACGTTAAGCTCCTGCAGCTCGAGACACAATCCGTCTGACATCCTCCTCATTTCTTGCCCTGAACGCCTGAAGAACCGAAGAAGGAGTAGCACACACCATCTGCCTTTGGTTGCTGTGGGAATATCGCCGCAAACCGTGCTACAAACCGCGGAGACTGCCTCCGTCTCCCCTGGCCTTGCTGACTCAAAATGGCTGCCGCAGTGATCGCGGTCCCTAGAATTCACCGCTGCGGCCCTGCTCGCCAATACCCCTTAAAACCACATCACCGCTGGTGGCAGCTGCGGACTCCGGAGCCTCCTCGGCCCGTGGAGCGGGGCCGCCCTGCTTGTTATCGGACGCCCTGGGAGGTCGCACTCCCCTCTGTGACCGGCCGCACTGAAGCTTCCCCCGGGTGGCCGGGGGGTCCTGGGCCGCATCGACCGGCGGGAGCGTCTGTGACCCGCGCTCCGCCTCAGCGCCTGCCCGCCCTGAAGATCCTGCACGGGAGGCTGTCATCGGAGGCTGCGGGGGCTGCGTAGGTGCCGGATTGCAGCTTGAGACGATCCCCATCGCCGCGGAGCCAGGGGGCCTGGCGGAGGGCGGGGGAGCCCGGTCCCGGTGCGGTCCCCGACGGCCCTGCTGCGGAGCTGAGAGCCTGCGCCGCCCCCTGCCGCATGAGAATGCTGGCTGGCCTGCCCGCGCTGAATGCAGTGGCACCCCACACCCGCCGGACTTGGTGAGTCTGCCTGTGGCGTCCGCTGCCTTTCTTTGATGCCCTACGCCCGCTACGCGATGCTCTGCATTGCCCACCTGCAGTGCGCTACCCTCTAGACATTCTCCCTTCAGCCGCACCCTTGGACCCCCAGAGCGCTGCTCCATGATCATCGGTCACTTCTGGACCTACCCACGCTGACGCGGCTGTACCGGAGCGGCCCGGCCTGCTATGCCTCCTCCCTGAGACGGCCTCCACTCCCTGACGGGGGACCTGCGCCTCATTGCGGCTTTTTGCTACTGCTGAGCCCTGCTCAGCCCCCTCACGCCCGCTAACAAAACTGCTCTCTTGTGGCCTGCACTGCTCCTGCTCACAGGGCGGACCGCCTTGACGACCTCCATGCCTGCCCTGCCGGTCAGCACCACCCGCCACTCCATCTCTTCACTGGTGACCCCGCTCGGCCGCCATTTCCCATTTTGACAACCTCTGGAGGCCCATTTGTTCATTGAGCACTCCAATCTCTTCCCATCACCTGCTTACCTGAGATGGTAGACAGACCGAGGAGACCCTGACAGCCGCTCAATCCAGCTACCGCTGACCACTACCCTCCCTTCCCCACTACCACCAGCGGGTCCCAACGTCATCTCCACCCGCTGTAACACCACCTCCGGACCCTGTGGCGAACCACCAGAAACTGTACAACGGCTGGCACTTGCGCCTCCCTGTGACAACCTGCGTGGCCCCGTCCACCGCTGCACTCCCCAGAGTTACACAACATTAACCCAGGGGACATCTCATCGTCTGCCCCTCCCTAACTGGCAGCATCCGCCATGGGCAAAGCGGACGGCAAACAACCTAAGCTCACTTTTGAGGCCCGCAAGTCAACACGAACGCAGGTGGAGGTGGAGGGCGACCAACCCGGAGACGCCGCTCTGGACCCACCCACTTCCACGGAGGAGATGAAAGAACTCCTCCTGATAATGCAATCCAGTCTGACATCCATAGAGTCCAAAATGGATGCGATAAGTGCTCGCATGGACACCCTCACACACAAGAGCGACCGCCATGAAGAACGGCTCAATGAAACGAAACGCCGCATCTCTGACCTGGAAGACACCTCCACCGCGACCGTCGACAAAACACTCGACATGGAAAAAGTCCTAAGGGTCATAGCCGCGAAGAATGAAGATTTAGAATCCCGATCAAGACGAAATAACCTGCGGATCCTAGGAGTACCAGAATCTGCCGCCACGGGGAAAATGGAGGACTATGTGGAGCACATGCTCATTGCGGCCTTTGGCAGGGAGGCCTTCTCACCGGTTTTCATCGTCGAGAGAGCGCACAGATCCCTCGCCCCCCGCCCTGTACCTGGCGCCCCTGCTCGCCCCATCATCGCGAGGTTCCTAAACTACAGGGACCGTGACGCTGCACTGCGGCTCGCCAGGGAACACGGCAAGGTGCACTTCGACGGGGTGGAGGTGTCACTATACCCAGATTTCACCATGGCCGTTCAGGAGGCGCGCAGAAAATACCTACCGATGAAGAAGAAACTGCAGCAACTGAACATTGCCTATGCCATGCTCTTTCCAGCGCGCCTCAAAGTCACATATCAGGAGAAGCAACATATCTTTACTAACCCTCAACATGTTCAGGACTTCATAAAAACTTTGCCCAAGACGAATACAGGTCGTGCCTCCCCCTCTGTTTGCTCCCCCGACACTGGTGGCACATCAGATGTTTAGTAGCAAGCTGGCCCTCCTACAAGGATTATACTACGCACTTGGTTGGACATCTCCAACTGCCTTCAAGTCGACTAGCCCACCATTTACTTTGTAGCACCCTTAGTTAAAGTCCAGATACCAAATGCCTGTTGGACCTCATTTGCGGGTGCCATGGCCGCTGCCCCACCCGAGAACTACACCGCAAAAATTCAGGACAAGATGATACTTTTCATTATCCTCCCCCCGAGCACCCTCGCCGCTGCGAAGTGTTTTTGGTTCGCCCTCTGGTAGCTACCCACTCAGTGAACCCCTATTTTGATCTGGTTATATAAGTTTATGGCCCTGCATCCACCCTCCCCTGTTGGGAGCATGGAGCATGCGGCATTGGGGAAAAGAGGGAGGGTATCCTGTCACAGCAGGATTGGGCTGCTGATGTGGGTGAGGGAGGAGGGGAACATTTGTTTACTGCCACTTAGCGATAATCTGATGCGTAAAGCCATGAGTGACGCAACTGACCGACTTGAGCACTGTCTGACGCACACTAGACCACTCATGATCTGTCGCCATGGAGACCCGCCCTATCCCTCCCCAATACAACTTCCTAACCTGGCATGTAAGAGGACTGGGGACCCTCGCAAACGTCGTCACATACTTTCGTACTTGGACCGGCACAACATACATTGCACTCTGCTCCAGGAGACACACCTGAGCCCCACGACCCCATCCTCATTTGCTTCTCGATGGGCATCCTATCGATGCTTCTCCTCTTACTCCACCTACGCGCGAGGCACGGTTGTTTTAATCAAACGCACATTTCCCTTCACTCTTATTGGAGTTCTCGCTGACCTCAAGGCAGATACAGCATTCTATGGGGCAGACTGGCAGCTCAATCTCTCACGCTCGTCTCCTGTTACAGCCCGAACACTGACGACCCCGAATTTTTCCGGGTCCTTTGGGGAAAGATACTCGATTCTGGATCGACGCATGTGGCATGGGGAGGGGACTTTAATGTCACCCTAGATCCATCATTAGACCGGTCACATCCACAACCCCACCATTACTCCAATGCCCACAGTACCCTCAATCACATTGTAACAGACCATGGCCTTGTGGATGCATGGCTTAGCCTTCACCCGCTGCACAAAGAAGGTACCTGCTTCTCCACTGCCCATTCCTTCTGGTACCGAATAGACAAGTGGCTCATTTCCAGAGGCCTCATCCCGTGGCTGCTCCACGCCTCCCATTTGCCGTGCACCTACTCTGATCACGCTCCCGTTCTACTCACGTTAGCACCCCCTCATGAAGAATCCCCATACCTATCTTGGCGCCTACCTGTGCAAGCCCTGCTAGACCCTGTATTTAAGGCCGAGCTCGAACAAGAAATCGAGGATTTCTTCCCCCGCAATGAGAACTCAGTTGCACAATACTCCACGATATGGAAAGCCTTCAAAGTCACCGTGCGCGGAATTTGCATCGCCAAAAGTGGGGGGATTTTAAGGGACATCCGATCCACACTCCGTAAAATAGAGGGTGAACTTAAACACACTGAGGGCCAGATGCAGGCCACACCCACCCCTGAGCTACAAAAGCACCTCCGGGAACTCCTCACTGACTACCAGGAGACAGCTGAATGGGAATGTAAATTCAGAGGGAAATATTTTCAAGCTCGCCGTTATGGGGAGGGTGAGAGACCGGGCAAAGCACTGGCGGCCCTGGTTCGTCCCCCTAGATTTTCCAATACCATACTTGAAATTTCTGATGAGGAAGGGCACATGCACAGGGACACAGCTGACATAGCTGCCATTTTCAAACGATTTTACAGCACTCTGTACACCTCACACAGAACACATCCCATCGACTTCACCCCTTTCTTTGATGACACTGCAATCGCTTGGCTTGGGGACAACCAGAGGGAGTTCCTCCTTGCGCATCACGAAGATGACGAGATTATTACCGCCATAATGCAGTTACAGTCTAGCAAAGCCCCCGGCCCGACGGCCTCCCCGCCGAATTTGACAAAACTTTTCGCCACATACTCATCCCCGTCCTGCGACATGTCTATGAGGAGGCCAGGGAGACGGGTATACTCCCCCAATCTATGCGGGAGGCGCGCATAATCTTCTTACCCAAACCGGGAAAACAGCCTGCGCTTAAAGGCCCCTCTCCCTCATCAATGTAGATGCTAAAATATTAGCAAAATTAATTGCGAATCGCCTCAGCCCCCTCATGACGGCCCTGGTCCTCCCCGACCAGTCGGGGTTCATACCCAGTAGAGGCACCTCCCATAACCTTCGGACCCTATTCGCCGTCCTCCAAAACATTGATCCTGACATGAACGCGGTGGCTGTCTTCCTCGACGCCACCAAGGCGTTTGTTTCCCTCGAGTGGGACTATTTGGCATTTGTCCTTCAGCGCATGGGCTTCCCCGCCCCCTTTCTGGCGTGGATTAACTTACTCTACGTGGATCCACAGGCCAGTGTTCTGATCAACGGGACCAGGTCCTCCCCCTTCGGCGTAGCCAGAGGTACCAGGCAGGGATGCCCACTGTCCCCTATCCTTTTTGCCCTAGCCATTGAGCCCCTGGCCACTAAGGTCCGCCAACATTATCATGAATACGCCCTAATTTACCCCGAACGACAGCTCTTAATCTCCCTGTACACTGACGACCTCACTCTATATCTGCGTAATCCGGACGACAGCCTTAACCATATTCTACGGCTGCTCATCCTCTTTGGACACCTCTCAGGCGTCAACATCAACTGGGGGAAATCCCAAATCTTTCCTCTAACTGACACAACTCCAGAGTTCACCCCAGACTACCCCCTCGCATGGTGTGAGGACACAATCAAGTACCTGGGGATAGTCGTCACTCGCGACCGAAGCGCCTTGATGGCGGCGAATTATGGGCGCGCCTTAGATCTCCTCACCGATAAAATCACAAGATGGATCGCTATGCCCATTTCAATGGCCGGGAGAGCCTCACTCATAAAGATGGTAATCCTGCCCAAGTTGCTCTACCTCTTCATCAACATCCCCTACGCCCCCAGTAGACACTTCTTTCAAGCCCTAAAAACCCAACTCATTCGCCTCACCTGGGGAGGGAAACAAGCTAGATTACGCTGGGACACTCTCACACGGCCCTTCAGCGCGGGAGGATTTGAGATCCTGGATCTGGAGCTGTATTTCAGCTGTGCCCAGGCCCATTTTGCAGTATATTGGATGGACCCCCCCTACATGCCTCACTTAGCAATTGAGGACGGCTACATGTCCCCAACCCCCTACTCCGCATATTTAAGTGCGCCTGCCATCCCGCGTCGACTCGCTTCCTCCACTGTAGATTGCACTAACATCGCTTGGCACGACCTGGCCCGCCGCCTCTACATAACTACGTTATATTCTCCCTTGCTGCCTCTCCGAGGCCGGCTGGACCTTCTAGTCACGCTGGAGGGCGGATGCTGCCATCTCCTCCGCAAGCTCGCGATTCAGACATGGGGTCAGCT
Organism: Calotriton arnoldi; assembly: GCA_963921515.1. NCBI lineage: Eukaryota > Metazoa > Chordata > Amphibia > Caudata > Salamandridae > Calotriton > Calotriton arnoldi. The sequence goes on along the minus strand of CAWUFW010002803.1, from coordinate 877,113 downwards.
GTATACAAAAGGCACATTTCACACTAGTGAGGAATTCTTTGGCACTAACACGCCCACCCCCCTGGAACGCTTTTACTATATCCGACTGCAACAGGATGTTAGGACCCTCACCCCGTGCTTTCCACAGGAACCTCCTACACTTGTTCCACTGCATAATCTCCTTCAGAAAGACACCCCTGCGCATGCCATTTCAATGCTCTACCGCACCACCCAAAAAGACTGCATGTATGACCCCCCTCCGGCTAGGACCCGCTGGGAGGAAGAACTAGACTCCCCCATCACTGATGACCAGTGGTCATTCTGCTGTCAACAAACCGGGAAAATCTCCGCTAACAGCAGGCTACGCATCATCCACTATCGGTATCTACACCGTCTCTATTATACCCCCGCGCACCTGATGCGCCTCCACCTTCGTGACACCGACCGCTGCGACCGCTGTGGGAGGGAAGGGTCTGACTTCAGACATTTAGCTTGGGACTGTCCTCCCATTCACAGTTATTGGACGGAGGTGTTGGGCGCGCTTGACCGAATGACAGGACTGCATATCCCCGAAGACCCTCTTGTTACACTATTAGGGTACACCGAAGCACTGACCGCCTCGCTGCGGAAATACATCTCTCTGGCACTCCTGCTTGCCAGGCGAAGGGTAGCCTGTAGGTGGGGAAGGGGGAGGGCACCCAAATTTAAAGTCTGGCTGAATGACCTAGTCTATTGCCAAGAACAGCTAACCACCTATGCTGAACTCCTCCCGCCATCTTCCTGTCCTCGAGACATTTGGGCCCCCCTTCAGACATATCTCCTGGAGCAGGCCAATATCGCCGATACAGCCACAGAACCTCAACCGGACAGTTGATGAGGTCCAATGGTGATGAATGTGTTGTACCATACACATCCTAATATGGTCCCGCAGATCGTAGTTAAGGTGGTCAAGCCTGTAAGGTTCGGGTCAACTAAGACACACTGCTCAGAACATTTTTGTACTGTATTGCTGGTCAACTTGCAATGTCAAAACGTTAAGTGGAATTGGTTATTGTTGAATACTGTAATCTTTGCTAGAAATCAATAAAGAAATTTAAAAATAAATAAATAAATAGTGTGTGGACTGATTGCCTGTTCAGCAACCTGCCCAGGTGGTGCAGGTCCTACTGGAAGTGCTCAGGTTGTTAGATTCTCTAGCAAATACTGCCTGAGTCAACTGTATATAGATACTATTTGATTTAATAATCTTACAACCTTCGCACCCTGTAACTGTTGAGGACCAGGAAAAGGTGTGTAACTGGCCAGTATGGGCTAGGTGACCCCTTCCTTACGGAGAGACTTGGGGCCTCATTTAGATATTGGCGGACGGGTTACTCCATCACAACTGTGACGGATATCCGGTCAGCCGAAATATAAATAACATTATATCCTATGGTATTTATGAATCACTGACATAATATCGAAAGACACATTATCGAACTACAAATTTTTCGACACAAAAATATTGTTCACAAAAATATCGATGTTGTATACTTAATTAAAAAAATACACAAATATCGATACCACAATATCGTCATGTAACAATATCGACAACACAAATATCGCACACATAAATATCGCTATTCACAATATCGACGTTTCTAAATAAATATAGGGCATGTCAAAAATATCGACTACAAAAATATAGACATCAATATTATCGTTTTTAGAATATATCGACAACTCAATAATACATTAAAACTATAAATTTAAACACCATAAATACAGTTAAATACATAAACATACATATCAAATTAAATTAAACCAAAAACATAACTTTCAAAATTATTACAACATAAATAAATAATAACATAATAAACACACTTATAATAACAATTTAAAATATGTACTTGCAACATATAAAAACATTTTAATGCATCTCATATATATTTGATTAAAATATAATTAGTTCAACGTCTCCTTCCTCACCCAAAAAAAAAATGACTCTTAATTAGCGTTTTCCATATAAGGAAAACAATTAACAAACCAAGAAACACAATAAAAATTAACCAATAGAAATACAGAAGATCGAAATAAACCAATGTAATTAAACAGATAATTTAAAATACACTATATAAGCAAAGAAAAATGATTCTTATTTTACACCTTAAGCCAAAAGAATTAAGGAAGGCGAAACTCTGCCGGATTTTCACCACAAGCGAAGACTGCATCAAATTCAGGCCTACTACACTTTTCAAAAAGTAAGTAAATTACCATTTCTAAATAAACTGTTAAATTAAAATATAACAGAGTTTTAAATTGCTAACTAAAATTACTAACTTATATATTTTATCTATTTGTTTCCATTACAGATATTACTCCAAAGAACGAGAAAAAGAATTTACCTCGCAAAAACATCTAACTAACAAAGTAAGTATACTTTAAAAAGCCTTTCTAAAATCTCACAAAAATGCAACTAAACCCCTAATCTATCCTAAACCCCAATACCATCCCATGTACAATTGTAAAACAACAAATAAAATATGCTTTATTTTCCTTTCACAGAAACAAACGACCAAACAACATTTATTAAAAAAGAACATCTCCATTGAAAGACAACTAAATCACACTTTGTAAGTATATGAAAAACAATTCTCTTTTTTTACCATATAAACATGTATATTATGCTTTTTCATATATATTCATATGCATTTTTTATAGAATTTTCCACATCACAATGACTGAAGGCGCCCAATTTATAACATCTCAGAAAGGGAAATTCTTATTGTGTTACATGGGGTATGTCTACACCCAAGAGAAGCAAACTGGCCTTAAAGTGAATTGGAAATGTAAATATTATTCTAATAAATGTTATGGTCGTGCTACTACCAGGGAAACAACTGTTTTATATACTAGGGAACATAACCATCCGCCAAATGTTTCTGAAATAGAAGTTAGGTCAACCCTTGATAATATAAAATAATTAAGTACTAACTCACAAACTCCTACAAGTGTTATACTTAAAGAAATTTTGCCTAAAGTACCCAAAGAAGCAACCGGTCAATTACCATCCATTGCTTCAATTAAAAGAACCATAGCAAGAACTAAAAAGCAACAACAACCACAATACCTACTCCTAAAAGTTTTGAAGACGTAATAATTCCCCCAGAGCTAGCTATAACACACAGTGAAGAACCCTTTATTTTCTACGATAATAAAAACAAAGAAAAAGAATTATTATGTTTGCTACAGCAAACAATATAACTAAACTTCAACAATGCCAAACATGGATGATGGATGGTACCTTTACAATATGTCCCAAACCATTCTACCAACTTTACAGTATCCATGGCCAATATCATAACAGTTGCATCCCCTTTATTTATGCCTTGTTACCAAATAAACAGAATGCAACATATACTGAAATATTAGGTAAAATAAAGCAAGAAACAAACGATTTTTTTCCTCAAAGAATAATCATAGACTTTGAGCAAGCTATGATAAATTCTATCCTTAAATTGTATCCCCACACATCAATACAAGGATGTTACTTCCATTTTAATCAATGTTTATGGAGACATCTACAAAAATCTTCACTTAGGGGCCTATTACGATGGCGGTCGGATGCCTGCCGCCCGGCCGGCGGTGGCAACCGCCGGACCTGCGGCGGATATCCGCCGCGATTGCAAGCCAGAAAACCGCCAGTCAGATTAGGATGGCGGTGGTGACCGCGGCGGTGGGAAATTGCGACCGCCGCTTTTCCGCCGGTTGCCATCCACACTCCTGCCCTGCAGACGGAGAAGGACCGGGATAATGGTGGCAGTGCAGGGCAGGCTCCGCCGGCACGATTATGATGCCTGCGGTAGCCAGCCTTTCCTCAGCGGTCAGACCGCCATGGAAAGGCATGAGATGATTGTCTTCCGGGGGCCTGTTGCGGGCCCCCAATGTTTTGTGGGGGGTGTGGGTGCACTGGGGGAGTACCCATGGTCCCCCCCTACATGTCCCTGTACCAGGTGGCAGGCACTGTGCAGTGCCTGCCAGGCAGTGCAGGGAAATGCAGGACATGCTCATTTGGACATCGCTGCTGTGCTGCGGGCAGCAGCAACCGCCGCAATGTTAAGTCCCGCGATCCGACCGCCGCGGTCGGATTTCGAGCAAGGAACATCCTAATGCGACCGGCGGTTATGTCGCGGGCCTTGCGGGCGGTCTTTTCCCGTTACCATGGCGGTCGGGGAGGTTTTCCGACCGCCATCGTAATAGGCCCCTTAGTGTAGAATATGCAACAAATATTACCTTTGCATACCAAATTAAAAATCTAATTGCCCTGGCCTATGTGCCAGTAACAGATGTGGCTGAGCATTATAACCTTTTAATTGAAAGTCCTTTTTACCAACAAAATGAACAGAAATTATCTCCCCTCCTAGACTATTTTGAGGATACCTGGGTGGGGAGATTGCATAGACCAGGCCATAGGAGACAACCCAAATTTCAAATTCCTTGGTGGAACGTGTACCTAACTACACTTAACCAACAAGCTAAAACCAATAACGCAGTTGAAGGTTGGCATAATGCCTTCCTATCTTCTACAGGACGAGGCACTCCTACCCTACATAAACTATTACTTGCCATACAAAAAGAACAAAGCTTCCAAGAACTCAGAATGCAACAATCTGTCACCCAACTAAAGCCAAAGCTTTCAAGACAAACTAATCAAATGTATCAGTATCTTCAACAGCAAGTTCAGCTATACCCTTCCACAAGAGGCCTAGAATACTTAAATATGATAGCCAAAAGCCTACTCTAAAACATACAAACAATGTAAATATACTATTCTAAACAATAAAATTATTAGAATAAAAACAGTGCATTTTTTTCATAATAAAATTAATTAATTTGTCTAATATATTTTATAAATTAATATTTACATATATATAGACAAATTAAACATTAAAGCAAATAAACAGCAACTGCAATTAAATTAAAATCATTTTCCTCTCACAATTAAAAAGTTTAAAAACACTTACCATTCCCGTAGTTGTAATCGAAAAATGCCACATCTTCTAAAGTAATCCAGGTAGTACATAATCCATAGATATTAAAAAGTAACCCCAAAAAAATGTAAAAATACAACTGTATCAAAAATTAATCCTCCATTTATAACTCGACAATCCGGTAGCCATATAAAACCCGAAAAATAGTTTAAAATAAGAACTGCTCCGTGAAATCCGAAAAATTAAGGAAGTGTTAACTAATTATTAGTTAATTTAACTAATACACACTTCCTTAAAAAATAAAATTGCAATGTTCCTTAATTTCAAAATTCTTTTTCGTAAAACCTATAAATAAAATACAAACATTCCCACCCACACAAACAGACACATAATACACTTCATAACATTATTACATACATTATACACACAATAGTAACCTAAAAACTACTTAACTGTAAAAAATCTAACTAGGCCGCAAATACGGAACACAACGTTAATCATTAATACATAAATAAAACACTAAACACACCATAACTTGTTAAACATAACTCGACGCACACTAACTACAACCTTACTACCTTTAAAATACACTAAAAATAGTCTAATATGTAAGAAAATTACTCTTACCTTCTTCGATGTAAAGCAGCTCCCAACCGCGAGCTTCTTCCTTCCCAAATGACCCAAAACAACAGCGAGCTGTTACTAAATTAAAGCCCCAAACAAATATGGCAACTGTAAACTTATTAAATAAATGTCTTAATTTTTTTTTATATTATAAAATGGTAATAAAATTACTGTTATATTCTAATAAAATACTACAAAATGTATTTGATTTATTTATATGTATTATCTGTTTTTTATATTATGTAAAATTATAATAAATATTATGAATTAATAATATTTAATATTATAATTAGGAAAATGTATATATGTCAAAGAACAATTACTGAAAAATTATAATAATTTTGTTTTTTCTTCAAAAAATATCTACTTTGTGAATAAATTGTACAACTCTTAATAAATGTAATAATTATTCATATTAATATTTTAATTTTAATATTAATAATTAAAATGTATTGTTTGTATTTAAAAATTAAACTATGTTTTTTTCTCAAATATATAGTACAAATATTTTCAATATAATGTTAATAAATACTTACCAACATATGTGACAATTGTAAAAATTTAAAAATATCAAACAATAATTAGCAATTGTTAAAAAATATATATTAATATGCATGAAAAAATATGCAAAACCATCATGTTATATTTCTAATATATAAACAAATGTGAAATACAATTATTTATATTTGGAAAACTATTTGTTTATTTTTTACGTTAAAATATACATATTGGTAAACTGTATTTTTTTCTGTAATAAATGTACTCTCCTGTATATATATGTATTGTTGTTTTTTTCAATTTGTAATAAAAATACACTTTGCATTTACCTGACATTTTATTTTTGAAATTAATAAAAATTACTAATAAAAATAAAAATTGTAATTTTTGGCCTACCTTTTCATTGCTATTACATTTAATTTTTGTTATTAAATATATTTTATTAAATTGTTTGTTATAAAATGCAAATATTTTAATTAAAAAGATTTATAATATTTTTTTTTAATATAAATAATGTATTTTTAACTATAATAATATTTTCCTATATTTTAAAAACCACTCACCTAAATTATTCTTACTACTCCACTCAACATAAATATCCAATACTTAATTAACATTAAAATTACTTATTTTACTATTCCCACTCCAGTGAGTATTTAATTGGGGTAGGTGCTGGACACTAAACTTAATTTAATTACTATTCCTACTGCAGTCAGCATTTAATTGGGGTAGGTGCTGGACACTAAACTTAATTAACTTACTATTCCCACTCCAGTCAGTATTTAATTAGAGTATGTGCTGGACACTAAACTTAATAAATTTACTATTCCCACTCCAATGATTATTTAATTGGGATAGGTGCTGGACACTAAACTTAATTTACTATTCCCACTCCAGTCAGTATTTAATCGGGGTAGGTGCTGGACACTAAACTTAATTAATTTACTATTCACACTCCAGTCAGTATTTAATTGGAGTAGGTGCTGGACACTAAACTTAATTAATTTACTATTCCCACTCCAGTCAGTATTTAATTGGGGTAGGTGCTGGATACTAAACTTAATTAATTTACTATTCCTACTCCAGTCAGTATTTAATTGGGGTAGGTGCTGGTCACTAAACATAATTAATTTACTTTTCCCACTCCAGTCAGTATTTAATAGGGGTAGGTGCTGGACACTAAACTTAATTAAATTACTATTCCTACTCCAGTCAGTATTTAATTGGGGTAGGTGCTGGTTACTAAACTTAATTAATTTACTATTCCCACTCCAGTCAGTATTTAATAGGGGTAGGTGCTGGACACTAAACTTAATTTAATTACTATTCCTACTGCAGTCAGTATTTAATTGGGGTAGGTGCTGGACACTAAACTTAATTAATTTACTATTCCCACTCCAGTCAGTATTTAATTAGGGTAGGTGCTGGACACTAAACCTATTTAATTTACTATTCCCACTCCAGTCACTATTTAATTGGGATAGGTGCTGGACACTAAACTTAATTAATTTGCTATTCCCACTCCAGTCAGTATTTAATTAGGGTAGGTGCTGGACACTAAACCTATTTAATTTACTATTCCCACTCCAGTCACTATTTAATTGGGATAGATGCTGGACACTAAACTTAAATAATTTACTATTCCCACTCCAGTCACTATTTAATAGGGGTAGGTGCTAGACACTAAACTTAATAAATGTACTATTCCCACTCCAATGATTATTTAATTGGGTTAGGTGCTGGACACTAAACTTAATTAATTTACTATTCCCACTCCAGTCAGTATTTAATTGGGGTAGGTGCTGGACACTAAACTTAATTAATTTACTATTCCCACTCCAGTCACTATTTAATTGTGATAGGTGTTGGTCCCTAAACTTAATTAATTTACTATTCCCACTCCAGTCAGTATTTAATAGGGGTAGGTGCTGGTCACTAAACTTAATTAATTTACTATTCCCACTCCAGTCAGTATTTAATAGGGGTAGGTGCTGGACACTAAACTTAATTAAATTACTATTCCTACTCCAGTCACTATTTAATTGGGATAGGTGCTGGTCACTAAACTTAATTAATTTACTATTCCCACTCAAGTCAGTATTTAATAGGGGTAGGTGCTGGACACTAAACTTAATTAATTTACTATTCCCACTCCAGTCAGTATTTAATTGGGGTAGGTGCTGGTCACTAAACTTAATTAATTTACTATTCCCACTCCAGTCAGTATTTAATTGGGGTAGGTGCGGGATACTAAACTTAATTAATTTACTATTCCCACTCCAGTCAGTATTTAATAGGGGTAGGTGCTGGACACTAAACTTAATTAATTTACTATTCCCACTCCAGTCAGTATTTAATTAGGGTAGGTGCTGGACACTAAACCTATTTAATTTACTATTCCCACTCCAGTCACTATTTAATTGGGATAAATGCTGGACACTAAACTTAATTAATTTACTATTCCCACTCCAGTCACTATTTAATAGGGGTAGGTGCTGGACACTAAACTTATTTAATTTACTTTTCCCACTCCAGTCAGTATTTATTTAGAGTATGTGCTGGACACTAAACTTAATTAATTAACTATTCCAACTCCAGTCAGTATTTAGGGGCCAATTCCGGCCGGAAAACGTACCGACCGACTCGGTACCGGAATGTAGTCCGACCGACACGTACCGGCGCTGTCCGATCCGCGTAGTACGATGCTATGCATGTGAATTACGACTGACACGCATAGAAAACAGGGAGCCGAAGGAACCGAATACTCCGCGACCGACGCGTACGCCGCACATGAAACCCAGCAGAAAGACAGCGTGAAAGACTCGGAGAAGCTCGCACGAGCCAACTGCAGCGTCCTACTCGGTCAGAAAAACGTCTCCTACATGCCCAAAAAATACAAAGGAAAATAGACAAAAAAAAGGGCCAAACAAGCAATGACAAAGTCAATAAATACTGGGGGGAAAAAACATGGAACAAAGACACACCCACAACTCCACCCATATAAAGGCCACAAATCCCTACCATGATCCTTTGCAAATTCAACAGACCTGCGAGCACAGAACACCATCATACAGCAACCACAGACACACTCACAACTCATCCATCACACAAGCCACACACCATTAGCACCTCCCTAATAGCACCCTCACATACACCCAGCAAAACTGACACTCACCCACCCTCACTTGCACACTCACACACACATCAATTCCCACCACCACCCATCACCATGCCCCCAAAGAAGAATCCAAAGTTCCTAGACAGTGAATTGGAAGTTCTGGTAGATGAAATCCTCAGGGTAGAGCCACAGTTGTTTGGTACATTGGTCCAACAGACCCCCATGTCGCAGAAAACCAAGACGTGGGAGAGGATCGTCGACAGGGGAACGCACAATCACCATGTTTGCGCACAAAGGAAGACATCCAGAACAGGTGGTATGATGTGCGCAGGAGGGTCAAGGACCTACTCAAGAAGGATTACGCCTTGAGTCATCGCACCGGCAGTGGCCCGCCTGCCAAACCAGTATACCTCAGGTCCTGGGAGGAGAAGGTGCGGGCCATCCTACCACCAGAGAGCGTACATGGACTATCAGACATCCCAGAGCCTGGTGAGTACACAACCAATATACCCAATATTGTGTGACAATACACACACATCACTGTCAAGGGGATAGTGAAACCATGCACCGTTAGCAAAGCCACAGTAACCAAAAGATAATCATCCCAAGATGTGTATGCTAGTCAGACAAACACAATACCTGCCATCTCATAGTGATATGTAACTGTGTCATGACATGTACAAACCTAACAACAAATAGAGCAAGGCAGTGGCACAAATCTAACCAACAAACACTGTCAGACATTTAGCCACCACTAGAACACCACCTCACAGGGAAACTGACTGAAAGGAAGGAATTGTGTGTATGCTGGTGAAGTGAGTGTAGCCAATAGCATGATGGGAGTTGTAGTCACAGATATTGGTCACCCTCACAATTGGCCCATCAACACCACTCTGAACCATGCTCACATCACAGGGAGTGGAAAAGAACTGACAAGATGGCTGACACTGGGTACTGCTGTGTGGAGAACAAGCCCCTGCTGGGTGTTGTGCTCAAAACAACAGCAGGACACCACTGACTGACATCCTGAAAGCCAACTTGCACTCCCTGCAATGGAAGCACGTTCCATGGTGGGATGTCTGGCTGGGTGGGAAGGAGGACTGACAGCTCTGACCATAGTTACCAGCAGCTTTTCTCACACACCCCTTAACACAAACTCCACACAACTCACCTGGGAGAATGCATTGCCTCACACTCTAATTAAATATCCCACAAAGAACTACCACACTGGGTTATGCTGTGTGAAGCACAGGGACACTTTTGGGACTTGTAGCCAAACAAACGCCAGGACAACACTGTCAGCCATCCTGTCAGCACAGGCACACTACCCCACAGGGAAGCAGAGTCAAAAGGAAGGAAGTATGGGCATGCTGGGAAGGGGGTGTAGGCAATAGCATGATGGGAGTGGTAGTCACAGCTCAACATCCCCCACCCACATGGCCCAGCAAGCTCACACTGAAGCATGCACACCTCACAGGGAGTGAAAAGCCACTTCAAAGATGTCCGACAATGGTGCTCTGTTGTGGGGAGCACAAGGCCCTGCTGGGAACTGTGCACCAACCAACAGCAGGACACCACTGACTGACATCCTGACAACCAACTTGCACTCCCTGCAATGGATGCACGTTTCATGGTGGGATGTCTGGCCTGGGGGGGAGGAGGAGTGCCAGCTCCGACTACAGCTACCAGCAGGCCCTTACACACACACCACTTCCACTAACTCCAAACAACACACCTGGGACCGTGCTCTACAAGAGAGTGAGTGAAAAGCCACTTCAAAGATGTCTGACACTGGCCTCAGCTGTGGGGAGCACAAGGCCCTGCTGGGAACTGTGCACCAACAAACAACAGGACCACACTGTCAGCCATCTTGCCATTGCTGTCACACTCACACACAGTGAATTCGACTCAAAAGGAAGGAAGTATGGGCATGCTGGGAAGGGGGGTGTAGGCAATAGCATGATGGGAGTGGTAGTCACAGCTCAACATCCCCCACCCACATGGCCCAGCAAGCTCACACTGAAGCATGCACACCTCACAGGGAGTGAAAAGCCACTTCAAAGATGTCTGACAATGGTGCTCTGTTGTGGGGAGCACAAGGCCCTGCTGGGAACTGTGCACCAACAAACAACAGGACCAGACTGTCAGCCATCTTGCCATTGCTGTCACACTCACACACAGTGAATTCGACTCAAAAGGAAGGAAGTATGGACATGCTGGGAAGGGGGTGTAGGTAATAGCATGATGGGAGTGGTAGTCACAGCTCAACATCCCCACCCACATGGCCCAGCAAGCTCACACCGAAGCATGTACACCACACAGGGAGTGAAAAGCCACTTCAAAGATGTCTGACAATGGTGCTCTGTTGTGGGGAGCACAAGGCCCTGCTGGGAACTGTGCACCAACCAACAGCAGGACACCACTGACTGACATCCTGAGAGTTAACCTGCACCCACTGCAAGGGTGGCATGCTTCATGGTGGGATAACTGGGCTGGGGGAGAAGGAGGTCCGGATGTCAACCAAATACCACCAATGCTGGCCATACACACACCTACTCTGCAAAAACATATTGCACACGTGGGACCAGTCACTCCCAAAGTAAAAGCCCTGGCAAGATGGCTGACACATGGGCATGAGAAATGATGTGCCTGCAATTCACACCCATGCACTGGCCAACCCAAACACGTACACACTCACAGCCATTGCAACTCTATGTTTACACACACTGTCAGGGGATGCAGTGTCCATGGGTGCCCCCTGGCCTGGCTGTGAAGGTGTGTCTTGCAGATGACAACTGTGGATAATCAGTCATACTACATAGCACAAAACACACAGGAAGTCACAGAGACATCATTGACAGGGGACACCTGACAGTGAATGCAATGGACACACCAATATACCGGACACTGTACCATGGTGTCAGTCACACAAGTTGTGGTTGTGAGCTGCATTCCACTCCCACATCGTTCAGCAACATATGCATCCTTCACACAACACACCACTCACTGTCATAGACACTGTAGACACAAGCACCAACCTGGACTGCATTTGAGGAGACATGCTACTCACAGCAGCAGAACTGCAACACACACCACTGGCCATCACTGTCATGAGAATGGAAAAGCCAGAGAGCTGCCGTGCCCAATCCTTATCACCATGGAGGACATTGACAAGATTAATCACGTTTGCACGTACAAAACTCAGCAACAACATCATTAGCTACGTTAACAACATCACTTGTATGAAATGAGACGTGAACTAGGAACCCAGACAACAACACAGATACTCCCAAGAGATCCCAAGCTTACCGGACTGTGACCATGTTGTCCAGACACACCAATGTGACGCACAAAGACTGGCAAAAACTGCCACCACACATGGCCCAATCTTGAAAGATATCCTAAGTGGAATTGCACGTATGTCCCTGTTAAAGGACAAATGTGGACAAGGATGACACACCTGTGTCAGGCACGTGATGGCCCTTGAGTAGCAATGGCCATGTACAGCCAATCAATACATGAGCTGGTCATGCACACACCTCAACATTCACATTGAAATGCTTCAGGTTGGCAGGACAATGTGCTACACCAATATCAACCTCTGGCTGTGACAACTTAGGACAATGCAATGTACAGGCACGCATCCAGATGTACAGTCACAACTGTCATGTGTTTGAACCATTGATGCCTGTAGAAACATAACATACATTGTGTGTCTCTTCCAAACACAGGTGATGATGGGGACACAGCAGCAGATAATGAGGAGTCCCTGTCCCAGGCTCCGGTGGCCCCTGAGCTCTTTGGTGTGGAACAGCCTCTGCCCTCCTCGGATGGCGAAGACCTACCTGGCCCCTCCGGTGTGAGTCATCATGCAGCACTAGCAGGACCACCATTTGTACCCCCTGCACCCACTCCTCCAACATCTGCCAACACACAGACCACCCCCGCCGACACGGACAGACCAAGGACACTGAATGACAACAGCACAGGGACCCCGGGCCCCCCGGGAAGCAACGGACAACAACCCCAGTACCAACCCCCAAGGGGGCCTAGGGTCACCTGTGCGTGCCACCGCAGGTCCCGCCGGTGTGGCCAGGGGTGGTGGGAGGGGTGGTATGCAGAGGTCGCTGTTTGCATAGGGGTCTGGACTGCATGATGACCCACAACTGGTACGCATTGCAGATGCGTTCCAGAATAGCACCGGAGAGGTCAGCCAGGTAGTGGGGATCCTCAAGGACATTCAACAGCAGCAGGCTGCCCATCATGCCCGCTTGGACTCCCACATGTCGCGTGTGGAGACACACATGTCTCGCATGGAGTCCAAGTGGGACACATTGGAAGAACTGACAGCGGTGCAGAGGGACATATTGACATGCCTCCGCCAGATTAGCACCAACATGTCCACACCTCCCTGTGTGCCCACAACATCTGGTGCCGCAACAACTGCAACTGCCACAGGGAGGGAGGATGACTCTGGTGGAGAGTCCTCTGCACCGCAGCGGCCTGCACGTGAGGGTCCCCCAGAAAGAAGAGGGGTCGTCCGAGGAAGGACAACTGAGAGGCAGATAGCCATGTACATCCCCCAGGAACCCAACACCTGTTCTGGAAATTCTCCTTTGTGTGCAAACTGTTCACCCTGTCGAATGCAACCCAACTCTCCCACGTGACATGGGGAGTTTAAGTTGGACTAATGTATCAGATGACTGTGGACTTTACTCAGGACATTTCTAATACCAACACTTCCAACTCATCTGGGAACTTTGGATTCCAATCCCAATGTACAGAACCCACCATCCTGTGCACTATCCTCACACATGTATGTAAATAAACTCACTAATACACCATACTTGCCTCTGTTGTGATTCCAACGTGGTTTTTGTCATGGAGATGATGATCTGCTAAATGACACTGTGCATGCTAACTGCTACAGCAATTTCAACACCGTCATGTGAGTCATGGCGACGTGACACATATGAGGGAGACACACCACTAGGGCAACACAACACATACACACCAGGGCCATCTGACTCATCGCCTACACTGATGTTGCCAGGAAATACAGTGGAATGCACAGACACCACACCTATTCAGAGTCTGTGTTAACTAGCCCACAGGTGCAGTAAGCAAATGTCAGTCAGATGTGTGACCACAGACACCGCACATCCCAAAGTGAAGCACAGGTTTATTACACATTTGCAACATGTTGTTTCCTCTACAGATGCAAGGTAATCCCACATGGCAGTGGCCACACAGTCACCAAGTGTTGAAGAAATAAAGTCCAGGGGTGTGTGGCACATCACCTGTAGGGAAACGACTGCTTCCACCCTGGAAGTTGAATCATGGTGTTGGGGGATCACAGTTGACCAAACAACTCTGAAAGTACCCTGTGAAGGACAGACATGACACAGTTAAAAGCACTGAAGAACAGGACAGAACTGCAATACTCATGCCCAATACATGTCACAAGATACCTACACAAAACCAAGTTAGCATGTCAACACTGTTGGGGAGTACAGACTACCTGTAAGGACACATCGCTGCACGCATCCAGTCAAGTAGCATATGGCCACACTCAAACAGCAACAGAGCACCACCAACACATATCATGCAAACTCAAATCATTGACATAACATCTCTGTATACTCACATTCAGCTGAAGAAGTTGGTGATGAGCTATGTGCGGACATCACCCTCATCATCATCATCATCACTGGCATCGTGGCCCAGGCCAGGATCCTCCACAGGTGGCGGATGTTGGTCATCGTCATCCAGGATGAGAGGCAACTCCTTCCGCACTGCCAGGTTGTGTAGCACGCAGCAGACGATGAGAATCTTGCACACCTTTGCAGGGGCATATGGGAGGGCCCCTCCTGTCTTGTCCAGGCAGCGAAAGCGGCTCTTCAGGAGACCAAATGTCCGCTCGATCACTCTCCTGGTCCGACCATGTGCCTCATTGTAGCGCATCTGGGCTGGTGTCACAGGGTTCCTGAGGGGTGTCAGCAACCACGGCATGTTGGGGTATCCGGAGTCACCTACATACAGACAATTGCACATTAGCTGAGTTGGAAAAGAGGGTGGAATACAACATTGCAGAACACACACAATGGTACAAAGTCAGTACACACCGACAAGCCAGGCACGCTGGTTCTGCATCTGTGACATCATCCTCGGGATGCGACTACTCCTCATTACGTAGGCATCGTGTGCAGAACCGGGGAAACGTGCACACACATGTGAGATGCTCATATCTGCAAGACATTCCACCAGAGCATTGATAGAATGGAAATGTTTCCTGTTCCTGTATGCCTGCTCATGTGCCTGTGGTGGTACCAAAGCCACGTGTCCCATCAATGGAGCCGATGACATGTGGCATCCTCCCCAGGGCATAGAAGTCACTCTTGACGTCAGTGAGTTGTTGACGTTTAGGGAAATAGATGTACTGGTTCAAGTATGTTAACATTGCCTCCAAAATATCGCGTAGCACACGGCTGAACATGGTCTGTGACATCCCACCAGCAGACGCCACAGTGTGTTGAAAGGTACCGGTGGCAAAGAAGTGTAGGGCTGCCATCACCTTCACTTTGGGGGTCAGCGCTGTAGGGTATGGCCGGCCAGCTAGCAAATGTGGGGCCAACCGCCCCGCCAATTCCTCAATCAGCGGCCTGTTGAAGCGGTACCGTCGGATGCAGTCACGTTCAACCATGGTTGCAAGGTCAGGGAATGGTCTATGGACAGCTGGTGCCCTGCAGTACATAGGTGAACAAAGAAAGATTGTCAGTCACCCCACATATGTGGCATTGACCATACTCAATATCACATGATACATCATTACGAGACACAAGTACTTGATGTGTGTGCCGTTCTGTATGGACATATATGGCACCTACATGGCCATCATCTAACATCTCAGTTCAACATGTGTTGACAACAAGTTCCAGGTTGTGCTATGGGAAATCATTAGGCTGTGTCACAGTACCCATGTACTGCTGTCACGTTCCAAACACACACCACAGTGACAAGTGAGGACAGATGTGCCCCAGGCATCACAGCTCTTTGACAGGTAGATTCCCAGGGACCCTGTATTGCCACATGGACACTGGCATGACATGGCGTATCATGTACACGCCAGCAAAACAACCATGACTCCCACAGGTAGTGGCCCCTGTTGCCTCTGCAGGACAGACATGGACGTCTGTGACACACACACGCACAACATCAAAGTCGATGCACAAACAACGTGGATGTGGAGACTGTCTCCCATTGTGCACATGGAATCAGAGACATCTGAAACACAACATGCACACAGACTGTGGAGGGCCATCACAATTGTGACAATGGGTCACCCTGTGACGTACATACCATCCCACATGGGACTCAGGGTGTATGTGACATAACATACACATATACAACCTGGAAATGTGACCATGCCACATGCTCTGAACTGAACAGTTGCACATCACAGTGGTCATGTGCACAACACACAAAGGATTCTGTCCCCATGAACACGTGCACAGCCTGGGAGTGGCTGCCCCCAAGTGCCACCCAACAAACCACATGTTGACCCCCATACACACACAGGTAATGCAGCCTTACATGCCTTAGGATACAGTGTGGACAGGCTGTGGCGTTGTAGGTGTGCCCCTGAGTCCCTGGCAAGTAATTGTGGCTGGCATACGTTCACCAGTGACAACCATGGTGACATATGCGAGTGACTTGTACAGGGACGCGTCGTACAGCAATGTACCGATCCGTGCGCACGCATTGGCCATTGCATATAATGTTGACGGATGCGTGTTGTGTTTCGAAATACGCGTCGTACAGCAATGGACCGATCCGTGCGCATGCATTGGCCATTGCATTTGATGTTGACGGATGCGTGTTGTGTTTCGAAATACGCGTCGTACAGCAATGGACCGATCCGTGCGCACGCATTGGCTATGGACTGACATGGTAACGGACGCGTATTCGAAGCTTGTACGAGTCGGATGCAGTAAATTCAGTTGGCCACCCACAACAATGTTGCAAATTCATGGGTGTCATCAAGTTCAAATTTTGAAGGATGCTGTAGGCGTGTATAAGTGGTGCAATTCCATGGATTGGCCAGATTCAGAAGATGCAAACGACTTGGACCTATCACTTTGGACACATGGGACAGTATCTGCCTCTGCAGCACACATATAATGCTGGCTGTTCCCCCGAGAGCTCACTTGCCTGCACTACATGCTCCAGGACGACATCTGCCACTACCACTGCTGCTGTCTCTGCATCCTCTGGCTACTGCAATGGCACGTACTGTGGAAAGAGCCCCAGCCTTCAGCCCTGAGGAGAACCAGGCCCTGCTGGACAGCGTCCTTCCACAGTACAGCAAGCTGCATGGGAAACCAGGGGAGCAGGTGAGTGTGCTGTCCACTGCCTTACTAATTGTGCATGTTGTCTGACTAGCAGTACTTACAGTGTGTACACCAGTGGTAAGCATGCTCACTGAGTAGTTGTCACGCCCCAATTGTGTAGTTACATGCACTGAACAGGTATAGTGCAGTAACAGTGCATTCCAACAAGGTTTTACTTCCCAGGCAATGATA
The DNA here is from genome assembly GCA_963921515.1 of Calotriton arnoldi. Classification (NCBI taxonomy): domain Eukaryota; kingdom Metazoa; phylum Chordata; class Amphibia; order Caudata; family Salamandridae; genus Calotriton; species Calotriton arnoldi. The sequence continues at coordinate 859,342 of CAWUFW010002803.1, read as the reverse complement.
CCATTTAGTAACTGCTGGACAACTGTTCATAGCCATAGTTGCACTACCTGTGTACATCATATGCCCCTGTGATTGAGACATGTATATCCAACTGTGTGATGCACGGATATGTTGCATGTGTAGTAATGGCCTTTTCACTTTGTCATCCTCACAGGTTGATGCCCACCAGAAGCAGGAGATCTGGCTGACCATCGCCCGGGCAGTACGATCTGTGGGGGTCTACAGGCGCCGGATCCGCAACTGCCAGAAGAGGTGGCAGGACCTTCGTGGCTGGACCCGGAGGATCGCAAGGGTCCAGCTGAAGCTGTCGCCTCCTCGCAGGAGGGGCGGACACCGGACCATGACCCCCACATGCTCCAGATTCTGGCGGTGGTCTTCCCTGACCTGGATGGGCAGCTGAAGGCCAGACAGCAGCAAGGATGGGGTAAGTGCTAGCCTTTTCTGGGTACTATGACTAACATGCTCTATGCACTCCTTTAGCCTGGTTACACTTCCACAGTACGACTGTCTTGTCGTCCTGGACTCATGTCCCTCACTTGTGTCATGCCCCCTCCTCATCTGATACACAGGTGTGGCCCTTACAGTCTGTGACTTAGGTCACTTGGGTACTGTGTACTTGCAGTTACCTGTGGTTCAAGTTGGGGACAGCATCAGTTACAGGAACTTTGTTGTGGGCTGCATGGGTGGTACAATTGCTCACACAATGCCTGTGATCTGACATGTACTCTGGGTATGGCTTTAATATGTGTTCCAATTGCTGCTCTGACTCACCACATGTCTGGGGTATGTGCCACACACCCATGCTGCAGCTGAGACCAAGGTAGGAGCCTCAGAAGTATGTACATCATGTGTGTGACACATGCATAGCCACCTGCCTAGTGTTCAGGGTAATACCATGTTGCACATGGACCAGGACTGTAATACCTACTCCGGACATCGAAGGCACTCTGTTCTCCCACTCCCGTGGGTCAGCATACATATTGGGCATTGTGAAGAGTGCACTCAGGTGTCTGCCTCTGTGTCACCGTGGTGTGGCCTTGCTTTTTGGACTCCTGGAGTGTTTAACAGTTTGGGGTGGCCAGCCATCTGAGTTGTGACTATAGGATCTGCACATTGGTTGATGCATAGGTCTCTAATCCCTTGACTGTGCACAATGGTGTATGAAACATTGAGGTGCAGGCAGCTTTGGTTCATTCTCATCAGACGGTGAAGTGCTCATGTGTATGGATTTGTGTTTGCAGTCACTCAAATGTCTCATTTGAATGATGTGGGATCATCTTAGTCCTCATGATGTGGGTGGCCAGGGGTGCACATGTGCACCTGTCAGCTACAGGGCTTGCATTCCCAAAACTTCCATGATTGTGACACAGTGCAGACTGGTGTTGTGTGTATGCACTGCCCCTGTGACAGGAGACAGTTATGACTGACTTGCCAGACATGCCTGTGCCATGACATTCAACTTGCAAAGAGTGATCCAGCAGTAGTGTGATATGTCCTGCATGCACACCATTGTCGCATTGACTATCAGGACATGAGGACATCATTGTGTCTGGTGATGGAAGCAAAACCTGCATATCGACAGAGACTCTGCCCATCACTTTTCCTGACACATGTACTGAGTCAGTGGCAGGAGATGGCATGTGTTTGGAGTGACACATTTCCATATGTTCTCTTGGATGTCCAACAACTGTGTATGTGGTGCATGTGTGCACATATGATTAGTGGCATCCAACAGGCACCAGACAGATGGGTGCATGGACAGGTAGGATATGAGTGGCATGAATGACTGTCAGGCAGACAATGGGCTTCTTCAAATCAGTGTCAGCACTTATTGCAATGTCTAGCAAATGATGGCAGGGCTTGCTCTGTGATGTGCTGTACTTACTGTGGTGTGTGTGGTCAGTACAGGTGACTAATGTTGCTCTGTTTATCCTGATTGTTTGCAGATACATCCAAGGCCACAGGAGGAGACGGCTCCATGGACCAAGAGGAGCGGCAGAGCCAGACTGGGCCCACTGCAGAGGAGACCGAGGGACCCAGTGGCACGGAGGGTGAGGGGAGCCACACTGAGGAGACCTCAGCTACGACCACCTCGGCTGAGGAACACAGCGCTTCCAGTGAGGACTCCCTTGTGGAGGCGGGTGTCAGCAGACCACAGACAAAATCAAGCAAGTCTGTCCCCGCCACCACCACCATCTCCACCCTCCCATCTGCTCCCATCCCACATGTCCGTGGAGGGTCCCGTGTAGGGGAGCGTGTCTCCTTCGTGCCAGGCACCGCACCCCCTGCCTCTGTCTCCCCTGCTGCCCTGAGTGTGGAGTCTGTGGACTTGCTGAAACAGATCCATGTAGGGCAGACATCAATGCTGAGTGTCCTCCATGCACACACGGGTCTGTTGACACAACTGGTGTCATTCATGGAGGGCATCTCATCTGGCATGTCTGCCCTACAGCGGACCAATCAGTCCATGGCCTCCTCACTGACGGCAGCAGTGTCCCTCCTGCAACAGTCCCTCACCCCTCCTACCTCTGCCCCATCCATAATCCCCAGCACCCTACCTGTCCCAAGCACACACACACCGGCACAGGCACGCACCAGCACAGACACAAGCAGCACACAGACACACAAGCCAAAATCCCAACGCACACGCACGCACAGTCAGGGGACTGATACCTCACTCACAGGGGATTGGGCCCAGACACACACACATGCATCCACGAGCACTCCGCAGTCCTCAGATACCTCTCCCTCCAAAACCCCTTCCCTTGCCTCACCTGCAACCCCCTCCCAGAAGCTCTTCCTCTGTGAGCTTGGCCTCTTCCCCACAGATCCATCTGACCCAACGTACAGGCGGAAGAGGCCACCACCACACACAGAGGGTAGTGCCCCTCACACCCGGACACCCTCCCCAGGCACAGGCAGACTGAGGACCCCATTAGGAAGTCCCCCGGACCAGGAAGGACAAGACCCCACCACCACCACCACGCAGCTCCACCACACAGTCTCTCTCCTCCATCCCCCAGGCCACCACTCCACAGGTTCCCCCGCCACACCCTGTCCCAGGTTCCCCCACACACCAATACCGCATCCCCAAACTGCTTAGGCCCTCCCCCCCTACCACTTGCTCTTCCACCCCCAACCCAGACGCTCAGCCTGTTTGTGCCACTGGTGTGGAGACCGGGTCCCCCCTCTGTTCTGCCCACCTCATCTTCCCCCTTCCACTCCCTTGGAGTTATGCACTGCAGTGGAGTCCACAACCACCCCGTCTGACTTGGGCACTGCAGTGGGGACCCAGTCCACTCCATCTGACCGGCCCACTGCAGTGGTGCCGGCACCCACACCATCTGACTTGTGCCCTACAGTGGTGCCGGCCCCCACTGAGTGAGACACCTCCACTGCAGTTGCCGGTGACACTCCTGCACCCACCACCCCTTCACTGCCTCCTTCTGGCATCCCCTGATCCTGTCCCTGTGGTGCCTGGCCTGCCCCTTGTATGCCCCTCCGAGGGGGATGTCCCCTGTCCGTACCAGTGCAGGCAAGCAATGGGTGACAAGTTGTCACGTCACCCTGTTCGGACTGTGAATGTGGACTGGCCATTGGCCTTAGTTTCTTTTGGACTTCCAATTTTTCATTCACATTGGCTGAATAAAGCCTCTTTTTGTTTACTAGTGGTTTTGCTTTTGATGTACATGATGTAGATGAGTATCATCATGCATTTGCTGTTGTAATAGTGTTCAGATCAGGAAAATGAAGCGTTGCTGTGATGGACTCCATGTGGTCCATGGGATGTGTGTCCTAATCTAGTCTGGATCCATAGCATCCTTTGCTGCAGTCTGAGGGTGTAATGTTCAGCATTTGACACAGGGATGTACGTTTTGCATTTGTAAATTAACATCTGTGGCTTACACTCATGCACATCTGGTGGGCTTACCACTGTTCAATGTTTCTATTTCCCTGACTGTGTGCCCATCTCCACTGGACATGCAGTTTAGCACATTGTTAGACCTGGCAACATTGGCGTGAGTCTCCCTTCCATTTTTTCGCTGTGCCTCCTCTGTTTTTTCTGGTGATAGATGCTCTGGGCGCTGCGCCACTGCCATTCAGTGCCGCATCGCGGATGCTCCCTGTGTAAAGATGACATATCAATTGATGTATCCCTGATTGGCTTATTTGGTCTACCTGTTAGTCCCTAGTAATATGGCCTGTGTGTGCCCAGGGCTAGTGAACCAAAATGCTACTGGTGGGCCTGCAGCACTGGGTTGTGCCACCCACAGAAGCAGCTTGTAAATTGTGTCTCAGACCTGCCACTGCAGAGTCTGTGTGCAGTCCAGAACTGCCATCTTGGCTGTGAAGTGCACCCACTTCCCAGCCCCTGAACCTTCCCTTGGCATCATGTAAGTCCCCCTTATGGTAGGGTGCATTGTATGTGTAAGGTAGGACATGCCCTGGTGTATGTAGCATGTCCTGGTAGTGAATTACACCCAATTTCGTTTTTCACTACTGTAAGGCTACCTGTTCCCCATAGGCCAGAATGGGCGGTTTGACTATTACACCCTATAGTCCTAACTGAGCCCAGGAACATGGTAGAAAAACGAATTTAGTATGCCTGAGCTCAGAATATTAAAATACATCTTTTAGTGGAGTTGATTTTTATATTCTGTGTTTGAAAATACTACTTTTAGAAAGTGAGTATTTTCTTGCCTAAGCCTTCCAGTGTGCTCTGCTGTCTTGTGTATTGACTGTCTGGTTTTGGAGGGGCAGGGCGGGCTGAGTCAGACCTGGGTTGAATAGAGAGGTCTCCTTCCTGAGTGAGGGGAGGGGCAGCTGCTTGACCTGAATAGGGCTGTGCCTGGCAAGGTGAATGCTGGCTCCACCTCCTGCTGTGTGTCTGATAGCAGGCCCCATTTCTGAAAGGGAAGATGCAGAACTGGTTCTGGCTAGGTTCAGTGCCTGGTAGCTTGGAAGAACAAAGACTTTTGGGGTATAAATAGTTGTGCCCAAACCCCTACAATTTGTATTGCCGCTGGATCTCAAGACCAACCTCTGTCCGTGGAACTGAAGGAAGCTGCAGGAGAGGACTGTCCTTGTGTTGTGTGCTGTTCCCTGGATTGGCCTGCAGTAGTTGTCATTGGACTGGAAAGAAGAGGGAAAAGGAGCTGTAAGAGAACTTTTTAATCTTGAACCTGCAATCACCCAAGGGCTAGAGAGAGAACTAGCCTCCTGACTGAAGTCTCAGGCCCAGTAGACTTCATTTCATCGCTAAAGCTTGTTAGCGAGCCGCCGCAGCCGAGGAGCGTCAAGAAATCCGTCGCACTGCTGCCGCTGAGGGCTCGCTGACCAAATAATCGCACCGCACGCTTACAGATCGCCATTTTGTCGCTAACACCCGTTAGCGAGCTGCCGCAGCCGAAGAGCACTTGGAAATCCATCGCGCCGCTGCCGCTGAGTGCTCGCTGCCCAAAGTCATCGCCCCGCACGTTTGCGGACCTTGGAACCATCGCTATCGCCCGTTTGCGAGCCGCCGCAGCCGAAGAGCGCTTGGAAATCCATTGCGCTGCTGCCGCTGAGTGCTCGCTGACCTGATCATCGCCCCGCAAGTTTGCGGGCCTCGAAACCATCGCTAAGGTCCGTTTGCGAGCCACCGCGACCAAGAGCGTGAGGAAAAACATCGCTATCATGCCTTAGCGGCATTTTGTGGATTATTGACACCACATCCAGGAACTGTGAGTAAAAGGGTCGCAGAGACCACTGCCCTGAACTTTGCATTCCCCATTTGAACTATTTTTGCAGCATCAAGAGAGTATTATTTTTGTACAGTATTGTGGCTTTCTCGTTATTTGGTCTTGTGATAAATCTATATATACAGATAACTATTTTTGATAACTACCTGTGTTGTGTCCCTTTATAGTGTTCCTCACTGTATTACTGTGTATGGTCATAAATGCTTAACACACTGCCTCTGAGATTAGCCTAACTGCTCGTGCTACGTTACCACAGGGTGGAGCAGGGGTTGTCAAAGGGGTGCAGCCCTTCACTCTGACTTAGAAAGAAGGGTCCCTGCTTGGACAGTGGCCATCCACTGCCAACCAGAGACCCCCATTTCTAACATTGGTGGTCAGCGGTGGGGATCTGGACTTGCGTTTGTGACCGCATACTGTAATTATAGTGTACACTACTATTGAGTGCAGACCATAACGTACCACATACATATTTGAGGATTTTTTTTTTTTTTGAGTCTATTTTTGATTAAGAGTGCCAGTTATTGATACAATGGCCAAGCCCAGAGCCGTTGACCCAGAAGAGTACTCCTGGGAAGAGGAGAAGATAGATACCTACACTTCCAAGGAGCTCAAATTTTTTTGCGAGAAATTTACAGTCCCTACCACAGGTTTCACCAGGAAAGAAGAGTTAGCAAGGCACTGAAGGCCTGGCTAGCAGCCAGGGATGCCCCTGGGAATATGGGAGAGCCTGTGGTGGAGGGAGAGAATGTGGATGAAGTGATTGATGTAGTAGGTAATAAAGTGCTTTCCAGCCCGGGCACGAGTGTGTCGGCGAGGGGTCTGTCCCCAGAGGAGATGGAGGACAGGGAAAGAGAGAGACGCCATAATATGGAGATGGCTAAGATGCAACTAGAAGATCAGAGGGAGAGAGACCTCGAGAACAGGAAGCTAGAAGCTGAGAACAAGAAGCTAGAGTTTGAAATGATGAAAATGAAGCTTGAGCATGAGAGAGCATTGAGGGAGCTGGAGATTAAGGCAAAGAGTGGAGAGACCTCCAGTCCCTCTGGTGGCAGCATACCAGTAGTACAGACGGAGAGCAGAGTATACATTCCTAAAGAAGTTATTAAAGATTTCCACAAGAGTGAGGATATTGGGCAATGGTTTGCCGCTTATGAAATAGCCATGGTGTCCCACCGGGTCCCTGAGAAGGATTGGGGAGCGGGGTTGTGGGGACGGTTTGTGAGTGAGGGGAGAGACACCTTGTTGGATCAGCCCCCAGAAAGGAGAATGGTTTATGAACCCATGAAAGAAGCGCTGATGACCCACTATGGGTTGACCCCTGAGATGTACAGACAAAGGTTTAGGTCCTGTAAGAAGTTGGAAGGTACCACGTGGGTTGAATATGTGTCTTTTTTTTGCAGAGCAATGGAACGCTGTGTACAAGGTAGCAAAGTAGAAACTTTTGAGCAACTATATGATTTGATTGCATGGGAGCATCTATCTGATAACTGTTTTCCTGAGCTACGCCAGCACCTCATTGATTGCAGGCTGCCTAACCCTAGGAAGCTTGCTGAGGAGGCGGACCGCTGGGTCAGCACCAGGGTTCGCAAGGGTCCAATGGGAGACTTCGCCAGAGGTGGACAGGGTCCCCAGCAGAGAAGTGGGGGGGACAGGGGTCAACCAAGGGAGTTCCGCGGAGGGCCCCAAAGTAATGCCCAAGGGAACCAAGCAGTGGTGTCCCAGCCTCCCCAAGAAAGAAAGCCAATGCCCCCGACAGGTAGGCCTGTTCACAGGGGGCCCCCTACTTGTTATCATTGTGGCCAAGTGGGCCACCGGTCCTTTGATCCCCAGTGTCCTCAGAGGGCTACTGCCGCACCCCCCGTGCGCCACCCCGCCAGATGGCTAGTGTAGCCTTGGAAGGAGAAGAGATGGATGCCCAAGAGGGGTGGGACCCTGTACAGTTAACCCTTGTCTCCCTAGGAGACTGCGAGATGGTCCCTAAACCTGCACTGCCTGACAACACTAAGAAATACAGGCAGTGGGTGACCATCAATGGCCATAAAGTGGAGGCTCTCAGGGACACAGGAGCCAGTATAACTGCTGTCAGCTCCCGGTTGGTGTCCCAAGAGCAGATTATTCCCCATGCATTCTGCCCAGTAGTGTCAGCCGACAACTCAGAGAGCCAATGTGAGGTGGCTCAGGTTCCCTTCGAGTGGGGGGGGGGGGTCTCAGGAACTCTTCAGGTAGCTGTGAGGCCCGCCATGCCTGTAGACTGTCTGTTGGGCAACGATTTGGAGAACTCCCCGTGGGCTACGGTGGAGAGGAGTTCTCACTTGGAAATGCTGGGTCTGCCTGAGTGGGCGTGTGCCACCACTCGGTCCATGGCAGCCAAAAAGGGTGTTGAGAAAGGTCTGGAGCCTGAAAGTATGGCCCAGGTCCCTGCCTTAGAGAGAAGGAGCAGGGGGCGTGGGAAACCAGTCCTCTTAGTTCCCATGGCCCAGGAAGGAGCAGACCTTAAGGGGGATGCCCTGGAGCCTATCGGGGAGCAAAGCACTGACCTGGGGGACCTGCCTGAGCTGACCCATTGGCAGCAGGAGGGGGGGCCAACCAGGGAGGACTTTTGTGAACAGCAGAAAATTTGCCCTTCTCTTGAGGGTATGCGGCGTCAGGCTGCAGCCCAGGCAGCAGGTGATATGTCTGGTTCGCATCTGATCTATTGGGAGAACAGTCTCCTGTATAGTGAGCCTAAGGCTGCTGAGCCGGGGTCGGCCCATGTGCTGGTGGTACCCAAGTGCTTCAGAGCCTTCCTACTGGGGTTGGCTCATGACATTCCGTTGGCAGGACATCTGGGGCAGACCAAGACCTTTGAGAGACTGGTCGCCCACTTCTATTGGCCCCAGATGCGCAAAAGTACAGATACTTATTGCAGGACCTGTGAGACTTGCCAGGCAAGTGGGAAGAGTGGGGGGAAGATCAAGGCCCCACTCCAGCCCTTTCCAGTTGTGAGTACCCCATTCGAGTGAGTGGGAATTGACATTGTGGGGCCTCTGGACCCCAAGACAGCCATGGGCAACAGGTACATCCTGGTCTTGGTGGACCATGCCACCCGGTACCCTAAAGCCATCCCGCTCAGGACAGTGACGGCCCCCGTGGTGGGACGTGCACTGATGGGGATCTTCTCCCGTGTGGGGTTCCCCAGAGAGGTGGTGTCTGACAGGGGGACCAACTTCATCTCCCAGTACATGAAGTCTCTGTGGGAGGAGTGTGGGGTAACTTATAAGTTCACCATTCCTTACCACCCCCAAGGAAATGGCCTGGTTGAACGGTTCAACCGGACCTTGAAAGGTATGATTATGGGCCTAGAGGAGCCCCTGAGGCGTAAGTGGGACGTCCTCTTACCATGCCTGTTGTTCGCCTACGGTGAGGTGCCCCAGAAGTCCTTAGGGTTCAGCCCCTTTGAACTACTCTATGGTCACCCGGTCAGAGGGCCTCTGAGTCTGGTCAGGGAAGGCTGGGAGCAATCTCCGAGGAAACCTCCCCAAGACGTATTTAGCTACATCTTGGCCTTCAGGAACCAGACTCGGCGTTTCAGAAAGATTGCTGAGGCAAATCTGGAAGCCAGCCAGGAGGAGATGAAATGTTGGCACGACCAGAATGCCACTCTGGTCGAGTTTCAACCTGGTCAGAAGGTTTGGGTACTGGCCCCAGTGGAGCCCTGCGCTCCAAGATAAGTGGACCGGTCCATTTGAGGTGGTGGAGCGCAAAAGTCAAGTTACCTACTTGGTGGACTTTAAGTCGCCCAGGAACCCCCTGCGGGTCCTGCATGTGAACCGCCTGAAGCCCCACTTTGCAAGGTCTGAAGTGGGCATGTTGCTTGCCACAGATGCTGGAATGGAGGAGGAGAGTGAGCCTCTTCCTGACCTCCTGCGCAGAAGAGAAGGATGGGTCAGTTGAGGGTGTGGTCCTCTCCACCACACTGAGCCCTGAGCAGCAGAGAGATTGTCACCAGCTGTTGGGACAGTTCTCAGATTTGTTCTCCCTAGTGCCTGGTGTCACTGACTGGTGCGTCCATGAGGTAGACACCGGGGACAGCCCCCCTGTCAAGCATAAGGCTTACCGGGTGTCTGACAGGGTCAGGGCCTACATTAAGGAGGAAGTCTCCAAAATGTTTGCCCTAGGGGTGATTGAGTCCTCTAGCAGCCCTTGGTCCAGCCCAGTGGTCTTGGTACCGAAAGCTGCCGCGCCTGGTGAGGCCCCTGAACTAAGGTTCTGTGTGGACTACCGAGGTCTCAATTCGGTCACAAGGACCGACACGCACCCCATCCCCAGAGCAGATGAGCTCATTGATCGGCTAGGGGCTGCCAGGTACCTCAGCACGTTTGATCTGACGTCTGGGTACTGGCAGATCGCCTTGACTGATGGGGCAAAGGAGAGGTCCGCATTCTCCACACCAGATGGGCACTACCAGTTCCTTGTGATGCCCTTTGGGATGAAGAATGCCCCTGCCACCTTTCAGAGGTTGGTCAACCAGGTGTTGGCTGGGCTGGAGGATTTCAGTGCCGCCTACCTGGACGACATTGCAGTGTTCAGTTCCTCCTGGGAGGACCACTTGCGCCACCTCTGGGAAGTGTTGATGGCGCTGCGCAGAGCAGGCCTCACAATCAAGGCCAGTAAGTGCCAGATTGGGCAGGGTTCTGTGGTGTACCTAGGACACCAAGTGGGGAGTGGCCAGGTGGCACCCCAAGATTGAGACCATCCTGGCTTGGGAGCCCCCAAGGACCCAGACGCAGGTGAGGGCCTTCTTAGGACTCACGGGGTACTACAGGAGGTTTGTCAAGGGGTATGGCAACATTGTTGCACCCTTGACTGAGCTGACTTCCAGGAAGCAGCCAAAGATTGTGAACTGGACTGACACCTGTCAAAAAGCTTTTGATGCCCTCAAGACTGCCATGTGTACAGCGCCCGTACTCCAGGCACCCAACTTTGCTAAAGAATTTATTGTCCAGACAGATGCTTCAGAGCATGGGGTGGGGGCTGTTCTGTCACAGATCAATGAGGAGGGACTAGACCAACCTGTAGCCTTCATCAGTAGGAGGTTACTGCCACGGGAACAGAGGTGGAGTGCAATTGAGCGGGAAGCATTTGCTGTGGTCTGGGCGCTGAAGAAGCTGAGACCATACCTGTTTGGGACTCACTTCCGGGTTCAGACAGACCACAGGCCCCTCAGATGGTTGATGCAAATGAGGGGTGAGAATCCCAAGTTGTTGAGGTGGTCCATTTCCCTACAGGGGATGGACTTTACGGTGGAACACCGCCCTGGTACAGAGCACGCCAATGCTGACGGTCTGTCCAGATTTTTCCGCCTTAGTGATGAGAACTTCCCAGGGGATGGGTAGTTCTCCCCACATTTCAGCTGGGGGGGGACACGTGTTAGACCTGACACCATTGGCGTGAGTCTCCCTTCCATTTTTTCGCTGTGCCTCCTCTGTTTTTTCTGGTGATAGATGCTTTGGGCGCTGCGCCACTGCCATTCAGTGCCGCAGCGCGGATGCTCCCTGTGTAAAGATGACATATCAATTGATGTATCCCTGATTGGCTTATTTGGTCTACCTGTTAGTCCCTAGTAATATGGCCTGTGTGTGCCCAGGGCTAGTGAACCAAAATGCTGCTGGTGGGCCTGCAGCACTGGGTTGTGCCACCCACAGAAGCAACTTGTAAATTGTGTCTCAGACCTGCCACTGCAGAGTCTGTGTGCAGTCCAGAACTGCCATCTTGGCTGTGAAGTGCACCCACTTCCCAGCCCCTGAACCTTCCCTTGGCATCATGTAAGTCCCCCTTATGGTAGGGTGCATTGTATGTGTAAGGTAGGACATGCCCTGGTGTATGTAGCATGTCCTGGTAGTGAATTACACCCAATTTCGTTTTTCACTACTGTAAGGCTACCTGTTCCCCATAGGCCAGAATGGGCGGTTTGACTATTACACCCTATAGTCCTAACTGAGCCCAGGAACATGGTAGAAAAACGAATTTAGTATGCCTGAGCTCAGAATATTAAAATACATCTTTTAGTGGAGTTGATTTTTATATTCTGTGTTTGAAAATACTACTTTTAGAAAGTGAGTATTTTCTTGCCTAAGCCTTCCAGTGTGCTCTGCTGTCTTGTGTATTGACTGTCTGGTTTTGGAGGGGCAGGGCGGGCTGAGTCAGACCTGGGTTGAATAGAGAGGTCTCCTTCCTGAGTGAGGGGAGGGGCAGCTGCTTGACCTGAATAGGGCTGTGCCTGGCAAGGTGAATGCTGGCTCCACCTCCTGCTGTGTGTCTGATAGCAGGCCCCCTTTTCTGAAAGGGAAGATGCAGAACTGGTTCTGGCTGGGTTCAGTGCCTGGTAGCTTGGAAGAACAAAGACTTTTGGGGTATAAATAGTTGTGCCCAAACCCCTACAATTTGTATTGCCCCTGGATCTCAAGACCAACCTCTGTCCGTGGAACTGAAGGAAGCTGCAGGAGAGGACTGTCCTTGTGTTGTGTGCTGTTCCCTGGATTGGCCTGCAGTAGTTGTCATTGGACTGGAAAGAAGAGGGAAAAGGAGCTGCAAGAGAACTTTTTAATCTTGAACCTGCAATCACCCAAGGGCTAGAGAGAGAACTAGCCTCCTGACTGAAGTCTCAGGTCCAGTAGACTTCATTTCGTCGCTAAAGCTTGTTAGCGAGCCGCCGCAGCCGAGGAGCGTCAAGAAATCCGTCGCACTGCTGCCGCTGAGTGCTCGCTGACCAAATCATCGCACCGCACGCTTACAGATCGCCATTTTGTCGCTAACGCCCGTTAGCAAGCTGCCGCAGCCGAAGAGCGCTCGGAAATCCATTGCGCCGCTGCCGCTGAGTGCTCGCTGCCCAAAGTCATCGCCCCGCACGTTTGCGGACCTTGGAACCATCGCTATCGCCCGTTTGCGAGCCGCCGCAGCCGAAGAGCGCTTGGAAATCCATTGCGCTGCTGCCGCTGAGTGCTCGCTGACCTGATCATCGCCCCGCACGTTTGCGGGCCTCGAAACCATCGCTAAGGTCCGTTTGCGAGCCGCCGCGACCAAGAGCGTGAGGAAAAACATCGCTATCATGCCTTAGCGGCATTTTGTGGATTATTGACACCACATCCAGGAACTGTGAGTAAAAGGGTCGCAGAGACCACTGCCCTGAATTTTGCATTCCCAATTTAAACTATTTTTGCAGCATCAAGAGAGTATTATTTTTGTACAGTATTGTGGCTTTCTCGTTATTTGGTCTTGTGATAAACCTATATATAAAGATAACTATTTTTGATAACTACCTGTGTTGTGTCCCTTTGTAGTGTTCCTCACTGTATTACTGTGTATGGTCATAAATGCTTAACACACTGCCTCTGAGATTAGCCTAACTGCTCGTGCTACGTTACCACAGGGTGGAGCAGGGGTTGTCAAAGGGGTGCAGCCCTTCACTCTGACTTAGAAAGAAGGGTCCATCCACTGCCAACCAGAGACCCCCATTTCTAACACACATCAATGTTGAAGGACTCATCTGTGTATACAGTGCAACTTGCTTGACACGTGTTTTGGGTATATGCAGATGACTGAAGTGACACTCCCGTACACAGGCTGATGTGAGCAGAGCCTTCAGTGTGTTGTAATTGTTGACTCACTGACCGAGTGTTCTGCTGACATGTTTGAGTCGTGCACAGACGAGGTTTGGCACAGCGGACCTTCCACAGGAGTGGAGTGCCCTCATGGCAGTGTGTAATCCCGTGACATTGACTGGGCCCGTGTTGTGTGTTGTGTAAGCATGTCTGTGTGTGTTCCCTTCCCTTTTCCTACACAGGCTGTGTCCCTACGGATGTTCCTGTTTGTGATGCTTGCTGAGTTGTCCTGTATTCATCCAGCATCTTGGACCTGGTTTCTCCGGGATGTGGGTGCATGGCAAACTAATGTTCATCAGGTTGTCATCGCTAGTTGTCTTTGTTGTCAGGGCTGGGGATGTGGGCAAACGCAGATGGGACACAGTCAGGATTCCCCTTTGCACTTGTTGGTTACACAAGTCATGTAATTTACAGTTTGTGGTAGCTTTCAGTGATTGTGACACGTTGTGTGTGTGACTGCTGCCACTCCTCAGGGTCAGAGCTGCAATGTTGAAAGTTGTCTACGTGTGTTCTTTGTGGGTCACCTTGGCTTCTTCATTGGTGTGTGACTGTGGCCGGGATCCCATTGATTGGGGTGGATTTCACGTCATGCCCATGTACCGCGTACTGTGCAGTGTGTCAGACATTCACGAGTCTTGTTGACTGGCCATGTGTGATGGGTTTCTGCACCTTAGTTCCCACCACCACCCCTGGGATTGTCATGGGTGCATGTGCAATGTCACCAGTCCATGTGAGCTTCACTGCTGCACATTGGTGGAGATCAAGGTGTGTGGTGTTGAGTGTGTGCAAATGTGAGTTGTTGCACGGCTAGACCCCTACCTCCATATTGGTCTTGGCTGACAGGCCATGCTGATTGATTTGTGCTTGTGTAGGTGTGATGGTAGTTTGTTGCTCAGGACACATGGCTGTGGTTCACAGTGTGTACGACATCTACCTTTGTCATCACAGTGGGATTATCATGCAGGCTGGTGTCACCACAATGTGGGGTCCCTGGGGGTAGTGCTGTGGTGGGTCTGTCTCTTGCTGTGTTAGTTGCTGTTCCTACAAGCTTGTGTGACATGTGTAATTTGGGCTCCCTCTCATCTAATAATGCCTGATTGCCCACATAGGGGAATCCGATCCATGAGTTACTTTTGTATGGCACTGTATACACATCTGTGTAATTGGAATTCAGGCCTCCTCATGTGTTGTGTGGTTGCCTGGGGACACTGGCACACACCCCCATCACCTGTTGTGTTTGATATGCAGTGTGAGGCTGCCTGTTTGTGTTTGTGCATCTGCACCACTGCATTGGCATATCTTTAGTGTGCCATTGCCTGTATGTTGTTTGGAGGATTTCCCCTGCTGTCCCTGGGACTCCTAGGTCATCAGTCAGCACAATAATCATGGTTTGTATGTCCCATTGCTGCCATGGTATGGTATTTGTTCACCTCACATCTACAGTCTCCACAGGATATCTACATTTGTGTGTCCATTAGTGCAGATATGTGGGTCTGCATTATGATGGTCACTTCTGGCATTGTGTAATTGATAAATGGAGACAATGTCAGCCCCCATGGGTGATGTTTGTCTGCACATGGCCAAAGGTATGTTTTATTTGCACTGCACTGTTTGCCTCACCCAATCTATGTTGCTATGGGACACAACCACTACTTTGCCACTGATGTGTTTGTTGTTCTGTGACCAGGAATCATCCATGCTGTTTGGCAGTTGCAGCTTTTTCCATGACAACGCTTACCTTTTGGTCACTGTGATGATGGGGGTTTAGACCCCATTGCCACAATGTTCAAAAATGTGCTTCAGCTATGGACCCCACACTTACCTTTTGGTCACTGTGATGATGGGGGTTTAGGCCCCATTGCCACATTGTTCAAAATGTGCTTCAGCTATGGACCCCACACTTACCTTTTGGTCACTGTGATGATGGGGGTTTAGACCCCATTACCACAGTGGTCATGGTCTGCTTGCATTGTAAAGGCCACACACATTTTTGTGTGACACATGTGATAGGGGGTCACATTGTATGTTCAATGTCAGGTTCAGTGTTGTAGGCATTTGACACAGACTACACACTCTTGTCATGATGTTGGGGGATGTCTTTTGCTGACATTCCTTATGTTGGAGTATGCTGGTTGTGTCATGCATTACCCGTCCTATGAGTGGGGATGGTAGCAGTGACAGGCATCCAGGCCCCCATGAGTAGGGGTGGTGGTAGTGCTAGGCATCCAGCCCCCTATGAGTGGGGATGGTAGTAGTGACAGGCATCCAGGCCCCCATGAGTAGGGGTAGTGGTAGTGGTAGGCATCCATCCCCCTATGAGTGGGGATGGTAGTAGTGACCGGCATCCAGGCCCCCATGAGTAGGGGTGTTGGTAGTGGTAGGCATCCATCCCCCTATGAGTGGGGATGGTAGTAGTGACAGGCATCCAGGCCCCCATGAGTAGGGGTCGTGGTAGTGGTAGGCATCCATCCCCCTATGAGTGGGGATGGTAGTAGTGACTGGCATCCAGGCCCCCATGAGTAGGGGTGGTGGTAGTGCTAGGCATCCAGGCCCCCATGAGTAGGGGTGGTGGTAGTGCTAGGCATCCAGCCCCCCATGAGTAGGGGTGGTGGTAGTGGTAGGCATCCATCCCCCTATGAGTGTCGATGGTAGTAGTGACAGGCATCCAGGCCCCCATGAGCAGGGGTAGTGGTAGTGGTAGGCATCCATCCCCCTATGAGTGGGGATGGTAGTAGTGACCGGCATCCAGGCCCCCATGAGTAGGGGTGGTGGTAGTGCTAGGCATCCAGGCCCCCATGAGTAGGGGTGGTGGTAGTGGTAGGCATCCATCCCCCTATGAGTGGGGATGGTAGTAGTGACAGGCATCCAGGCCCCCATGAGTAGGGGTAGTGGTAGGCATCCATCCCCCTATGAGTGGGGATGGTAGTTGTGACAGGCATCCAGGCCCCCATGAATAGGGGTAGTGGTAGGCATTCATCCCCCTATGAGTGGGGATGGTAGTAGTGACCGGCATCCAGGCCCCCATGAGTAGGGGTGGTGGTAGTGCTAGGCATCCAGGCCCCCATGAGTAGGGGTGGTGGTAGTGGTAGGCATCCATCCCCCTATGAGTGGGGATGGTAGTAGTGACAGGCATCCAGGCCCCCATGAGTAGGGGTAGTGGTAGTGGTAGGCATCCATCCCCCTATGAGTGGGGATGGTAGTAGTGACTGGCATTCAGGCCCCCATGAATAGGGGTGGTGGTAGTGCTAGGCATCCAGGCCCCCATGAGTAGGGGTGGTGGTAGTGCTAGGCATCCAGCCCCCCTTGAGTAGGGGTGGTGGTAGTGGTAGCCATCAGGCCCCTATGGGTGTTTGGCATTGGTGATAGCCATCCCGCCCCTATGGTTCGGCTGTTGCTAGTGTACGTCATTTCTGCATCCCTATGTGTGTGTGACATATGTCGGGTTCGTGTCGTTTGTTTGTGTAGTGGGTGTCTGACTTACTGTCTGCGCCGTACGCGTCCGTACCGGTTCCGGGTATAGATGTACAGTATTGGTAGGACCTGCGCGATGGGATTCATGGTTGGTTCGTCTCGTTCGGGATATTCGTGGCTTCGACTCGTACTCGTAGCTGGCTTGTTCGTCTCGTAGCCGTGGATCGTCTTGTGGCGCGAATCAGAACTTATGTGCAGCTCTCCCGGATGCTCTGACGTGCCGGACGTAGCGACCAGTTCGGCGCGTACGGAGTGCGCATCGTACTAGTCCGGCCGGAAGGTGCTGTGTATTTACTTCCGTGCGACTCGAATCGGCGTTTACGGATCCGGCTCGGTTGGGGAACTGGAGCTGGAATGGGAACGTACGGCTCGGTCCGAATTTTAGCAGTAATGCGCATCGTACTTGCTCGCTCGGACGACTGTTCGAATCGGTCGGGAAAACCGCGTTCGGCTCGTATTTTTTCCGGACAAATCGTATTCGGTGCGAGATCGGAATCGACCCCTTAATTGGGGTAGGTGCTGGACACTAAACTTAATTAATTTACTATTCCAACTCCAGTCACTATTTAATTGGGATAGGTGCTGGACACTAAACTTAATTAATTTACTATTCCCACTCCAATGATTATTTAATTGGGGTAGGTGCTGGACACTAAACTTAATTAATTTACTATTCCCACTCCAGTCAGTATTTAATTGGGGTAGGTGCTGGACACTAAACTTAATTAATTTACTATTCCCACTCCAGTCAGTATTTAATAGGGGTAGGTGCTGGACACTAAACTTAATTTAATTACTATTCCTACTCCAGTCAGTATTTAATTGGGGTAGGTGCTGTACACTAAACTTAATTAACTTACTATCCCCACTCCAGTCAGTATTTAATTAGGGTAGGTGCTGGACACTAAACCTATTTAATTTACTATTACCACTCCAATTACTATTTAATTAGGATATGTGCTGGACATTAAACTTAATTAATTTACTATTCCCACTCCAGTAAAAATTAATTTAAAGTAAATACTGAAAATTAAACTTAATTATTACACTATCCTCACTATAACATTATTATTTTTATAATATTTTTTTTTGTTGATAGAAATAATTTATATATAAAATTAAAATACACTACCTAACACTATCACCTATAAACTCAACAACAAACTCAAAATTTAAATTTTACATTTTTTAATATAATAATATAAATATTTATTATATTTATTGCATTTTATAAAAATGAATTTAAATATTTACAACAAATACACAACCTTATCCCCTATCAACACAAAATCACGTAAATAATGTATTACTTCAATTTTACACTTTTATTTTTAAATTATTATTAATTAAATTTTATTATATCATATATTTTTTTTTTTTTAAATCCACACCATTAGCCCCTATAAAACCAACCTCCCACTACTAAATTTATTTTAAAAGATTATTATTATTTTTTTAAATTAATATTTTCTAATTTATTATAAATTTAACATTAATTTTTACAAAACTCACCACACTTGTCCCCTGTAAACATCCCACTCCTAAAAATATATTTTAAATTTCGAAATTATATTTATAATTTACATATATAATTGTTTTAAATCTTTAAAATTTAAAAACAATTTTTTTAAAATCACCACCATTATCCCTTATAAACCCAACATCCCGCTCCTAAATTTTTTTTTTAATTCGAATTTTTATTTTTAAATTAATGTTTTAAATTTTAAAATTATTACAAATTAAAACAATATTTTTTAAAACACTCCCCACCCTTATCCCCTATAAACCCATCATCCCGCTCCTAAATATTTATTTGAAATTCGAAATTAAATTTTAAATGAATATTTAAAATTTTAAATTACTACAAATTAAACAATATTTTTAAAACACTCCCCACCCTTATCCCCTATAAACCCAACATCCCGCTCCTAAAAAAAATTTGAAATTCGAAATTACATTTTAAATTAATATTTTAAATTTTTAAATTATGACAAATTTAAACAATATTTTTAAAACACTCCCCACCCTTATCCCCTATAAACCCAACATCCCGCTCCTAAAAATATATTTCTAAATTCTAATTACAATTTTAAATTACATTTTTATTTTTTTATTAATTAATAATAATTAAAATCTATATTTTTAATACACTACCCACCCATATCCCCTATAAAACCAACATCCCGCTCCTAAAACAATATAATAATATTCTTTTATTTTATAACATTTAAAATAATTTACAACTTAACATTAACTCTAAAGAAATTCAAATATCAGACAAAAAACGATATTTTAACATGTCGATATTTTTTCAATCGATATCACTAACATCGATATTTAACAAAACACTTCAAAACGATATTTTCAACATCGATATACAGAACATCGATATTTAAGACTGTCGATATACTTAACTCGATATTTCTGTACATCGATATTAAAAAGTCGATATTTTGACTGCACCGGTATTTATATTTTGGCGGATGGGATATCCATCACCGTTGTGACAGAGAAACCTGTCCGCCAAGATCTAAATCAGGCCCTTAGTCTGACATTCTGATGTGTGTGTGTGGTTATTGACCACCTGGCAGGTCAAAGGAAATTCTAAGTACTGATTTGCTTTATATTGTGCAGACACGGCTGCCCGTGTATATGTATGAAACTGCCCTGTTCTAGCATCTACAGGATCAAAGTCCACCCAAGAGTAAAAAATTTCAAAGGCGTATGCAGCATGTGCAGTGCCCACAGATGTTGCTGCAAATCCAGTTATTAGAGATGCCTTTGTGTTTATGATGTTGTGGAACTGCTGCCCTGTAATTTACTCCTGTAAGGGAGCCGCCATTTTTAGTGAACCGATTTAATAAACATGAGATTTTAATAAGAAAAACCACAGGCTGAGGAAAACCATTTTAAGAGCCAAGCTTGACTAACATACAGTAAACAGGGGTTTCCTATTTAGCCTCATTTAGGTAACCAATAATACAATTGACATCTCCGTGCATTTGTAATGATTGTTTTTTGAGTGTGTTATCAAAAACGACTCAAAAGTCCACTAAAATCTGAGGCTCCATGTTGGGCGCCCAAAGAAAATAAATCTGGCGCAACCCCAGAGCCACAGGGTTTGAATTTCTAACCCTCTGATGCAGGAACTAAGTTCAATGTACCAACACTGAATTTGAAAGCTGGTTGGACTGCAGCCCTAACACGAGGTCAGTGTCCAAACTTGTGTAGGCCATGTTTTCAGGTTACTATCAGTCCCGCTAGATGAGTTCGGGGGGAAAAGATGGGTTTTAATAGCCCTGCGGAAAGCCAAATAGTTCTCCATGGCACGAATGGGAAATGGCAGAGCATTCCAAAGCTTGGCAGCCAGTAAACGGAAAGAGCACCCGCCCGATAGCGCCCTCCTCGTATGAGGCACAATCGCCAGATGTTGTCCTGAGGAGCGAAGTTGGCGCGTGGGGGAATATGGTGATAATAGATTGGACAAGATGGCCGGAGAGGAAGATTTCAAGATTTTGAATGCAGTGCAGAGGACCTTGAATTCGACTCGGTTGACAACAGGCAACCAATGCAACCGCCGAATAGCACTAGAAGTGGGGCACATTCTGGGGCGGCCCAGCAGGGTTCGTGCAGCTGCATTTTGAACTCGCTGTAGTCTCAGGGTTTCGGTCTTATTTACCCCTATGTACAGTGCATTGGCATAGTCCAGTCTTGATAAAATGGAGGCCTGAATGATCATTTGTCTAACGGGTGGATCAAAAAACCCAAGCAGCTATGATAAATCCTTAGTAAAGCATTAAATAGCAAGCCTGCCTTTTGAATTTTAGGGTTTTATTAGCATGGGCTGTAAAGCATACCTTTGAATAGCTGGCTTCAGCTATTTTGTATCAGTGCTCTTGCGAAGAAGCAAAATATGTGTTGTCGGTGTGACCTCTAGTGATAATTCTAACACAAAGCCCTCTCCCGATAAATGGCAAATCCTGGGTTTTATAGCAGTATACTGACCAGTAAAGCTTACACCAGGCGCAATTAAATCTAATTGCAAGAAAAAGCTAATAAACTTACTCTTTCATATCAGAAGGTATGTGCTTCTTAAATGTTGCCTATTGTGCACAATACCAATATTTAAAGCAGGCTTTGGTTCACCTCATTGCTTACTATTGGCTGTTTTTTGAGTCAACCTCATTTTGCTTGCTTTTTAGGTCTCGCCTAGGCAACGCATACGCGCTGTCTCTTCGAGACATACTTTATCTAAAATACGGGCTTCAGGCACCGCCCATCTTTTTAATTGGTTCATCTTACTGGCCTTCGTAAATTCTGGCTTTTGTTTGGCGAAATAGCTTACTAGTCCCTCTTTGTGGACATTTGTAACCACCCATATGGACTTCCCCTGTTACATGTGCTCTTACTCTTCGACACTTTGGGAGCACTCTTTTTTTTGGTAACTTTTTGCAGATCGTTTACGAGCCACGAGAACAACCACTTCCCTGAGCACAATGGACTTATCTACAGCCGCCGCGCAGCAAAACATCATGTGACCCGCAGCCTCCCTGCACAACGCAGACACCTACGGTCCAGGAACCACACACAACGAGTAATCTGCATTTTATTGTGTCTGCTGGGTAGGAGCAATGTTGGCCACTCTGCGTGGTCTCACTGAGCTTTCCCCAACAGATGCAGGCTGCTGTCACAGCCAGTCACAACAATGGCAAGGGGAGGCCAGGGCATGGCATCCAACTCACGTGGGGGAACATCCAATGCATCTCAGGCTCACATAATTTCTCCGTAGTCCCCACTGACCATTGCAGAGTTTCCTCTATGTCACGGGGCATTGTCTTGCCTCAGCTCGGTCGCAGTTCAAGGCCGTACCACAGGGCCTACCATGAGGGGCACAAGCAGTAGTTGTACAGGCCTCCAAGCCCAGACTTGCTCCGTGCTTCCTTGCAGTGTCGGCGTCAGATCCCAACATTTGAAGCAGGAGTATCCAGGGCCAGGATATGGCTCCTCCGCTGCTGCGCTGCTCCGTTTTGTTTTTTTAGGCATTATCTAGCAGACTGCGCCGGATCTCCAGGGTACCAAGATGGCCACCGCCGCCCAGCAAAGGAGGCTCCACAGCTGTCTGCTCATTTAGTTTTCCCGCTCAGGGACACTCAATATCCAGGCCAAGACCCCAAGCATTTATGCCTAGGAGGGAGAACTATCGATGCTGCTCGCTGTAGTGTGGTACGACCCTACCTCTGGAAACAATGTCACACTGAGCCACTGTTCTGCTGGAGCGAACATGCTGAGATCAGGGAGGACAATCTTAACAAAAGCCACTGCTGTTTGGTATGATAAAAAGGTAAGCGTTTGTGTCTTTTGTTACCCTAAATGGGGCATTGTTTCTGAGAGCATTGAGCCGATGTATTTACTTCAAGCTGCTTGTTATTCTTGGCTTCTGTAAGGCGCTATGCTGTGGATTCTGCAGTTCTTTTACCAGAACTTGTTTAGTATTTTGCCTCGGTTTTTGAGGCACATTTCAGAATCTGAATGTCCGGAAGTGTATGTTTGTGTTTGGCTCTGTTGCACTGAGAAAGAACATTAACGTTAGAGCACGCCCTCCCCCCTAAATAATGGCTCCCCTGTGTCTGTCGCCCCTCCTGCCAACAGCGCGTAAGCGTTCGGGATTCTCCTAATGGGTGCATTCATGTTGTTTACATGCAAGGGGCATAAAGCCCTCCCATTGCTTAGGTACATCATTAATGGCATTTGCTTTCTTCTCGTTTTCTATTGCGTGGGCTACACGTGCTCTTCTGTTTGCTGCTCCCCATGACTCCTTCCACGTCGCGCTCTCTCACCTCTGTGCTTCTAGCCCTCACACACATGTGATGCCATCTCTCGCTTGCGTCTGTGCCCCCTGCACAGCAAGTTTCGCACTTAGGTTCAAACAAGAACAGTGAAGCAGCAAGCATAGCAGGCCTCAAGGAAGTTTAAAACACACTGCCCGACATACCTCGCCGCTATGCTTTTTTGTGCCCCAATCACCTCACATGCAGTGTAAACAGGGAAAGCAGGTGCCCCAGTACTGACTCGAGTGCACATACCATGGAAACATCCCACAAGGTCCGCCTTCATGGCAGGCATGCGTTGCTTACACATGGAAGTCAAACACAAAACCTCCCCAGTCAAGCGGATATGAGAAGAAATCACTGGGGTCACTGCACACTCTCGCCCTGTTCCCCCTTTCATGTGTGTTCTAAAGTGTGACATGCTTTTTCACCCTAAGTCACACAAACATTAAACTTTTTTACATTCCGGTACTTTGTTTTCAAGAAACCAGGAATCTGAAGGTTTCGCTGTCCCATCACAGCCCCGTTTACTAACCAGTACCTGCCCGCTTGACCACTGCTCCTTCGTGTGACCTTCGGCGGGACTCTTGCCAAAACAACGGATTGCAAGAAAAACTATCTAACTAGGCATTTTTCTACAACTCTCTCGCTCTCCTGCACTCTTTTGTCCCGCCCTCCCTTTCTCAGCTTCATTCCCAACTCATACAAACACAAAACCATTGTGTCAGTTAACCCATTTATCTATGTCTTTACCTGTTTCTATATCTCATCTCTCTCTCTGTACCTTATCTCTCTCTCTTCACTATGCCTCTAAGTTCTCTCTCCATGTGTCTCTACCTGTTTCTATTACTAATCGCTCTTTCTCTATTTTGATACCTTGTCTCTCACTTTTCACTCTGCCTCTCAAAGCACAATTGTCTCTCCATGTGTCTCTACCTAGTTCTCTAACTCATCTCTCTCTCTCTCTCTCTCTGTCTCTCTCGGTCTTGTCTCTTTCTATTTACTATGCCTTTCAGTTCTCTTTCCATATATCTCTATCTGTTTGTTACTAATCTCTAACTCTCGCTCTTTCGCTATCTTTATACTTTATCTCTCTCTTCACTCTGCCTCTCAAAGCACAATTATCTCTCCATGTGTCTCTAACGTTCTCTGTATCCCATCTCACTCTATATATCCTCTCTTCATGCTGCACATCCCTCTGTTCCCTTTATGTTTCTGTTTACTTGTCTCAGTTTTTCTTTGCACTGGTTCTTTGTATGCTCCAAGCATCTTTTTCTGTATTCCTTATCTAATTCTCTATAGCTGCTGTCCCTTCAGCCTACATGTTTATGGCCCCTTTCTCTACGGCCCTATGTCTTCATGCCCCTGTACATCTACATGTGTCTTTCTGCATACTGTCTTTTTGTGCTCTTAAATCTGTTTACTGTCTCTGCCTCTTTGTGCCTCTTTTCTCTCTGTTACAAGCACTAATACTATCATTATTTTACTATCTCCTAAAGTCACTATTATTATAACACACACTATCTATTCCCCTCTGATTCTGTCATTCTCTCTCTCACTTCCTCTATCTCTCGCTCAAGCACATACATATACACAATTTCAAACTCATTCTCTCTCTCTTACTACTCTTTCTCTATAACTCTTTATCCTTCCTCTGGGTATAATTCTTTATATTCAATTACTCTCCCCTCATACTAACTCCATCTCTTTCTCACATGTTTATTTCTAACCCCCTATAATCACCACATCTTACTTCAAACTTTCATTCTCTATCACTAATATCAATGCTTCTATATATACATTATATTATACTCATTTCAAACGAATATGCCCGTTGCCATTACAAACATTGGCAATACCATTAGCTCTAGCTAAACACTTATAAGGTCCCAAAGGCAAGACTTTTTGGCTATACCAATGCTTGTTATTCAATGGATTTCCTTCCTTTTGTGTGTTGTACCTTCCCTGGAGCATAGCTTCTTTACCATCCTTAGATTGGATGACTTGTATCCTTCCATAGAAAAGTAGTTCTCATAGAAGAACAATTTTTTTCTTTTTCTATCAGCACGTGTTTTTTGCTCTCTCTCCCGTGTGATTTTCCCCTATTCAAATCCCCCTGCGCACACCAGGTCGCTCCACCCCAGTATGTCTGTTGCTTCTCCATTCTTCCCCAAACTGCTAAACTTTTTTTGTCTTTTTTTATTCATCCCACCCCCTGTTGTATCCCGCCTCTCCATGTAGTATTGCATTTTTTTCATTTTTTTTTTTTTTTGGAGGGTTAGTCTGCTGAAATTTGGTACTGGGACGCTCCTTTCTAAATAATGTGCACTCACCCCTTTTATTTGTATTTGTTTCATTTACCACACAAATCTGGGTGCTTACCACCAAGGAACGTTACATTAAATGGCAAAAAATGACCAATGCAGTGTCATGATCCATAAGTGCGCATATGTGTGACACATGTGCGCATTTACATCACAGTGGGGCCACCGTAGCATCATGCGCATGCATGATGACATACATGCATATTTACATCATCACACTGGAGCTTTGTTTTTTCGTTTTTTCTGATACAGAAGAGCATCCACAAAAAGCATTGGGAAAGCCAAAAGGAGAGACCTATTGGCTTTGCCAATGCTTGTTATTAAGTTGTGTATTAGATTTTGCACATTCCACTTTATCACGGGATTTTTTTTATGACATATTGCATATTTCTTTGAAACATTTTGTACTGTTTATTAAAAAAAAAAAAAAAACATTTGTGTTAGACAACATAATGTGGATTGAACTCCAAAAATTGCTCAATAAAATCATCTGAAATTATCTAGTGACTAGGCAGATGCTAACAAGAAGAGGCAGAATGACCAGGCCTATGTTTTCAAGAGTGAGAGTGGCCTGGGCTGTGCTGTATAGGAGAAGGAAGAGTGACCAAGCCTACGTTTACAAGAGTGAGAGTGACCAGGGATGTGCTGTATAGGAAGAGGCAGAGTGACCAGGCCTATGTTTACAAGAGTGCGAGTGACCTGGGCTGTGCTGTATAGGAAGAGGCAGAGTGACCAGGCCTATGTTTACAAGAGTGAGAGTGACCTGGGCTATGCTGCATAGGAGGAGGAAGAGTGACCAGGCCTATGTTTACAAGAGTGAGAGTGACCAGGGCTGTGCTGTATAGGAAGAGGCAGAGTGACCAGGCCTATGTTTACAAGAGTGAGAGTGACCTGGGCTGTGCTGTATAGGAAGAGGCAGAGTGACCAGGCCTATGTTTACAAGAGTGAGAGTGACCTGGGCTGTGCTGTATAGGAAGAGGCAGAGTGACCAGGCCTATGTTTACAAGAGTGAGAGTGACCTGGGCTGTGCTGCATAGGAGGAGGAAGAGTGACCAAGCTGTTGCTCCCCGGAGGAGGCAGATTGATAGCATCCTTGCTTACCAAAGGTTGAGTGATGATGCACAGGACTGGGACAGCAACCAGGCCTAGGTTGACAAAAAAGTTGAATGACCAGGCCCATGCTGTACAGGAGAGGCAATGGGGCCAGGCCAATGCTTATACGAGACAGAGTAACAAAGACTGTTCTATGTAGAAAGAAGCAAGTGATCATTGCCATGCTAAGTGACATGAGCATGAATTCAGTGTGAACAGTGACTTCGAGCTGCCACTCCCAGAAGCTTGTGCACTCCAACAAGTTTGTACATGCTGTTCTGACACTCATTTGAACACTTGGACATTTACTTTTTTAAACATTTGCGTACTTGCACACATTTAAAATTTCGATATATTCATGTCTGTAACATCCTTGCTTGCACCAGCAATTCTAATGGACAGAATGGCCTAGACTAGTCAATCAAATAAACAAATTTCAATTTAAAGTTTCATACTAGGTTCTGCAAAAGAGTTACTCAAAGACCGCTGACAGCTAATCAACCTCAGATGAAATTTTTACTTTGTTGTATCCAAGAATGAAGTTTGCGCTCACAGCTATGATCAGCCACGAGTCGAATAACATACTTAAATAATGCACAATGTCCGGTCTACTTCCACACAAGGAACTAACGCTTTTATGCTTCTTTCCACTATAAATTCTGCTAAATTATGTATTATGTTTTTATTGTGAAAAAAAAATTGTTATGGTTTTAATTAACTAAACAATAAAAATTTGAAACAGTGAAGTGTGAGGACAGTGTGAGCAAAGCAATGTGGACAGTGCAGCATGAGAGATGTAATGCAAATGTCCAACCAACAGAGCAGCACATCATGAGTGCTGAATGAACAGCAGTTTGTGCACCCCTAGAAAAGTTTGACAGTAGCAGTGCAACTGCAGTTTGAGCAGTCAATGTGAGCACTGATGAAGGGGGCAGAGCTATGACAGAGTGCAGTGTGAGTGCTGCAGGTAAATAAGACTGTGATCCGCGAATTGCAGCAGGAGCAAAGCCGGGGACTGTAGGGTCCGCAGTGCAGTGGGAGCAATGTAGTGTGAGCAGTTTGAAGAGTTCGGATTGAAATCTGTTGGAGCTTTGCAGCATGATAGTTCAATGTGAGTACTACAGTGAATGCAATGTGAGCGGGCAATAAGTGTCATGCAAGTGCGGTGATAAGAATTTTACTGACTGTGTTAAGAGCAACAAAAACTGTGCTGTGTGATTAATGCAGTCTGAGTGCAGGTCGAGTCCATGCAGTGTATAAAGTGTGAGTGCTGCAGCATGAGTAGTATCAGCAATGCAGTGGAGTGAAAGCAGGGATGTGGAATTCTATAGCCTGACGCCCAGAACATAGTGCTGGGGGTCAAGGATGACAAATCGTCATTTTTATTTTGCTCCCTGGACAAGTAGGGGCAGCACAAACTCTTTAGTTGCCAGCTACAGCAACACAGTATGGTGGTAGAAAAAAGGACTGCTGCTAAGCAAAATATGCAGCCGTATGTATAAGATGTCCAAAATGGTATTCATTAATACAAAGCATTTACTGTTGGGGAGAGTGCTTTGGGGACATATAGGGAACTCCAAGCTCAGCTTGCATTGCTAACAGTTGTTCCAGTATACATGGACATGTACACATGTTTACAGAATGTAACAGTTTTACAGCTATTTTTAATGCTCCCACAGTGCTCTTCTTTTTATGCAGAAATATGGAAGCAATCTTGGTGACTGTATTTTGAAAGCAATGTAACCCCAAAATATTTGTAACTTAAAAAACAGGGGACAGTTGCAGGCAGTTTTACTAAACTATCAAACAATTTCCTTTCAAAATAAAATGTAGCCAAGAAATATTTGCAACGTGAAAAAACTCACAATGGCTACAGACAGAGTTGCAAAACTTCTGTGTAATTTTAGGGACACTTTTAAATACCATTTCTCTTAGACATCATTTATTAGAACATGTTTTATGCACAGTAATATTAAAAAAAATATAATAAATAAGAATCAGTGTAAAACCATTATGCGAAAAATATAAAATAAAAACATCAATTAGAGACTCCATTCTTATGAAACTCACAAAAGTACTCCTGCAGATCTATGACCTTGCATAGTTACATCCTTACAACTTTCAGGAATTCAGAAGACTTTACAGGAGCAGGCCTGATAAACTGCAACAGTTCCAGTTTTCCAGCCATGCTTCTGACAAACATTTGTGAATTCCATTTGTGAGCAAATACACAAGTGTATATTTACTCATTCAAAAATCTAACGTTCGAGCACTTGCTTAAACTTTCATTACTATTTTCTCTCCTGGGAAAATATTTACCCTGCTGAAGAAACTCCTTTCCCTGTACCTCTACCTTTTTGGCAGCTCCCTGCACACACCCTGGAAAAAAAGTTTTACTCCTGCCCAAGAGAAAAGTTTCTCTCTTGCCTTTGTCAGGAGTAAATTGACAACCTTTTCCAAGGGTGGTATTGGGTTGGAGAGAAAATGGCCGTTGAACATGTACGTTTGTGGGTGTGCACAATCTTATAGGAGCTTTCAATCTGCAATAACTATTTCTCGTCTACCTCTAGCCCCTGCGAGCAAGTTTTCTGGTTTAAAAATCTTCATGTGAGTGCATCCTTGGATGAGTGCAAAAACAACCATCCATGTCCAAGCCAAACCTATATGCTTAGATAGGCCATAACATTCTGAATCTATCAAGAGCTTGTAGAGTGTATCTCATTATAAAATATTAATGTTCAGTCACTGATATAGACCTAGATAGATGCTCACAACTATGGCAAACAAACGAACTCACTCAGGATCTGTGCGATGAAGTGATCTTCCCAAGAAGTACAATATACGTGGCCAAGTGGAGAATGTCAGACTGAGTGCAATCGCCTAGATCCTCTCTTGGCAACTTGAGCACTGGCCCGCAAGTTGAATCTGACTTTATTTATGGCAATATTCTGTAAAATCAAATAAAAGAAAATTTTCCAGGATACACTGCCTTAGAAACTAAGGTAAGAAAGAGCTATGGTACAATCAGAGCCATGATGTCTCCTGAACTCTGCTATAACCAGAATTCCAACAAACAACAACAGTTGCCAATACTGATAGCTCATTAAACTAGAGACTGAAAAAAGGGAACATATGAAAGCAAATCAATAAGACCCTCAGTGAATTATTTCAACCATTTTGAATTGGATATTTATTTAATCTATTTTTCCATAGCAAATGACTCAATAATTATAAACACAAGTAAAAACGAAATGTCACCAGGATTATTACAAGACAAAGGGGGGTTGACTCAACATCAGTGTAAAACTTTCATTGCCATACTACCACACATACTTACACACATTGCAACTCATGTGTACCATGTGAAACAAAGACAAAGACAAACATATACAAACAATGAATATTAGATCTTGCCCACGTCAATGGTGCCAAAATGAATTTGGGCTAATATCAACAAAAATATTTATGGGCTAGCCCAAACAGTGTAAAGGTAACAACAATTTTACTGCTATCCCTTCAACGATGTGAAAGTATATACAAATTCAAAAAATAATTATTCAAACGGGGGAGCAGAAAAAGACTCTTTGATACACTTGTTTGGTGAACAGAAAGGGTTGACGCGTTTCGAACCCGTATTTAGGGGGTTCTCTTCAGGACCATAGAGCTGTAAAAGAAAAGAGAGTGGTTCTCTAATATATCTATGTTCGGCATGAAAGTTTAATTAAAAATGCACCATCCAGTGCGTGCGTCTCTATGGCGTCTGCTTACCTTTCATACAGGGATCTAATCCTCTCTAAAAGGAAAAAATCACGCTTTCTCTTCTAGGGGATCCTGTGGAAAGGACAGCAAAAGAAGACAGAAAAAAAGAGACTCAGGAAACAAATCTAAATTGCAATATGCAGTATGTCAGGTCAATCTAGTTACCACTGTTGACGTGATAAATTTGCTGTATACTCACATGGAGTATAAGTGGACAACAACACTGTTGGTTAGCTTCTCCTAATTTATGTAGTCAGTGAACGGACTCTGGAGAAATAAAATACAAAGGAAGTTTTTAGTCCTAACTCCGAATGAAAACAGTTAAGTTCCGATAAGGAGAAGTGTTTCAATTCTCACCTACTGGATGGTCCGTGGTGAAGTCAATTGGAAAATGCGACAGCACTGGTTAATGTTATGCAGACTGTGTGCGACCTGTGGCAAGACAGAATGCAAACAAGCATTGGCATAGCCAATAGGTCTCGCCTTTGGGGCCTTATAAGTGTTTAGCCAGAGCTATTGACTTTGCCAATGTCTTCAAGCTGTGCTGTAGAGAAGTGTGGCTGCTGTGCGGCATGCTGAAAAGTTATAATAAAAAAGTGTCAGAAGCATTTTTGTTACTTTATATATGACCAAGAAGGCATTATGTAAAACTGAACGACCATATTAAAAAAGTATTTACAATAAAAAAAATCCTCAGTTTTCTTTTGTTCTTGCAATGCTGGCAATGGTTGTTTGTTAAAGCTTTTTTTTGAGGGGGCATAAACAATCGGAGGGTGAAGGTTGGGAACTAGTACCTGTATTATAACACTAGCAGCGGCCAGACGCTAGGGGAGAATCAACAGATGCCAGATTCCGAGAGCAGGCTGAGGTGGTGCTGAGTGATGCTGAGGTGGTAGTGGTGGTGGTGGTGACTGTTGCGGAGACGATGCTGAGGTGATGCTGAATGATACTCAGGTGTTGCTGAGTGATACTGCTGTGGTGCTGAGTGATACTGCTGTGGTGCTGAGTGATGCTGTGGTGGTGCTGAGTGATGCTGTGGTGGTGCTGAGTGATATTGTCTTGGCGCTGAGTGATGCTGTGGTGGTGCTGAGTGATATTGTCTTGGCGCTGAGTGATGCTGTGGCGGCGCTGAGTGATGCTGTGGCGGCGCTGAGTGATGCTGTGGCGGCCCTGAGTGATGCTGTGGTGGCCCTGAGTGATGCTGTGGTGGCGGTGAGCGATGCTGTGGTGGCGCTGAGCGATGCTGTGGTGGCGCTGACTGATGCTGTGGTGGCGCTGAGTGATGCTGTGGTGGCGCTGAGCGATGCTGTGGTGACGCTGAGCGATGCTGTGGTGGCGCTGAGCGATGCTGTGGTGGCGCTGAGCGATGCTGTGGTGGTGCTGAGCGTTGCTGTGGTGGTGCTGAGACATCCTGTGGTGGTGCTGAGTGATGCAGTGTTGGCCCTGAGTGATGATGTGGTGTCGCTGAGTAAAGCTATGGTGGTGCTGAGTGATGCTGTGGTGGCGCGGAGTGATGTTGTGGTGGCGCGGAGTGATGCTGTTGTGGCGCTAAGTGATGCTGTGGTTGTGCTGAGTAATGCTGTGGTTGTGCTGAGTGATGCTGTGGTTGCACTGAGTGATGCTGTGGTTGCACTGAGTGATGCTGGGGTTGCACTGAGTGATGCTGGGGTTGCACTGAGTGATGTTGTGATGGCGTTGAGTGATGCTGTGATGGCGTTGAGTGATGCTGTGATGGCGTTGAGAGATGTGTTGGTGCTGAGTGATGCTGTGCTGGCTCTGATTGATGCTGTGCTGGCTCTGATTGATGCTGTGGTTGCGCTGAGTGATGCTGTGGTGTTGCCGAGTGAGAGATAGAGTGAAGATATAATGCCCAATTAGAGAGGGTGGTGAGAGAGAAAGAGAGAGAAAGGGTGTACATAGAATAAAGAGTGGAGCGGGATAGAGAGAGAGAAAGAAGGGGAGAGAGAGTGAATGAAGGAGTTTGAAAGAGAAACAGATAAAGGGGTGAGAGAGAATGAAAGGCTAAAAAGATAGAGAGGGAGAGTTAATTAAGTAGAGAGAGAATTAGAGAGGGGAGAGAGAGAGAAGGAGAGAGACAATAAGAGTGGGGGTGTGGAGTTCAAATAGAGTGAAGAAGTGACGCGGAAAAAGTAACCTTAAATATAGCTTTGTGCTTTGCGCGAATAAATATTTTAAAAAAAACAGTGAGAGACAAAAATACTGGTAATTAGGCTGTGACTCCCAATATAAAACAAATAGCGATATAAGGTGAAATCAACCCACCGAAGCAATATTTCTAACTAGACAAAAAAAAGCTTGCATTTCAATGCTAATCGCTGTTGTTTTTCATGTGACTGTAGTCCAGGGCCCTCAGTTGGTAATGTGAGCTGCTGCTGCGATTGAAACATCAGAGTCCAGACGAGGAAATGAGGAAGAGATAGGAAACCCAGATGCCAGCTGCGCGTGCACGCCATCGTGAACTCAAGCTGGTCGCCAGCCGAAAGCCAGTGTTTGCACTTCCAAAACCCGCTTACTAAAACTCTCGGCCAGACCAGCGCAAGCGCTGGTGCAGGCCGAGACCTAAAAAGGAAACATTTCCGTAAGTTTGCCTCATAATTACTCGACCTCGAGGTTCACCTTTTAAATTAAAAAGATCATGCCACCTCGTGGTTGTTTAGTTTAAAAGGGAATCAAGTTTTCTCACGTAACCGCGATGCGTTCGTGAAATTAGCTAACCTAAAAGAAGGCTATTACTTCAATCTAATCGCGCCCTTTGTGTGAACAGTCCAAAATGGTCGCGAGACACGAAGGAGTTATCTTCAGGGTCTCAGTAGAATGGGCGTTACCTGACAAAGTTGCTGGTGACAACTGAAAGCGTTCTCTCTTCTTCGGACGCGTGCCTCACAGGTCACAGAATCGGTGTCAACATTCTGTTTCCGGTTACATGCATTTAACCTTCCGGGTTAGCTGTGTGCACTGGGAATCTGCACAGGGCATTGTGAGAGTTGAAGTTAATACTAACATTTAGGGGAATTTAAAGTTTGTAAATCTCTGAGATTTTGTTCAGGCCGTCCACTGCTGTGTTGAATTTAACTATCAGCATCGCTTCTCGCTGAATCAATTTGCGATCTAAGTCGCCTCCACGGGGATCTTGCTCAAGTTTGGAAATAACTGTCCATCTAAGATCTTTCTCTAGGTGGTTGTACAATTTCCAATGATTTATCAATGGTGCTGTTTGAACATTCTTCCTGATCCTTGATTTATGCTGTGTGATCCTCTGGCGGACTTCTTGATTGGTCTTGCCAATATATAACTTGGAGCACGGGCATAATATGGCATAAACAACATTTTTGGTTTTACAGTTGGAAAAGGTTTCATGCTTCCAGTTAGCATTATTGTGTGTGAACAATGATCCTTCAATAGTCTGATCGCAGTTGACACATGTACCGCATTTGTGATGTCCAACGATGGGTGGCAATCCAAGTTGGTCTCGTAACGTCCTTTTAAGTGTAGTTGGTAATGCTGCTCGTACAACCTGATTTGCAATGCTGGTTTCTCTGTTCTGATCTGTTTTTTCTTTAGTCTGGTCAGTTTGTCTGTTTCATTTTGTGTTTTAGCAGATGCACTCAAAGAGACTGAGGCAAACACTGGGGGTGCATTGATTAATCTTTGTATGTGGTCCTCACTATAGGCAAACGTGTCTTGTTCTGTCATGCTAAACAAATGAACTAAAAAAATAAATCAAACAGAGGAAGAGGAAAGAAAGGAAGAAAGAAACAAAATGGCGGTTCAACATGGATACCGCAATAATTTTCGTGGTTAATTCTACCAAGAGACTTATTTAATGTCTATAACCTCGCGGGTGTGCACCCGCTAAATATCAATAGAATTCCGGCATTATGAAAGTGTTGGCATATTCAGGGCCCATCTGGTATTGAAAAACAGGCCCAAACAGAGTAAATTCATAAATCTGCCCTCTGCATAAACAGCGCAGTGAATATTCAAATATTGACGTAAATAGACTCCTAGTGTGTTCAGAGTCTGGTATAATCAGATCGCAGCGTAGTCGGAGCCTTTATAGAGTCCAACCCTGACCTCACAGAAGCCCTAGCATGATCAGGGACACTTCAATCAGAGTTCTGCTAGTCCAAACCCTATCCTCACAGAAGCCCTAGCATTATCAGGGACACTTCTATCAGAGTTCAGATGGTCCTAACCCTGACCTCACAGAAGCCCTAGCATTTTCAGGGACACTTCTATCAGAGTCCTGCTAGTCCAAACCCTGACCTCGCAGAAGCCCTAGCATAATCAGGGACACTACTATCAGAGTTCAGATGGTCCTAACCCTAACCTCACAGAAGCCCTAGCATAATCAGGGACACTACTATCAGAGTTCAGATGGTCCTAACCCTGACCTCACAGAAGCCCTAGCATTATCAGGGACACTTCTATCAGAGTTCTGATGGTCCTAACCCTGACCTCACAGAAGCCCTAGCATAATCAGGGACACTTCTATCAGAGTTCTGCTAGTACAAGCCCTGACCTCACAGAAGCCCTAGCATTATCAGGGACACTTCTATCAGTGTTCTGCTAGTCCAAGCCCTGACCTCACAGAAGCCCTAGCATTATCAGGGACACTTCTATCAGAGTTCTGCTAGTCCAAGCCCTGACCCCACAGAAGCCCTAGCATAATCAGGGACACTACTAAGAGTTCTGCTAGTCCAAGCCCTGACCTCACAGAAGCCCTAGCATTATCAGGGACACCTCTATCAGAGTTCTGCTAGTCCAAGCCCTGACCTCACAGAAGCCCTAGCATTATCAGGGACACTTCTATCAGAGTTCTGCTAGTCCAAACCCTGAACTCACAGAAGCCCTAGCATAATCAGGCACACTACTATCATAGTTCTGCTAGTCCAAACCCTGACCTCACAGAAGCCCTAGCATAATCAGGGACACTACTATCAGAGTTCAGATGGTCCTAACCCTGACCTCACAGAAGCCCTAGCATTATCAGGGACACTTCTATCAGAGTTCTGCTAGTCCAAACCCTGACCTCACAGAAGCCCTAGCATAATCAGGGACACTACTATCAGAGTTTTGCTAGTCCAAACCCTGACCTCACAGAAGCCCTAGCATAATCAGGGACACTACTATCAGAGTTCTGCTAGTCCAAACCCTGACCTTCAAGAAGCCCTAGCATAATCAGGGACACTACTATCAGAGTTCTGCTAGTCCAAACCCTGACCTTCAAGAAGCCCTAGCATAATCAGGGACACAACTATCAGAGTTCAGATGGTCCTAACCCTGACCTCACAGAAGCCATAGCATAATCAGGGACACTACTATCAGAGACCTCATGGTCCTAACCCTGACCTCACAGAAGCCCTAGCATAATCAGGGACACTTCTATCAGAGTTCTGCTAGTCCAAACCCTGACCTCACAGAAGCCCTAGCATGATCAGGGACACTTCAATCAGAGTTCTGCTAGTCCAAACCCTGACCTCACAGAAGCCCTAGCATAATCAGGGACACTACTATCAGAGTTCAGATGGTCCTAACCCTGACCTCACAGAAGCCCTAGCATAATCAGGGACACTTCTATCAGAGTTCTGATGGTCCTAACCCTGACCTTCAAGAAGCCCTAGCATAATCAGGGACACTACTATCAGAGTTCTGCTAGTCCAAACCCTGACCTTCAAGAAGCCCTAGCATAATCAGGGACACTACTAGAAGAGTTCAGATGGTCTAAACCCTGATCTCACAGAAGCCCTAGCATTATCAGGGACACTGCTATCAGAGTTCTGATGGCCCTAACCCTGACCTCACAGAAGCCCTAGCATTATCAGGGACACTTCTATCAGAGTTCTGCTAGTACAAGCCCTGACCTCACAGAAGCCCTAGCATTATCAGGGACACTTCTATCAGAGTTCTGATGGTCCTAACCCTGATCTCACAGAAGCCATAGCATAATCAGGGACACTTCTATCAGAGTTCTGATAGAATGAAAATGCTGCCATAATTTGTCACCTCAATGCATGGCATCAAATGGGACAGCTTAATGTTTTTACTGGACAAGTAGATTTCTGAAGCTTTCACCCCTTGAACAAGTACATATGTTACGAAATTCCACATCCTTGGGCTCAGAAAAATGTAAGCAGTGCAGGTGCACATCTAGGCTGGGTTCATTGAGTGGCTGCACAGTGAGAAATGCAGAGCAGAAAAACTGCTGCAGTGTGAATGCGGTCTCAGCACAGCAGTGCAGTACAAGCTACGCAATTTGAAAACATTTTACGTACTTCAGCGAGTGAGATGTAAGTTCAGTGTGAACAGTGCAGGGGGGTCCATAAGGGCTAGGGACCATCCGAAGGTTAAGTGCAGTGTGGTGGGGGGGCTGGCAGTGTCATTCATTGCTCTTCTGCCGGATGCTGATGGGGGCACTTGACAGCCTCTCACTGCATCTTTTTCCTGAGCAGATCACAGTCTGGGTTTCTGGCGATCTGGTGGGTTCTGCCAACCGTTTAACACAGTAGCGTGCTACTTGCTGAAAAGCGCTTTGATGCCTCCTCAGGGGTAGTAAGCGCTATATAAATGCAATTACAATTATGCAGCTGCCTACACATTTGTATTCACGTGCCTACCCACACCGGCTATCTTTGTATAAACCCAGCGGCCAGCACTTCTGTCTATTTTACATTTCGCTCTGCCTCTCTGAACTATATCTTTCCCTAAACATAAATCAAACGTGGAACAATAAATGTGGTAAAGGAAACTCTTGATTTTATTAAAGACACAGGTTGATTAGGATTTCTCTTTTCATGCTTTATGATACAGCAGCAACACTCTACAGTTTCCATGAACCTTTGGGGAAACAATTTAACAAGACAGGACACAGTGTCAGACATCAATAAGCCGTCTGCAGAGCCCAATAAAACCTCCTCTGTAGCTGTCAAGTTCTCCTTTTGGCTGATGCAGCCAATCACAGCACTTCTAGAAAATAAAACAAATATACTCATCCCATATGTCCTCAGTAAACTAATGTGTGTGGGGAGGGGGCAGGCTGGACTCAGTCAGCACATTATAGCAGCAGATAAAATTGACACTGCGATAAATGAAACAAAATAGATATATGGACTGGTCAATCGCACAGGCACACACCGGAAGGAGGATATTTCTCTCCTTATCTTTGTTTGAAAAACTTTATCGTGAACACACACCAAGATTTATACCTCACTTCATCCATTTATGTCTTTTGCGCTGTCATTCTCTCTCATTCTCCATCCACCCCCAAGTTTACCTCCTCTCTATCCTTGACCTCTCCTCCTTTATAAAGACTGCCACAATGATACTCGTATTGTTTACTGTTAAAATTCAAATGAAGAGAAGACTACGACGAGGTAAGAGGAAAGGTTCTTTATTCCGGTCATCCACTCTCCTCAATGCAGTGAACTCCAACATTCTATCATGAACTCTAGGGGAAGATTCCATTGTTAAAAGGGAGGAGGGGGTACCAGGGAAGGAAGGAACCAAGGGAAAGGAACAAGGGCTCAAGGGGAAGCAGTACATAAATACAAGAAAGATTACAACACATCTCCCTTATAAGGGAGGGAGAAATTCATGCAACATCTACCAGTCTGTCTCCGCTCCATGTTTGTCCATTCTCAAGTTGAACCACGTTCCTGCTTATCTTGACCAATTGTTGAGGGGGTTGAAATTTGCTCTGACCTATATGTCCTTTGGTGGGTTTCCTTACCAGTACAGAGTTACCTGCCTTATGGTTATGCTCCTTCACACCATGTTTATGATCATACCAATTCTTATATTTCAATTGGTGTTGTTGAATTTTCCTGTGACCTTCCCAACCATTGGTTAAAACACTCTTACCTCCATTCAACCTTAATGGGTTCATCTTAGTGCCTGGTTCTCTCCCTCTTAAAGAAACAAATGGAGATATACCTGTGACAAGATTAGGTGCAGTGTGGTATGACCATACACATTCTCTGAGGGAGTCATCTATTCTATGTCCATTTGTGATAGCTAGCTGAATTTGTTCTTTTATTCTTTTATCATACGATTTGTTCTTTCTACTAGACCGTTGGCCTTGGGACAATAGAGTGCAGTTTTCTGATGTTTGATGTTCAATTCCCCTAAGAACTCTTTCATCTCCTCTGATGTAAATTGAACACCATTGTCTGAGACTAAAATTGCTGAAATTCCTTATTTGCAAAAAACACTTCTTAAAAATGCAATAAGGTTGTTAGTTGTGGTAGATGGTGTGAATTTGAAATTTATCCAGCGAGAAGTATAGTCGACTAAAACAAACATGAACCTCCTTTGGGGTCCCAAACTCTCCATGGGACCAATTATGTCAATAGCTAATTTACTCCATGGCACGAAAGGTACCTCTACAGGAGATAAAGGAACTCTATGCAAAATCTTGCTCTTATCACTTTTTGCGCTGCTGATGCACTCCTTGACTTTTTGCTCCACCATTGTATCCATCTTGGGGAACCAGAAGCAACTTCTTACATTGT
Organism: Calotriton arnoldi; assembly: GCA_963921515.1. Lineage (NCBI taxonomy): Eukaryota > Metazoa > Chordata > Amphibia > Caudata > Salamandridae > Calotriton > Calotriton arnoldi. The sequence continues at coordinate 820,956 of CAWUFW010002803.1, read as the reverse complement.
TTTTTGTGATGCTTCTGCCTAGGTGCCCTTCATGCGCCAAATTTATTATTTTGTTTCTGAGATCAAAAGGAGGAACAATTTTCTCATTGCAATAAACTTTGTCATCAATAAGTGTCAGTTCAAACCTCACCTCCCAAAACTCCTTCATTTCATCTACAACATCTCTAAATTTTTCAGGCCAACCGTTCACAATTAAGTTCTTGAGAGTGTTCATATTGACATCCTTCCTCATGCTCTCCTCCCATTCTGCTTTAGTCAAGGACGGTAGTTGTATGGCTAGAATGGGTACATCTAAGTGTTCTTCATGAGTAGATTGTTTTAATGGAGACCTTGAAAGGTAATCCACCTCAATATTTTCAACACCAGGCAAGTATTCTACTTTAAAACAAAAATTTCCAACCCTAGTACCCACTTAGATATGCGTGGGGAACTGCACTGAACCTTCTTGGACGAGAACATGAATGTTAACGGCTTATGGTCGGTAGGGATGATAAATCTGGTGCCCTATAGATAGAATTTAAAATGGTTAACGGCCCAAAAGCATGCTAGGGCCTCTCTCTCGATAACCGAGTAATTACGGTCAGCTGGACGTAAGGAACAGGAAGCAAAGGTGTGGCCCAGAGGAGGCGAAGACAAGGAGACAGGGACTGAGTTGGGAACGCAGTGGTTTATTATCCGTATTGCAGAGGGGTGTAGCGGATACAGGACAACAAAAGGTTCTTTCTCTCTTCCTTCAGAGAGTGGGGTAAGGGGCCAGTCCTTGGTTAAACAGCACGAAAGGAGCTTCGCCAGCGTCTGCTTCCCGGTTCCTTCCTCGGTATCCAGACAGGTAACCCCAGAAAGAAAACAAAAGACTCGTAAGGGAAACGTTGTGACACTTGGTAGGAATCTAGGGGAAAAGGAGTGAAGGAACAAACACCCGACCGACACCAGTGACGCCCTACTGCACTCCTTGCTAGAGGTACAAGCAATGTTCAGTTACCGCAGTTTGTCAGGCTAGCCGTCCCTTCCACCCTGCTTCCCTTTCTCCCACGCGGCCCCCAGCTGGTCCCGTACCTTTTTAAGCCACGACCCTCCTGGGCCGTGGCGGGCTTCCACGTGTTGCCGGATTGGGTCCGGCTCCCCTCTTTCCTCGTCTCTGGACGGCGGCGTTTCCGTCAGCTCCGTACCGGCTTCCTGCGCGGTTCTCGTCTTCTGCTCCACTCCTGCTTCCGTGTAGCGCCGAAGTCCTCCCAGTCCTGGTCCGACGAGAAAGGTTTGGAGTCCCGGTTCTGGCGTCTCCACGTTCGTAAAACAGGTCCGCTGCCCGTCTCTCGAGTCCTCCTCTCTTCCTCTTTGAAGCCCGCCTCACCAGCTGACCCAGTCACGTGATCGGCCGGGGAGGCCGAGGACAGCGGAGAATTAAAGGGACAGCGTGCGGCACTTGAAGGGCTCTGAGAAAAGAGATGGGGACATGGTGACAGGTAAGGCGGCACCTCCCCGATGTTGGAAGCCCTGGAGGAGGAGTCCGCTGGTGGTGCTCCGCCACACACCCCCACCCCAGCCTGTCCACGATCGGGGAACAGGGTGAGCCGAGAAAGAAAGTCGGCGTTTCCATTGTCAGACCCCTTGCGATGCCGAACCTCAAAAGAGAAGGGCTGAAGAGCCAGGAACCAGCGAAGGACCCTCTGGTTGTTACCCTTGTTCCGGCTCATCCAAAGGAGCGGGGCATGATCCGTATACAGGAGGAAATGGGAACCCTCCAGGTAGTACCTCAACTTGTCCACCGCCCACTTAATAGCAAGGCATTCCTTTTCGATTATGGGGTAGCCACGCTCCCTGGGAAACAACTTACGGCTGAGGAAGAGAATGGGATGTTCCACTCCCTCAGACGAGACCTGAGATAGGACCGCCCCCAACCCATTCTCGGACGCATCAGTTTGGAGCACAAAGGGTTTAGTGAAATCAGGGGACCGGAGGATGGGACCTGAGGTGATGGCATTCTTAAGACTCTGGAAGGCCTGCATGGCTTCAGGAGGGGGATGCAAGAGGTGTGCTGGTTTTACACTCTTTTTGAGGAGATCAGTGAGAGGGGAGGACACCTCGGAATACTGGGGAATGAAGCGACGCTAATAGCCGAGAAGGCCAAGAAATGCCCTCACTTCCTTCTTCGTGGTGGGGAAAGGGGCCTGGGATATCGCCCTTACTTTCTCTTCCTGCGGTGCAATGTGCCCATTACCTAACACATAACCTAGGTACTTCACTTTCTGAAATCCTGCCCTTGACTTTCTTGCGTTGATATGGAGTCCAGCGTCTCTGAGAGCCTGGAAGACACGATGACAGTGGTGGAGATGGGATTCCCACGTGGGGCTATAGATGACAATATCATCGATGTATGCCGATGAATAGGCTTGGTGTTTCGACAGTACACTATTCATGAGACGCTGGAAGGTGGCAGGTGCCCCATGTAACCCAAATGGTAAAACGGTGAACTCGAACAATCCTGATGGGGTGGAAAAAGCCGTTTTTTCTTGGTCACATGGTCTCAGAGGCACCTGCCAATATCCCTTCGTAAGATCAAGGGTCGTAATGTACTGCGCATCACCAAGCCTTTCTATTAGTTCGTCCACACATGGGAGGGGTAGGAGTCGAATTTTGAGATCACATTCACGGCCCTGAAATCTATGCAAAACCGGACGGACCCGTCCGGTTTCGGAACCAATACGATCGGCGAGGACCACTCGCTCTGAGATGACCGTATGACCCCTAAGGCCAGCATGCTTTGGACTTCTTTCTCGATGGCGTCTCGTCTGGCAGCAGGGATACAGTAGGGTTTTAGTTTCACAACCCGGCCGGGCTGGGTCGGTATGGAATGTTCGGCCATAGTGGTATGGCCTGGAAGGTCAGAGAACAAGGAGGCATATGGGATGAGTGTAGACTGTAGGGTTCTCTGCTGCTCTTCTGTGAGGTCCGGATTGACTATGAGATGTGGTAAAGTGCTTTCTTCCTCTCTTGTGGGATGCACAACGTGTAGAACCTTGGGAGGAGGACCCAGCCATTTTTTTAACAAGTTAATGTGATATTAATGGGTTCTTTTGGGGGTGACTTGTACTTGGTATGAAGTGAGTCCTACCTTCTGCGTAACTCTGAAGGGGCCCTGCCACCCTGTTCTTATTTTGGGTATGCTGGAGGGGGTGAGGACTAACACCCAATCCCCTACATCCAAATGGCGCCATTTTTTTCCTTTATTATAAAAAGTCTGCTGTCTGATTTGGGCCCTCTCCAGGTACGCATCAGCGAACTCTCGCAGTTTCTGTAGGCGAGTGCGCAAGTCCTGCGTATACTCAAGAAAGGACCTTGTTTCTTCCTCTTTTTCGTGCTCCCAGTATTCCTTTGTTATTTCAAGGAGACTACGGGGCTCCCGGTCGTATAACAGTTGAAAGGGAGAACACCCTAAGCTTGACTGGGTTTGGCTTCTTACTACATATAGTGCCAATGGGAGGAGCTTGTCCCATTCTTTCCCCTCTACCTCCAACAGTTTTTTCAAGGTAAGCTTTAGGGTGGCGTTATACCGCTCACAAAGGCCATCCGTCTGGGGGTGGTACACCGACGTTTTTATGTGCGAAATGTCCAGAGCCTTACAAACCTCGTGCATGACCTTGGAGACGAATGGGGTGCCTTGATCCGTGAGGATCTCACGTGGGAACCCCACTTGAGAAAACAACTCCAGGAGCCTATCACTGATGTTTTGGCTGGTGGGAGCACGCAAGGGAAAGGCTTCTGGGTAGCGCGTGGCATAGTCCACCACCACCAAAGCATAGAGGTTCCCTTTCCTAGTCCGGGGAAGGGGCCCTATAAGGTCCATACCTATCCTCTCGAAGGGGGTCCCAATGATAGGGAGGGGTTGTAATGGCACTGGAGGTGGTTTATACGGATTCCCTTTTTGGCAAACCTCACACTCCTGACAGAATCGAGTAACATGCGCGAATATGCCAGGCCAGTAGAAATAACGCAATAACATTTCTATGGTCTTCTGCGCGCCTCTATGACCTGCCAGGAGTTGAGAGTGCGCAAAGAAAAGCACCTGGTCTCTAAACGTCTGAGGGATTACTAGTTGAGGTGTTTCCCCCTCTTTAGCGACCCTGTAGAGCAGGTCCTTCTTCACGAGGAATAGAGGATATACTGGTCTCATGGATGTGGGAAATTGTCTAGCATGATCCCATGCTGGTTGGAGAGTGGGGTCATTATGCTGGGCATAATGAAAGCTCTTGTCTGAGAGCCAGGGAGCCTGGGTGAGGAGAGGCGGCCATGGAGAGGGTGGGAATCCCCTATCGTCAAGACTTTTTTTCAGGAGGGTAAGAAAAGATGGATTGTCCCGACCCAGGATTATTTCTTCAGGAAGGGCAGGAAGAACCCCTAGGTTTGCCTCAAGGACCACCCCATTTGGAAGGGAGATAGGAAGGGACACTAAAGGGTAAAGCCGTACTTCCCCATGTACACACCGAATGGGTACCTCTCGCTTTGGGTTAGGAAAAGACGGTGGTACAAGGGACTGGCGGATAACCGATTGGCCACAACCCGAGTCTAACAGGGCTCTTGCAGGTACCCCCCCCCCACTTGTACACTTACATGGAAACTGGGTCCCATTCCCTCTGAGTATAAGATGGATCGTGGAAGGCACCCTATGTCCATTGGCTCTTCGACAGCTCTTTTTCTGGGACAATTTCTGGCGATGTGACCCCAGTCGCCACATTCGAAACACTGGGGACCTCTTACAGGTATGGGGTCTGGCCGGAACTGCCACACTTTCAGGGGTTCCATACTGGGCTTCATTGGCTTCCTTTCGGGTTTCAGAGGAGTAGGGGAAGGGCGTACAGATTTGTCCGCGTCCCATGGCTGGGAACGGGGTTGTGCCCTGTAAAAGGATGTCGCCATCTCTACAGCCTGTTCGCCGGTCAATCGTGTATGTTGTTTAAGCCAGCGCTGTATTGGGTAAGGCAAGGCTTCTAGGAATTGTTCCAGAAGAATTAGGGACATGATTTCATCCTTGGTGCTTGCTTGGGGTTTTAACCATTTTTCTGCTGCTGACTTGAGTTTATAGTACAGGGTCTTCGGGTTGTCTGCTGCAGTACCCCTCTCCTTTCTAAACCGGACCCGGTAGGCCTCAGCATCCATACCAAGATGGTCTAGAATGATGCCCTTGATTTCCGAGTAAGGGGTGTGTCCAGTGGCGTTAGCCACCTGGTATGCTGCTTGTGCTTCACCGGTAAGGAGAGGAGCTAAGAAGAAGGGCCACTTGGCCTCTGGCCAGCCTGCTGCTCGGGCTGCCCTTTCGAAGTTGAGGAAGAACGCATCTGGATCCTCCCCAGCACCATATTTCTGTAACGAAATGTTGGGGCCTGACCCTGCACGGTTTTGTAATTGGGCGGTCAACTGTAGGCGATCGTCCGCAACCCCTTGTAGCCTTTCAGCCTGGTTGGTCATAGTGTCCTTGAAGAGTTCCCTGTCGGCTTGGGCCGATGCCATCTGTTTCTCTACGGCCCACTCCAGCTTCTCCTGGCCACGTATGAGCTGTTGTATTAGGTTCTCCATTGTTACTGTAGGCGCTACGATCCCACTTCTGACACCACGTGTGGCCCAGAGGAGGCGAAGACAAGGAGACAGGGACTGAGTTGGGAACGCAGTGGGTTATTATCCGTATTGCAGAGGGGTGTAGCGGATACAGGACAACAAAAGGTTCTTTCTCTCTTCCTTCAGAGAGTGGGGTAAGGGGCCAGTCCTTGGTTAAACAGCACGAAAGGAGCTTCGCCAGCGTCTGCTTCCCGGTTCCTTCCTCGGTATCCAGACAGGTAACCCCAGAAAGAAAACAAAAGACTCGTAAGGGAAACGTTGTGACACTTGGTAGGATTCTAGGGGAAAAGGAGTGAAGGAACAAACACCCGACCGACACCAGTGACGCCCTACTGCGCTCCTTGCTAGAGGTACAAGCAATGTTCAGTTACCGCAGTTTGTCAGGCTAGCCGTCCCTTCCACCCTGCTTCCCTTTCTCCCACGCGGCCCCCAGCTGGTCCCGTACCTTTTTAAGCCACGACCCTCCTGGGCCGTGGCGGGCTTCCACGTGTTGCCGGATTGGGTCCGGCTCCCCTCTTTCCTCGTCTCTGGACGGCGGCGTTTCCGTCAGCTCCGTACCGGCTTCCTGCGCGGTTCTCGTCTTCTGCTCCACTCCTGCTTTCGTGTAGCGCCGAAGTCCTCCCAGTCCTGGTCCGACGAGAAAGGTTTGGAGTCCCGGTTCTGGTGTCTCCACGTTCGTAAAACAGGTCCGCTGCCCGTCTCTCGAGTCCTCCCTCTCTTCCTCTTTGAAGCCCGCCTCACCAGCTGACCCAGTCACGTGATCGGCCGGGGAGGCCGAGGACAGCGGAGAATTAAAGGGACAGCGTGCAGCACTTGAAGGGCTCTGAGAAAAGAGGAGGGGACATGGTGACAGGTAAGGCGGCACCTCCCCGATGTTGGAAGCCCCGGAGGAGGAGTCCGCTGGTGGTGCTCCGCCACACAAGGCTATAACAGTTTCGCCACCCTCCCCTCTCTGGGATAAGGAGGCCCCCAGACCTTTGTTGGATGCTTCAGTGGTTAATATAGTTTTCTTTTTAGGATCAAAAGATCCCAAAGCTGGTGAACCAATGATCTCTTTCTTTAACATGTCCACCATTCTGCTATGTTTTTCTTCCCAAGTGAATTCCTTTTTTTTTTTTAACAACTCACGTAAGCCTTCACACTTTTCAGAAAAATTCTTAACAAATGTAGCCATGTATTCAATAAGACCTAAGAAGGATTTGAGCTCCTCTTTGTTATTAGGGTATGGAGCATCACTAACAGCCTGGATCAAACTGTATTTGGGTCTAAAACCTTCTTGGGAAATGGTGTGACCAAGGTGGTCCACCGAGCTTACCCTGATCTTACATTTTTCAAGTTTCACTGTCAAACCAGCTTCGGAAAGTCTCTCACATATTGTCCTGAAAACTCTGTCATGTTCTTCAACAGATGACCCATAAATCAATAGGTCATCCTGAAAACACAGGGTGTTTGTGATGCCCTTGAGGACTTGCTGCATCATTTTTTGGAAAACTGCCGCAGCAGAGGAAAGTCCGAAGGGCATCCTCACAAACATATAAGTGAAAGCTGTTAGTGGTCTAGACTTTGGGTGTAGTTCCACTTGGTGATATGCCATGGATAAGTCAATGACCGAGAAAACTCTGGCCTCCCCCATTGTGCTCAGCATCTCGTTTATATTGGGGAGAGGGAATCTCTCTACCCAAATATTTTCATTGAGGCTGTGCAGGTCTACACAGAGGCGAATACCCTCCCCACTAGCTTTGGCTGCTATAACTATGGGTGCCAACCACTCAGAGAATTCTATGGGTTGGATGACACCTATCTCGCATAACTTGTCTAACTCCTTCTTGAGAGGCTCTCTCATAAGGAGAGGAACCGGACGAGGTTTATGTACAACAGGTTTAGCTCCATGTTTGACTTTTATCTTATGTTGGAAGTCTTTCAATAAGCCGAGATCATCAACAAATAATTTAGGAAATTCATCACATAAAGTACTTTTAACAGTGGAACACTCGACAAGAATGAACTGGTCTTTGTTGTTGGGGTCAAGTATGATGCCTAATTCCTTCTGGTGTTGCCAGCCTAGAAGGTTGGAACCTTTCTCAACAATGTATACTTTCCCCACAGTGGATCTTCCTTTAAAGTTTACGTGTACCTTTATCATTCCCACCAAAGGAATGGGATCTTTAGTATATCCTTCTGGAGAAATATCAGGTTCACACATTTCCATACCTGAGACTCCAAATACCTCTTTGTAGTCAGAGTGATTCAGTAACTTGAATGGGGAACCAGAATCTGCATACATTTCTACTGGCTTATTATTAAGGAAAACCGTGCATTTGGGATAGTCAGGTTTGGAAGTACCCTTTTCATTTTTCACTTGAAACACAAATTTCTGACGTTGTTCACCCTCCAAATTAACAATCTTAACTTGGTTGTTTTCCCTACCCCTACATACTCTGGCAAAGTGCCCTCTTCTGTTGCATTTCTTACAAGTAACACTACGGGCAGAACATTGCAAGCTATTAGCCAGGTGGTTACTACTGCCACATCTGAAACATTTCAATCCATTACTTTCCCTTATAGGTTTGCTAACATATACATCTTTATTTTTTACTTTGAATACTTCTTTGTATACTTCCCCTTCTTGGACGGTAGCTACTATCTCCTCAGTAATCTTCATTTCTTTCATACATTTAGCTGTGTGTTCAATAGATTGTGCTAAAGTAATTGCTCCTCTGAGTGTGGGGTTCTTTGCAAGCAATTTCTCTTGGATCCTACTATTATTAGTACATCTGACTAATTGATCTCTTATAAGAGAGTCATTAAGCGCCCCAAAGTCACAGAGTTGAGTCAGTCCCCTCAATGCTGCTACATAGTTGTTAACAGACTTGTGTTTACCTTGCACCCGACTAAAGAATTTATGGCGTTCTAGAACTACATTGACCTTGTCCCCAAAGTGTATTTCTAATTTCAGTAGTGTGACGCTATATACATCTTGTTCATCCTCATCCTCTACATCAGGTTCTGTTAATGTTTCGTATATCTTGCGACCATGCACTCCAAGGTTATGTAACAAAATACGTTGCTTACGCAATGCAGAAATTGTGTCCCCACCCATGGCAATTAAATATGATTCAAACAATTGTATCCAATCTTTCCAATGAATTTCTGATTCACCAATTTCATTCAAGAAGGATTGGGGTTGTCTAATTCCAGTATTTTCCATATTTTACAAAAGAATACACTTGATACAATGAACACAAAATGATTATTACAAAACCCCAGGGAAAGAGGGTTACAGCTATCTAATGGAAAGAAGATTAGCACAGTGTATTACCTTTAGGAATCTCAAGGTACAAAATATGCACAATGGGGGGAACAATAAACAAGTCAACAATAGGCATGAGCAGGTAAAATAATATAGTTCTCTGGAGAGTATATGGTGTGTGTGTCACCGTAGAACAAGTGGCAAACAGTTGAGGTGAGTGTCTCACTGAAGTAGTTAAGCTTTTGGATAAATTTAATATGTACACAGGACATGCTAAGTGGTGCGTGTGTCACCGTGAAAATATTTTTATTGTGGAAATTAAAAGGTGTGTGTGTCACCGAAGACAAATGACACACAGTAAAGGTGAGTGTGTCACCGAAGGGTTAAGTTAATAAGAACTGCACTGTGTACACACGGTTAACTGGTGTGTGTGTCACCGTGTAGATTGCCCATAAACATGAAGATTATAAAGGTTTACCTCCCTGGGCTGATTGGGGAACGATGGCACGCTCTGTGGAAACGGAATAATGGAGGCTGCGTTGAAGAGATATCTGTTTGTGAGGATTATTCAGGAGAGGCTGCGCGAGGAGACGCCTCACCGGAGGCAGCCTTTCGTGAGAGGCTGGAGCGCGAACACTCTGCAGGAAACTCCTCAGTGGCACGCTTGAAGTGCGCTGAGGTGATTAGCGTCACCAGCCTTGAAACATGTGAAAACGGCTGCACGTACTGAAGACGCTCCCCACACCCGCCGCTTATTATCGTGGAGGCGGCAACACGGCTACAAGAGGATCAGGTGATCCTACGTCCAGCGTAGCCTCCCACACCAGGCTATATTCCTTGCTGGTTGGGGAGTGGCGAAAGGTGAAGAAAGCACTGAAGGGCTCCCGAAGAAGAGACGTGTATAGGGATCACGTTAGGAAGCACTTCCTAGATATCTGACGAAGGCAATTTGTGGAGCTCTCGGGGGAAGGAAGTCTAGGGGGACCAGCCGACGAAACACTATCACCCGCAGAGCATGAACAAGGCACTGCAAAATTGCAGAAGAGGAAATACTCCTCAGGAAACATTAGAAGCTCTGCTATAACAAGTTTATAGAAAGCCTTCCAAACATGACAGCAGGAACCCAGCGGACTTCAGGAATGGCAGTAAACAAAGCAGGCAATGAAACTTTACCGCACAGACAGCGCTGAGAAGTCCCACGTCGCTTGTCTTGGTGGTGGTAATAACCCACAGCTTGGAGAGAGCACTGAAAGGGGAGATGACAGGCTGCCCCCTGCACAGGAACCGTCGCCAGTGTTAACATTCAAATGAAGAGAAGATTACGACGAGGTAAGAGGAAAGGTTCTTTAGTCCGATCATCCACTCTCTCAATGCAGTGAACTCCAACATTCTATCATGAACTAGAGGGGAAGTTTCCATTGTTAACAGGGAGGAGGGGGTACCAGGGAAGGAAGGAACCAAGGGAAAGGAACACGGGCTCAAGGGGAAGCAGTACATAAATACAAGAAAGATTACAACATTTACTACTATCAGTGTTTAACTTGCAGCATTTACCTCCTCTGTATGCATGCTCTTCTCTTATTTAAATAGATTGTTGAACAGAATCTCAGTTGCTGACCAAGGTAGGAATATTAGGGAAACAGCGTTTACAACGCTGTCATTACATCGCGATACTATTACAACGCAGTCGTTACAACGACCGCGTTGTTAGTACGCGATGCATTTACATCGCAAGTCATTACAACGACTTGCACTAGGGGGTGCTGAGGTATTGGAAATGAATTCCTACACCTTCCCTACTGTTGCGCAAACTGGAGTAGGAATAGAAATTAATACTATTCCTAAGTCCAGCGCGCCCGCTAGTGCAAGTCGTTGTAATGACTTGCGATGTAAATGCATCGCGTACTAACAACGCGGTCGTTGTAATGACCGCGTTATAAAAGCACGCAATGTAATACATCGCGATGTAATGAGCCATATTCAAATATTATATTGCAGAGTGTGACTACAGGGCGACACTCTCCCCCATTCCACGGATTAGGAGCAAATAGTCCAACCTAAGGGTGGGGATGATATTTTTATATTGGAATGTGTATGCAACATAGCAAGTGATAACCACGTGTGTTAGAGTGTTTCACATGAGCGCTGTGCTTTTCTTCACTAGAACTCTAGCACTATGCATGCAACAACAAAATATGTTCTGAAATTTCAAATGTCTTTTTATAACTTTGTATGGTTTTTGTCTACTTACAGCAATTGGCCAACAACTTACCACATCAAACAGAAACGAATTGCTTTTATGTCATGTTTGTCCTATTTAACACATTCGTGAATATCCCCAGATTGTTCCTATAACTTAATAATCACTAAATATTAAGACCATCATAACTAGAAACTGCAGTTTGTCCTGCAAAGGCCGATGGCCTGAAGGGCATTTAAATGACTACCAAAACATTTTGACACATTAGGACGTAGGGACATCAGCACCCCTCTTACGTCTTTTGAGACAGTAGGCACTTTTTAACCCAGCCTGGGCATTCCGTAATAAATATAGAGGCGAGGATAGCCCTAAACTCATTTAATATTCACTTCTCTGGCACATCCAAGAAAACCCCCTATTCCCACACTAGGTGGTAAGTCCATCTGGACCCACATTCTCAATCCGAATGTGGGAAGCCAGATGATGAAGCATGCAATAATATGTGGGTGGGGGGCCTTCCTTTTCCCAATAAAACTGTACCATAGAAGTATGTAGGTAAATGCCACACATGTTGGGGGCTTGGCTACGGCGCGTTGCGAAATGGCTGCCTGTTGAGGGAGCTCCGCAGGCCGGGCTGCAATATCCGGCAAATACCACTTGCTAAACTCAGTCTGAGACCGAGAACAACATATGCCCTGATTACCAAACCTTTCCTGCTACAGCGGTTGCAGTCTGCGAGCTTGGCCTCGAATTAGAACCCCCAAACTGTTCGGCGGCGTGGATCGGCGGAACTGCCGGGAACATGGCCGCCGCCATCTAAACCCAAGCCGCGGCTGTGGATCGTACCTGGAGGCCGGGGGGCCGCTGTGGCGCGGCCGGTTGCGAGCGAGGCACCCGGAGTGGCAGAGAAGGCATCCTGAGGCGACCTGGGGACAGCTGCCGATCCACACGTGCAGCGCGACAGGAGCGGTGATCGCCATCGTCGGAGGGCCGGAGGAACGTGGAACCGGCGCCAACCGCGAGGTGGAGGGACGAGATTGTGGAGTTCTGCCCGAGCCGTGGAACTCCCTCCTAAGAAGTCCAACGCCCATAAGGTAGGAGCGACGGGGCCCTATTCGGCCGGCGCTGTGCAAGGCATTGCGGGGCGGCCTGGACCTGCACTGCGGCTACTGCGTGGGGGGTCCTGCGGTCAGCACCGTATATGCTGGGGCCTGTGCGGGTGTTTGGGGTCTAGTCTGCTTTCTGCAGCTGAGGTGCTCCCCCCCTGATTGCTGTTGTGGGCTTGGGGCGGCGCGCAGAGGGCTGCGGGCGCCGTCTGACACCCCCCTTGCAGGGTTTGCGGGGGGATTGGTTCTAGTGCGGTGCGCGAGCCTTCCGTTCCTGCTCTACCCCTGCATGGTGGCCGGGTCGGGGGCCCTCCTGTGTGGCACTCATGGTTGGACGGCGGTTGTGCTCATAGGCGGCCCTCCGAGGTCGCTCCACTGCTGCATGTCCGCCCCTTCGTAGGTGGTGCCATCGTCTGGCTGCGGCTGCCTCTGGCCTTGACACCGGTGTCGACCTTCCCTGCTTGATCCTCTGGGAGTAGGCTGGGTCCGGCCCCAAATACGGCCAATTGAGACAGTAGACTGGTTCTCTGTTTTTACCAAGCGTGGGAACGCCACTGTACCGGCCTTCTTCGGCTGTGGGCGGCCTGGCCCGACTTCGACTCCCCTGTCATTGACTGCCATACTGCCCACTACCTACAATACGGCCCGCTGTGACACTGGCGATCTGCGAATATGGGCAAAACAGACCCCAAGCAGCCCAAACTCCCTTTCGAGAATGTGAGACGCACCCGCACGGCGGAAACCCCGCTGGAGACGAATGCCGTTCAGAGCGCACCGGACCATGTTGATGACCCGGAAGAAGACTTGAGAACAATACTGCTCGAGGTGCGCACCGGCCTGAAAACAATAGACAGCAAGATCGATGCTCTTGCGACCAGCCTGGACGCCGTTAAAAAAAAGGTAGACGTGCATGAGACCAGACTGGATGTCCTGGAAAACAGGCTGTCGGACACGCATGATGCCACCGCTGAGACGAGAACGCAGGTCTTGAACATGGAGCGAGTACTTGAGGTCATAAAGCTGAAAAATGAAGATTTAGAGGCGCGATCGCGCCGAAACAATGTCCGCATTCTTGGCCTTCCGGAATCGACGGCAATCTCCAAGATGGAGACTTACATTGATAACCTCCTCCGTGAGCTGTTTGGTCCAGTGTTGTCTCCGGTTATGATCGTGGAGAGAGCGCACAGATCCCTTGGCCCCCGGCCAGCTCCTGGAACTCCACCGCGACCGATAATAGCACGCCTTCTGAACTACGCGGATAGAGATGCTATACTCCGTGAAGCGAGAGCTAAAAGTCCTGTCGTTCATCAAGGCAACACCCTGTCCTTTTATCCAGACTACACACCGACTGTACAGGCAGCTCGCAGGGAGTTTCAGCCGGTGAAACGAATTTTGCAGTCCGCCTCTGTTCCTTATGCCATGCTTTACCCGGCCAAACTGAAAATCACTCATGAAGACAAGGCACACTTTTTACGGAGTCTAAATCGGCCTTGAAATTTGCGAAACACATCTGCCCTCGCAAACCTCACAAAACTGTTTCTCAGAATGCAGCGTCATCACCGTCCCACAGCGATGCTGACTGAGGGTCAAGTCGCGCCGGGGCCCACCGGGGGAGCTAGGATGCAGGCCCACCTGGGCTGGCTGGTTGTTCATTCGGACTGTCAAATGTGATACTGAAATAGGTTCGCGACCTGCCCCTGTAGGGTCCTCCCCACAGTTGATGTGTCTCTAGCCTGCATGAAAGGGCTGTTTTGCTGTTTCTTATTCCTTTTGGGGTCTCAGAGAGAGTTAACTACACTGCTCATGCAGTCTGGCGACCCTGCCTATCGGTGGGTGTTCGCCGCTGTTCCTCCCCCCTAGCGGGTGATCCCCTACTTGGTTGTACTTTTGGATTTATTTGGGGTAATTTTTGGGATGGGGAGGGGTTCTTTTTCTCGACCTAATTGGGAGGTTAGAGTGGGAGGTGGGAGGGTTGGGGGACACCGTGCGTTTGTATGTAGCCAATGTAATTATACAGCCGTGCTGACGGATGTTTTTCATGATTGTATCAGTACCAAGTTTCTCTATTGTACTGTTCACTTAATGCACCATGACACTCAGATGATTGCTGTGCCTTTATGTTATGATACCACAGGGCTCCATGGGTGAGAAGTACAAACTAATAACATGGAACGTTAGAGGGCTCAACTCCCGAAGAAATCCCGACAAGTGCTGGCATATTTAAATCGGCATGGCGCCCAAGTCGTATTCCTACAGGAGACGCACTTGACCAGGGCATCGGCGGTAAACTTTGTGCGTAGTTGGGCGGGCTTCAGGTTGGCCTCCTCCTATTCATCCTATGCCAGGGGGGGCATCATACTGATTAAAAAAGGTGTCCCGTTTGTGCCACATCGCACCCACACAGATGAGGAAGGTAGATGCGCGATGGTTCAGGGCAAGCTGGGAGATACACTACTCACTCTCATATCTATGTATGGCCCCATAGCAGATGAGCCGGAGGTGTTCTATCGCATGTATAGTGAACTCCGACGGTGGCCCGAGACAGCTATAGTGTGGGGTGGGGACCTCAACACATATTTAGATCCTGCACTTGACAAGTCCAACCCACAGAGCAACCGCACCCCTAGAGTAGCTCGGAGCGTCAACCAGGCCATGCTGGAATTCGGACTGGTGGATGTATGGCGGCTGCGCAATGCCACGGCCAGGGAGGGCACCCACGCTACGCCTGCGCACAACAGTTGGTCCAGACTGGACTATTGGTTGCTTGATAAGAGTGCAGCGGAATGGGTGATAGAGGTCACTAATCACCCACGAACGCTTTCTGATCACAATCCTGTACAACTTGCCCTCTGTGTCCCTACTCTTACCCGCCGTCCGTTCACGTGGCGCTTCCGGTCGGAAGCACTCCTCGATCCACTGTATAACGATACTGTTCGTAAGGCCATAGAAAATTACTTTCTGGAAAATGCGGGCACCGTTGAGAGCGCCTCCTCGCTATGGGAAGCGTTCAAAGTAACGATACGAGGAGTCTGTATGAGTACTACCGCCAGTATACTGAAGGATCTACGAACACAACTCCACAAGCTGGAGGCCTCCCTAACAAACCTTGAGAGAGCTTACACAGTCAGCCCCTCCCTGGACACGCTATCGCGCATCCAAACTCTGATTCACGACTATGATGCGGCCGCGGATACTGAAATAAGATACATTAACCGCAGACATGTGGCCAGGCGCTATGGTGAGGGCGGGAGACTGGGCCGCACGTTGGCTAGGAAAATCAAAACGGTCGAAGACCACTACCATGTTGACAAAATAGTTGATTCTCAAGGCGGGGAGCACTACACCCCATTGAACATACTAGAACAGTTTAGGGAATACTACGCTAGTGTGTACGCTTCCCGCGGGACGGGCCCAGACTCCACATCTGAGGAATATCTTGAAAACATTGCGTGCGCATGGCTGGCTGACGGTCACAGAGAATATCTGAATCAACCGCTGGATGTGGCGGACATCAAGGCCGCGATTTATGCTCTGCCGAATGCCAAGGCTCCGGGCCCGGATGGCCTGACCATGGAATTCTATAAGGCCTACGCGGACCTACTGGCCCCTTACTTACTGGAAATGTTCGATGAGGCGCACGATGCTGGTGTATTGCCTCCATCCCTCCGGCAGGCTCTTATCATAACCCTCCTTAAGAAAGATAAGCCCCCTGATGCCTGTGAATCCTATCGGCCTCTATCTTTGATTAATACGGACGCAAAAATCTTAGCCAAGGTTCTGGCCACACGGCTCCAGCCCTTAATGCCATGTCTGGTCCTGCCGGACCAATCGGGGTTTATACCTGAACGCTCCACTTCACACAACGCACGAACCATTTTCGCTATGTTACATGTCCTAGATCCCAACCTGCGCGCTGCTGCTGTTATGCTTGACGCTGCCAAAGCGTTCGATTCCATAGAATGGGACTATATGTTTCGCATCTTACAGCGCATGGGTTTTCCACCATTGTTTTTGGGATGGAATAGGATTCTACATGCGGATCCGTCGGCTAGAGTCCGAGTTGGGGGGCTGACATCTGAGGCTTTTTCTATTGAGAGAGGCACACGTCAGGGATGTCCCCTGTCGCCACTGCTCTTTGCCATCGCTATTGAGTCATTGGCGTGTGCAATACAACAGAGGCACAGAGAGACTGCCCTAAATTTTAACCATCGACCGGTCGGCATCTCCCTCTATGCCGATGATATGGTTTTATTTCTGAGGGAGCCTGAGCGCTATTTAGCACAGGTGTTGCGGGAATACACCAGATTCTGACTAATCTCGGGCCTCACCATTAACTGGGACAAATCGCTTATTATCCCCCTGACGGCAGTTACCTCAGCACCCCCATTGGAATACCCTATATTGTGGACTGTGGACCCAGTCAAATATCTGGGAATCTGGGTCCACCGGGACCCTGAGATAGTGGTGAAGGAGAACTATGGGCGGGCCTGCACCGCGCTGGATCGCCATATTGATACCTGGACAACACTGCAGTTGTCCTTAGCGGATCGTGTTGCTATTCTCAAAATGGTGGTGCTACCCCGCTTCCTGTACCTTTTCTCCAACATTCCAATTAAATTGACGCAAGGGTTCTTCAACACATTACGGACCTCTATCCTCAGGTTGATATGGGGAGGCAAACAAGCCCGTGTGGCCTGGGACACTCTCACTCTAGACTATATTAAAGGGGGTTTTAGTGTGCCGGATCTCTATATGTACTACTTAAGCGTGCAGGCGCAATATGCGTACTACTGGGTAAACACACATGACTTCGTACCCCATGTAGCGGTTGAGGATGGGGACGCATCACCGGTGCCTCTCCGCAGTATCCTCACTCACACGCGGCGTGAGATTCCAAAAACGGAAATAAACACGATCGACACTACAATAGCAGCCTGGCGTGCAATCGGGCAGCTTACGAACAGGCTCCCACTCTATGCCCCAGCGATGACAATAGAATATCACGCGGCGCTTTCGGTGACACAGGAGGTCGTCCCCATGCGCTTGCTCCGGGAGGCGGGTCTGACCACCATGCAAGACCTTTACCCGGGCGGTGACTTCCTGACCCCTACAGATCTACAGTACGTTACTAATCCCACGCCACTCTTTCATTTTGCTATACACCGCCTGCGACATGCTATCAGATCTCATTACCCCACGTACCCAGCTGAACCACAGACACTTCAGTCTCTTCAAATGTTATTGACCACTCCCACACGCAAGAAGTTAATCACAAGGCTGTACAAAGCAATAAGGGGTGAGAAAGCTGGTAAGCCCGCAAGAGTTTAGCAAGATGGAATGCGCTATTGCCCATACCTTTGACACTGAAAGACTGGGAGCATGTGTGTGATCTCACCCGCAGACTCTCTCCCAACGGGAACCTCCGCATTATACATTTTAAATATTTACACCAGACATATCACACGCCCCTTCGTCTATGCAAAGCTGGTTTGAGGGACAATAGTAGATGTAAACGTTGTGGGCGGGTGGAGGCTGATTTTATGCATCTCGCTTGGGAATGTGGGAGGGTGGGTTGTTACTGGGAACAGGTGGTGCAGCATATAAAAGAAATGTCAGGTTTGGATGTCCGGTGTACACCTTCAGTTTGCCTTTTGAGCTACGTCCCTCATGTAAAGGGAGTCCTGGGGAAGTTTGTGCGTATTGCCCTGCTCATGGCTAAGCGAGCGGTAGCCATCACATGGGATTGCAGACGGGCGCCCAGTGTTGCGAACTGGATCAGAGATATGGTTTATTGTAAAGAGACACTGGAACTTTATGCGGAGGAGCTGCCGATTTCCTCTAAGCCCAGAGACATTTGGGAGCCACTACGTATGTACCTGCAACGACAAACCAGCGCAGGCACGCAAAGTGTGGTGTATTGACCCCTACACATACGGGAGTCTCATCCGCCCTGTGGAATGCTGGATCTCGAAATCTGAGTTGTCTTCTTCTTTGTGGTACTATGGTGTTGATTGCTGTCATGTTACATTTGGCTGTTCTAACACAAACGATGCTTTGTAACGAAGAATTGGTGTTTGTTATTTTTGAAATGCAAATAAAAAGATTTAAAAAAAAAAAAAATGCCACACATGTTAGCCCTAACCTACCAACTTGGTGAACGTGTGAATATTGTTAGGAATTGACCCGCATCCGCTTAATCTAGTCCGCCAGTATTCCCATAAAATGTGCATTGTCCCACCTGCTCATGGCATCCAAATCCACCAGCTTTGCATGCATGGTCCAGTGTTCTTATCCCCAGTGGCACTCCGGCCCCTTGTTCATGATCTCCAGCAGATGTTTCACTGCCTTAGTTTAATCGCCGTGCTGAAGTGTCCAGCCTGTTCTGGAACATCCAGATATCCATTTTAATGGACTTTGCCTCCCTTGCAGTTTCAGTGGTGCTGTCTCATTCATCTTATGGTAGTTTTAATGGAGGTTAGTTCATGCATCTATGTATCTGAAATCAATCCTGCCATTGCAGAAATGGAAACCGGACCTGCATGTTGGCCCGTGTTTTCAGCTGCAGCAACAGCCTCTGAAAAAAGCAACTATGTGATTTGGTTTTAGACATAGATATAATCTGTGCAACTGTGTAGCTGCTTTGCAGGTATTAAGATTTGTATAAGGTGTCAAGAACAGTGAGCAGCATCCTATTTTATAAGTCTATGCATCACCTTCCTAGCTCCACTTCCAGCTGGCCCTTAAATAGTGTGAGAAGCTGGCCTGGTACATGATGTCCACTAATGTAAGTGGGCACCTCGCACCAGTCCAGACAAGCCTTATGGTGATTTAAGAGGTCTCAGACAACCTTAGAAAGCTATCCAAGTGGTAGCTGTGGAGAGCAGCATTCAGGCTTAGGGGCCAATTCCGATTCGGGCAGGAAATCTCTCCGACCGAGCCGGACCCGGAGAGATTTCCGACCGAATCGGACTCTAGCAGCCCGACCGAACGAGTACGATGCGTACATATGCTATCGGACTCGATTCGGTCGGACTCCCATTGAAGTCAATGGGAGCCGGTCGTACAATGCGTACACGGGCTCCCATTGACTCAATGGGTACGACGCGAACAAGGGCGCCCCCTACAGCGGGTTCGCGTGGATGCGGGACGCGCCGTACATGCACGTGTAGGGGGGACCCATGGGTCCCCCCTGTGTGCGACTCGCGCAGCTACGCGTGCAGGGGGGTCCGACACGGACCCCCGAAGTCCGGCTCCGACTGCTCTTTGGAGCCGGACGGCGCAAGTCGTCGGACTGCTCGAGGCGCGCATCGTACTGGCTCGGTCGGGGAACGTCTCCATTGCGCAGTGCGAGTCGTGTCCGTGCGAGTCGGTCGGAGCGGTTCGGACCCGCGAACGAGTAGGTCGGCGATTTCGCGTACGCTCGCATCGTACTCGCTCGCCCGGACGCATGCACGAATCGGTCGGAAAAGAGGCCTCCGAATCGGATCCGGTAAAGCCGAATCCGATTCGGTGCCCTACCGGCCGAGATCGGAATCGGCCCCTTAGTCTTGAAGGAGTGTAAAACAGCTTGTTTTACCAGAATGCAATCTTATAGTATAGATTAAATGAAAGAGAACCACACAAGGTATTTATAAAAATATGTATTTATTATATAATACTCTCTAGTACGTTCCAGTATCTCCCACTTGGAGATATACACAAAGCACACAATACTATAGCAAAGAAATCACAGCAAATAGCACTAATACACAGTGGGTCCCGGGGGGGACCAAACCATATACTAAGAAAGTGGTATAAGAACCACAACTCGAGTCAGGACAATGTCAAGAGGACATAGAATTGCTGGGACCCCAAGGAACCACCCAAGGTGAGTAGATAGGGACCCCACGGGGAGCGTGGGCAGTGTGAGTACACAACTGCGCGCTCCATACAAGACTATGTGCAAGTCGCGGTTGGAGTTTTGAAAGATTAAGGACCCTTCCCAGTGGACCCTAAAGAAACCCCGTGGAAGACAGAAGTTGGAGAGCCACCCCACCCGTGGATACCATGGTACCCAAGTTACCTATCCCAGTGAAGCCGGGGGCATAGGTGTGAAGTGGCGTCGGAAACCACCATCGAACCCAATGGAGGACTTCAGGAAAGTGTCGCTGCTGGAAGGGGAGAAAGTGTCCGTTGGACTCCAAACGTGGATTCTTGATGAAGAGTACTTGAAAGCAGAGGTGACAGAGTCTGGGTCAATTAAGAGTGACCAAGGGCTCAGTCGACGAATGCCCACCGATGTCGGGTGCTTCAGGATAGATGTTGATGAACTTGACTCTGCAGCTGTGGGAACCAGGCGATGCTGAAGATGACCAGGAGCCGTATACAAGCTGTCCCACAAAGGATGTCGAGTCCTGTGGGGTCGGTGTCCGGCGGGAGCACCAACAAGCCTTGGCAAAAGCAACCCATGCAGGAAGTCAAGAAGTTGCAGGAAGAGAGCCAGCAAGGTCCAGGAGACTCACCACAGGCAGGGGAGTCAGGGCAAGCCCCAAGCAATCAGGGGAGCCCAAAAAAGACATAGTTGACCCTCTGCAGGACCCACTGGTCGAAGACACTGGAGTCGCAGGAGGACCTCGGGCAGCTTTACAAAACAACAGGCCACGGAGCACACGGTGCAATGTGGTTGAAGATCTTTGCAGGAGAAGTTGCCAGAGGTCGGGGCTACTTGGAGCCCAATGCACTTGCTGCAGAACTGCCAACAAGCATTTGCACTTGCAAAAGTATGCGGTGCACAGGGGTTCGGGTATTGCAGCCCCAAGGGATTCTGTCCTCAAACTGGGTGAGAGGGCAGCTCGGGCCTCAAGGGACATAGAAACCCACCTCCTGTGTTGTTGACCCTTCAGAGTCCATAGGAGCTTGGGATCAGCAGACTGGTCAGCAGTGTTGCGGTGCCTGCGAATGCAGGGGAGCGACTCCTTCGCTCCAAGGGAGATTATCTTCAGGTGTCTTGGATGCTCCACAGACCCAACAAGGATCCTGTATGGTGCACGGGCACAGACGAGGCAGAAGACTGAGAGAGAGATGAAGTCATGCCCAAACAAAGTCCAGCGAAGTCCAGAGTGCCAAGATGGTCAAAGTGCAGTGGTTTCAGTTCTGAATCTTGTCCACGACGAATCTAGGGACCTACACCCAGGTAAGCCCTTAAGTGACCTAAGGAGAGGGTTGGGAAGATTCAGGGGACCCTCCCAGGGGAGGGTCTGGACAGGGGGGAGGTTACTCCCATGTCCTTTGTCCAGTTTCGCGCCAGAGCGGGAGCGAATGGCTCCCAGGACTGGTTTGAACTGGAATATGCACAGGGACACCAAATGTGCCCCTCAAGCAGACTTTCAGGCGCTGGCAAGCGCACCCACCCAGCCCTAATACACTAAATCCTGTCTGGGAGGTGGTCACACCTCCCTGTGACAGGATGCCTATTGTCCTGCCTTCCCCTGCTCGAGCTTGGCTCAGCAGTAGGAGGGCAGAAATGTGTCTCTGGTCGGCAGCAACCATTTTGTGCTGTCCAGGACTAGAAGGCTGGTACCGGAAACAACGAGAGCCTAAGGAGGGTTCTCCCGGTGGGTGGAATCATGCCTCCCACACCGGTAACGGTAAGGGGGTATGATTCCAACATGTTTGACACCAAACACAATAAGGTTAGTTGCAGCCGTTTTCGAGATGGTCATCACGCGGTCACGTAATGCCTCTCTATATTAGTACATGGCTGCTTCACTGACAACCGGTAGAATGGACTCCGTAGGCTGCAAGGGTGTCCTGCTCATGCAGGGGCACCCTCTCACTTAGAACCAAGCACCCTGCCCTCAGGATTGTAAAGGCCTGCTAGAGGGGTGACATTTACAGGTTTTAACTGCAGTGCCCCTTAGATATAATAAACCTATATCTTAAGTAAGTGGTGCATGCACCAACTTACACAGGCTGCAATGGAAGGCCTGTAGGTCCATTTTGAATGGTCTCTCATGGGCGGCATAATACATGCTGCTGCCCATGGGAGACCTCTGGGGTACCTATGCCCTGGGTACATGGGTACCATATACTAGAGACTGACAAGGGTACCCCAGTATCCAATCTGGGGTGTACCTAAGTACATAGCATAACAGTTTAGGGAGAAAGCAGGTAGACTGGGGTCCTGATTAGCAGGATCCCAGTCAGACTAGTCAAAAACAGCATTACATCCAGCAAAAAGTGGGGGCAACCACAAGAAGCAGATCCTACTTTCCTACAAATAGCAACTCACTATTTCCCAAGGGCAAGAAGGGATATTCCCACTGTAGTCACTCACACGGTCACCCACTATCACTGCATTTGGCCTCTATTCCCAAAGAAGAACCTCACAGCCAGAGGCAGATGTAAGTGGCAGTATTTCCAATTAATGTGTTTCATTACTATTAGGGTGTTTCATGTCTCATTCCTCCTTTAAATAGTCATTTGGAGCTTTAGGCAGCACTTTCCTCAGTATCCAGGCCATAGATGAGTGACTGTAGCAGTAAATTTTTATGCGCACTCTGGTGCCTCATATTATAATGCCTCTTTGTAGGCAGGGCCACTGGAATTATGTGAAAATCGTCACGGCTACACAATGCATATTTATAGATTTTACGCATTTGCCACATAATCCACCATCTGCCACATAATCTGCAGATTTTAACAAGAAACAATGTTGTTCTTAGTTCAAACGGTTCAAACGTTACTAAAACCGCAGCGACACTTGTTGCTGCGCAGTGGTAGGCCCTTTTTCAAAGGTTGACTGGTCACCTTTTTGTCGCTTATTGCTATGTTTGGGTGTTAAACTGGTACTAATGAGGTGCAACCAATGATCAGAGAGTGTTAAGTTTAAAAATGACAAAATAATGAAGTAATACTATCATAAAATGTGCTGCATTATGTCTCATGATTGGCCTTTTCTTTCCGCATAATTTAGTCAACCCTGCTGCATAATTTGGCCCTTACCTGCCGCATAATTCCAGTGGTCCTGCTTATAGCTCTATGCAGTTGTCATGGGACTGAAACAGATCATGCTATCTGGAGCGGCTGGCCTGTTCCAATCATAAGGAGACATCAGAATGCCAGTTCAGGTTAGTCACTTTTTATATATAAGGGTGATTAAAATGGATCGGGCCTATGGCAACAAGCATTTATCAACACAACTTACACGAGTGAATAATTTTTAGACACAAAACTTTTGAACTATATTTCTGTTAAATTCTGCAGAGCAGGAGAGACAAGAGTTAAAGAACAGTATCTCTCTATCCAAGCAACAGCTCTGGAAACAGTCTTCATAAACTTTTACTGTAGGACTATATAAGATTCTCCACTTGAAAGAAGTGAACCGTCTTTGTGGAAACAAGAAATGGCTTTTATAAAGCAAGAAGTGGGCCACACTGCTTTGGCTAGAAAAGAAAGCACAATGCACAGAAAAGAAAATATCAATTATTCTGCAATCTAAATCTAAAGTTCATTACCGTTCTTTGTAGCTGTGTGTTAAAAAGTGGCCCTATCCAACGGTTACAATCCCAAATCATAACAAGGTTCATTGATATGATGTGCAGTAGAACAGTCGGGTGTACCAACTATTTCTTATGTAAACAATTAATATTTAGGTATTGTTCTGTACAATCTTCAAACATTCATATATAAGCTGTTTTGACATATGGAACACATAGCAAAAAGCAACAAGAGCAACGCAATTTGATGAGTATTATGTTGTTTTATATAAATTGAATCATTTAGATATACTCATACATTTGTAAACACGGCTGTCAACACTAAGTGAAGCTTAGGGTGATGTGTGATCAAGTGACATTTGTGCCCAGTGATAGAATACAGTGCGTATTATATACAAGGTGATTAAAATATGTATAGGGGAAAGAGGAGGCCAGAATATTATGAAGAACACAATGACTCTGTTGCTTATACAAATTAATTGGTCTTTTGCACGCAGAGTCTTGGTCAATCTGGACCGTATTAGATCGTCGACGTTTCAACCCAATTTATGCTCTATTGAGTAGTCAAGGCGGGTCTTCATCAGGACAAGTATGGGGGAGAAGGGGATGACAGCCTATAAATCAAGAGAGTGTGAATTTAAGGTGTGTTCCATTACTGAGCCTAATAAGGTCTATAGATTTGAAATCAGAAACGGGGTGGCACCACTCACCCACAAAGAACCAGAGCAAATCCTGGTTAGTCAGACATCTGTGAAGTCTAGTAGTTAGATCCCGGTGGTTGTAGATCTAGAGGAAAAGCGGGATGGACAATTGAAATTACACCCGCTCTGTTGTGCACAAGGCTTGATAGCCAATGCCAGACGTGATGTTTGTAACCCATTGACAAACTCACCAAGGCTAAAATATCGCCGGCGCAGGCATGAGTCCTGTTTCTTCACTGCCGTCTGTCAGCAAGCCACCGTGATTATCCCCTTCTCCCCCATACTTATCCTGATGAAGACCCGCCTTGACTACTCAATAGAGCATAGATTGGGTTGAAACGTCGACGATCTAATACGGTCCAGATTGACCAAGACTCTGCGTGCAAAAGACCAATTAATTTGTATAAGCAACAGAGTCATTGTGTTCTTCATAATATTCTGGCCTCCTCTTTCCCCTGTACATATTTTAATCACCTTGTATATAATACGCACTGTATTCTATCACTGGGCACAAATGTCACTTGATCACACATCACCCTAAGCTTCACTTAGTGTTGACAGCCGTGTTTACAAATGTATGAGTATATCTAAATGATTCAATTTATATAAAACAACATAATACTCATCAAATTGCGTTGCTCTTGTTGCTTTTTGCTATGTGTTCCATATGTCAAAACAGCTTATATATGAATGTTTGAAGATTGTACAGAACAATACCTAAATATTAATTGTTTACATAAGAAATAGTTGGTACACCCGACAGAACCATTGTTTTTGTTTATATCCATACCCAAGTTCTGAGGGGCACAGGGTCGCCCCATTATTGTTTAACTGCAGTAGAACAGGGCTTTAGTATTTAATGAAGCCTTTTAAGTGTTTTGGTTTTGAATTCTTGCGTGTCCACCTTTTGGGGAATGGGGTCCAGAACCCATGAATAAATATAGTCCTGGTAGTCTGTGACAGGAATGCCCTTTATCCAACACACATTATCTCCAGGTAAGTCGTGGGAGATGCATGGGGTTTTCCTGCTTTTGCTGGTAAGTTGATTCATACCTGTGCTTGCCAGGGAAGCCGTGAAAGCCTATCAGACAGTATTTACAAATGAACATGTAAATATGTATCAGGGTGAGGTTACAAAAGGACTTTAGACGCTTGATGGCTTTTGTAAACCCCATTGGAACTTTCATATGTTTGAGGGTGCTTTTTGGCTTAATATCAGCAGCATTAATCTTACAAAGGGTGATAAAAATGATTTTCGATGGCATTACAGGAATTAAAGTGTATTAAGACAATCTATTAATTTAAGGAAGGGATAAAAAGGAGTACAATGGAAAGATAAGACAAGGATTATTCAAACCACAAATGAATGGGTTAAGGGTAACATTAAAGAAAAAATACACATTCAGCAAGAGTGTGACAGATTATTTAGGACATATACTGACTGGATAAGGAAATAAACCAAAAGAAAGTTTAGTGGAATTAAATTGGGACATGTTTGCAACAGAAAATAAAGATGAGAGTGTGAAGTGAATAGGCATGGAAAAATGTTAGAGTAAATTTGTACCAAACTTTGCCAGTAAATCAAAATATTTAAGAGGATTACTCAAAAAGAAAGTTGAGTTTGACAGATGCCAACTCAAATGGACTTGGAAAACTATTATTGTGAGATGGAAGGAAAGTTAAAAAAACACAACCTTCATTTCAAAAAGCTTGAGAGGAGCACATGCTAATTATTCAATAACAGGTAGGGAAGCTCTTGCAGTATATTGAGCATTTAGAAAATTGAAGAGTTTTGTGGAGGGTAAGAATTTTAGCATCAAACTGGACCAAATACAACTACGAGAAGTGTTTCAAGGACATGAACTGACTCTGTTTCATGTGGGATTTGCAAGTTGGTCGTAGCTTTGCAAGAATTCACATTTGTCGATGAATATACTCTGGGAATCAAGAGTCACATCAACTGTCCTTCCAGATTAGTGGTGTATGAGAATGAGCAAGGCTGTATTGATGAGAGCAAAGAAGTGAAGGTGTATACAGTTGTGGAAGGTGTAATACATAAAGGGAATGGAAGAGAGAAGTAGTTAATGATAACTTGGTGCAGGAAGTGATGAAGAAATTGAAATAAGATTGGCGAGATAACAGGAGCTGTGGAAAAGTGTGTCAAAAATCTTGGTGGGTAAGAAGAGTTATCCGAAAGAGATGAACTATTGCTTAGTTAAGAAAGTCAAACAACCCCGACCCCATCCCCCTCCAGTCGCTTAGGAATACCTTTGTCTATTTGACACGAGGTACACAAGGGATTTCGCAAAATCAACCCGAGACCAATATGTGACTATTGGTGCCAGGACTAGATAGGAAATCAGAAATATCAGTTATAGACTGGAAATCTACAGTAGCAACAAAATATGCAAAATAAGAAAAACACCCCATGAATGTTAGAACATTAAGCAACAAGCCAAGGGATGACAGTGCATTGGATATTGTAGACCCAAAACAAGGGAATAGTTTTAGGCAATACATATTAGTACTAATTGATAGGTACTCAAGACGGAGTGCTGAGAAAAAACTGCTCTTTCCGAAGATGGGAGAAGAAATGACCATCATAAAAATCAATGCTGCAGTACTTAACAGAAAACCTTAATCAACTATGGGAAGCAGAACAAAACATACATTTGATGAAATGGCAATGTTATCTCCTAGAGAGCACCACCAGAAAAACAGACCAGAATCTGTTCCCGTTGAAAAAACAAAAAAAACAGCCTTACAAGGACCCAGACAGGGACCCAGAAAATATGTGGAAAAAGTACAAGACTTTCAATTCAGACTGAGTGGCATTAACCCAGCAGTGTAGATATTCTTTCAAAGTCTTATTCAACCTCTTAGGGGCCGATTCCGATTTGGGCCGGAAGCGCACCTAACAGTATTCGTCCGGAAAAAATACCAGCCGAACGCGTGTTTCCCGACCGACTCGAACACTCTACCGAACGAACAAGTACGATGCGCATAACAGCCCAGATTCCGACCCATCTGTACATACTCAATCCAGCTCCTTTTCTCCGCCCGAGCCGGATCCGTAAACGCCGAATCGAGTCGCACGGAGCCAAATACACAGCACCTTCCGGCCGGACTAGTACGATGCGTCTTCCGTACGCGCCGAACCCGTCGCTACGTCCGGCACGTTTCAGCATCCGGGAGAGCCGCACATAAGCTCCGTCTCGCGTCACTAAACGATCCACGGCTACGAGACGAACAAGCCAGCGACGAGTACGAGTCGAAGACACGCGAAACCCGAACAAGACGAACCACCCATGAATCCCATCGCGCAGGTCCTACCAATACTCTACATCTATTACCGGGACCGATTCGGACGCGTACGGCGCAGACGGTAAGTCAAACACCAACAATACAAACTAACTACACGTACCTAAAATATGTCACACACACATAGGGATGCACAAATGACATACACTAGCAACTGCACAATCATAGGGGTGGGATGGGCATCACCAATGCCATACACACCCATAGGGGCCTGGATTCCTGCCACCACCACCCCCCCTACTCATGGGGGGCTGGATGCCTATCACTACCACCACCCCTACTCAGGGGGGCTGGATGCCTATCACTACCACCACCCCTACTCAGGGGGGCTGGATGCCTATCACTACCACCACCCCTACTCATGGGGGCTGGATGTCTATCACTACTACCATCCCCACTCATGGGGGCTGGATGCCTATCACTACCACCACCCCTACTCAGGGTGGGGCTGGATGCCTATCACTACCACTACCCCTACTCAGGGGGGGCTGGATGCCTATCACTACCACCACCCCTACTCAGGGGGGGCTGGATGCCTATCACTACCACCCCCCCTACTCATGGGGGGCTGGATGTCTATCACTACTACCATCCCCACTCATGGGGGGCTGAATGCCTATCACTACCACCACCCCTACTCAGGGGGGGGCTGAATGCCTATCACTACCACCACCCCTACTCAGGGGGGGCTGGATGCCTATCACTACCACCCCCCCCTACTCATGGGGGGCTGGAAGCCTATCACTACCACCACCCCTACTCAGGGGGGGCTGGATGCCTATCACCACTACCATCCCCACTCATGGGGGGCTGGATGCCTATCACTACTACCACCCCTACTCAGGGGGGCTGGATGCCTATCACTACCACCCCCTACTCATGGGGGGCCAGATGCCTATCACTACCACCACCCCTACTCAGGGGGCTGGATGCCTATCACTACCACCACCCCTACTCAGGGGGGCTGGATGCCTATCACTACCACCACCCCTACTCATGGGGGCTGGATGTCTATCACTACTACCATCACCACTCATGGGGGGCTGGATGCCTATCACTACCACCACCCCTACTCAGGGGGGCTGTATGCCTATCACTACCACCACCCCTACTCAGGGGGGCTGGATGCCTATCACTACCACCCCTACTCATGGGGGCTGGATGTCTATCACTACTACCATCCCCACTCATGGGGGCTGGATGCCTATCACTACCACCACCCCTACTCAGGGGGGCTGGATGCCTATCACTACCACCACCCCTACTCAGGGGGGCTGGATGCCTATCACTACCACCACCCCTACTCATGGGGGGCTGGATGCCTATCACTACCACCCCCCCTACTCATGGGGGGCTGGATGCCTATCACCACCACCACCCCTACTCATGGGTGGCTGGATGCCTATCACTACCACCACCCCTACTCAGGGAGGGCTGGATGCCTATCACCACTACCATCCCCACTCATAGGGAGCTGGATGCCTATCACTACCACCACCCCTACTCAGGGGGGGGCTGGATGCCTATCACTACCACCACCCCCACTCATGGGGGGCTGGATGCCTACCACTACCACCACCCCTACTCATAGGACGGGTAATGCATGACACAACCAGCATACTCCCACATAAGGAATCACAGAAAATTACATCCACCCAAACAACATGACAAGCGTGTGTAGTCCATGTCAAATGCCTACAACACTAAACATGACAATGAACATACAATGTGACCCACTAACACATGTGTCACACATAAAAGTGTGTGGCCTCCACAATACAAGCCGACCATGGCCACTGTGGCAATGGGGCCTAAAGCCCCATCACCACAGTCACCAAAAGGTAAGTGTGGGGTCCAAGGCTGATGGACCTTTTGGTCAGTGTGGCAATGGGGCCTAAAGCCCCATCACCACAGTCACCAAAAGGTAAGTGTGGGGTCCAAGGCTGATGGACCTTTTGATCAGTGTGGCAATGGTGCCTAAAGCCCCATCACCACAGTCACCAAAAGGTAAGTGTGGGGTCCAAGGCTGATGGACCTTTTGATCAGTGTGGCAATGGTGCCTAAAGCCCCATCACCACAGTCACCAAAAGGTAAGTGTGGGGTCCAAGGCTGATGGACCTTTTGATCAGTGTGGCAATGGTGCCTAAAGCCCCATCACCACAGTCACCAAAAGGTAAGTGTGGGGTCCAAGGCTGATGGACCTTTTGATCAGTGTGGCAATGGTGCCTAAAGCCCCATCACCACGGTGTTCATAAGGTAAGTGTAGGCATGGTAAAAGCTGCCAAAGACAAACTGAATGGATGAATCCTGGTCACACAACAACTAAAACATCTGTGGCATAGTACTGCTTGTGTCCCATTGCAACATATATTGGGGAGGCTAACAGTGCAGTGTCACAGAAACATCGCTTTAGTCCATGTGCATACAAACATCACACATGGGGGACCACATTGCCAACAATCAGCCGATTCCACAATGACAGAAGTGGCCATCATGATGCTGACCCACATATCTGCACCTATGGACACACAAATGTATATAATCTGTGGAGACTGTGGATGTCAGGTGAACAAATACCATACCATGGCAGCAATGGGACATACAAACCATGATCATTGTGCTGACTGATGACCCAGGAGTACCAGGGAGAGCAGGGGAAAATCACCAAACAACATACAGCCAATGGCACACTACAGAAATGCCAATGCAGTGATGCAAATGCACTAACACAAACAGGCAGACTCACACTTCCTATCAAAGACAACAGGTGATGGGGGTGTGTGCCAGTGTCCCCAGGCAACCACACAACACATGAGGAGGCCTGAATCCCAATTACACAGATGTGTATACAGTGCCACACACAAGTAACTCATGGATTTGATTCCCCTATGTGGGAAATCTGGCATTGTCAGATGAGAGGGAGCCCAAATTACACGTCACACAAGCTTGTAGGAACAGCAACTAACACAGCAAGAGACACACCCACCACAGCACTACCCCCAGGGACCCCACATTGTGCAGACACTAGCCTGCATGACAATTCCACTGTGATGACAAAGGTAGATGTTGATCACACTGTGAACCACAGCCATGTGTCCTCAGCTACAAACTACCATCACACCTACACAAGCTCCAATCAGTCAGCAGGGCCTGCCAGCCAAGGCCAATATGGAGGTAGTGGTCTAGCCGTGCAACAACTCACATTTGCACACTCAACACCATACACCCTCATCTGCAACAATGTGCAGCAGTGAAGCTCACATGGACTGGTGACATTGCACATGCACCCATGACAATCCCAGGGGTGGTGGGGGGAACTAAGGTGCAGAAACCCATCACACATGCCCACTCAACATGACTCGTCTATGTATGACACACTGCACAGTACACCGTACATGCGCATGATGTGAAATCCACCACAAACAATGGGATCCTGGCCATAGTCACACACCAACGAAGAAGCCAAGGTGACACACAAAGAACACACGTACACAACTTCCAACATTGCAGCTCTGACCCTGAGGAGTGGCAGCAGTCACACACACAACGCGTCACAATCACTGAAAGCTAACACAAACTCTAAATCACATTACTTGTGTAAACAACAAGTGCCAAGGGGAATCCTGAATGTGTCCCATCTGCGTTTGCCCACATCCCCAGCCCTGACAACAAAGACAACCTGGGATGACAACCTCATGAACATCAGTTTGCCATGCAACCACATCACGGAGAAACCAGGTCCAAGATGCTGGATGACCACATACCAACTCTGCAACCATCAGAACCAGGAACATCCCTAGGGACACAGCCTGTGTAGGAAAAGGGAAGGGAACATGCACAGACATGCTCACACAACACACAACACGGGCACACGCAATGTCACCAGATTACACACAGCCATGAGGGCACTCCACTCCTGTGGAAGCTCCGCTGTGCCAAACCTTGTCTGTGCACGACTCAAACATATCAGCAGGACACTCCGTCAATGAGTCAACAACTACAACACACAGAAGCCTCTGCTCACATCAGCCTGGGTACGGGAGTGTCACGGCAGTCATCTGCATACACCCAAAACACGTGGCAATCCAGTTGTACTGTATACACAGATGAGTCCTCCAAAATTGATGTGCAAAACTGCATGTCCAGTGGAGACGGGCACACAGTCAGGGTACTAGGAACATTGGACAGTGGTAAGCCCAACAGATGTGCAACAGTGTAGGACAAAGATGGTAATATACAAATGCTAAACGTACATCCCTGTGTCAAATGCTGAACATTACACCCGCAGACTGCAGCAAGGGATGCTATAGATCCAGACTAGATTAGGACACATATCCCATGGGCCACATGGAGCCCATCACAGCAAAACTTCATTTACCTGATCTGAACACAATTACAACAGCAAATGCATGATACTACACATCTACATCATGTACCACCAAAGATTAACCACAAGTAAACAAAAAGAGGCTTTATTCAGCAAGTGTGCAACTCAAATCAAAAGTCCAAAATTAACAACGGCCAATGTCCAGTCCAAATACACAGTCCCAACAGGGTGATGTGTGACTACTTGTCACAACTTGCTTGCCTGCACAGGTACCAACAGGGGACATCCCCCTTGGAGGGGCATACGAGGGGCAGGCCAGGCACCGCAGGGACAGGATCAGGGGATGCCAGAAGGAGGCAGGGAAGGTGAGGTGGGTGCAGGAGTGTCACCGGCAACTGCAGTGGAGGTGTCTGACTCAGGGGGCGGCACCACCGCAGGGCTCAAGTCCGATGGTGTTGGTGCTGCAACCACTGCAGTGGGCTGGGCAGATGGAGTGGGCTGGGTCCCCAATGCAGTGCCCGAGTCAGATGGGGTTGTCGTGGACTCCACCGCAGTGCAAGACTCCAAGGGAGTGGAAGGGGGCAGAAGAGCTGGGCAGGACAGAGGGGGGACACGGTCTCCACACCAGTGGCACATACAGGCAGAGCGTCTGGTTTGGGGGTGGAAGAGCAAGTGGCAGGGGGAGGGCCTGAGCAGTTTGGGGATGCGGTATTGGTGTGTGGGGAACCTGGGGCAGGGTGTGGCGGTGGAACCTGTGGAGTGGTGGCCTGGGGGATGGAGGTGAGAGACTGGGTGGGTGACTTGTAGGGCAGTGGCGGGGTCTTGCTCTTCCGGGTCCGGGGGGACTTGCGGGTGGGGGGCTCACTCTGCCTGCGCCTGGGGGAGGGTGTCCGGGGGCGAGGGGCACTCTCCTCTCTGTGTGTGGACTTCCTCTTCCCCCGGTGTACTGGATCAGCAGGATTGGAGGGGAAGAGGCCGAGGTCAGAGAGGAAGAGCTGCTGTGTATTTGGGGTTGCAGGTGAGGCAAGGGAAGGGGTCTTGGAGGGAGAGGATCTTGAGGATTGCGGAGTGACTGTGGTTGCCTGTGTGTGTGTCAGTTCCCCATCCCCGGTGTGTGTGGAATCAGTCCCCTGAGGATGCTTGTGTGCACGCCTTGCCTTGGTTTTGGGTGGGTGTGTGCTGCTCGTGTCTGTGTATTGGTGTGATTATGCAGGTGTGCATGTGCTTTGGACAGGTAGGGTGGTAGGAAGTGTGGATGGGGCAGAGGTGGGAGGGGTGAGGGACTGTTGGAGGAGGGACACTGCTGCCGTCAGGGAGGAGTCCATGGACCTATTGCTCCTCTGTAGGGCAGACATACCCGTTGAGATGCCCTCCATGAACGACACCAGCTGTGTCAACAGTGTGGTGTGTGCATGGAGGACAGTCAGCATTGCTGTCTGCCCTACATGGAGCTGCCGAAGGAGGTACACAGACTCCTCACTCAGGGCAGCAGGGGACACAAGGGCAGGGGGTGCGGTGCCTGGCTTGAAGGAGACACGCTCCCGAGCACGGGAGCCTCCACAGACCTCAGGAATGGGAGCCAATGGGAGGGCGGTGGTGGTGGTGGCGGGATCAGACAGAGTAGCTGGGGTGTGGTGGCTGCTGACACCCGCATCCACAAGGGAGTCATCCTCCGAGCTGCTGTGGTCCTCAGCTGAGGTGGATGGTGCTGAGGACTCCTCGGTGTGGCTCCCCTCGCCCTCCGTGCCACTGGGTCCCTCTGACCACTCGTCGGACGCTGACCCAGTCTGGCTCCGCTGCTCCTCCTGGTCCGTGGAGCTGTCCCCTCCTGTGGCTGTGGATGTATCTGCAAACAATTAGGGAAACAGACAAACATCAGTCACCTGCACTGACCGCACACACCACAGTAAGTACAGCACATCACAGAGCAAGTCCTGGCATCACTAGTAGAACATTGCCAAAAGTCATCACACAGATTAGGAGAAGCCAATTGTCAGTCTGATGGTCAGCCATGGAACAGACACCCCTCCTGCCCTTGCACCCATCTGTCTGGTGCCTGTCTGATGGTAAGACCCCAGTGTGGACACATGCACCACCTACACAGTAGTTGGACATTGTTGAGAACACGGTGAAGTATGTGAACATGCCCACCTCACATCACTTGCCACTGAGTCAGTGCAGGTGTCTGGATAAATGGACGTCCTGAGCCTAAAAAGAAATGCATGTGATGCATACCAGCACCAGACCCCATGAAGCACCCATGTCCGGATAGTCAATGCCACAATGGGGTGCCTGTTGCACATGTCACCACCCTGCAGGATCACCCTTAGGAAGTTTAATGCCATGACACAGGCATGCCTGCAAAGTCATACATCGCTGTCTCAAGTCACATGGCCATGTTAGCCAGCAAACAACAGTCTGCACTTTGTCACTATCCTAGGACATGGGGAAGGCAAGTAATGTAACTGACAAGTGCACATGTTCATCCCCCACTAACCACATCCTCTGAACCAGTATTTGTACACTGCACACCATTTGGACAAATGGGAGACATGAAACACTACTCCCGGAACCAGAGCACCTCACAGTGTGCTGTGAATGATGAACAGCTGCCTGAAAGTCACAGTCTCATACACAGGGCACAGTCAAGTGATCAAACACCTATGAGTCACAGAAGTCTTGTCTCACATGGTCCAATAGCAGATGGCATGCTGACCCCTAACCGAAGGACATCACAGGAGTCACGAAAACATAGTCACAGCACAACGACACAGAGGCAGACACCTGAGGCAACATTTCACTGAGCACAGCATGTCAGATGATACACGGGAGTGGGAGTACAGAGTGTATTGTATGCCCTGTAGTAGGCATGACTGTCCGGCTCCACCTGCAAGAGGGATGAGCCCTGGTCAGTGGGCAGGTGGCTAAGCATGTGTGACACACTTGACATACATACTCCTGAGGCCCAGACAATTTACCCACCCGCAGAATGGGGGTGTGGCAAATACCCCAGGGACATGTGGTGAATTAGATGTGCAAGTGGATCACATATCAAAGTTACACCCAGACTACATAGCACGACTCAGGCATTGTGTGAGCAACTGACCCACCCATGAAGGCAAACACAATGTCACGGAAACAAAATCTGTCACCACCTTGAGCAAAGCAAAATGCTAGGACCCTGTACCCAAGTGACACAATTATCCTGAGCGTAAGGAGCACACTGGCGCATCAGATGGGTAGTGGCCAGGTTACAATAGAGGGACATGGGTACTGGACAACAAGACTGATGTACTGGGGAAGTTTAACCAGGCCAGAGGAGGGCACATAGCATGTTAGACTGAGTTCACAGTGCAGTCTTAGACTCACCCCCTCCTTGCTGCTGTCTGCCCTTCAGCTGCCCATCCAGCTCCGGGAACACCACCGGCAGGATCTGGAGCATGTGGGGGGTCAGGGTCCGGTGTCCGCCCCTCCTGCGAGTAGGCGACAGCTTCAGCTGGACCCTTACGATCCTCCGGGTCCAGCCACGAAGGTCCTGCCACCTCTTCTGGCAGTTGCGGATCCGGCGCTTGTAGACCCCCACGGATCGGACTGCCCGGACGATGTCCAGCCAGATGTCCTGCTTCCGATGGGCATCAACCTGTGAGGATGAGAAAGTGAAAAGGCCATTACTACACATGCAACATATCCGTGCATCACACAGTTGGAAATACATGTCTCAATCACAGGGGCATATGATGTACACAGGCAGTGCAACGAGGGCTATGGACAGTTTGCCAGCAGTTACTACATGGTATCATTGCATGGGTAGTGAACCTTGTTTGAATGCACTGTTACTCCACTGTACCTGTTCAGTGCAAGTGACTACACACTTTGGGGGTGCGAACTACTCAGTGGGCATGCTAGCCAGTGGTGTGCACACTGTAAATCCTGCTAGTCAGGCAACATGCACAATTAGTGAGGCAGTGGACAGCACACTCACCTGCTCCCCTGGTGTCCCATACAGCTTGCTGTACTGTGGAAGGAGGCTGTCCAGCAGGGCCTGGTTCTCCTCATGGGTGAAGGCTGGGGCTCTCTCCACAGTACGTGCCATTGCAGCAGCCAGAGGATGCAGAGACAGCAGCAGTGTAGTGGCAGATGTCGTCCTGGAGCATGTAGTGCAGGCAAGTGAGCTCTCAGGGGAACAGCCAGCATTATATGTGTGCTGCAGAGGCAGATACTGTCCCATGTGTCCAAAGTGATAGGTCCAAGTCGGTAGCATCTTCTGAATCTGGCCAATCCATGGAATAGCAGCTCCAATACACGCCCACAGCATCCTTCAAAATTCAACTTCATGACACCCATGAATTTGCAACATTGTTGTGGCTGGCCAACTGAATTCACTGCATCAGACTCGTTGTAAATTCAAAAACCGCATCCGTTGCCATGCCAGGCCCCACCCAATGCGTGCACACCGATCGGACCATTGCTGTACAACGCGTACCCGCGATATAACGCGTACCCGCTCACATGCAATGCAATGGTCCGAGCGGGCACACCGATCTGACCATTGCTGTACAACTCGTACCCGCAATACAACGCGTACCCGCTCACAGGCAATGCAATGATCCGAGCGGGCACACCGATCGGACCATTGCTGTACAACTCGTACCCGCGATACAACGCGTACCCGCTCACATGCAATGCAATGGTCCGAGCGGGCACACCGATCGGACCATTGCTGTACAACTCGTACCCGCGATACAACGCATACCCGCTCACATGCAATGCAATGGTCCGAGCGGGCACACCGATCGGACCATTGCTGTACAACGCGCATACCCGCGATACAACGCGTACCCGCTCACATGCAATGCAATGGTCCGAGCGGGCACACCGATCGGACCATTGCTGTACAACTCGTACCCGCGATACAACGCGTACCCGCTCACATGCAATGCAATGGTCCGGCGGGCACACCGATCGGACCATTGCTGTACAACTCGTACCCGCGATACAACGCGTACCCGCTCACATGCAATGCAATGGTCCGAGCGGGCACACCGATCGGACCATTGCTGTACAATGCGTACCCGCTGATACAACGCGTACCCGCTCACATTCAATGCAATGGTCCGAGCGGGCACACCGATCGGACCATTGCTGTACAACGCGTCCCTGTACAGGTCACACGCATGTGTCACCATGCTGGTCAATGGTG
Organism: Calotriton arnoldi; assembly: GCA_963921515.1. Taxonomy (NCBI): domain Eukaryota; kingdom Metazoa; phylum Chordata; class Amphibia; order Caudata; family Salamandridae; genus Calotriton; species Calotriton arnoldi. The sequence goes on along the minus strand of CAWUFW010002803.1, from coordinate 783,764 downwards.
AACCTATGCCAGCCACGTATACTTTCCAGGGACTCTGGGGCACACCTACTACACCACACCCAGTCCACACTGTATCTAAGGCATGTGTGGCAGCATGACCTTATCTGTGTTTGGGTGTGTACATGTTGTTTTGGGCTGGCACTTGGGGGCAGACACACCCAGGCCGTGCACATGTTAATGGGGACAGGGTCCTTTGTGTGTCATGCACATGACCACTGGGATGTGCAACTGTTCATTTTTGGAGCATGTTGCATGGTCACATTTCCAGGTTGTGTATATGTATGACATGTCACATACCCCAAGGCTCATGTGGGAAAGCATGTACTTCACAGGGTGGCCCATTGCCACAATAGTCATGTCCCTCCGCAGTCTGTGTGCATGTTGTGTTTCACATGTCTGACTCCATGTGCACAATGGGAGACAGTCTCCACATCCACGTTGTTTGTGCATGGACTTAGATGTTGTGTGTGTGTGTCACTGACGTCCATGTCTGTCCTGCAGAGGCTACAGGGGGCACTACCTGTGGGAGTCATGTTTGATTTTTCTGACGTGTACATGATACGCCATGTCATGCCAGTGTCCATGTGGCAAGACAGGCTCCCTGGGAATCTACCTGTCAATGAGTTGAGATGCCTGTGGCGCATCTGTCCAGACGTCACTGTGGTATGTGTGTGGAATGTGAATGCAGTAAATGGGTACTGTGACACAGCCAAATGGTTTCACATAGCACACCCTGGGACCTGTTGTCCACACATGTTGAACAGAGATGTTACATGATGTCCATGTGGGTGCCATATGTGTCCAAACAGAACGAGACACACATCAAGTACTAGTGTTTGCTGATGATGTAGCATGTGAACTACAGTATGGTGAATGGCACATATGTGGGGTGACTGACAATCTTGACTTCTTCACCTCTGCACTGCAGGGCTCCTGCTGTCCATCGACCATTCCCAGACCTGGCAACAATGGTGGAACGTGACAGCATCCGACGGTACCGCTTCACCAAGCAGCTGATTGAGGATTTGGCAGTGCGGTTGGACCCACATTTGCAGCCTGGCCGGCCGTATCCGACAGCGCTGACCCCCAAGGTGAAGGTGATGGCAGCCCTACACTTCGTTGCCACCGGTACCTTTCAACACACTGTGGCATCTACTGGTGGTATGTCACAGACTATGTTCAGCCGTGTACATCTATTTCCCACAACGTCACCGACTCACTGACGTCAAGAGTGACTTCTATGCGCTGGGGAGGATGCCACATGTCATTGGCTCCATTGATGGGACACATGTGGCTTTGGTACCACCACAGGCACATGAGCAGGCATACAGGAACAGGAAACATTACCATTCTGTCAATGCTCTGGTGGTATGTCTTGCAAACATGACCATCACACATGTTTGTGCCCGTTTCCCTGGTTCTGCACACGATGCCTACGTGATGAGGAGTAGTCGCATCCCGAGGATGATGTCACAGATGCCGAACCAGCGTGCTTGGCTTGTCGGTGTGTACTGACTTTGTACCATTGTGTGTGTTGTGCTATGTTGCTTTCCGCACACTTTTCAATGTTGGCTAATGTGCAATTGTCTGTCTGTAGGTGACTCGGGATACCCCAACATGCCGTGGTTGCTGACACCCCTCAGGAACCCTGTGACACCAGCCCAGATGCGCTACAATGAGGCACATGGTCGGACCAGGAGGGTGATTGAGCAGACCTTTGTCTCCTGAAGAGCCGCTTCCGCTGCCTGGACAAGACAGGAGGCGCCCTCCCATATGCCCCAGCAAAGGTGTGCAAGATTATCATCGTCTGCTGCATGCTCCACAACCTGGCAGTGCGGAAGGAGTTGCCTCTCATCCTGGATGACGATGACCAACATCCGCCACCTGTGGAGGATCCAGGCCTGGGCCACGATGCCAGTGATGATGATGATGATGGTGATGGTGATGTCCGCACACAGCTCATCACCAACTTCTTCAGCTGAATGTGAGTATCCAGAGTGTTGTACTATCAATGAATTTGATTTGCATGATATGTGTGTGTGGTGCTCTGGTGCTGTTTGAGTGTGGCCATGTGCAACTTGACTGGATGCGTGCGGAGATGTGTCCTTGCAGGTGGTCTGTACTTGCCAACAGTGTAGACATGCTAACTTGCTTTTGTGTATTTAACTTGTGACAGGTATTAGACATGAGTATTGCCGTTCTGTGCTGTTCTTCTGTGCTTTTGAGTGTGTGTCATGTCTGTCCTTCACAGGGTGCTGCTGGAGTTGACAGAACAACTTGGATCCCCCGAATCAATGATTCAACTTCCAAGGTGGCAGCAGTTGTTCCCCTACAGGTGATGTGCCACACACCCCTGGACTTTCTATCTTCTGCATTGTTTGACTTTGTGGCCACAGCCAGGTGGTATTAGCTTGCATTTGTAGTGGAAACAACATGTAGCAAATGTGTAATAAACCTGTTCTACATTTTGGGGTGTGCGTTGTCCGTAGTCACACATCTGAGTGACATTTGCTTACTGCACCTGTGTTGTAGTTGACACAGACTGTGAATATGTGTGGTGTCTGTGCATTGCACTGTATTTCCAGGCAACATCAGTGTAGGGGATGAGTCATATGGCCCTGGTGTGTATGTGTTGTGTGGCCCTAGTGGTGTGTCTCCCTCATATGTGTCACGTCGCCATGACTGCCATGGCGGTGTTGGACTTTCTGTAGCAGTCAGCATGCACAGTGTCATATTTCTGATCACCATCTCCATGACAGAGACCACGTTGGAATCACAACAGAGGCAGATATGGTTTTTTGGTGAGTTTATTTACAAAAGGTGTGGGGATGGTGCACAGGATGGTGGGTGCTGTACATAGAAATTGGAATCCAAAGTTCCCATGTGAATTGGAAGTCCTGGTACATGAAATGTCCAGGGTATAGTCCACAGTCATCTGATGAATTTGTACAACTAGAGCTCCCCATGTCATGTGGGCGAGTTGGGTTGCCATCGACAGGTGCAGTTTGCACACAGAGGAAAAGTTCCAGAACAGGTGTTGGCTTCCTGGGGGATGTAGCTGGCCATCGGCCTCTCAGTTTGGCCTCCTCGGACGGCCCCTCTTCTTGGGGGGGGGACCCTCAGGTGCAGGCTGCCGCGGTGCAGGGTACTCTCCGCCAGAGTCCTTCTCCCTCCCTGTGGCTGTTGCGGATGTAGTGGCAACAGATGTTGTGGGCGCACAGGGAGGTGAGGCCATGTTGGTGCTGATCTGGCGCAGGCATGTCAGTATGTCCCTATGCACCGCTGTGAGTTCTTGCAATGTGACCCACTTGGACTCCATGCGAGACATGTGTGTCTCGACACGGGACATGTGGGAGTCCAAGCGGGCATGATGGGCAGCCTGCTGCTGTTGTATGTCCTTGAGGATCCCCACTACCTGGGTGACCTCTCCGGTGCTGGTCTGGTACGCATCTGCAATGCGTGCCAGTTGTGGGTCATCACGCAGTCCTGACCCCTCTGCAAATACCGACCTGTGTCTACCACCCCTCCCACCACCCCTGGCAACACGTGCAGGGCCTGCGGTGCCATGCACAGGTGACCGTGTGCCCACTTGGGTGTTGTTAGTGGGCTCGATGGCAGCGGCTCCAGTTTGGTCCTGGGTCCCTGCGCTGTTGTCACCTGTGGTCCTTGGTGTGTCCGTGTTGGCAGGGGTGGCCTGTGTGTTGGCAGTTGTTGGAGGGGTGGGTGCAGGGGGTGCAGATGTTGGTCCTGCTGGTGCTGCATGATGACTGGCACCGGAGGGTCCAGCTTGTTGTTCGCCATCCGAGGAGTGCAGAGGCTGATCCACACCAGTGAGCTCTGTGTCCCCGGAGCCTGGGACAGGGACTCCTCCTCATCTGCTGCTGAGTCCCCATCTTCACCTGTTTTGGGGAGAGACACAGATTGTATGGTATGTTTCTACAGGCATCAATTGTTAAAACACCGGACAGTTGTGACTGTACCTCTGGATGCGGCCCTGGACATTGCATTCTACTCAGTTATGACAGTCAGAGAGTGATATTGGTGTAGCACATTGTCCTGCCAACCTGTGGCATGTCAATGTGAATGTTGAGGTGTGTGCCTGACCAGCATTGGTGGTATTTGGTTGCCATCCGGGCCGACTTCTCCCCCAGCCCAAATATCCCACCATGGAACATGCTTCCATTGCAGGGAGTGCAAGTTGTCTTTCAGGATGTCAGTCAGTGGTGTCCTGCTGTTGGTTGTTGCACAGTTGCCTGCAGGGCCTTGTGCTCCCCCAGCAGTACCCAGTGTCAGCCATCTTGTGAGTCCTTTTCCACTCCCTGTGATGTGGGCATGGTTCAGGGTGGTGTTGATGGGCCAATTGTGAGGCTGAGCAACATCTGTGACTGTCACTCCCATCATGCTATTGCCTCCACCCCCTTCCCAGCATGCCCATCCTTCCTTCCTTTTGAGTGGACTTCAGTGTGTGTGAGTGTGAGAGCAATGGCAAGATGGCTGACAATGTGGTCGTGTTGTTTGTTGGTGCACAGTTGCCTGCAGGGCCTTGTGTTCCCCCAGCAGTACCCTGTGTCAGCCATCTTGTGAGTCCTTTCCCACTCCCTGTGATGTGAGCATGGTTCAGGGTGGTGTTGATGGGCCAATTGTGAGGCTGAGCAATATCTGTGACTACCACTCCCATCATGCTATTGCCTCCACCCCCTTCCCAGCATGCCCATCCTTCCTTCCTTTTGACTCTGCTTCCCTGTGGGGTGGGGTGCCTGTGCTGACAGGTTGGCTGAGAGTGTTCTCCTTGCGGTTGTTTGGTTACCAGTCCCAAGAGTGTCCCTGTGCTTCACACAGTATGAGCCCGGCTGGTTGGTCTTTGTGGGATCTTGAGTTAGAATGTGAGGCATTGCATTCTCCCAGGTGGGTTCTGTGGAGTTAGTGTTGGGGTGTGTGTGAGGGGAGGTGCTTGTAACTATGGTCAGTGCTGTGAGTCCTCCTTCCCACCCAGCCAGATATCCCACCATGGAACATGCTTCCATTGCAGGGAGTGCAAGTTGTCTTTCAGGATGTCAGTCAGTGGTGTCCTGCTGTTGGTTGTTGCACAGTTGCCTGCAGGGCCTTGTGCTCCCCCAGCAGTACCCAGTGTCAGCCATCTTGTGAGTCCTTTCCACTCCCTGTGATGTAAGCATGGTTCAGGGTGGTGTTGATGGGCCAATTGTGAGGCTGAGCAATGTCTATGACTCCAACTCCCATGATGCTATTGGCTACACTGACTTTACCAGCATTCACAGAATTCCTTCCTTTCAGTGATCTTCCCTGTGAGGTGGTGTTCTAGTGATGTCAATATATCTGGGAGTGTTTGTTGGTTCTATTTGTGCCACTGCCTTGCTGTATTTGTTGTTAGGTTTGTAGATGTCATGACACAGTTAGATGTCACTATGAGATGGCAGGTATTGGGTTTGTCTGACTGGCATTCACATCTTGGGATGAGTATGTTTTGTTTGCTGTGTATTTGGTAAGGGTGCATGGTTTGCCTATCCCTTTGAGGGTGCTGTGTGTGTATTGTCACACCATATTGTGTATATAAGTTGTGTACTCACCAGGCTCTATGATGTCTGTTAGTCCATATATGCTCACTGGTGGTAGGATGGCCCGCACCTTCTCCTCCCAGGGCCTGAGGTATATTGGTTTTGCAGGAGGGCCACTGCCGGTGCGCTGGATGATGATGTAGTCCTTTTTCAGTAGGTCCCGGACCCTCCTGCGCACATCATACCACCTGTTCTGGATGTCTTCCTTTGTGCGCAAACATGGTGATTGTGCATTCACCCTGTCGACAATCCTCGCCCACATCTTGGTTTTCTGCGACATGGGGGTCTGTTGTACCAATGTACCAAACAACTGTGGCTCTACCCTGAGTATCTCGTCTACCAGGACTTCCAATTCACAATCTAGGAACTTGTGGTTCTTCTTTGGGGGCATGGTGATGGGTGGTGGTGGTGATTGATGTGTGTGTGTGTGTGTGCAAGTGGGGGTGTGTGAGTGTAGGTTTAGCTGGGTGTGTGTGAGGGTGCTATTTGTAAGTGTGGTAATGGTGTGTGGCTTGTGTGATGTATGAGCTGTGAGTGTGTCTGTGGTTGCTGTGTGATGGTGTTGTTTGCTGGCAGGTCTGTGGAATTTGCAAAGGCTCATGGTAGGGATTTGTGGCCTTTATGTAGGTGGGGTTGGGGGTGTGTCCTTGTTCCATTTTTTCCCCCACCCCCAGTATTTATTGGCTTTGTGGTAGCTTGTTTGGCCATTTTTTTAAACTTTTTTCCCTTGGTGCTTTGGGTGCATGTAGGAGTCGTTCTTGTGTCCGAGTCGGACGCTGCTGTTGTCTGGTGCGATGTTGTCCGACTCGTTCCCGCTGTGTTTCAGGTTGGTTTCATGTGCGGCGTACGAGTCGGTCGCGGAGTATTGGGTTGATTCAGCTGGGTTTTGTGTGCGTGTGGTCGTACGGCTTGTGCTCCGTGCGAGTCGGTCGTGTTTCGCACGCATAGCATCGTACTACGCGGGTCGGAGTTCGCAGGTACGTTTCGTTCGGTAGCTATCCGGGTGCGTGTCGGTCGGTTAGTTTCAAGTGTTTTTCCGGCCGGATGGCTTGTTTCCGTCCGGCTCGGTCGTTCGTTTTGTATTCCGTACGAGTCGGTCGGGTTTCACATGCATTTTATCGTACTACCCGGGTCGGACGGCGCCGGTTCGTGTCGGTCGGAATAAATTCCCGCACTGAGTCGGTCGTTACGTTTTCCGGCCCGAATCGGAATCGACCCCTTAGTCTAAGCGTTTGTCTGGGGATGACAATTTAGCATCAAAAAAAAAAAAATTGTCTGAGACCACTTTCACAGGTAGGCCATGTAATCTAGCTATTTTGGACTAAAGTGCACTCTCATCGAGTCAGTGGCGTAGCTAGGGGGGTAGGGGGGATAGGGGGGGAGGGGGTTATTGCCCAGGCGTCACTATTTTGGGGGCAGCCGCGAGTGCAAGGTACGTTTTGTTTTTTAATTTGTATTCCCGGCTGCCGGTTCTCGGCTGCCTGCTGCATTCCCCACCCAGCCCCCCCCCCCACTCCGCTCATCGGCGTTTTTCGTCAGCATCCCCCCACGGCTCTTACGGCACTGGGCAGAAAATGAAGGGATTGCCCAGGAGTCCAAAGCTCTAACTTTGCCACTGCATCAAGTGCTTCGTTCTCCTCTCTTTCCGAGGAACAGGATAGTAAGATGGAGCAGGAAATGGTAACTTTGACTCCTTTAAACAACTTGGCCCATCAAGATACCAGCCCTGATGGGTATCCTGCTTATAATAAAACATTAACATCCCCCCCCCCCCTTTCTGCCACTATGGTTCAAACATTACTTAGTTGGGTCAAGTCGGGTTCTCCACTTGATCCTTGCCCCCCTAGAATTCTCAACCTTGGACAGAGAAAGTAGCTAAGTATCTCACTGATATTTTCAATAGGATGTTCGAGACAGGTATTTTCCCTAAGGAATGGAAAAAAGCATCCGTACTCCCCCTCTTAAAAAAACCCACATTAGATGCCAAAGATCCTAACAATTATTGCCCCATCTCACTCCTCCTCTTTCCGGCCAAGGTGATAGAGAAGGCTACTAACCTCGAACTGTCTGAGTTCATTAGGAGCAATGGCCTCCTGGATGACACCCAATTTGACTTAAGAAGCCAACATAGTACTGAATCGGCCCTTATCGCAGTCTTGGAAGAACTTAAACAGACTTTAGATGCAGGTGGGAATGCTGCCTTGGTCTTATTTGACCTCTCAGCAGCATTCGACACAGTAAATCATAGTCATCTTGTTGACTGTTTGTCTTCCCTAGGCATCAAAGACAAGGCGCTCCAGCTCTTAAAGTCCTTTATTTCTGACCAAGAGCAGTTGGTTGCCTTGGATGAGTTTGTCTCTACCAACTTTCTCTTTGCCTTGTGGGGTTTCTGCAGGGTTCATCCTTGAGCCCAACGCTTTTTAATTTGTATGTTACTCCCCTCGCATAGCTGATCAAATCATTTGGGTTTGCAGTAGTGTCTTACGCAGACGACACCCCAATTGTGGATTCGGTGTTCAGTAACCCAGACGATACTGCCACCAAATTCAATGATTGTATGGTACAGATTGGAAAATGGATGTCCCAAATCTACCTTAAATTGAACTCAAACAAAATGGAAGTATTGCTGTTTGGCAAAGATTCATCTCCCTGGTCTCCTAGATGGTGGCCTCAAGAATTCAGTACAGCGCCTATATCTCTCCGTAAAGCAAAAAACCTAGGAGTGGTCTTTGATAGTAACCTCTCCTTTGAGGGACACATCAACACTATTACATACGGACCATTTTACTTCATCAAAATGCTGAGGAAAGTTTTACCATTCATTCTGACAGTTCTAAGGAAAGGCATATTCTCCACTCTCATTACCTCAAGAATAGACTACTGTAATGCACTCTTCATTAATATCAAGAAAAGAGACTTACAAAAAATGCAAATACTTCAGAACGCAGCGGCATGACTTCTTTTGGGAATTCCTAAATTTCATTCTGTTCCCAAGGTCTTGCACAGTTTCATTAGTTGACTGTGAAGAAAATAATTGAATTCAAGGCACTCTGTATCACCTTTAAGGCACTTCATGGGATGGGACCAAAATATCTCAGACATCGATTTAAATGGTACCTGCCCAGTAGACTTTTTAGGTCATCTCAGCTCAAAATTTAGTGGTCCCCAAATTTAAAAAATCCAAATGGGATGGCAGAAGCTTCATCACCTGCACCACCAAACGTTGGAACTCAATGCCTTCTTATCTTAAAGAAAAGACTGAGCTGCTCTCCTTTTGGAAAGATCTTAAAACTTGGCTCCTTAATAAATAAAATTTATGATTATCTTTGACAATTTCTGACAGCTTAGGATCTATTTCTCAGAGCTTTAGCGCCTAAACACCTGAGGAAAGTAGCACCCTGTATAAGGATAATGTTACTTACCTAGTAAACATCTGTTCTTGCCATGTACAACTGTAGATTCACATGCTTTGCATACTCCTGCCATCTAGTGTTGGGTCCGGATGTTTGCAAGTTGTTTTTCTTTGAAGAAGTCTTTTCCAGTCACAAGGTAGGTGACTCCTCCTTTCGGTGATAGTGCGCATGGGCATCGACTCCATTGTTAGATGGGTTTCCCGCAGAGGGTGAGAATGGAGTTAGTAAGTAAAGAATAGAGATGTCCATGCGTATGTATGTAGAATAAGATAGAGAACTGCAACAGTCACTTTAAATCCCTCTGTGTCGTGTTCAAGGCACTGCACGGTTTAGGGCCAATACCGTTGCAGAGTAAATTTAGTTGGTATGCTCCCACTCGTTGTCTTAGGTCCTCCTCTGCCAATTGGGTGAAAGTGCCTAGGGTCAGAAGAGCTAAACTGGGGGGGCAAGCTTTCAGTGTTGCTGCTGCAAGGCTCTGGAACAGCCTACCCACGGAGTTGCGACAGATGACGGACTTTCTGCCGTTCAGAAAGAAAATAAAGACTTGGCTCTTTCCCAGAGTATAATGCCTTTCTGCCCTCTGCCACAGGTTTTTTCCGTCTCTCAGCGCCAGGATACCCGGCGGGTTGCAGTGCGCTCTATAAATACCCCTTACATTACATTACATTACAGGTACCCGGGGAGGCGGGTGGGCGCATGTGGATCTACACTGTACATGCCAAGAACAAATGTTTACTGGGTAAGTAACATTATCCGTTTGAGGCATGTGAGCTGTAGATCTCATGCTTTGCATAGATTATACAGCAGTATTCTCCCAAAGCGGTGGCTAACCTGTAGCTGTTGGAGTTGTCTTAAACAGTGTTCTAAGCACTGCCTGGCCTACATTAGCATGTTGTCTCGCTAACACATCTACACAATAGTGCTTGGCGAATGTGTGCGGTGTAGACCATGTTGCAGCTTTACAAATGTCAACTATGGGGATGTTTCCTAAGAAAGCCATAGTAGCCCCTATTTTGCTAGTGGAATGCGCTCTAGGGGGTATAGTTAAAGTTCTTTTTGCTTTTGCATGACAAGTTTGAATGCATTTAACAATCCACCTGGCAATACCTGACTTGGATATTGGGTTGTCCTTGTGTGGTGGTGCAAAAGCAACAAAAAGTTGTTTGGTTTTACGAAATGATTTTGTCCTTTCAATGTAATATAAAAGTGCTCTTCTGACATCTAAAGTGTGTAGAGCTCATTCTGCCACTGAATCAGGTTGAGGAAAGAATACTGGTAATTCAACCGACTGATTGATATGAAAGGCAGAAACTACCTTAGGTAGAAACTTGGGGTTAGAACGAAGAACCACTTTATCTCTGTGAAGTTGGAAAAAAGGTTCTTCTATGGTTAGTGCCTGTAGTTCACCCACTCTCCTCAGTGAAGTGATTGCAATGAGGAAAGCCGTCTTCCAGGAGATAAACTGTGGCTCACATTTATGCATGGGTTCAAAAGGTGGGCCCATTAATCTTGTGAGGACTATGTTAAGATTCCACACTGGGGCAGGTGGAAGTCTTGGTGGTATAACTCTTTAAGTCCTTCCATGAAAGCGTTGATTACTGGCACTCTGAAAAGCGATAAATGTTGCCTATTTTGTAAATACGCAGCTATTGCAGCGAGATGTAGTCGGATAGAAGTGTAAGCCAATCCTGACTGCCGCAAGTGTAACAGATAACAAATGATATTTTGTATTGAAGCATCAAGAGGATTGATGTTGTTGTTATTGCAATGGATAACAAAACTTTTCCATTTAGCGGCATAACAGGCTCTTGTAGTAGGCCTTCTGGCCTCTCTGATGATGTTCATACAGTCTGGTGGGAGATTTAGATAACCAAACCCTATGACTTCAGGAGCCAGATCGCGAGGTTCAGTTGTTTGGGATCTGGGTGTCTGATTTCTCCATGGCTCTGTGTGAGGAGACTGGATGTGAGGTGCAGCTTTTGATGTGGAACTAGTGACAGCTCCAACAGGGTTGTAAACCATGGTTGAGGGGCCCATGTGGGAGCTACTAGGATTAGTGTGAGGGATGTTTGCCTGAGTTTCCGAACCACTAATGGAATGAGTGGGAGAGGCGGAAAAGCGTAGGCAAATATCCCTGACCAGTTCATCCATAGTGCATTGCCTTTGGAGAGTGGGTGTGGGTACCTGGAGGCGAAGTTTGGGCATTTTGCGTTTTGGTGTGTGGCAAAAAGATCCATTCGAGGAACTCCCCAACTTTGAAAGTATAGGAGGAGAACTTGAGGGTGAAGTTCCCATTCGTGTATTTGCTGTCTCTGTCTGCTGAGGAGATCGGCAATCTGATTGTTCACTCCTGGGAGGTGTTCCGCTAGGAGATAGATTTTGTGGTGAATGGCCCACCTCCAAATGTCTTGGGCCAAGTGTGACAGTTGGAGAGAGTGTGTCCCCCCTGTTTTTGAATGTAATACATAGCTGTCATGTTGTCGGTAGGAACTAGGACAGCTTTGCCGACCAGATGAGTCTGAAATGCTTTGAGCGCTAGAAAGACTGCTAGCAGCTCTAGATAGTTTATGTGGAGAGATTTTTGCTGTTGACTCCACAGGCCTTGCACTGTGTGGTGCTGAAGATGAGCCCCCCAGCCAGTGAGGGACGTGTCCGCTGTTAGCATTGTCTGTGGAACTGGGTCTATGAAGGGCTGTCCTTTTGATAAATTTTGTGGGTTCCACCACTGCAGAGAGCGATGAGTACGGCCGCTTACCAACACTAGATCGGTTAACAGACCCTGCGATTGGTTCCACTGACTCGCTAAGCACTCTTGTAGGGGACGCATGTGAAGCCTGGCATGGGGAACAATCATGATGCAAGATGCCATCCTTCCCAATAGTTGCATATACACTTGAGCTGGAAGCGAGTGATTGGTCTGAAACTGGAGAACTGGTGCCTGAATGTTGCGAATTCTGGCTGCGTTGGGAAAGGCCAGAGCCTTTTGAGTATCTAAAGTGGCTCCTAGGTAATTTTGAGTGTTGGAAGGTTGGAGATGCGATTTCAACACATTGACTGTGAACCCCAGTTGGTGCAGTAACTGTAGTGTCCTGTGAGTATGTTGGAGACACTTTGGATACGTACTGGCTTTGATGAGCCAGTCGCACAAGTAGGGGAACACATGAATGTGTTGTCTTCTTAGATGAGCAGCGACTACTGTCAGACATTTTGTAAAGACTCTGGGAGCAGTGGTGACTCCGAAGGGGAGTACCTTGAACTGGTAATTTTTTGCCCGCTACCACAAATCTGAGAAATTTGCGATGAGCGGGATGTAATGGAATATGAAAATAGGCATCCTTTAAGTCTAGAGTAGACAGAAAGTCGCCCTGTTGCAGGAGTGGAAGCACTTGTTGAAGTGTTTCCATGTGAAAATGGTCTGACTGTATGTAAAGATTTAATTCTCTGAGGTCCAAGATTGGTCTGAGAACTGTCCTTTTTGGGTATGAGAAAGTAAAAGGAGTATACGCCCGACCCGTGGTATTGTAGTGGTACGGGCTATATAGCCCCTTTTAATAGGAGAGACTGAGCCTCTTGTTTGAGGAGGTGTAAGTGATCCGGTGACAGTTTATGTGAACGTGGAGGAATGTTTGGAGGATTGATAATTTCCAGTACCCATTTGTCTGTGGTTATAGACTGCCAGATGGGTAGGAAATATGAAAGACGCCCCCGACAGGTGTTAAATGGTGGGGGGGAGTGTAGGGAAGTCACTGTTTGGTATTGGAGGGGGAGGCGCGTGTGTTGGAGCCTCTACCTCTACCTTTGCCATTATTGCCTCTGTAACCCCCTCTGAAGTAACCCTTAGAGGCAGAGAGTTGATTGTTGCCTTTATAGGTGGTGGTGGCAGTATCTGAGGAGGTATTCTTGGACCCTCCTCGGTAGAAGGAGCGCCGAAAGGAACCACGTCCTCGGGTTAATTGAAGGGCTCCCATAGGTTTGGCCACTTCTGTGTCCTTCTTCATCTTTTCTAGTGAGGAATCTACCACAGGGCCAAAAAGGTGTTCCTTGTCAAATTGTGTATTCAGGATGGAAGTTTGAACCTCTGGTTTGAATCCTGATATACGTAACCAGTCATGCCTTCTTAAAAGGACGCTGGTGTTGACAGCTCTAACCGCAGTGTCTGCAGCATCTAGGGCGCACCTGATAGAATTATTGGAGGTGAGCTGTCCCTCCCGCACTAGGTCTTGCGCCTTGGACTTGTGCTCATCAGGTAGAAATTCGAGCAACTGCTCCATTTCATCCCGATGGGCCCTGTCATACCTAGTTAATAGTGCTTGTGTATTGGAGATGCGCCAAACGTTCACAGCCTGGGAGGCTACTCTTTTCCCCGAAGCGTCTATGAGCTTAGATTCTTTGTCTGGGGGTGGAGCATCTCCTGTTGTTTGCGAATTGGCCCTTTTGCGTGCGTTGGAAACTACCAAGGAATCCAATGGTAACTGCCCTCTTATGTATGCTGGATATAATGGTGCCGGCTTATATTTCTTGTCTACCCTAGGGGTGAGGATACGTGCCCTGACGGGATCATTAAAAATATTAGCTACGTGCCTGATCATACCTTTGAGCATGGGGAGTGTGTGCGAGAACTTTTGTTTAGTACTAAGAGTCTCGAAAAGGAAATCCTCTTCTAGGGATTCCTTATGCAGCTGAACCCCATGGTAGTTAGCAGCTTTACCCAACAATTCTATGTATCCTACACTGTCGTCTGGTGGAGAAGGCTTGGTAGGATACAGATCATGATCATTCCCTGTGGGGGAATTGGTGTTGTAATCTGTCCAGCGGTCTGTGGGTATTGGCTCATTGTCCCCAGCCCCATCATCCTGATCTTCAGGTGTATGTGTTGGTGAGTGCTCAGGTGAAATTAGTAAGGGTTGAAACTGAGGAGAAGGAGGTGATGGAAGAGGAGGAGGAGAAGGATTAGTACCAACATTTTTCCTTTTTAAAGGAATGTGGTAGACCTCTTCTGTTTCAGGTTTGCGTTTTATTGTCACCTTTGTGGTATTATGTCCAGTAGTTGGGTGGATATATAGCTCCCGCTGATCCGGTTTGGAGGGCAGAGCATTGAAATGTTGCTCTTTGAAATGGAATGGGCACATCCATTTGTTTCAGTGCCGAAGGCTTCGGTGCCGGTGTTTTGGGTGCCGAGGTTTTGGATGCCGAGGATTTCGGATCTGAAGACGTTTTCAGCATCGAAGGGGGTGGGGCAGAGCCTGTCTTTGACTTCGATCCCGAAGGTTTTGGCTCAGTGCCCGGTTTCAAACGGCTCTGTTCGGAGCCAGAAGGCTTTTGGGTATGTTTCGGTGCCGAGCCAGAGGGCGGGGCGTTGGAAACATGTTCTCGGTGCCGACCGTGGCCCGGAGGCGGGGGTTGGACCGAAGCCTTCTTCTTGGACTGAGGTGGACTTTGGGGCAAGGGATGATCTGTACTCACGGTACGCTGCCCTTGCGGGATGTCTTCGTCCCCCTCGGAGCCGTAGTCAGAGATGGAGATTGGGTCTTGTTCCTCCTCGGCTCCCATGGTGTCTCCAGCCTCTTGTTCCAAATCTTCTCCAAAGAGGTCCGGAATGGAACTTGTGTGTTGGCTCTGCATGTCACGACGTCAAGCCCGACGGTTGCTAAGCGTCTTTTTCGATCGGAAAGCCTTACAAGCGTCACAGTCCTGTTCTTTGTGCTCTGGAGACAAGCCCAGGTTGCACACTTTGTGTGAGTCGATGCGCGGATACTTCGCCTGGCACCAAGGGCAGAATTTAACTGGAGTCCGTTCCATCTACTGCGAAGCGGACCGACCCAGGTAGGCCTGACGGCCTTCCACGAGCTACCCGATCGAAAGAGGGATTTTTCAGTAAATACGATAGTGGAGAATGGGATTACGCGATCAAAAACAATACCGTCGCGGGTGAGTGTCTTGTGCACCGAGGGAAACCGGAGAAACGGTGTTGAACCGGAGCGCGGCAATTCACGTCCGAACCCGATGGCAGAAAAAACAATCTAACAATGGAGTCGATGCCCATGTGCACTATCACCGAAAGGAGGAGTCACCTACCTTGTGACTGGAAAAGACTTCTTCGAAGAAAGACAACTTCCAAACATCCGGACCCAACACTAGATGGCAGGAGTATGCAAGGTATGTGATCTACAGCTCACATGCCTCGAACATTTAATTTTCATTTAATTTCATATCAAAGGTACTCACTGCTAGAGGACGTGTGGGTATCTTCAAAAGAGGTAGAAAATGAGACATTTACAGGAAAATATCTACCATCACCAAGATGGCAGTACAAGCCTGTGACATACGCAGGCTATAATAAAGTCCATGGAAATTATCTCCCAAGGTTGTGTAGGTATTTCCAATGACTGTACGAATGTGTACTTAGCTAAGGTTCTTTCCTTAACAACCCCAATGTCCTGAACGTATTTGACAATATCCTTGTGTACAGTTGGCCACCAGAACTTCCTGTTAACAAGTTCTTCAGTGCACTTCTGACCTCAATGAGCAGACAACAATGAGTTATGACAAAATTAGGTGGGAGGAATTAAAGGTCTGCCTCTAATGGCCCTTACTTTGCAGGGCCTGCAGAGGGCTTTAATCACGGCGGAGAAGGACGAGGTTTTGCCGTGATTAAATTTAAGGTCTGCCGCCTGGTAGAGAGACCTGGGGCCTATAATTGATGTGGACTGGGATTCAGCCTTCATGCACCCCTGAGAAGTGGCTATTCAACCTAAACTGAGATTAGTTCAATTGAAAATCCTTTATAGAATCTACTTTAATGGAAGCTGACTGCATAAGATGGGCACGTCAGCAGACCCGCAATGTTTACTATGCAGGTGGGAAGGTGCACTTTCCTCCATACCCTCTGGAATTGCCCGGAAGTGGCCAAATATTGGACAGCCACTAAAGAGGAGCCAGAAGTAGTCCGGGAAATGACTATCCCAGCCAGCCGCAATACCTCCTGGGGATCCCGTGGGATGTGGATCTTACGCGTGCGTAGCTACTGTTCTGTAATTTGAGCTACATGTTAGTGAAATTAAATATTGCCATGTACTGGAGTAAACAAAAGATTCCCATTAAAAGACAATAAATCACAGGCATGGACTTGTGTATGGAGGCAGAAAGGGTGGTGTATAGTGTCAGAGGATGCCCCCAAAAGTTTGACAAGATTTGGGGTGGATGGAGAACTCACTTGGTTAAGGATCGTATATTGTCTAACCTTGACGCTCCAATGAACTGGACGATTAAGACAGAACTGCTTAGGCTTGCGGGAGGGTCACGGGGCAGGGGAATCGAGACCGGGTGGGAGCGGGAGGAGGCCAAGGTGGGAATCAACCCAGGAAAGGAAGCCTGTTATCGTGGAAAATGGGAAAATTGATAAACTTGATGCTATTGCTCCGATCACGATTCTATTGCAATTGTTGACTGTGTGTACATGTTAAAAGCAACAATAAAAAAATATATTTTTTAAACAAAAAAAAAAAACCTAAGGTCCGCCCACTTCTAAATTTGGCTGGCGGACCCTTATCTTAGCGGTCTAGATACTCTGTTGCAATAGAGTATCTATACTACCAAGATATAACTCGAGCCCTAAATGGTCTCTGCTTAACTTTGTCCCAGTCTGAACAGTGTTAGCCCCATTAATTGTACCCAAACTCTGAACTTGTCCTTTGGCGCTCTAAAACACTGCCATTGTTTTAGGTCAGAACCAGGTTAATTTTGGGTGACAGTATTTGGGTTACGTGGAGCTTAGGACTTATTTGATTAAAATCTCATCAACCAGGTCTCCAAATCACTCAGCTGCCCAAGCTTGCAATCTGGCCTGCTGACCTATCATAGCTACCTTTTTTTTAAAATAAACTTTATTGACATTTTCAGAAAACAAAGAGACTTGACATCTTATAGTATAATGACAGGTAATATAAGAATGCAAATAAGAGGACAAAGGAAACATTATTCTCAGCAGTATCCCTCGCAGTTCGCGCCATCCATACGCTCTTAGTGATGCACAGGAACGACAAATGCCTCTTGTTACAGTAATGTTATTCGTGGCGGTTTCCCAACCTAAAGTATCAACATCTCAATAGAATGTGTCACCAGTGCCCACAGTGCCCGCAGGCCGAATCCTAGCCAGAATTCTAACATTATGTACCACCTCTATGTGTCAAGTAACTGAGTAAGTGCTCCTCCCCTCACTCCTCCCCTATCTCATCTACAGCAGCATTAGGTCTTGCTGTCCCACTTTCCTTAGCCATTTGATATGTCTTGTATAGTGCCCAAAAGTTTTTAGGGCGACTGCGCAGCGGGAGCAGTTCACTATAGTTCTCAGTTTGCGTGCTGCAGTAGATCATGTCCCTGGACCACTCCGTAATGGTAGGTGTCGGGCCTCTCATCCAGCACATCGCCACCCTTCGCCTAGCTAGCAGCATACTCATGTCTACTAGTCTGCAAACCGCCTTTGGCAATTGCCTGGAATAGCCCAGTAGGGCAAGAAGAGGATCTGGAGTAAGTTGCCTATCGATAATTTCGCCTACCTCTTTAAACACAAGCGCCCAGAAGCCAGCAATTCCAGGGCAATTCCAAGCCAAGTGCAAGAAGTCCGCCAGACGTGCTCCACAGCGGTCACACACCGACGTCGCACGCAGCCCATATCTGCTTAACCTTTCAGGGGTGTAATATACTCTGTTCAGGAATTTAAAATGGATTAGCCTGTGTTTCCCATTGAGTGATATCCGCTTTGTATTAGTGCAGCAATATCGCCAGGTTTCGTCGTCTAGTTCTCTGTCTAGGTCAGTTTGCCATGCTAGTCTCGCCTTGGTGTAAAAGTTTTCCCAATACCCCATAGTTAATTTGTAAATTTTGGACACTATATGTGTAGGGGATGCAGTTTTTATCACGTATGTGAGTGCAGCAATGTCCGGCGGTTCCTCCATATCGCCACCCAGAATATCTGCCAAGGCGTGTCTAGTTCTATGGAATTGGAGCCTGTGCAGGAATGTAGTATGTGCGCCTGGCGCCTCAGGTTCTTCCCATGTCTTAACTTTACCTTCCATGAACATATCTCCAATTTTCACTATCTCTAGAGCTTCAAGTGCTCTCGTCACTCCTCTATCTCTGCACGGGGGTAGCCAACGGCACCACTCCAGAGGAGCAAGTGGGGAATAAAGTATCGCTCCAGCTTGTAACTTGAGCAAGTGCTGCCATGCATGTCTAGTCGCATTTCTTGAGTCAAAAATTCCCGTCCGGCGATCCGTAGGGGTAAACAAAATAGCGGGTAACGGGAGTGGTGCCGTCGCCACACTTTCTATCTGAATATGGGGTGTGCCCGGTGGACTATGCATCCAATAGTGCGCATGGGCTGCCTGTGCCACTCTATAATACAGATCTAAGTCTGGGGCTCTCAGACCTCCAAAACGGTAGGGGAGAGTCAAGACATCCCATTTAACCCTGGCCTGTTTCCCAGCCCAAGCCAGTTTGATTAGGAGCGAAGTGAGAGTGCGGAAAAGAGACCCCGGGAGGACCATAGGGATATTGGAAAATAGAAGCAAGAAACGGGGGAGTATCACCATTTTCATGATCGAAATCCGGCCTAGCAACGAGAGGGGGAGGCGGATCCACCTATCAATCTCGTCTTCCAGCTTATTAACAGCAACTCCATAGTTCTTGCGGAACACTACCTCCGAGTCTGTGTGTATTTTTATTCCTAAGTATCTAACTGGTTCCGAAGACCACTGCAGTGGGTAATCCGGCTCAATCGGCACAGTTGCCGAAGTGAGGGGAAAGATGATTGATTTCGTCCAGTTAACCCTAAGGCCCGAATGCGTACCGAACTGCACAACTTCCCGGAGTATGGGAGACAGATTAGTATCCGGGTCTCTGACATAAAGCAGCGTATCATCTGCATATGCTGAGACAATCAGGTTGTACCCTGGGAATCATATACCTCTGTGGCAATGGTATTCACGTAGTGCGCAAGCTAGCGGTTCCGCTACCAACGCATATAGTATCGGGGATAGGGGGCACCCTTGTTGCGTTCCTCTAGAAATACATATGGGGTCAGTAACTAAATTGTCGATTTTGACTCTTGCAGTAGGAGTGTTATATAAAACCGCAACCATTTGTAGGAATATATCCCCCAACCCCATCCGTGTCAACACCTGTCGCATAAAAGGCCATTCGACAGAGTCAAAAGCCTTTTCCATATCTAAAAACACCGCTATGGCTTGTACATCCGGGCGGGTATGCTGCATTGCCCCAAACACCGTTCTCAAGTTATATAACAAGTTCCTACCAGGAACGAATCCAGCTTGTTCCGGTGCTACAAGTAGAGGGACCAAGGGTGCAAGCCGAGTTGCCAGAATCTTGGCATAGATTTTGGTATCCACATTTAGTAGCGACAGTGGCCGGTACGAGGAGCAGTCAGAAGGTGGTTTGTCTGGCTTCAGAATAGCAACTATGATCGCCTCTCTCATAGAGGGCGGCATAATTCCATCCGCATACATCTCTTCAAACAGAGTTGCTAGGTGAGGGATCAGCAGATCTTTGAATTCTTTATAAAAACTAACCGTTAGACCATCTACACCTGGGGCGCTGCCAGATTTCATCCCCGTTAGTGCTGAGGAGATTTCCTCAAGCTCCAGCGGTCGCATCAAGTATTCACAGTGTTTGTTTGTTAGCCAGGGTAACTTTATGTGCGACAAATAGTCTAAAATCTCAGCTTCTCCGCTCACATGCCGCATGCCATATAACGTCGAAAAGTATTGCCGGAACCGAGCGGCTATCTCAGCCTCTTCGGTTATAGCCTCCCCCTCCGCACCCCTGATCTCCGAGATTAGAGTGGTTTCCCTACGTTTCTTCAGTAGCGAGGCCAGGACCGCACCCGGGCACTCTCCCTCCCCATACGTGCGCGCCGTCGCATATTTGCCCAGATGTTTGATCTCCTCATCCGCAGCGTCATGGTACTCCTCTAATAATGTTTTAAACGTTGTCGTATCAGCCACTGTTGGGCCATCCGTTATTAGGCGTTCGAGTGTTTTAAGCGACCCCTCCAAATCAGTTAACCTCTTGCGGATTGCCCGGAGCACCCCTGAGTGTTTAGACATGGCTATCCCACGTATATAAACTTTAAATGTTTCCCAGACAGTCGCAAAAGAGTCTACCGATCCAACATTACAAGTGAAGAAGGTGTCGATGGCCTCTGCCAATTCTGATTTAAAAACTGTATCTAATAGCGAGTATGGGGGGGAAACGCCATGTGTAGGGTGGTATACGTTTCTGTGGAGTATCAACAACAAGAAGTATAGGGGAGTGATCCGAGTAGGTGCGTGAAAGTACACTGCAGTCCCGTACTTGGGGTTATATATTCCGAGAGGCTAGCCAATAATCTATTCTGGTGTGCAAGTTATGGAACGCAGAGTAGTGTGTATACCCATCTTCGTTTGGGTTTCGTTGTCGCCAAACATCCGTAAGTTCTAACTGTGTCAATGCATCTATAATGGCACTGGCCGATGCTGTAACTCGCCGCTCTGGTCCGCCAGACCTATCTTGCCGCGGATTCAAAACGCAATTAAGATCGCCCCCCCCCACAGCTGAGTACGTCCCTCATGTCTCCGCATCTTATCAGTTAGTGAAGTGTAGAATGTCGGGTTGTCGTAGTTAGGGCCATAGATGTTGACCAGTATTAGGTCCAAACCCCTCCCCGAGCATCTAGTTATAGCGTATCTACCCTCACAGTCAGAGTCAAGCGGCTCGAGTTTGAGGGCTGATTTAGGATTCACCCAGGTGATCACTCCTCGAGCGTGTGTGGTGAAACCTGAGGCGTGAGTGCGTCCGTGTAAGCTTCTACTACGAAGCATGTTGCTATCCAAGGGCAGGTGTGTCTCCTGTAGGAGCGCAATGTGTATCTTATGTCTAAGCAGGTAGGCCATCACTTTCCTCAGTTTGCGGTGGTCATTGAGGCCCCGGACGTTCCAGGTTAGGGCCCTAATCCTGCCGTGAGCTTCCGTGTCCGGTGTATCAGTGGTCAGCAACATTGAGTGTGCGAATTTATGTGTGAGCCAAACTGCGGGGTGTAATCTATTTTAAGGCTATTCTTGTCCTGTCTAAGCATAACATCCAGAAAAACTGCATAGCGCGTCAGTCTCATCCCCCCGCCACCCCCCTCCCACGCCAAGCTTCCCCCAACTTTGCAATGGCGAAATTTCCCCCTGGATCCCTGAAACAACATGATAAAGTCACATTTAACAGTGGTGCTCTCGCACTAATTGAATCAACCCCAAATGGTGGTGCACACACGTGGGCGGATGTTGCCAACCTATACTATAGCTTAACTTATTAGGCTAAATACACATTACCGTCTGCCATCAAACCTATGTGTGCATTAGGAAACCATTCCGTTACTTGTCACCTGTTCCAGAGTTCCCTTTGTCGAAGACCGCTCTGCCCTGCGTAAATGAGGTAGACTATCAATATTCTTAACCCATTAGCAGTGTCCGGAGTCTACTTATACATTATCACAATCATAGCTGTGGGTATCATAACAGTGCAGCAGAAAAATAAGACATTCCCAACATTCCCCCCTCAAAGCCCCTTCTTATCTGGCAGTCCGTAGGCAGGTGCGTTAATCCTGGTCATCAAGAGTGCCCCCAGTAGCGCCCTCCGAACAGGTCTGCTCCGGGCTTCTCTGCCGCTCTCTAGCCCACTCCTTAATAGCCTTCTGCAGCATTTTGGGGTCTGTAAAGATCTTGGATTTTCCCTGTCTGTTTACACAAAGCCTCGCCGGGTACAGCATAGCATAGTCGATGTGCTGATCACGGAGTTGATGCTTGAGAGGTGTAAACTGTCTCCGTGCCTCCTGCACCCGAAGTGTAAAATCCGGATAAAGGGAAATAGTTGACCCCTCAAACTGCAATGTCTGTTTCTCTCGCGCCACTCTCAGCGCTGAGTCTCGGTCTCTGTAGTTTAGGAGCTTAGCAATTATGGGTCTTGGAGGAGCTCCCGGGTTAGGCCTCGGTCCCAGCGATCGATGCGCCCTCTCCACCACAAACATATTTGAGAAGGTGTCTTCGCCCAGCAAGATGACCAGCATCTTTTCCACAAACAGCTCCATGTTGCCGACCTGTGTGGACTCTGGTAAGCCCGTAATTCGTATGTTGCATCTTCTAGAGCGGGCCTCGAGGTCCTCTGCCTTGTCCTGCAGTCTGCAACGCTGTGTTCATCTGCTTCTGGGTGACGTCCATTTCTGTCTGTGCCTCCTCCACTTCAGTTACATGACGTTCGGTCATGTCCTGCCTTTCAGCTTGCTTGTCCATACGCTCCGTCAGTCTATCCATTCTGTATGCCAGGGAGTCTAGCTTAGTATCTATAGTTGTTAGGCTATCTTGAAGGCTCTTCTGCATAGCTGCTAATATGCTTCGAATATCCCCCTCCGCCTGCTCTGGCGACTCATCTTGCGCACTGCGACCCCCCTCCGGGGTACTTTCCCTCGTCCTGGACTTCCGTTGGTCAAAAGATATCTTTGGCTGTGCCTTGTCAACTTTGCCCATTGTAGGTGAGTAGGTTGAGTAGCAGCACCGCCCCCGCTGTCGCACCAAGGTTGGCAAGCGAGCAATCCCCTTCAACGTAGGATATGCTAGGCTTCTCAGATGACTAGCGCCCACAGGAGAGCAGTCTATTGCACCGCTCAGTATCTCTAATGGCGAAGCAACTCAGAGCCAGAGCTAGTTAGCTGCAAATTGGGAGCGTGCGCAGCAGTGAGTGCAGCATCAATGCATCACTGCAGGCCACCCGTGAGTACCTAACCGTACTCTTTGGCCTCAATGGGGGAGTATACTGGCCCCAGGCTGCGTCATAGATGCAAGTCCCCAGCAAAGTGGAATGTAAAGCAGCCTCCCGGTGCAGCTCCTGTATACCAGAATGTCAGTCCCTAGAGCAGGAGGGGGGTACCTTTCCAGTAGCTCTCTCCCGTGTCCTCAGCCAGCCCAGCTACTCGCGCAGAGTACAACTCATCGCAGCTGACACTTCCAGGCCAATATTGAGCAGCGAGGGAGCGCGCAACGCCACACCACCAGGTACATTACCGCATATGGGAGACGTAGGAGGTCTCCAGCGCCGCTCCTGTTATCTTCAGTGTGCCAGACAGGGAGAATATCAGGCAGCTCAATCCTCTGCGGGGCGTCACAGGCGGGGCCCGCCTTCAACTAAATATAAGAGTTCCTTCGGTGCCACAGGCCAGACAGATCACAAAGGCCAGCAGGCGCAGTCCCCAGTGTACCGCTCAGCAACCGTGGCCCGCTTCACTCGATCTTCAGGGCAAAGTCGAATCAAGCCGCCAGTGCGCTTCTCTGCACACGTTGCCGGTCGCTCCCGGCAGGGAAGGTCAGAGCAAGGCGGGGCGTCCGGCAGCTCCCCAGGCCCACTGTACTCTCACTGGGATGGTCGGTGCAAGCGCTCCACTAGCGCGTCGTTGTTCTGTGACTCTGGCCCCTCACGACGTCGCTTCGGCACCAGTGTCGTTTCGCCGCTGATCTGGAGCGAAACTCCCAGCCAGAGTATCCCGCAGCACGCTCCGCCCAGGCCTGTGTCGCAGCACCTGGCCTCCAAGTAAACACCACAGTTCACGGGCCCCAGTGCGTCCCAGAAGTTCAAAATGCCACTCGTAGTGCAGGCTCAGCTTCCGATGCACGTTGCAGGGCAGTTACCTCGCTGGAGATCTACCTAATGCAGGATTCCTGGAGAATTAGTATTTGGCTCGACGGAGCTCTCGTTTCAGGGGGCCATCTTCGGCTCAGACAAGCTCCGCCCCCCACCTATCATAGCTACCTTGATATATTATAGTATTCTGCCAGGAGCATCTGTTGCACCAACTGAGCATTATAAACTCAGCCCACAATAAGCCTCTCCACTTATGAAGGCTGTAGAGGGCACTGGAGTCCTTTCTCTAACAACAACATCGGTCAATGTGCGATATATTTGAGAAAATGGTATTCCCAAGGGTCAGTGGTAAATATGTTTAAATGAGTGCAACATCGGACCTCTTTTAGTAGCATAGCCTGAGAGAGCTGCAAGGCAGTCCTCACAGAAAGTACATGAAAGTGCTGTCAATAAAAAGCCAACCATTACAACAATACAGTGTGACATAAATAACTTCATTTCACATATGTTTAATAAAAGAATGTTGAACATGAAATGAGGAAAATAAAGAATGAAGAAACTGATGAAAATGATATTCAATAACAAGCATTGGCAAAGACAATAGGTCTAGTCAATCAATCAATCAATAGGTTCTTTATTCGGTTTAAGCATTTTAAACCATAAAAGTACATGATAAAGAACAAGATAAAAACAACACAATATACATTATATATTTTAAAATCAGGGCCACCATCGTCAACTTAAAAAGCAGATATGAACCCAAAACAAGCTAAAATTCTAGTGCAGACATTGATTTACGTGATAGCACTGTGACTTTCAAAAACAGAGTCACACAATTGATAATGACCTCAACATCCAATCCTAGTAATACATTATTGGCTTCTCTAAAATTACTAATGTGGAGCATCTTGATCACAGGGAGCAGGATGGTTTTGGTGTATATAGAGTAAAAACTACAGAAAAATAAAAAGTGCTGCATTGATTGACCTGATTTCCCATCACAGGGACAGGGACGGGTGTCTAAGCTAGTTTGAAAGCCTAATGGAAAGCTCAATGAATATTTTTTAGTGCCGTCCCTAAAACGGAAAAGTAGTCTACGCTCCCATTGATTCGTACGGCCAATCAAGTAACTTTGGGGTAAACCAGTTCGCGCCTGATTTCTGCTTAAATAGCCCAATACTCTTAATTTTGCTGACTCCCTCTTTTTTCTCTCCGCCTGCGCATGTTGGTACCAGCATGCCTGCAACTGTTTCTTGGTGATAGAGCATGGGCCCTCAGGGTTTTCAAATAGCTGGTTGAGACCAATCATGCGCAGACAGGATTCAATGTACTTTAACCAGGGGATTTTCCTGCCATTGTCGCATGCAAGGCAATCTTTTATAATATCTTTCGTGAGGGCTCCCTCTGTGTTTTGCCAGATTGCATGCCAAAAAAGCAGCAGGCGAGCGCTAATATAGTCTTCAACGAAGGTAAGACCCAGCTCATTGTGGCAGATGAAACTAGAGCTAGAGATCTGGACCCTCAGCATCTTTCTACAGAATCTATTTTCCTCTAATTGCACTGGATGGCAACATTCGGTTCCCCAAACCTCAGCCCCATAGGTTGCAGACGGTAGACACTGTGGTCTATAGATCTGCAGTGAGGGAATTAAAACATTCCCTTTCTTTGGACGTGGCATGCTGAGTAATGAGCCTACAGCTCTGGACAATTTGTTCCCACTGTTTACTATGTGTGTTTTCCAGGAGCCACTGTCATTAAAAGTCATACCTAGATAGGTGAAAGTGCTTGTGCTGAATAACTTGTGTTCACCTAACTTCAGGAATGGTGTGTTATATTTCTTAGGACAATAAACAACATGGACATACCCATAGAGGGGTATGGTCACTGTTAGTGACCTATACAGTTTTAAATGGGAGCACAGACAACCAGTGGTTGTTTTTAGAAGACCCCTCACCCACCTACCTAGTTGGTGGCATGCTTCATCATTGGGGTCCCAGCTGGATTGCCGAATGCAACCCAGCTGTGCTTCGACGCCTGATTTACAGCGGAGCAGGTATTTGTGTGATGAGGTGAAGTGCTATGTGAGATGTGAATAAATGTTAAAAATGTCTCTAAGAAATGCCCTTATGGAGAGTTTAATAAAAGGGTCTTAGGACATGATTTAAAAACATGGGCGGGATATGATCGAGGTAAATAATTGTGCCTCAATATCCCTTCAATGTGTAGGTCAACTAGTTTCAGCCTTCTACGTTATTCGTGAGGCTTTCTTCAGGACCAAAAATGTGAAAGTGGCTAAAAAGTGGAACAGCCACTAAAAGTGAAAGTATCAGCACACGTCCTAAAGTGTGCTGTGAGTGTGGTGGGTTCATTTTACTTACGGACCCTTCAAGTTGAGAATCTGTAAAAAAGAAGAAGAAAAAGAAAGGTATACACAATTACAGACATATTATTCTTGGGAAATCTCATATGCATTCCTTGCATGCCTGGAAATTCTGTGCTCCATCAGGCTCATCGATGCACTGTAATTTGTAAAATTGTGAACTAGACAAATCATGCATGTGGACAGGTGTAGGTATGCATGATGATTATCTAGTCATGAACCATGCGTGGCTACAATGTGCCAAGAAAACACGAGGTGAGATCTGCCTGGTAAACCAAGCGTGGTCACAATGATGCTAGGTAATGAACCTAAATGCTGAAATGTATAGACTATAATAAAGAACAGGTGACGCGTTACAAATAAGCCGTGCCTAGTTGTGCTGGTATCCGATACTAAGGGGCAAACGTGGCATTGCAATTAATGTTGTGCCCGTGGATAAAATTGCAGCTTTTAAAATGACACATGTGCGCATAGCGTGATTGTAAAATGAATGAGACCCTGATTAGGTCGTGAGGGGAACAGCACCGTAACTTAACATGGAGGTAGAGAGGTATGGTTCTTATAGACACAGATATCTATGTCTCAGGGCATGGTGCTTGCATGATGATCTGCTGGTCCTTAGTGTGAGGGGTGGTATACACTAATCTGGATTAAACCCACTTAGTAAATGGGAGTGGGACCGTGTGTGTGAACTCTAGGTATTGACAATCTCATGCTCTGTGAAGAACGTTCCATGGGATGGTATCGTTAAGACCTTTTATATGGGTAGGCAACCGGTACACCCAGCGTTGTTCCTTTTCTAAGAGTTGGTTTTGCAAGTTTGTGGTGTTCTTGTCTAGTTGCTCAATAATCACCCAGGTCATGTCGGTGGTAGTGTGGCCTGTTTCCAGGAAGTGGTCAGTCATCTTGGTAGTGCTCCGTTTACAGCGTATGTTGCTCCTGTGTTCGCAAATTCAGGGGATTTTCCTGCCATTGTCGCATGCAAGGCAATCTTTTATAATATATTTCGTGAGGGCTCCCTCTGTGTTTTGCCAGATTGCATGCCAAAAAAGCAGCAGGCGAGCGCTAATATAGTCTTCAACAAAGGTAAGACCCAGCTCATTGTGGCAGATGAAACTAGAGCTAGAGATCGGGACCCTCAGCATCTTTCTACAGAATCTATTTTCCTCTAATTGCACTGGATGGCAACATTCGGTTCCCCAAACCTCAGCCCCATTGGTTGCAGACGGTAGACACTGTGATCTATAGATCTGCAGTGAGGGAATTAAAACATTCCCTTTCTTTGGACGTGGCATGCTAAGTAATGAGCCTACAGCTCTGGACAATTTGTTCCCACTGTTTACTATGTGTGTTTTCCAGGAGCCACTGTCATTAAAAGTCATACCTAGATAGGTGAAAGTGCTTGTGCTGAATAACCTGTGTTCATCTAACTTCAGGAATGGTGTGTTATATTTCTTAGGACCACAGGACATAATAAAAGATTTATTAAAATTCGCTTGTAAATCTAATGATGCCATAAATTTAGCGAAGCCGTTCACTAAAAGAGAAAGGGCCTTTGGAGTGCGGGCCATCAACACAGCGTCGTCCGCATACAACAAGGCGGGTAGCGGCAAACTTCGAATCAAAGGAACATCATTAGTAACAGTAGTTAAAAAGGAGTGAAGGTCGTTTATATATAAAATGAATAAGAGCGGGGCTAAAACACAACCTTGTCTCACGCCTCTCGTAATATTAACGTCGTTTGTGACCTCGCCGCTAATGTTGATCCTTACTCTAGCTTTCATTACTCTATGCAGATAAGCTAAAAAGTGTACTAACGCTTCTTATAGGCCAAGAGAGATTAAGATAGACCATAACTTGGATCGATTAACACTATCAAACGCTGTTGATAGGTCCATAAAAGCTGGGTACACAGGAGAACTTCTAGCTAATGTATACTTTCCTATGATTAATTTAAGGTTTAGGCACTGCTCTATAGAACCCACTTTGGGTCTAAAGCTGTATTGGCTGGGATGCAGTATAGCTTTTTCTTGTGCCCAGTCATTTATGCGTTTGTATAGGACTCTGCCCAATATTTTCAGAGTGGTACCTATTAAAGAGATCGGTCTGTAGCAACTGGTCTTAGAGCGGTCCCCTTTTTTGAAAATGGGCACTATGATCGAACTCGACCATGATTCGGGAATGGGGGCAGTAGCAAGGCTATTAAAAACATTCAGTAATAAAGGAGCCCAGAATGTCGGGTTGAATTTTAAGAGATCTATTGGCACTCCATCGGGACCGGGTGCCTTATGCCTCCTCTACCTCTTCCAGGGTCAGTTGAATTAAACTAAAATCAGGATCCGGCAGATTGTCTATAGTTAGGTTGGCCTGGCTGTAAATTTTAGAGTAGTGATTCTCCCAGTCCTGACTAGAGATATAACAACCAATCCTTAGATCTGTGCAGTTGGGTTGTTTCATCTTTTTAACAGAAGCCGAGAAGAGATTGCTATTCTTCCCGTTTGCAGCTAGAATAAGTGATTCCCATTGTTGAGTCACCAATTCAGCGTTTCTTATTCGTAGAGCCCGCTTGTATTGTTTGCGAGCTTCAGCTACGGCTATGGGGTTCTTTGGTGTGGTCTATAGGATGCATCGCAAATGATTATTGGCACACGAGCAATCCTGGTTGAACCACCGTGGTCTGCTAGTATGTTCGAGATTTGGGACCGTGAGCTCTATTTTTATTGCGTCACAGAGATGTACAAAGGAATCTACTGCAGCATTGGCAGTGTCAGTCTTGGTGAGGCATGCCTGTACTAAGGGGTAGTTTCCCGCTATAACCTTCTGGAATAGGCGTTCAGGTGCAACAGATCTCCCTTTCAGTCTTAGGCCATCTGTAGAGGGATCAAGATGTTGCGCCCCAATCTCCTTATAGTACTTTGGCCTAGGAGCAAACATTAAGTGTGCTTCAATAGGGTTATAATCGCTGAAGCTAGAGGGAATCACATTGCCATGTAATAAATAGCCTGTAAGAAAAGAAGATATAAAAATATAATCAATGGTGGAGCTGTGACCTCGTCCTGTGAAAGTAGGAGGGATATCTATATCAGTGCGTGTGAGATCCATAACATTGACTAAATCGTGGGTAGCCAGGAGGGAAAATAGCTCGCGTCCCCTGCCATCAAGATTGTTATCAGTGGCATTATCCTTTATAAAATTGAGGCGTGGATTTCTTATGTGAGGGTTGTAGGTGGAAGCCGAGTGGAGTCTTATATTAAAATCGCCTCCTATACATATTCCCCCTGGTTGCCCGCTATCTAAAATATTATATTGGAGAGAGGAGATGTGATCGGATAATGAGGTTAGGTTAATGTTTGGCACATTAATAAAGTCATTATTATAACAATTGATTAGGTATAATGTGCCTTTTGTATCTTATCGTTAGGAGGTTAGTGTTGTCTGTATTAACGACCTTAGTGCTTCCTCCTGCTTTAAAGTTGGCCCAGGTCGCCAGGCCCCCACTCGCTCGACCAGAACTTGATGGGGATGCTAAGTTGTGAAAGCCAACAAAGCCATTAATGTGTAGTTCTTTTGTGGACCAGGTTTCTTGGCGCATTAGGATGTCATACTGGGCGATGAGTAAAAATCACTCAGGGCATAAGAGTTTGGAGTGCAATCCTGCTATGTTCCAGCTCAAAATTTTCAGGGTGTTATTTTCGAGACGTTCAGTTAAACAGGGCCCAAGCGTATTCGGGAGAGGGGGGTGTGTGGCAGACACGGGGGTGGTTAGAGCAATTCTGTCTGTGGGAGGAGATTCCAGTCAGTCTAACCCCTCCAAACCCTCTAATATGGCGAATCTGTTTTCCAGTAGGATAAGGGGGGTAGGTGGGAGAGTCGGCCTTATGATCATAGGCTTATAGAAGAAGCCAAGTGGGAGGCAGCAGATGTTGGTAGTGGGGGCCCAGGTATCTTCTTGATGGGATAACAAGTTGCGAGCAAGGGATGGTCTACATAGGTTAATCACAATGCAGTCCCCCTCAATACTTTTTTCTGATCACCCTACCCAACCCACCCTCCGATCCATTAATAAGTTATTAATATCAGAGGGCCTAAGGCCTCTATTT
The DNA here is from genome assembly GCA_963921515.1 of Calotriton arnoldi. Classification (NCBI taxonomy): domain Eukaryota; kingdom Metazoa; phylum Chordata; class Amphibia; order Caudata; family Salamandridae; genus Calotriton; species Calotriton arnoldi. Next base: position 753,625 of record CAWUFW010002803.1, on the reverse strand, counting down.
TTGATTAGCCAATCAGCGCTTTTGTTTCTCAGTCCTCCCAAGATTCTTTTTGGTTAGCCCTTAGTGGAGGCACTCCTGCCAGAACCACCACATAAGGACATGCTGCCGCCGGGAGATCCAGAGTGTCTGTAGAATGCTTAGGAGCTTGCAATGCTGAAATGTTTGTGGGGTTAGCGCCTTTTTTCCTACAAAAAGTACAGTTGGAATTATTGGTAGTGTCCTTCTCCCGGGGACTGGTGATAAGTGGCCTACTTCCGCCTTCTAGGGGTTGACTATGGAGGCCATGCAGTCGGGTAGGTCCCTGAGGGTTATAAGGAGTAGTATCACACTGGGCTATATTGGGCAATGTGTGTGCTACTGGGCCACTAGGTTGAGGTATGCCGCAGGGCACACTACTACAGTGACACTCGGTACTCTTATCAGCATTTGGTGGTTTGTCGAAACGGATTATGGAACCAAATTTTGTCTCAAGAGCTGTCAGTCTCTCTAGGATTGGTTTTAATTTAATATCTAAAAATGTTGCTGATTTTATAGCATAAGGTGTCACAAAAGGAGGGGTCCTCTTGGGAGAAAACTATAATGGCATTGTTATTAATTGCTATTTTATTTGATGGCGGTACGTCTTGTTGTGGCGAGGCTAGTTGCGATAGAAGTTGTGTGTTGTTTCGGGTTTTATCCTGTTGGGCAGATTGGACAGGTTGAGCCCACGTTAGCAAATGGTTGCCGCTAGCTGCTGTTCTTGGCGGTTGTTTCCTCTTGCTTCCTGTCTGTTTATTAACTGCCCATTTCCTTTTGCCTACCACATGTTGTGCAGTTATCGCTGATGGTGGCGTGGCCGTGTGCGCATTTACTTGCCTAGGTGAGATATGTTGAATACCGGGGCTTTTGGGCATAGTGTTACTCTCATCATTACGTGGTTGAATGTGTGGGGAACCTACCAGTGTCGAGCCTTCCATATTTGCGGCAACTGACTTGGTATTAGGGGCAGCACCCCCCTCCACAACGACACTTTCAGTGGATAGCGAATGAGGAGGCACCCCATAATCAAGGGACAAGCGCCGCTCTGTGAGATCAATTTCGTTTGAAACTATGCCCCCCACTCTCTCAAGCACAGAATCAAGAGTCACCGAAGAGCGTGTAAATCCCCCCCCTGGCCTCCTTTGAGTCTCAGCTTGGACAACACAGTTAATTTGCTCAACGTTCACCTACTTTTGATTGAAGAAATGGTCCATGCATGCCTCTGCCGGAAAAATCAGGGGGTGTGGTCCAGCGCGGCCTCTACCGGTCGCTGACGGATGCAGACGGGCCCGCCCTTGGCCCGCGCTTCGCCCGGGCACGCCCGTGCGTGGCCCGCACTGCGGGAACCCCGAGGTGTTTTTATGCACCTCTGGGCGCTGGAAAACAAAGTTGGCGCCTCCTGACGCTTGGACTTGTGGGGATTGAAGCCCCCCAGGTAAAGTGCGGCGTGCGGCTGAAGAGAGCTCCCGCGCTGCGTGAGCCCCGAGGTGTTTTTGTGCGCCTCCGGGTGCTGGAAGACAACGTTGGCACCTCCTGGCGCTTGGACTTGTGGGGATTGGAGTCCCCCAGATAAAGTGCGGCGTGCGGCTGAAGCGAGCTCCAGGTCTAGTCAATGTGAGAGCTATTGGATTTGACAGTGTCTTTAAGCCGTGTTGTATAGCAGCTTGGTTAGCGCTGGCTGTGTCATAGCACTTTTTCCCTAACTTATAGCCATGCTGCTGTCCAACATAGCTAAAAGACATTAGCAATGCCAATAGCTCTCACGTGGGCGAGACCTACTGGCTTTGCCAATGCTTGTTTAACCACGTACCTCGAATGATGTAACAACTCTCATGCTGAACTACTGCATCCTCTTCAGAGGAATGTGAGCTAAATATTTGCAGTTGTGACTGACCCTCTGCTAATGCTTTCATTCTGCAGCAGCTCTCTCTTAAATTATACTAATTGTAGGAACTTTGTTTAGGATTCTGATAAACACAGACAATGTTTTATCATATGCACCGCCTCGTAACATGGACAAAGACGTATTTATGTATATTTTTAACCTCCCTGTTTAACCTCCCTGTTTGTGGTGAGCGCGTGGGAGTGCAGCTTCCATATACAGCTATATGAGCGCCGGTCAGCCTACACACGGGCTCCAGATTTTTCAGGCTGACGGCTGTAGCCTCACCCAGAAAGAAGCTGGCACTTTTTGTGTCTCTTTATGGGTGTTTGTAGCCATAATATCTAGCTCCCCAAGCAGCCTTTATGAAAAGCACATGAACGATCTCTCCGACACAATAATTGGATTTCCCTCTGTTAAAAGCAAAATGACAATTATGAACATTTTCTGCGCCATCTTGTCTGGTGGAATTCTATGTGCACATAAGTTGCAGTCATTTTGATCTATCACAGCCATTTTGTACTCTGTTGGTCACCTTTGTTTCACCCTGCCCTTACTAGCATCCCTCTGACCGACCTGGTACTGTGCTGGGTGCTATAAACTCTATTGCCACAACAAACCTCAGCGCCACTTGCTGCCACAAACTCGTTTTTCCTCTCATCCCTGTTTTCAGACAAGCCTTTGGACGCTCTACCCTTCACTACACCTAGTTACACAAACAGGTTCCAAACACCAAAAAGACTCTTGCAAAATGATTTATTGCACTGCAAACAGCAAGACTTGTTGTTACCAACAATGGGACCTGTTTTTATCAACAGAACGGACTCTTAGATCTGACCGGTCTCACATGTTTTAGACCCTGAAGCAAGGTCCAGCTGCAAGATAAGATTGTCTGTTTGACCTGGGTGGGAAGAGAATTACTGTTGGGCTTGTGTGACAACCTGCCCGGGGCGGGGACCCCAAGCTTTTGTAACCATGTTGATCAAACAAATGCATTGTGTCAAACCTGTATAAAAGGAAGAGCCAAGGGAGTTGTCAGCAGAACACTTCCCTCAGACATCCCGGTGTCTCAGTTGACGTGATCTCCTCATGAGAAATAAACCATTTTCTTCTCTTCCAGTTTCCAGCGCTTGCCTCATTATTTTGATAGCGAACCCAAAGTGAATTAGAGGTGGAACCCTGCACCGGGCAGCATTGAGGGTCTTAGAAGACTCGCTGCCTTTCACAAATTGGCGCCTAGCGTAGGGGCCCATCAGCGACGCGTGGGTCCGGTAGAGAGGTCCTAACGACGGAGTGAACAACTAAACGATTGGGGTATACCTGCCTGAGAAGACCCTTGTCTGGCTGCCGATCGACTGAACTTCACCGGTTCCGAACGGACCTCTCTCGAGTGACCTGCGGTCCTGACTGGGACCCTAGAGGAACGCCGCATTGATTGTTGGAGTGAGAGGACAACCAGGCGCTGGAAGGGGAAGACGAAGAACTGTCCATACGGTCCGGGTAAGGTCGTGAAAAAACGACTTAAATTGATTGATTGATTGAATAGTTTGATTGAAATACTAGTATTCCTTTTTTTGATATTGAGTTATTTGCGACATTTCCCTGCTTGCAAGCAGGCAGCGAAGGACAGGTAGTGCAGACTTTTTGTCTAAATTGATTGATTGAGATATTCATTTTGACCGATAAATACGTCATGCCTGTTTTCTCTAGATTGTTTGATTGTAATTGTTTTGGACCAGACCGTTCGTTAGAGGTCAGTCAGCCGGCACCGCCGGAAGGCACCCCTAACAAGGACATGTACGTAAAGTATGGATTAGCCAGCGTAGCTTATAGAAAACTATGGCATAAATACACTAGGAAGGACCGGGTAAATCAGTGGCCACTGACGGGATCTTTCGATCCCGCTAAAATAGAAACGTTAGAATTAGCTCTCTACAAAAAGAAAACTAGACCAGCCATGTTTGACAGTTTTGGCTTATGGCGAAAAGAGGCAGCTCAAAGAAAGAAAAGGGACGAAGCTGGACAAGATAAAGAAACGCGAAAATCAGCTTACCAAGCCTGTAAAAGATTAGAAGAAAAACTAAAAGAAAAGGAAATCGATAAAAAGGAACAGGAATCAAAAATATCAGATCAATGCCCTGTTAGAACGCCCTCGACTCTTTACCCCAAGTTACCAGCAAAACAAAGGGTAGATGATGATTTATTGTTAGGTCCCCCAATCATATACATGCCACCCCTTACGCCCCTACTCATCCCGTAGTACAACGACAGGACCACCAAAGTATAGCCGGAGATGGCACGATCGCCTCAGTCTCCACCGCCTCTGCTCCCACCGAGTCACCCACACCAAATGCCTCATCAAAGGATACAGTAGTAGAGGTAGGATCAAAAGAAACAGGAGCGCCCAGGGTCCCGCGATTAAATAAAAATGAGCGAGCAGGCATTGATAAAGTAGTTAAATCCCTCATAGATAGGAAGGAGACAGAAGAGCATGTAACTGACATATGCAACTCCTATGTTGAAAACCGCAAACGATACTTTATTGTACATCTCTGTTACCACACTCTTACTGCATATGAAGAGAAGTACCAAGATGTAGGGCCCGAGCGACTAGTGGCTCTCTATAGGAAGGTAGACACCGGAGATGAAGGCGACAACGATGTTACAGAACTCTTTTCATCCACACTGGAGGTATTCCGTCACCTCGTGGAACAAGGACGGATAGATAAGGACAGGACATCTAAGATAGCAGGACCCCCGGTGGAAAAACCAGATAGCATGATGCCGATAAAAGAAGCTGCCCCTTATTGGGTACCTCCTAGCGGACAAGGGACTCATGACGATATGAACCATCAAGATGCTAGAGGAAGGGTGGTCTACAATTGGGTGTATCAACCATGGGACAGACAGGACATTTTGACGTTCCGTAAATCTTTACCGGATTTGTGAAAGAACCCCACCGCCTTTTACACCGAGCTAGGTACCGCTCTGGGATCAACAATAATGACACTTGCCGACATAGACTTGTTCTTCGGGTTATGTTTGCCAGCAGATGTGTGGAAACAGATTAGGAAAATAGACCATACCGAACTGCTTGGTCATACCTGGGAACAACTTAACACACTAGATAAACAGCGGAACCCTGGTCAAAAACCGGTTAAAGCAATATTGGACCTCCCTGACAAAATAGTGCAGAAAGTGAAAACGCTGATCCCAGAGAAAAAGATAGACTGGTCCATAGTAACCGCGTGCCGCCAGAAACCACAAGAGGATGTCTCAGAGTATTTCTCCAGATTTGAAACGGTGTTCTCCGATTACAGTGGACAAGACATGTCCACCGCAACCGGACACCACTTATTTGTGCAGAACTATGTCAAAGGACTACTACCAGATGTATCCCAGAAATTACAAGCCAGCGAAAGTAGTTGGACAGCATCTAAACCGGCGGCCATTCTCCAAATGGCCCAGTACTATGAGCATCAGAGAAACGAAAATGACAGGGCTACAGAAAGGAAAAGAAGGACTTGAAGGAAAGGGTAATGGTAGCACAACTCCAGGGGGCGAATACAGGAAGGGAGCAATATAGGGGAGGATACCAGCAGAATACCCCTAGAGTACAGCCACCTAGAAACAATTCATCGACATCATATGTCGGACGCCAAGACCTAGGACAGGATCAATGTGCATTTTGCAAAGAATATGGACACTGGAAAACCCAATGCCCGGCTTTGCTAGGAGCTGGTAGGGGCAGAGGGGCGAGGGAAATAGCAAGTGGACAGAGAGGAAGAGGACGTGGGAGAGGGTACGCAAGCGAGGAAAGGCCAGGAAGAGTGAACACATTTGACCATCCCAAACAGAATCAGTACCAACAGACAGATTATGACAATGCGTACGACTTTGCATAGGACAGCCAGAGGCAAGGGAGGGATCCAGTCGAGCTCTATGTTGATCAGCAAGGCCCTTATGTTACCGCTGAGGTCCTGGGCACAAAGTCGCCATTTCTGGTAGACACGGGAGCAACACGTAGTGCACTATCCAAACGACTGATTCCAAGGGCACCCTTGTCAGGCTCACATGTGACCTCAATAGGATTTGACGGTACGCCCTCCACCAACCCTTTGTCCCGACCGATCCCTTTTAACCTTGACAACAATAGCGTCGAAGAGACATTCCTCCTCTCTTCCAACACCCCAGACGCCATTATGGGTCTCGACCTTTTGAAACACTTCCATGCGACTATCAGATGCTCACCAGACGGAGTGCGTGTCGTCCTGTATGACAACCCCAGCGCCATAGAGAGAACCCTTCTCAGCACATGTTTCCCATCTCCGAGACTGACGCATCCCTACTGGACACTTTGCCATCACACTTATGGGCTAGGGCTGATTCAGACGTAGGACGAATGATGATTGACCCAGTACACGTAACAATACGACAGGACGCAACCCTACCGAAAGTACCGCAGTACAAAATATCGCCAAAGGGTGAGAAGGCACTGACAGAGATCATACACTCTTTGGTAGAGGCAAGGGTGGTAGAGGAAGTAGTGAGCAACGTTTGTAATAGTCCCATACTACCGATTGTAAAGAGACAGGGAGAGGGAGACGGAAAAGCCTACCGCTTCATCATTGACCTGCGGAGATAAACAAAATCGTAGTGCCACAATACCCAGTAGTTTCCGACATCACGACAATTTTGACCTTAATCCCCTCCACTGCCAACACCTTCACTGTAATTGACCTCAAAAACGCATTCTTTTCCATACCTATACACAAGGACAGCCGCTATCTATTTGGATTCACCCTAAACTCCCGTTCGTACAGATTTTGTAGAGCACCTCAGGGGTACACTGAGAGCCCAAGCATCTATAGCCAGGCACTTAAAAGACAGTTGGACGCCATACAATTGCCAGATGGAGTGGCACTAATACAATATGTAGACGACATCCTTCTAGCAGCGGACACCATACCAATAGCCGTCACAGCCACCATCAAACTACTCCATTTTCTTGCTGAGAATGGTCACAAGGTCTCCGAAAGAAATTGCAATTCTGTAAATCACAAGTGACCTATTTGGGTCACCTTTTATCCAAAGAAGGGAGGAAACTCACGCCTGACAGGATCCAGACAATTCTAGACACCCCTGTCCCCAAAGATCAGAAACAAGTCCGCTCTTTGATAGGTCTCACCTCATTTTGCCGACAGTGGTTACCGAACTTTAGCCTCATTGTCAAACCCCTTCTCTCCCTCCTAGCTAAAGACATCCCCTCACCTCTCCCCTGGACCCCGAATGCCAGTCAGCCTTTAAAGAACTACGCAATGCCCTTTGTTCAGCACCTGTCCTAGGAACCCCGGATTACTCCAAACCATTCTTCCTCTACACGCACGAGAGGGAAGGATGTGCATTGTCTGTCCTAACACAATCAATTGGTCAAAAACAACGCCCTTGTGCATATTTCTCTGCCACCCTCGATCCAGTAGCCAGAGCACTGCCAGCGTGCCTGCGCGCTGTGGCAGCTGCAGCAGTATCGATACGCCAGAGCGAAGGAATAGTACTCTCCAATCTAGTCACTGTTTTAGTACCCCATGCAGTCGACACACTACTAAACCAGACCAAAACCCAACACTTGACTAGCGCCCGACTGACAGGATATGAGTTGACCCTGCTAGCACCGCACATTACCCTAAAGCGATGCACCACCCTCAATCCAGCCACACTGTTACCCCTACCCGAAAATGATCCTAGCGTGACTCCACTACACGACTGTGTGAACAAACAAAGAGTAGAATAGATCTCAGAGACACCGCCGTTCTAGAACCAGATGGAGAACTATGGGTGGATGGTTCGTGCATCAAACTCCCGACGGCACCACCTCAGCTGCATACGCTGTCACCACAGCCCGAACCGTTCTGGAAACAGCCCGTATTCCCCAACGTTCAGCCCAGGCTACAGAACTCATTGCCCTCACACGAGCATGTATCTTAGCGACTGACACGACAGTTAACATATACACCGACAGCCAATATGCCTTCGGGGTGGTTCACCATTTTGGGATCTTATGGAAAGAAAGAGGGTTCCTGACTTCACACGGTACACCCATCCTGAATGGAGATTTAGTCTCCGCCTTGGCGCAAGCAGTCCTCCTCCCCAAGAAGTTAGCAGTGATAAAATGCCAAGCACATAGGAAAGTGACTGATCTCATTGGACAGGGAAATGCACTAGCAGATGTTACTGCCCGAGCCACGGCAGGAGACAGAACTACGACACGAATGTATGTGACCAGGTCACAAGCTGAACGATGGACTGACGCTAGGACCAATGTAAGGGACATACAGACTACAGGCACACAAGACGAATTGACCGAGTGGGGAAAGGTGGGACTAAAAGACGAGGAAGATTGCTGGAGAACTAAAGACGGAAATAAATGGCTGTTACCCAATGCCTACCTCATCCCCATATTGACCATGGCACATTTACCAGCACACATAGGCTCCACCCCCATGATTGAACTAATCACCAGAGTATGGCATAACGTCAAGATAGCAGAATCTGCAAAACGCCTAGTACAACAATGTATAGTCTGACTACAACACAACCCAGGGAAGGGGACAGTAGTACCACGGGGAGGGTTTGGAGTCCCTGACCACCCCTTTGAAATCCTTCAAATGGATTACATTCAACTAGAGAGATGCCTTGGTCTAAAATATGTCCTGGTGGTTGTGTGCGCTTTTAGCAAATGGGTGGAGGCCTATCCCACCCGCGACAATACCGCCTTAGCCACTGCAAAAGTATTGCTGAAAGAATTCTTCCCCGATACGGCCTTTGCAGAATTTTATGGAGCGACAACGGCCCCCACTTCGTAGCCGAGGTGATACAGAACATACTGAGAGGGTTGGGGGTAAAACAAAAGTTCCATGCCGTCTTCCACCCCCAATCAGCGGGCCTGGTAGAGAGACACAATGCAACGTTGAAACTAAAACTAGCCAAAATAGTTGCCACGACCGGGTTAAAATGGCCCGACGCCCTCCCATTGGCATTATCGATGCGCTCCACCACAACAAAACACCGACTGACCCCGTATGAGGTGGTCTTCGGCAGGCCTATGAGCATTTGGGCGGCACCAAGACCCACCTCCATTAATGATGTCCCGAACATATTAATGTCGGATTACTTGCATAAATTGACAAACGAGCTAACAATTATCCACTAACAGGTGCAGCAAGCCTTGCCTGACGTATCCAGGGGCCCGGGACATGAAATAAAGCCAGGCGACCATATATTAATTCGCAACTTCCAATGAACGAAGAATCTGGAGCCTAGGTGGATCGGGCCCTGCAAGTCCTGATCACCACCCGAACTGCCCTCCGAGGTGCAAGGAAAACGAAACTGGCTGCATGCCCATCACTGCAAACGAGTCCCTCCAACCTGGCAACCTGTGAAGGGGTGGAGGTGCAAGAGAAGTACTCGCGAGAGACCGACCAGCTCTGAGTTGCTACCCACAAGAAGACACCCTCGAACTATCAGAATTTCCCGACCCCACGGTGCCATCCAGGAAAGGGTACAACCTAAGATCGACGAAAGGAGGGAGCTCCAACAACCAGGCCACTAACTGAGTCAAGGTCTCAGATCGGTAGCACAGTCAAACAACGCTACCAGGAAAGCGCCAGACAAAAGTCTGTGGTCCTAACAGTTGTTGAGCTCCTCGAAGATGATGGAAGAAACTGAACACCTGCAAAACCACCGCAAAGACACCAAGACTGCTAACCTGCACAGCACAAAGACAATTGCACTTGTAGCCGCATTTCTCACCTGTCTCCTGCTAATGGTCGCACTCTGGATCATTGAAGAGAATGCACCTGCATACAGAACATTGTCACCCACCATGCAACCAACCACCAAGAAAGAACACTACCTGGTATCACTACCGCCACATCTCCGAGAACGACACAAAGAATTCTGGAATAATTCTTTCATGCAGATGTTGCACCAACACAATCTTGCCACCAATGCTACCAACTGTTGGGTCTGTGGGCTGTTACCACATGCCACTGAACATTCCATCCCTTTCATCCCTTCGCCCTTTTCTATTCACGGATCTTGCCTTGCCTGGATGATGCTCCTACAAGAAAGTTACAAAGACAATGCCACTTCCGACCGGAACAATCGCCTCAGTTCTACAACGAGTTCTGGCGAAACAAAACAAGAACGACAGCCGCCCCCTTCTGCCCTCACACCTTCAATGCGACATTCCAGATTGATGTCCCCGCCAAAGAACGAGTGGAAATGCAAGTGTTCAATAATCCTAACAGAGCCACATTTTCCTACCTGAAGAAAAGAACTGCTGCAACACTGACTGTGGCCCTATCTGTGGTGAGCGTCTCTGGCCTTGTATGCATTGAAGGCCGTGGGACTAAGAATGTGGGTCACAGCACCTGTAGCATTATAAGGACTTTGAACACTGCCAACCCCCAGCGCTTGTTGCATCACCCAATATGTACTTTGTTTGTGGAACCAAAGCCTACACCTGGCTCCCAAGAAACTGGGGGGCACATGCTACATCGCCTTTGTTTTGCCACCAACCTACACAGCCCCTGCAGAGCATCATCGAGAAAGCGTTCTAAAGACATTGATCAAGCAGACTCTGCCTAATCACAGTTCCTCGGCGCAGCAAAAGGGCTCGTCCCGCTATGGGGTCCTATGGCAAAGCAGCCGAGCCATCAGACATCTGTCCCAAGCGGTAGAGACCGCCCTGAACGTCACTGCTGGCATCCTCACCAACAACACTGCTGAGCTCCTGTCTTGTGGCTCATGGCCTGCCTGGCTACGTTGGCGCAGGCCTGGCTGCCATGATGACTTTTTGCGCACGTTACTCTTAAACTGTTGTTCTGTCGCCCTCTGCTACTGCCAAGTTATTTTACAACTGTCTGCATTTTCTGTTTCTCACCTTTTCTCCTATTCCCTTTTGGGCTCAGTCTGAACAACAGTTACAAGGTCGAATAACAAATCCCTGGTTCCTACTGATTTGGCCCGTCCCTCGCACCTAGACATAACACCATGTACAGCTGCCATTGAGAAAATAGTGTGCTTTTAATAATGCGGTCGCCTGCTCTAGAGAGCACTTGGAGACGAACTTTCCAGAGAGAAGAGCTGTGATTGTATGCTGATGTAGTTTTGCATCTAGAGACTGAGGTATGGGGGTTCGCTAGTCAAAGCCCAAAGGTCTTCTATTATCATAATAAACTGGCTTCCAGCACGGGGAGGGTGGTAATGTTAGTTAGACATATATCCACTGCTTTATGAGATGCTTTCCCCGTTCGTATTCTATGGAGTAGTAACTATGCTGATTATATTATTCATATGTATTATGCTATTAGTACTGACACGTGTACTGTATCTTAGAGCACGTAAGTTGAAATAAATATATTGAACTATACAGTGTCTCTTCTTACGCATGTTGTGGACAGGTACGAGTGTGACGAAAGAGTGTTCTTGCCTCTGCAAGTCCTGAGTGAGAGAGAGATACCGTGTTCTAGGTTGTCTAATCATTGGTACATTAGTGCTAATGGGACGCTAAGGCTAGTTGGGTTGGGGTTTTGGGTGCTAAGGTCTATAGTTGGCTCACCACTATATTCCAAGGTCCTAATATCCTGTGCATAGCTCTGTATGTGCAGAAACCTTATGACATGGCGCGACCAACGAGTGGGGCAGCTTACTTGCGAGACGCTTGAGTAGTACTTGTGCTTGTCCACAATACCCTCACGTACGCTTCCGGAAGCGTGTGTGATGGTGATACCTCCTATATTACAGATTTTGTAGGTTCTTTCAAGCTTGATGTTATTAAAAAAGGTTTCTTAAATATAACCCTTTTGTGCTGCCTCGTGTAAGATTGTTGAATCGACCCGTTAGTAATGGCGGGTATAGACATAGCGGCGCATAGCCGCACAGCACTCCGGGATCACTTACGGGTGTATGGAGTGCCAGACGCGGGAGTTGAATTAGTCTTTGTGGTTCAAGCCGATCCGGCTTTCCACTTTGAAGTGTTCTACTCTTGGATCACTTTTCCAGCGGTGAACGCGAACGATAATCTGTTCCATGAATATGAACCCACCGCTGTTCCTGCAGTCTATAGACCTTATACTAATCTTGAAGTACCGCTCACGGCTTGGCAACACCGTGTTTGGTTTAATGGCGCCCTCCCACAACCGACAACCACGGTTCGTTTAGGCCCCTTATCTATAGAGGGGGCCACTTGGCCTGTTTTGGCCGGGTACACCCCACATCCGCGTTATATGACAATACCAGTCGCGGAACTGCGCACTATGTATGCGGCCTTGGTGCAGGTGCATCGAGCTTTAGTGCGGTATGTTACAGGCAGCCTCCATGGAGCCGCTCCTGGAGTTGCCGGCCAACCAGCTGCTGCAGGCGGAGTGACCATAAGTCCCGTCATGGTGAATTCTGTGATGGGCAAACGGCCACAAAATAAGGATGATTTTCCTTATTGGCTTGCAGAAAAGTTTGATCAGTTGGAGGCAGTTTTTCCACATACAACTCCAGTGGATAAACATCGTATTTTAACGATTAGTTTGCCAAAAGACTTAATTCCCGAGTTGACAGCATGTGACAACTGGGGTAAGGTATTCGCAGCAGTATATTCTAAATGTTTTGGTACTCCTTCCATGACTGTTCTCCCCTCTGTAATTAAAAAAGTACAGGACGAACATGGCCCTGAAGCGGCTGTGGAATTAGGGATGAGACTGGTGGGAGTGTTTGAAGTAGTAGCTGAGCTGATCCTTGCGAATGTCAAGGGCGATGCAGTGAACTTTCAAGTAGCTAACGCTTTGGCTTTAGTCCCAGAATTGGACAAGCCTCGCGAATTACCGAAAATTATTACCCAGGCTTACAAAACTATTGGTAGAAACAGCCTGGGTAACAAGCCTTTTGCCAAACAGCAAACACAATCGCAACCACAACAGCAACAAACCAAATCTCAATCTGAGAAAGATGAGAAACCAGTCTTCACAAAAAAAGCTGGAGGCTGAAAAAACAGGGTAAGCAACAACAAAAACCGGGGTCGCGAGGCGCATCCCCGGTTTCAGTTTCTTCTGAACGCACTTATGATTTACGCGATAGAGCGAGAATTAAGTCACCGGATAGGTTTCAAATCCCTGATACGCGTTCTCCTCGTTCTTCACAGGCACAGACTTCGTCACAGGCCGTTGGAGGAGACCGCCAGGATAGAGGAAGGGCCCGTGAGGCCCCACAGGGACGAGACCAGCCTCGACAACAAGTCAGAGGAAAAGAGGAAGACGCTCAACGTTTTCGACCACAATTTCAGAAGAAGAAAGTTGCCGCTGTAACAGCGAAATATGCCACAGACGGTGAGAACGAGACTCCTGAATTGGACGTGGGCAGTAACCCTCCTAGACAGCGCCGCGGAAGTTACCATAGTGCGGGAGGCGCTACGTCCTCATATGGAGGCGACAGCAACTGAAACATTCATTACTGTTGAAACAGCAGACACCAGAGTGGCACCCCCTGACAGACTGTTTAATATTGTCATCCAAATTGAAGGTGATATACAGCGTGTAATTAAAGGGATTTTTTGGGAAAATCTGACCTCTTCATATGACATTTTGTTAGCAGAGGCGGATTGGCCACCCCCATTCGTTCTTGCTGCACGTAGAGGGGAGGAGGTAATCCTTCCGAGCTTTTCTAGACATGTCCCAAAGGACAAAGCGGAGGCTCTAGCAGCAGAGTGGGCTGTGTCCCTGGCTCCGGCGTTATTCCGCAATCACGTGGGTTGGGATGAAGATTCTCCCCCCATGAAATACCTTTACGGTCACTACCGCAGCCACAACCCCAATATCCCATAAAACGTGAAGCCAAAGGCCACGTTTCCGAAATTCTGACTCAGTTGGAATATCAGGGAGTAATTGAACCCTGTGTATCACCTATGAACAATCCCCTTTTCGCGGTTTCTAAACCCGATGGATCGTACCGCTTAGTATTGGATTACCGGCATTTGAACTCACATTGCCGGACCTTCGCGGTGCAAAATACCCATAGTTCGGCGCTTGTAGACAGTCTTGTTCGTAAAAAATATAAAACGACACTTGACCTTTCAAATGGATTCTACACGCACAACTTAGCCCCGGAAAGTGGCCAATGGTGCGCTTTTACTTCCGGTGGTAAAATGTTCAAATTCAGGCGTCTTCCTATGGGCTACAAAAATAGTCCGGGCGTGTTCGCCGCTCGTGTTGTCTCTTTGTTAGACGGCATAGATCCAGACGCCTGTTCGTATGTGGATGACATTTATCTGACGGATGACGAATTGTTTCCGCATCTGACCCGAGTAGACCGCATTATTCTTGAATTCGCGGTTCAGGGATACAAAATTAACTTTGCCAAATCTCATATTGCTGAATTTACCGTTTTGTTCTTGGGCTATGAGCTCAACAATGAAGGTAAGGGTTTAGCCCCCATTTTCTGGAGAAATGTGCACTTCTGTGCCCTCCTACTAATCTGAAGAAGCTTCAGTCTTTGCTGGGTTTTCTGAACTTCGGACGTACATATATTCCCGAATATGCCCAGCGTATTAAGCCACTGTATGCCTTGATACAACCTACTTATTCGAAGTCTTGCTGGCTTCCGGAGCATACCTCCATTCTGCAGTCTTTGCAAACAGACCTTCTTGAGTCTAAATACCTTTTGACACGTGATAACCACACAAACTTGGTGATTAGAATCATTCCAGGGGCAGTGGGTTTCACGTACTTAACCTTTAATGAAGGTGATACAGTACCCATCGCATACAAGTCACATCTGTACACCTCTGCAGAAATGCGGTTCTCATCTGTGGAGAAAGTGCTAACAGCAGTGCAAATGGCGATCCTGAAGGAGCGCGCACTGGCACAGGGAAAACGCATTCTGGTGGTAACACCCTATCCTGCCCTAGAGGCAGTGACGAAAGCAAGTGTTCCGAACTCTAAAGCTTTGCACCCCGTTGGATTCAATGGGCAACATCTTTGACGTCTCCGGATGTCACTTTCATTTTTGACTCTTCTCTTCAGACTCAGGAGTTTTTACAGTATGAATTCTTTCATCCTCCTCCTTTGTCTTTATTGCCGCTTGAGGATTACGATTGTGTGATCTACACCGATGGTTCGGCACAACCGGCCACGGGTTCCAAGCATGCTTATTCAGCCGCATGTGCTATTGTCGCAGGTACGTTTGTGAACGGAAAGTTCAAATCCACTGTGGTGCATACACAGACACTCGGGGATAGTACCGCACAATTGGCCGAGTTGCGTGCATTGGTGCTTGCTCTTGAGTTCGTAAATCCTGATGTGACCACTTTAATTGTGTGCGATTCTTACTACTGTGTTCAATCATACAACGACAATCTGTTCTTTTGGTCGCAAAATGACTATAGAGACGCTAAAGGCAACACAATCAAGCATAAAATGCTTTGGGTTAGAGTGGCAGAATTACAAAGACGTCTGCCACTCACACAGGTGGTACACACCCTAGGCCATCAGCGAGTGGGCGCACACGCTGTTGGTAACAGTCTGGCGGATGAAGCTGCCAGATCAGCAGTACTCACGTGTTCAGTAGCAGCAGTTACTAGATCCATGTCTAAAATAGACACTGATATCTTGGCAGCTATTGCTGCAACAAAAGAAGGAATGAATTACCCTAGAGGTTTCCCTTCTAAATATTCTTACCAAATAGGTCCCGATCAGGCTCCTTATGTAACAATACCTGACGTTGGTGATCGGCTGATCCCCAACGCGGACCGCAGACTTTCCTTAATGGCAGCGGCACACGAAGGCATGGCTTCGGCTCATGCTGGTGTGTCTGCAACAATCTCCATTTTGCAGCAGCGTTACTGGTGGCGTGGGTTGTATAAAGACACCCGTACTTATGTGCTTTCCTGTGACGTTTGTCAACAGATTAAGCCTTCCACGGTTACACGACCACCTCAGACCTCGCTCTGCATTTCTAACAGACCCTTTGGGTGTGTTTACCTGGATCACTGCGGTCCCTTTTCTTCAGACACTGCCTATAAATATATCTTAGTGGCAGTGGACTCGTGCACACGTTTCATCTGGGTCTGGCCACAACGGAGTGCTGACGCTCGAAATGTCATAAGGGATTTGCGAGTCTTTGTGGGAATTTTCGCATGCGGCACCTTCCATTCTGACCAAGGTCCGGCGTTTGCCTCTAAGGCTTACAAGGACGCAATGGGCTCCTTAGGGGTGCGGGTGAAATTTTCGTCTCCGTATAGGCCTGAGGGCAACTCTATCGTTGAACGAATGAACCGTGACTTAAAGCAATCCTTGACAGCTAGAGTTATAGGTACTGGCAGGAACTGGCTGGCCCACTTGTATACTGTTCAGCGTGCACTTAATAATCTCCCTAGAAGGCCTCTGGGTGGGCGGACCCCTTACGAAATGCTCTTTGGCATACGAATGTTTGTGCCTGACCTTGATGGTCTAGACATGGCGGCGCAATCCGCCAAGTTTGATGTAGATAACCATTCTACTATGTTACAGGACTTACAAGAAGCCCGAGACAAACTTGCAATTGCACATTTGCCTTCAGCCACAGACCCTGCTCTGCAGATTCCGGTTGCCGGCTGGCTTCCGAAGATTGGCGACCTGGTACGAGAGAAGGTGGAGAACAAAAAAGAATTCGGCCCCTCTTTTCGTGCACCGGTTCCAGTCCTGGGCTTGAAGGGAACACGTACAGTCATCTTACCACCGCTTCCCGGTCGCAAGGAAAACAGATACATCTCAGTAGAAAATGTCAAGCTACAACATCTGGCCGATCCTGAATAGTGTCACACCAGCGGTCTCTTGTCCTGCCATTTATCGGACATGTATCCGCGGCACGCCTGCACGAACAGTCACTGATGTTACCATGGAGATGGTCGATTTGCCTGAAAATATATTTGAACCCCCTGCATCCCCCTGCATTGATGAGGACGAATATACTTATCCCGCCACAGAGTCGGTGGCACACCAACCAACAACGCCACTGAGCCCGACACGTTATTCCTTTGACTCGGATTCCAACTCATCAAAGGCCCCGTCCAAGTTTAGTCTTTTTGTATCATGGTTTAGAGACAATTTTTTGATTCCACCTTGGACATATATTTGGATGGTACTTTTCTTGGTTTTTTTGTTCATGTCCATTGGCTTTGTCACGGTGTTTTTTCTACTCATCAATGGTCACTATTTACCTGAACGCTCTGCTGTGAACAGTGTGGCTGGGACTTTGGCTCCACATTCCTCTTCACACATCATGAAGCGTGACCACACATTTGTGAACATTTCAGCGTTTCCAGTTGCAGATGGCATCGTATGGGATGCGGTAAACTTTCAAATCCATGGCCCGACGGAAATTATTAATGTACCAAATGTCCTTCGAGTCTCGATGGGTGATGTAGTAAAAAGTAATATTCATTCTGATGATTGGGATGTGCATGCCGTTGAAGCATTGTTTGCTGATTTAAAATATTATGCTTCCTTTAATGCTGAGGACTTGTATATGAATTCTGCGAATTATGCCGATTTGTATTGCTACCAGCATTGGGGCAATCATTTTCTCCACAAACCGAGTGCACTACGTAGCCCTGTTACTTACACCCAATGGGAACATTGTCCAAACCCCATACCAGGTAGTTCCCAGACTCTTCGAAATAAATTCACCTATTTTACTGATTTCAATCGATCGAACCCTGGGTCCTATTATTTTAAATTAAGAACCCCATTGACTCAAAAAATAATGTTGACCCACACTAAATTACTTTATTCGGGTTCCTTTTTGAGCGCCTTGGCGGTGGGTGGTTATGAGTATTGGAAAGACACAGTAGATTTAAAATCAATCTGGGGTTCGAAGCCATGGCAGGTGCAAGGCACTGAGGCGTTGCACCGCGCTTGCCTTATCCCAGCCCAAATTATGTTTTTGAATGCTTCCATTTATCAGACCACGTGTTGGGGGTTGTCTTCCGTTAAACAACTAAACGCGCCAGCCATCCCATTCTTGTCGAGTTCGCCAAATGACAGTTTACGATTTAATATGTCCCTTTTACAGTTACAGGCTCAGTTCCAAAATAATTCTTTTAACGTTTCTGCACTGATACAGTCACCCTGGTTGGCATGGCCCATATCATCGAATGCGTGCCAGCTGCGTTTCCATGGCACCGTTCCTGGCTACATACAGGACAAGCCTGATCCAAGGTTTACTGAAACTCGTACTGTTACCACGTATTCAGTTGGTAAATTATGTAAACAATGGCTACAACATTCGTCTTTAGACTCTGTTAAGAAACATTTGTCCCTCCTTTCAGGCACTATTGATTTGTCCGACTTTATCTTGGGACCTCGTGGTCCCCGACCGAAGAGATTCATTTATGAAGCGTATAATGAACTCTGGAAGCTGTCACAAATGGAAGCTGCTTCCCGCCTTAGGGAAATAGACCAAGCAAATTTGGAAAAGGTGCTTGCTGTTGTTGACAATAGTATAAATACCCTGTCTTCCCGCATTTACACATTAGAGAATATTGTATCCTCTGTTGTTGATATTGTGCAAGATGATGTCTCTATGTTGTATCATGGTCAGAATCAATTGCGTTCAGTGATGCAGTTTGCCTGGACTTTGCAAACCCTTAAGTTAGGTAAAGTTCCTTGGAATTTGTTAAACACCACTGCCCTTTTTCTGCCTTTTAATTTGACTGACAAACAGCAGTTCATGTCCATGAAAGATGCATCTTACACTTTGTTACATATCGAGAAAGTGGATCCTTTACCATTCTCTGTAGCGGAACTAGATTCTGCGGTGTGGCTAGTTCATGGGGTTATAGCTTTACCTTTTTCCCTGTTTGAATTTAGCTCGTGTATGAAACATTATCCTGTGGGCCGTTTCCAGCCTTTGGGTAGTGCTTTCCTGCATGAACTTTGGTCCTTGCCTTTCATGTATAAATGCCTTAGAGACGGCAAGGAAGTGTTTCTCACGGGGGAGTCTTGTGATTCAACTGTGGGTCATTCGCTTATTTGTAAACATATTAAATTGCACGGGGCTTGTAGTGTTTCAGTTCCGAATCTGGCATGTGTGCTAAAGGGTATTCCTGCTCCTGCTATTTCTCCTACTTTTACTTTGCTTACTAACGGTAGCTATTTGCTTTTAAATAATGAAGACTGTTGTGGCCTACAAGCTGGCATTCCGTATATTGTTACGGTCTCACACAGAGTTGTCTGCTGCAAGAATGTGCTTTTTCCTCCCCCTCACGACATCGTTGATAACTCTATTTGGCCTTCCATTCCTACCATGGAGGCAGATTTCAATAAGTTGAGCAGAATAAAGGCCCTATTATTGAATAAGGAGGTTATGCTCACATCCGCCCGGGAGACATTCATTCTCCAGGTGGCTAGTACCCACAGTGAAATACAGGCCCTTTTGAACACTGACCTCCCCCAACATTTTGGGGAGTTGATTCATCGTATTTTTAATGCATCAAACACCGAGGGTCTGGTGCACTTTTTTAAACTTGTGGGGTCTGGCCTGGTGTCCACCTTCCAAACTATTTTCGGTGTGATACCGGCATTCATACATTCTATTTTTTCTAGCGTCTTTGGTGGCTTCCCATTAATCCTCGCTTTGGCGGCTGGTGTCTTGCTGTTGGTCTGTTTTCTGCGCAATGGCTGCACACCACTGGGCCCTTCTCGATCCCGAACGCCTCCAACTGCTCCGTGAGCGACTTCTGGTTGGCTTCGATGTTCTGCCCTTGGCAACTATCAGTGTGTCCTACACCCTTTCCTTTCGCTTTGCGTATTTCACTTGCGTGCAACCTGTGATGTCTTGCATCCGGTGTCCGTTCACATGGACCATGGATTATTGCCTCTCCAATTCGTCATTGTCTGTTCCGGATTTTGTCCAGTTGGTGGGTCCCTTAGAGGCCCATGAACGGGACTGTTCCGCTGCTGGCTTTATGATGCGTGCGGCTGCACTGGGGATTTTGGCACAATGGGATATCTGGGCGGCTGCTCAGAATCTCCTACAACAAAGTTATATTGAATATCACGCAAGCTGTCCCGCATTGCTTCTAGATGCTCCATCCTCTGAGGAACATTCATGCAGCTTTGATCTGTTGGACTGGATGGCGTCTACGTTCTTTGACGATTCCAATGATGTCCTCTTGGACGGTATAGCTTTTTTCTGCTTTTCCACGTTTTTGGATTAATTTGCCGTTCACTGTCGGTGGATTGCCTCGTTTCTGCTCAGGTGTTTGGAACTCTGTCTGCATTTTCGATGGACTGTCCAGGGGAGGGTGTCTTGTGGCTCATGGCCTGCCTGGCTACGTTGGCGCAGGCCTGGCTGCCATGATGACTTTTTGCGCACGTTACTCTTAAACTGTTGTTCTGTCGCCCTCTGCTACTGCCAAGTTATTTTACAACTGTCTGCATTTTCTGTTTCTCACCTTTTCTCCTATTCCCTTTTGGGCTCAGTCTGAACAACAGTTACAAGGTCGAATAACAAATCCCTGGTTCCTACTGATTTGGCCCGTCCCTCGCACCTAGACATAACACCATGTACAGCTGCCATTGAGAAAATAGTGTGCTTTTAATAATGCGGTCGCCTGCTCTAGAGAGCACTTGGAGACGAACTTTCCAGAGAGAAGAGCTGTGATTGTATGCTGATGTAGTTTTGCATCTAGAGACTGAGGTATGGGGGTTCGCTAGTCAAAGCCCAAAGGTCTTCTATTATCATAATAAACTGGCTTCCAGCACGGGGAGGGTGGTAATGTTAGTTAGACATATATCCACTGCTTTATGAGATGCTTTCCCCGTTCGTATTCTATGGAGTAGTAACTATGCTGATTATATTATTCATATGTATTATGCTATTAGTACTGACACGTGTACTGTATCTTAGAGCACGTAAGTTGAAATAAATATATTGAACTATACAGTGTCTCTTCTTACGCATGTTGTGGACAGGTACGAGTGTGACGAAAGAGTGTTCTTGCCTCTGCAAGTCCTGAGTGAGAGAGAGATACCGTGTTCTAGGTTGTCTAATCATTGGTACATTAGTGCTAATGGGACGCTAAGGCTAGTTGGGTTGGGGTTTTGGGTGCTAAGGTCTATAGTTGGCTCACCACTATATTCCAAGGTCCTAATATCCTGTGCATAGCTCTGTATGTGCAGAAACCTTATGACACTCCAAGCGGTCCGTCTGGTTACCCTGCAAAATCGCGTGGTACTAGCGGACCGTGGAGGAGCATGCCGCATCATCGGTGCCAGCTGCTGTGTATACATTCCTGATAATTCACCTTCTGTCTATGAAGCAATCGAACATCTCCATAGACTATCTTCAGAAATTCATCAAGGATCAGAGACCTGGACAGTTGGAAGTTGGCTTTGGGGCATCTTAAAGGAGTGGGGTTGGAAAATATCAATGATTCTCTTGGTCCCAGTATTGACAATATGTGGTTGTTGTTTGGGTATACACTGTATACCACCTTTGTGTTCTCTTTGCATAACTACCTTACACCCTAAGACTATGGACACTCAGCTAACAAAAATAAGAGTGATGTATGATCAAGAGATACAGGACATTATGGAGATCGAAATAGACTGACAAGCTGGCTAGTTATGTTCAAAGGGGCCACTGTTAAAAGCAAAATGACAATTATGAACATTACCTGCGCCATCTTGTCTGGTGGAATTCTATGTGCACATAAGTTGCAGTCATTTTGATCTATCACAGCCATTTGTACTCTGTTGGTCACCTTTGTTTCACCCTGCCCTTACTAGCATCCCTCTGACCGACCTGGTACTGTGCTGGGGCCTATAAACTCTATTGCCACAACAAACCTCAGCGCCACTTGCTGCCACAAACTCGTTTTCCTCTCATCCCTGTTTTCAGACAAGCCTTTGGACGCTCTACCCTTCACTACACCTAGTTACACAAACAGGTTCCAAACACCAAAAAGACTCTTGCAAAATGATTTATTGCACTGCAAACAGCAAGACTTGTTGTTACCAACAATGGGACCTGTTTTTATCAACAGAACGGACTCTTAGATCTGACCCGGTCTCACATGTTTTAGACCCTGAAGCAAGGTCCAGCTGCAAGATAAGATTGTCTGTTTGACCTGGGTGGGAAGAGAGTTACTGTTGGGCTTGTGTGACAACTTGCCCGGGGCGGGGACCCCAGGCTTTTGTAACCATGTTGATCAAACAAATGCATTGTGTCAAACCTGTATAAAAGGAAGAGCCAAGGGAGTTGTCAGCAGAACACTTCCCTCAGACAACCCGGTGTCTCAGTTGACGTGATCTCCTCATGAGAAATAAACCATTTTCTTCTCTTCCAGTTTCCAGCGCTTGCCTCATTATTTTGATAGCGAACCCAAAGTGAATTAGAGGTGGAACCCTGCACCGGGCAGCATTGAGGGTCTTAGAAGACTCGCTGCCTTTCACACCTCTTTTGACTCAGACAGTTGATCCCTTGACTAGTATTTGCTGCAGAATGTGCGGCTGAAGTCTCACAAGCAGCCCTGTGGGGGAAGAAACTCTCCGACTAGGGCTGATGTTTTTGATCAGGGTGAGTAGGGATAGTCTGTCACTAGAATCCATGTCTCTTGCAGAGTAACTTGAGTGGGGGCGTGAACTGCGCAGAGGTGTGAGTGTTAAGTACCAAAACCTCTTAACAAACCCAGTGTCAGGGAATAAGCGATTGTCTTTTAGGCCATGTGCCAGTCTGTATTATCTGGAAACTATTGTGCAATAAAGTCAGTAGCGTGAAGACTAAAGACAAGCAGAAAAATGTATTCCATTTACAATTAGTGCAAGTAAAACAAGAAATAAGTTATGAAAAGGCTCACGTCGCTCAAAGTTAAGGCATCCTGTCATGTACTTGCCATTGTGTACCGGGCTTTCTCCTGTGCCCCTCTGCAGAGGTTGCTGCTGCCATCTGTCATACTTTGAAAGGTGGAATTGTTTCCTTTCTCCCATTGTCGCCTTAGTACAACCCCTCCGCGACCAAAAATCAAACGCTATGAAACAGCAAGGGCTTCAGTTGAGAGAGAGAAAATAAACAGAGAAGAGTGTGTGTGGGAGGGGGAAAACAAACGGGCAAGGGGGGAGTGAAGAAACAGAATGTTGTTATATTCCATATAGGTACCATAATATAGGCCCCGGTAACTTCATTACCCTTCACCTATATTCTTCCCTACATTACACTTGTCACGGTTTACATGGACTGACCTTTTACCTAGATACGACACTGCATTCAGAACACGGGTTTTCCCTAGTTCGAAATCTCATACATTATGCATGAGGATTCTTGGAAGCACAGCAGGACTACCATCTCCTGTATAAAATCTATGTACAAAGTTCATGCCCAACGTCATCCTTAGGCCGACACAGTAATACAGCGAGGTAGGACCCCTGAGGAGACCTATGGGTATATATACATCACATCTTGCTAAGATAGAACAGAGGAGACTGAGACTTCCCGGCCGACACACTGACCAGAGACTCTGAGGTTCCTGCATGC
The DNA here is from genome assembly GCA_963921515.1 of Calotriton arnoldi. Classification (NCBI taxonomy): domain Eukaryota; kingdom Metazoa; phylum Chordata; class Amphibia; order Caudata; family Salamandridae; genus Calotriton; species Calotriton arnoldi. The sequence goes on along the minus strand of CAWUFW010002803.1, from coordinate 730,164 downwards.
AGACACTCCAGCTCGCAGTGGTCTAACATCCCTCGCGGGGTGTCCAACTCAAGACCAGGACGGGGTCCCACAGTCTCTCACTTCAGGTAATGGGGTTGGCTAAATCTTAGAGGGATTCTTGGCTTAACACCTACATACATGCTAGGTACACTTAGGTACATCTAGTTAGGGAGGCATCGTAGGAGTACGCATCTTTTTATCATGTGTTTTATATACTCTAATGTATTCATGATTATTGCAAGATGGTAGAGCTATACCATCCATTCACCTTTATAGTACTGCTAATCATTTATATCTTATACTGTCTAACGGTTGTTGCAGCTCATTTATTTTACACCAGAATAACAACTGTTCAATAAATGCTTATTGAAAAACCCCCAGCCTGTTTATTCGGTGTATCTCTCTGAGACAGACTAAGTAAGCACGAGTGACTGAGCGAAAGGTGATATATTGTTTCCAGGGTCCTGAGGGATCAGGGTTGTCATGTTCGATGGTTGCCAGGAACAATTCTCTCCTTGGTAAGAGGAGATTCTAGTGGCACTGTGAGCTAGTTGGTACAAAAGGGCCAACATACCCGGTGGGGGGGTTCAGAGTCAGTCTGACACCAATCCTACAGTGTATGTTGTCTAAACGCGCAGATCCTGTATACTTTTTATAGGAACTACAGGACATGGCGCCGCCAATTTTGGTTGGGTACTTATTTAACAGTAGAAACTAAGTAGTTCAGTCGTGCTAGTCTCAGAGACCACTACTCACAAATCCCCAGAGACGTCTGGAGTGGGAGCGCACAAACTCCGCCACAGCTGAGTAGGCGAAAAATCCTATTTATTAGCTGTTGGTTAATCAAGCTTGAAGGACACAGTGTTCCTAAAAATTGTGCAAAACACCTTATCTTAGTTCCCTTGAAAAGTTATTTTGTGTTCTAAACACAATGACTACTGAGGTCTTAGACCCACTAAACCAGCCATTGCCGCTCTCTGAAGACGAGGAAGATGCAAACGCAATACATATTGCGGCAAACATTAGAAACGCAGTCACCCTGAAACTGCTTGCGCATGGTTTAACACCTAGGGGTGGCGTAGTAGCTTTCGTGATTGAGGCACACAAATTATACAGAACAGAGGTATTTTATTTGTGGGTTACATTCCCAGCAGCAAATGCAAGAACAAAAACATTTCATTACTACACAGAAGATGAACCACCAGTGGAATATTTTCCGTATGAGGACATTGAGGTTCCGCTCACATACCAGGAACATTTACACTGGTTTAAAGCCGCCCTACCCCATATAAGAAGAAGAGTAAGACTCAGCCCACTCGGAAGAGAGGGAGCAACATGGCCAATATTAGCAGCCTACACACCACATCCTGACATCGAAACAATGCCAGGACCAGACTTACTCATACTTCACAAAGAATTAATAACTCTTTACAGAAACATGACGCAATTCGTCATGAGGACTCTTACAGTCCAGACAGCGATGGTAACAACAAATACAGCTCACGTTCAAAACACAGCAACTAAGATTACACCACAAACGTTACACGCAGTAATAGGTAAAATGCCCGCAAAACGTGAACAAATGCCATTCTGGGTAGCTCAGAAAATAACACAGTTAGAAGCAGTATTTCCGAATACTAGCCCTTATGAGAAACACAGAATGCTGACAATCTGCTTGCCCATGGGGATAACGCCACAGATAGAGGATTGTACCTCTTGGGGTACAGTTTTCGCTGCCATATATACCAGAACTCATGGTATACCGTCCTTAGCAGTAATACCAGATGTATTAAGACAAATACAAAATGAGTACGGAGCAGAGCCTGCTCTGAAATTAGGGATGAAATTACTAGATAATTATGCCCAGGTATCAGCCATAATATTAGCAAATATTAAAGGGGAGGCAGCATCAGTGTCTATCCACCAGCGCCTAAGGGAGTTCAGTGCTTTACAACAGGAGCATGAACTACCTAAAATAATTGAAACTGCATATGCAGAATTAGGCAGGGACAGTTTGGGTGGAAAAGCATTAAAACCACAACTGATGGGTAATACCGAAAAGGAGACCATCAAGCAGACACCTGCTTCATCAAAAAAGAAGTGGGACAATAACAAAAAACAAAAAGTTAAAGAAAACAGATCTCAATCCAGAGGTAGATCTCCACAGGAGCCCTCCGAAAAGAGGTATAACCTTAGGAATAGGGACAATATTAGAAAACCTGACAGGTATCAGGATACTGATACACGTTCCTCTCGTTCCTTTCAGGGTTCAACGAAAGACTCAGAGAGGGAAGGACAGTCAGACAGACAAGAAAAGCGTACAAGGTCCAGAGACAAGCAGCACGCTCAAGAATATACTTCCAAAAAAGAAGATAAACCAAAACAAAAGCCACAGTTCAAGAAAAAGAAGTTTGCAGGTCTAAAGATCAGACATGCCCAGAATTCTGAGGGCTCGACTACTGAACGGGGAATGGGCTCTGACGATGCTAGACAGTGCGGCAGAAGTAACAATAGCTCGCCAGAACATGATGGAATTTCTGGTGACAGCGGACTTGAATGATTATATCACGGTGGAAACACCTGAAACTAGGGTAAGTGTCCCACACAAATTGTATGAAATAACACTCCAAATGGAGGGGGACAAATGCAGGACAGTTAGAGGTCTCTTTTGGGAGAACCTAACGTTTGGCTATGACATTTTGTTAGCTGAACAAGATTGGCCGCCAGCATTCGTCATGGATTGCCCTAGGGAAGAAACAGTAATTTTACCAGCATTCTCCGACCATGTTCCCAAACATTTAAAATATACATATGCGCAGGAGTGGGCGGTAGCCCAAGCTTCGGCCTTATACAAAAACCATGTTGGATGGGATGAGGATTCAACCCACCACATAATTCCATTGAAAAATACTCCGACTGCCCAAAGGCAGTATCCAATAAAGCAAGAAGCTAACAAACAGGTCAGGGAGATCTTAGATCAACTTGAATACCAAAGAGAGATTGAAACATGCACCTCTCAAATGAATAACCTTTTGTTTCCCGTATCAAAACCAGACAATTCATACCGTCTAGTTTTGGATTACAGACATTTAAACACTTGCACTAAAACATTTGCAGTACAAAATGCACACAGTGCCGCATTAATGAATGACATTGTGCGGAAAAAATACAAAACCACACTAGATATCTCAAATGGATTTTTCTGCCAGAATATAGCGCCTGAGAGCAGATATCTGACAGCATTCTCAGCGCTAGGGTCCCAGCATCAATTTTGTCGACTCCTCCAGGGGTATAAGCAGCCCGGGGTTATTTTCGGCTAGGGTAACTGAATTACTTCAAAATCTAGATGAGGAGGCATTGTCCTACATAGATGATATTTATCTAACGGATGATGACCTGGAGGAACACTTGAACAGAGTAAACACCATAATTTTGGGATTTGCCTCTGAGGGTTACAAATTCAACTTAAAAAAATCGAAGATTGCCCACCTTAATGTCCTTTTTCTAGGATATGAGCTTTCAAGTGAAGGGAAAAGCCTAGCAGCTACTTTTTGGGGAAAATGTGCGCTGCTCCAACCTCCAAAAACATTAAAAAAATTTACAATCAATCCTGGAATTCCTGAACTTTGGCAGAACATACATTTTATATTACGCAGAAAGAGTAAAACCTTTCTATGATTTAATAAAACCTGATTTCTCAGTCAGATAATGGACACAGGAACACACTGATATCCTTTGTTCTTTACAAGCTGACATGATAGCTTCAAAACACTTACAGACACGCGTAAATGCACGCAACCTGGTGATCCGTATAGTTGCGGGTCAATCTGGGTACACCTATCTAACATATAATGAAGGTGAGACAGTACCAATAGCGTACAAATCACATTTGTACACAAATGCTGAGATGCGCTTTGCATCAACAGAAAAAATTCTAACAGCAGTACAGACTGCTGTAGTAAGAGAAAGAGCTCTGGCTCAAGGGAAGCGTATAATAGTCGTTACCCCAGTTCCAGCCTTAGAGGCTGCGACAAAGGCAAGCGTTCCCAATGCTAAAGCCTTACATCCAAGATGGATACAATGGGCTAATTCTCTCACTGCAACAGATGTAGAATACAGGTACGACCCAAATCTAAAAACACAAGCATTTCTGCAATACGAACAAGAATATCCTCTACCAAATGAAATAATGCCTCTAGATCAGTATGAATATATAATTTACACTGACGGTTCTGCTCAACCGGCCATAGGAAGTAAACAGCAATACAGCGCAGCGTGTGCTATCGTTAAAGGTCGCATGCAGGATGGAAAGTTTCATCCGAGTTGTACAAAAACACAGTCTCTAGGAGACTGCACGGCACAGCTAGCAGAACTAAAAGCACTAATACTGGCACTGGTAAATACGGATCGAGAATTCCCAACACTAATCGTCTGTGATTCCTTTTACTGTGTACAGTCATATAATGAATATTTACATCACTGGGGACAAAACGGGTTTAAAGATGCAAAAGGTGGCACAGTTAAGCACAAAATGCTACGGGAACAGGTAGTGGAGTTGAAAAACGAACTACCAAGGTCTCACATGATACATACACTGAGTCATCAATGTGATGGCGTTCACGTTGAAGGGAATTCATTGGCTGATGAAGCCGCAAAGGGGGCTGTACGCACGGCTTCCGTAGCTGCAATCACTCATTCAAAAACGAGAATAGACGGTGAGATAATGGTTGCAATTATTGCCACACGCAATAACTCAGCAGTACCGAAAAGGTTTCCACTCAAATACTCCTACAAGTTAGATGCAAACAATGTTCCATTTGCTCAAATTCCTGGAGTGGGGGATAGAGTAATACCAAATATGGATCGTAGGTTAGGATTAATTCTAGCAGCACACTAGGGTATAGGGTCTGCACCTGCAGGAGTTACAGCAACTGTCTCTCTATTGAAACAGCGCTATTGGTGGCCAGGATTAAGAAAGCAAACTAAGGACTACGTCTTGAAATGCGACATCTGTCAGCAGATGAAAGGCTCCACAGTAACACGTCCAGCGCAGACACCATTACTAATATCAGACAAACCACTGGCGTGTGTCTATTTGGACCACTGCGGCCCCTTACAATCTGATGGGGCTTACAAGTATATCATGGTTGCAGTGGATTCCTGCTCTAGGTTCCTATGGGTGTGGCCCCAGCGCTCGGCTGACGCTCAAACTGTTAGAAAAGATTTGCAAGTCTTTATAGGGACATACGCAATTGGCACATTACATTCTGACCGTGGCCCCGCGTTTAGCTCTAGGGCTTACAAGGAAGCCATGGGAAGTTTGGGTGTAGCATTGCGGTACTCCTCTCCGTACCATCCCGAGGGAAATTCGGTTGTGGAGAGGAAAAACCGGGACTTAAAGCAGTCTTTAACAGCTAGAGTATTAGGCTCGGGTGGAAATTGGGTAAAACATCTGTATGGAGTTCAAAGGGCATTAAATAATCAGCCAAGAAGTTCTCTAGGGGGTGTCACTCCTTATGAGGTCCTATTTGGGACGAGAATGTGGGTACCTGATCTTGATTGTGAAGGCACAGTGGCGGATGAAAAACCTTTTGACATCCATAAACGTTTGGCTGTTTTACAGGACCTGAATGAATCCAGGGCACTACAGAGTAATGTCCAGGTGAAAAGGACCGCCACTGGGGAAGCAAAAAGTGTCACGGCAAGACCTGTCTGGATCCCTAAAATTGGGGATCTGGTCAGAGAGAAAATAGCGGTCAAAAAAGAATTTGGGCCATCATACAGAAAGCCTGTACCTGTCCTGGCAGTTGAAGGAACAAGAACAGTACTTCTGCCACCTCTTGCTGGTAAAAAGGAGAAAAGATTTGTCTCAATAGACCTGATCAAACCACACTATGTGGCCGATACTGAGTAGTAGGCAGCGTGGACTCCGGAGTAACAGACACCCTCCTCTCACAACTATACAAGAAGTTCAAACAGAAAGACTCATCACGTTTGAAGGGTCACCTGCACGGAATGATGGACTAAGCAACAATACAATGGAACTAGTTCCTCTTGAAACTGAACTTCAAAACGAGAATACAACTGAAAGACAAATTTCAGTTCGACCAAACACGGATATCTACGTCAACATGCCCCAACAAGAGCAAGCTACAGTTTCCACAAAACCAGCGGAGTTACTGAAAATTGATCGAACTGCATCTGGCTATTTCATTGACTTTGATACCTTTTCATTGGATCCAAGTGAACCTGAAACGATGCCAGCCCAAAAATCTCGTCTACAGCGACTCAAAGATTTTCTGAACTTTCTTAAAAAGACTTACCTGGTATCACCTTGGGTGGAACTCTGGGTAACTACCGGGATACTTTTCTTTCTTTTCTGGATAGGCCTAGTAACTGTCTTTAGTATGCTTATTAGTGGAACTTATCTTCGAGAAAGCTCTGCAGCACAAAAAGTGAATGTGATTCTGAAACCGCATCTATCATCACATCGTGAAAAAAGAGACCTATCATCAGTGAACATTACAGCAGTTCCTATACCTGATGGTATAGTGTGGGACAAGGTTGATTACGATATATTTGGCCCGACCGAACTTTTAAAAATACCACATTTATTTAAAATTTCATTGAGTGATATCATTACCTCCAGTACATTTTCCGATGATTGGGATTATGAAACTGTAAATAATATGTTGTCTGATTTAGAAAAATCTGCTGCATTTTCTAATAATGAAATGTTGGAAGACACATCAGACTTTGAAAAAATGTATTGCTATCAACATTATGGTCATCTCTTTCTGCATAAATCTGCTAATCCCAGAAATGTTTTCACATACCACCAATGGGAACATTGCCTGACACCGCCGAAAAGCAGTTCAAAAACATTTGCACAGAAATTTTCGTATTTTTCAGGGTTTAACACATCAGACCCAGCCTCATATTATTATAAGGTTGCACCAACACCAGCACGGAAAAATATGTTGACAAACACCAAACAGATTTATTTTGCTTCCTTTATTGCCCAGTTGTCTGAACAAGGTTTTGACTTTTGGAAAGACACCATAGACTTAAAATCTGTCTGGTTTGCTAGAGACTGGCAGGTCCAGGGAACAGAGGCACTATTTAGAGCATGCCTTATTCCTCAGCAAATAATGTTTTTGAATGAAACGGTGCAACAAACAACCTGTCTTGGACTAGCCAAAAACAAAGATTTGAATACACCTCGAGTGCCAGCACCATCACACACTGAGGGTAACACAACATCACAGGAAGAGGTTACACTAGATGCCATCATGCAATACAATAGATCAGACCCCGATTGGAAGGGATGGTTGATTTGGCCCACAGACACCAATAGCTGTCACGAAAAATTCTTGGGTAAAACTAAAGGATTTAGTATCAATAGGCCAGATCCACGCCATGTACAGAGACAACACCCAGGGGTAGTGACATCATACAGTGTTGGGAAGTTATGCCTCGATTGGCTAAAGACCTCAACACTCACACATGTGAAACAACACTTATCCTTACTTACAGAGGATGTGGACCTACGGGATTTTTTATTGGGCCCTAGGAAGCCACGTCAGAAACGTTTCTATTATGCTGTCTACAATGAGATTCGGAAAATATCACAAGAGGCCGCAGAAAGAATACGAGAAATAGATCGTATAAATCTAGAGAAGGCTCTAGCAGTGGTCGACAATGGGTTAACGACACTAACTTCCAGGATATATTCTCCAGGCAACATTGTATCTTCTGCTATTGATGTACTAGAACAGGATCTGTCCATATTACAACACGGGCAATCACAATTGCGTTCTATTATGTTATTAAGCTGGACGCTGCAATCTTTGCACGCCGGCTATGTGCCTTGGCGTTTCATAAACAGTACGTCTCTGTTTTCTTCGTACAATCTGACAGAAAAACAGATAGAGATGGCACAAAGGGGAGCAAAATATACAATGCTGCGTATTGAAAAATTGGATAGATTAGCATTTACAGTGGCAGAGTCACCGTCCACGGAATGGTAAATCCATGGCCACATAACTCTTCCGCTCACTACTTTTCAGTTCCAATATTGCCTTGAACAAATGCAGGCAGGCAGATATGAAGAGATGGGTAGGGAATTCATTAAGGAATCCTGGGAATTACCGTACAGATTTTGATGCCGGAGTGGGGAAAAAGAAGTGTTTCTAAGCGGTACTAACTGCGAGAATACTTTAAGTGGATCACTTATATGCCAGGATATAATGCTTCATGGGGCCTGTAACGGTTCGGTAGCTAACTTATCCTGTCACTTAAAGGGTGCCCCAGCTGCCGTGATCACTCCAGTGTTCAGGCTACTTTCGAATGGGAGTTACTTGATGCTGAACGATCAAGGCTGCTGTGGGATGCTTCCGGGCATCGCATATCTGGTAACCGTGAGCTCCAGGGTTACTTGCTGTATGCAAGTATTGTTTCCACCAACACATACAGTCAGGGAGGTGCCGTTATGGCCTTCACTAAATGTTTCGTTAATACGGTTTGATGCTTATGGCAGGATGAAAGCTATGCTTATACAGAAATCTGTGCCCTTAACCTCCGCTCGAGAGACTTTTGATCTTCAAGTTGCAAGGTCTTCAGCAGAGATACAGGCGCTTATACGTACAAATTGCCCCTTCCATTTCGCAGAAATGGTAAATCGTATCTTTAACATGTCTGATACGACAGGCATCGTCCACCTATTTAAGACCATAGGTTCTGGACTATTAAGCACCTTTCAGACGGTCCTCGGAGTTATACCAAACTTTATACACTCCGTATTTGGAAGCATATTTGGAGGGCTGCCGCTGATCCTGTTTCTAATAGCAGGTATCCTGATTATCGTTTTTCTGCTATGCAATGGATGTCCCAGGCACCAAGGAGATGGAAACAGTACGTCTGGAGCGAAAATACCGTGATCGCATGGTACAACTACTAGGTACACCTCGCCTAAGGGAACTAAGTGCTTCTTGGTTCTTGTCATTTAGACCAGTCTGGATGGACTGCATCTTACCTATCCTCCGATGTCTGTTTTGCGGAGAAGAATGCGTGTTAGATCTCTGTCTGACACTCCCAACATGTGCGCAACCGGACGTTGATGCTTTACTGGACCCGATTACGGTCCATGTTCTGCAGTGTCCCCAGCATATTCCCATGTTGATGGCGGCATTTCTAGAGCCACCACAGGTAGTATCTGCTCCTGTTGGTATGGACACCGGCTCCTCCTCTGACACCCAGGCCTTGGATGGTGCACAGGCTGCCCCGGCACCGGCTGTGGACAGTGCGGAAGATCATCTGTGCTCAATTGACATAATCTGTGAGGTGTTACAGGGACCGTCGACTGCGGAGGCAAGCAACGAAAATGTTGCGTCTATCAGCCAGGACACATAAGCATTTGACTCATTTGGGCCGTCGTGTGCTGGAAAAATCTTTTTGGGGGAAAACAAACGGAGAATTAGAACTCCATATCAAAATTGACATTCCTTTTGAGCATGTATGGCTTTCAAATGCTTGTAGTAGTTCTGACTATACCTACGGACATATTAGAGCTGTAGCTTAGGTGGCAATTTCAAATATTTTTCTTTTTAACACTTTTTAGAACCACTTTTTAACAATTTTTAAAATGATGTTTTTTTTATCACACCGAGAAACTAATGTTTTAACTATTTGTGTACAAGTATCTAGTCCACCTAGCAGTACGGTTAGAATATAACTATGTCGTCCATTCGGAAGAGGAGTGGGTGTTATATTTCATATAGGTACCATAATATAGGCCCCGGTAACTTCATTACCCTTCATCTATATTCTTCCCTACATTACACTTGTCACGGTTTACAGGGACTGACCTTTTACCTAGATACGACACTGCATTCAGAACGCGGGTTTTCCCTAGTTCGAAATCTCATACATTATGCATGAGGATTCTTGGAAGCACAGCAGGACTACCATCTCCTGTATAAAATCTATGTACAAAGTTCATGCCCGACGTCATCCTTAGGCCGACACAGTAATACAGCGAGGTAGGACCCTGGGGAGACCTATAGGTATATATACATCACATCTTGCTAAAATAGAGCAGAGGAGACCGAGACTTCCCTGCCGACACACTGACCAGAGACGCTGAGGTTCCTGCATGCAGACACTCTAGCTCGCAGTGGTCCAACATCCCTCACGGGGTGTCCAACTCAAGACCAGGACGGGGTCCCACAGTCTCTCACTTCAGGTAATGGGGTTGACTAAATCCTAGAGGGATTCTTGGCTTAACACCTACATACATGCTAGGTACACTTAGGTACATCTAGTTAGGAGGCATCGTAGGAGTACGCATCTTTTAGCATGTGTTTTATATACTCTAATTATATATTCATGATTATTGCAAGATGGTAGAGCTATACCATCCATTCACCTTTATAGTACTGCTAATCATTTATATCTTATACTGTCTAACCGTTGTTGCAGCTCATTTATTTTACACCAGAATAACAACTGTTCAATAAATGCTTATTGAAAAACGCCCAGCCTGTTTATTCTGTGTATCTCTCTGAGACAGACTAAGTAATCACGAGTGACTGAGAGAAAGGTAGTATATTGTTTTCACGGTCCTGAGGGATCAGGGTTGTCATGTTCGATGGTTGCCAGGAACTATTCTCTCCTTGGTAAGAGGAGATTCTAGTGGCACTGTGAGCTAGTTGGTACAAAAAGGCCAACATACCCGGTGGGGGTGTTCAGAGTCAGTCTGACACCAATCCTACAGTGTATGTTGTCTAAACGCGCAGATCCTGTATACTTTTTATAGGAACTACACGACAATTTGGGTGGGTGGGGAGAAAGTAATCAAGAAATGATTTAAGAAAAGGCTCACTTCAGGTGAACATGTTTTGTTGCGAAATCACGTTCAATGCAATTTTGTAAAGCTGTTAAAATGACTTTCATAAACAATATGGTGCTATTTGATGTTACCTGAACTCTGGGTGAGCGTGTTCAAAACAAAAATCAAACAACAACACGGGAGAGGAAGAAAAGGCTGCATTCCTAATACACGGGCAGAAACTAAAGAAAAAAATTGTGTGCCGAAACTAACCTAAATGCACAGAAATGAAAGGCTACAAGTAATAGAGGCATACTTCATGGGAGGGAGCAACACACAAAAAGGAGGGACACAGAAGACAGATTAACCACATGGAAGCAAGCCTTTTCACAGGGCACGCCAAGTAACGAATCAAAAGTGTTGGACGGGCTGTAAGCCCACAGAGTGAAAACAGCATGTCTCGAAGAGACAGCGCATGCGCTGCCTAGGCGAGACCTAAAGAATGAGGTTCAAGTACTATTGGATAAAGGAAAATAATTCCAATAAACACTCAATGGATAATTACATTGTACTAAAAGTGAATGTAAGACAATTGATGAAAAGTTTCAACAGGAAAAGTCGATCTTAAAAGTATTGCCTCAAAATCCAGTGAAAAAACATAGGTAGTGACTCCAATGAAAATTTAAAAAGTAGCATAAAATAAAATCAGCGGGATATAAAGAGAGAACTGACAAAAGTTTCGTTTTTATATTGGGCATGCTCACAGACATAAAATCCACTCCAACACTTTCAGAAATCATACTTTTATGCACCTATACAAAGAGAGTAGTATACCTACGGATATCCATGCACACGCAAACCAACACACGAACCCATAGTGGCCAGCGCACAACTAGGCACCCATGCACATAGATTGCCAGACATTGCACACAGACCAATAGACATGTTATGCTGGTTTCTTGTGTAGCACTTTATGCCACTCCAATGTTTTCTTCAAAGCACTAGTGAAATGGAAACAGAAGATCATAGACAAAAAAAAGGGAATGGGAAGGGAGCCCGATGAATGCAATTATATTCCACAAAAAGAAGCAGTGATGAGTAATTGACTTTAGCAACTGGTCAGCAAGGAGGAAGCAGGAGAGGAAAGTAGGGACCCCTGGAGGAAAGGGGGAAGCAGGGGAGAGGGGAGAAGCAGGAGACGGGAGGAGGAAGAACTTAAGGGAGGAAGCCAACAATGTGAGGAATCAGGATACACACACTATTTGGAATGATCACCAACAGGGTACACTACAGGGCTCTCTGCATGTCCATTAGTCCATTCTAATTTTGACCTTAGTGGAACAATCACACAAATGAGGCACTGTGATTTCGTGCCTTCAAAGTTTTTTTGACATACCAAATCTCCAGGCCTAAACTTTATCTTCACAGATAACTGTTATCATATAAATTGGTTCTAATAAAGCAAACAAAGGCCACACCTCCTGAAATGTTTTCAAACTTTACATAAAAGGCAAATTCCAAACATCACGGTACCCAGTGTACACCGAGCGAGCAGCAATATGTTAGCTTATGTTTTTTTATTCCTGTCACCAAACCACCTAAACGTCTCCTTGCATTTGGCAACTAGATGGAAAAAAGCAAACTACACACACATTATTTTGAATACTTTTACTGTGCTAAGAATACATTTGGTAGTCTGGGGTTTTATTTTTATATTCAGCGATTTTAAATTAATTATATGCATTCCTGTTACAGTACCCACATTTACTGTGCTCATGGCAAGGGCTGGACACTGTGAAGGTCTGTTGAGCCCCCTTTTTTAATGCTCAGGGAAAGGGGAGCACCTGCACAGAATAGTAAACATGAAAGGTGTTGTGTCTCCTCAAGTAAGTCCCAATTAGGTAGGAAAAAGCAATCAAAGGGGAGGAAAAACCATTTTGGGAATCTTGTAGCTCTTCCCCTGACATCGGGGAAGGGAAGGGAGCCAGGAGTAATACCCAGAACCAGAATCCAGCAGAAGTTCCAACTGCTAGAATCAAAAATCAGAGAAAAAAATATTGCCAAAGGGGCAAACAATGCAATGAAAAATAGGGGAATTAATTTGTTGAAAGGCACCCATCACTTGGAAATGGTTTCTTACATATGATTCAAACAAAAACTAACATCACAGGAAAAGATTCTATTTCATCTCTGATTGGGAACCTCGGATAACAGCCTTTGGATAGACCACCATCTTGGGAAGGGCAGCTTATAAGAATTATCCACATCTCTTTCTTGGAATTCATGACGTAATTATGGCAAATGAAGAAAAAGCCCAAGTTTGACATCCTTTGGCTGACCACAAGCACAGAGACACCAGAACAATCCAGGGGCTGTATTACATAAAGTGCCCCGGGTGGCACAAAGGGCATTTGCGCCCGCTTTGCGAGCCCCCGGGGCCCTTTGGTATTACAGAAGGGGCCGCAGACGCTTGTGCGGCCTCTTCTGTAATACCAATAGCACTGGCACACATAAAGCGCTAGCGCTATCTTCAAGGGGGTGTTCCCTCATTTGCATGGGGGCATGCCCCAAGCAAAGGATGGAATTCCTTTGCCTCTGACATGAAAGCAAATGCCTCAATCGAAGTGCTCTTTTCAGAACTACACTTGGTTTTGGCCACTACACCAGCAATGTAATCAATGGGATCTGAATTAGAATGTTACAAAGCAGAACTTCGTTACTGGGTCATGACGCCTTATTCCCCTAATGCGTCTCCTGGTCCTCCTTCAGTCAGTGTGCCATATGCTCCTCATCTCCTTTTTCTGATACAGTGTCCAATTCTGTCAATTTCACCAGTTATTCCTCTGCCATCGCAACTCTTCCATGATACCCCTTTCCTACACCATGACCTATGCACATGCCTTTTCAACCATGTTCCCTCCCAGCCTATCTTGCTCCAAAATGGAAAATGTCATGCACTTAACTGTTCTTTTTTACATTCTTTTTTATCGATAAAAAAGAAATCAAGTAATACATGGCCCAGTATGCAGGTGTTAGTTAGTTCAAAGCGATACCAATTCATGCAAAATCGACCAATCGGATAGTGCAATGATGTAGGCACAACAGCTACTTCAAGGGTCCAATGGGGTGGTACAAATCCCAAGGAGGTATACCCCTGCACTCAAATGTATAGGAGCCCACGGTATGCCTTCGACGTGCCGCAAACTTTCTCAAACTTCTCCCTTCAAAGACGAACTACTCTGCTCCCTTGTACCAAACCATGCCTTTACTACATTGCTCAATCTGAGGAAGTGTCAGGGAACCACACAATTATGCAATATTTCTCCTGGGTATTACCAGTCCTAGGTTACAAAACAAACGCTGATATCTGGTACCTTCCTGGTCCCCCCATAAGCCAAGGATACAGAGTTGTCCCCCCGGGGTCAAGGGCAGGCCTGAACCTCCACAAGAGTCCTTATCCCTCCCTTCCAGTATGGCTGCAAGGCAGAACAGTCCCACAAGATGTGCAGAATGCACCTGTTTGAACACATTCCCAGAGACACTCATCGCTGTCAGCTCTTCCAATCTTAACCATCAGCACTCTAGCGTAATATATTCTATGTAGGACATTTAATCGAATAAGGTGGAACCCCACTTTGGTCGCTACCTCTCTGGGCCCCGGAAGAGCTTCCGTCCATTCTTCAACAGAGAGTTGTCCAAGATCCAGCTCCCACAATCTGCTCATTCCACCAGGGCATCTGGTAGGTTGTTTATGAGTTTCCTATATATTAGGGAGATCGCTTTGCATCTCAGGTACTTATCAAGCACTCTATCTTCCAGTGGGTTGGTGTCTGGTACTTGAGTTCCCTTCGGGACATCTGTAAGAGCATGCCTGAGACGTAGGTAACTGAAGGCCTCCCCCTCGGGCATCAGATACCCCTACCCGAGTGCTCGAAATTTCATGGCTGTACCCATCCATATGTCCCTTAAGGTACTAATTCCTATGATTTCTCCAGTATGCCATACAGGTTTTCACTGAGGAAACTCTTGGGGGGGGGAGTGATCTAGATTCTCAAATATCGAAATCCCCGCCTAAAGATCTGTAAGTTACCTCTCAGCTGCATGGATGGCTCCCAGACCATCAGTGGGTAGAGGACCGATTTGAACCAATTAATGCGCCACCTACTATACCTCCCGAAGATTTGTATCACTTGCATTACTCTGTCGATGGAGAGTTCCGGGTCAGAGACGTACATAACGATGTCATCTGTGCACAACGAGATTTTCTCCTCCCATTCCAGATCCCATTGCAAACCTCTTATCAGGGGATCACTTCTCACCAAGCATGCCCATGGCTCCATTGCTAGGGTAAAGAGCATAGGGAAGAGTGGACGGCCCTGCCTGGTGCCCCTATGAGGAGGAAATATAGCAGAGTACTCACCAATAACCTTAATACATGCCAAGGGATCTCGATAGAGCAGTTTCACCGACCCGAGTAGCTTAGACCCAGATTCATCATCTCCAGCACGCAGAACATGTAGGGCTACTCAAGATAATCAAAAGCGTTGGAGGTGTACAACGACATCAGCACCGTCAACAGTTTCAGCTAGGCAGTCAAACAAGCGCCGGAGGTTAAACCTGGTGCTCCTGCCGGGCATAAAGCCAGAATGATCAGGATGTACAAGGGTTGTTATAACTCGTGTCAAGCAAGTCACAAGTACTTTGGCCAAAATATTCGTATCAGCGTTCAAAAGAGAGATAAGTCTGCAGGAGCAGCACAAGTCAGCGGGTTTACCTGCATTATGGACAACTGCAATCATTGTTGAACGAGCCTCTCCTGCCATGTGGCCCTCATCCATCCCCGCTTCATACATTTTTAGGAGATATGCAGATGTCTTACTAGCCAGACATTTATAAATACCTCAATCAGTAGATCATTAGGCACAAGGGTCTTAAACATTCACCCGTTCCTGACCATTTCCCACGCTGTCACTTCTTCCACCATGTCCCATGCTTCACCTTCCCCAGCATATGCAACACTACTCCTTCCTACATTATATGACTGCCTGAAATGAGTCCCAATGTATCCAAAATGCTTCCCAATTTACCTTGCTTCTACCGTCCTTGTCCCACTGTGTATCAAACTCTCTCTCACCTCATTATGTCAAATGCTCCACCTGCCTCAAGAGTGTCCTTTGCAAGTCTTTGGCACTGAAGTTTCACGCTTCCCATTGTCATGCTTTTCTAATTTTTCTTAATATGCTTGTCATTTTTCCATTTTGTGTCATGCCATGCTTTAGCCTATCATGTCACCTAGTCTGACCATAGCCCCTGTAATATCTTGCCACCATGCACCCATTTTCCATGTTCTCTCCTCTTCCTTTTTCTAGACCCCATCTAACCAAGCTATGCTTATGCATATAGACTATACTGAAACATTTCAAAATGAGCAGGTTGAAGTACAAGGGTTTCTGGAACATGTTCCTTGGGTATACCAAAGACATCTAAGCTTTGAATATCTTTCTTGTAGACACCTAAGATAACAGAGGTTTATGGACCATATGTTCAATGTATTTTTTCTAAGTCTATTTGCCATCCTGTGGTTTTCCCTTGTGTTTGCTTTGTTCCTCTTGGTTTGCACTTTCCTTCTTTTTTAACTCTGTACCATAAGTTTTTAGCTAGAGTCTCAACTTGTTACCAGAACCCCATAGTGCTAGCATTCTATAGATGACAGTTTGGATAGTTGACTAAGTAATACCTTCCCGGCCAGATGTCTTGTACCTTGCTAACCCCCCTACAAATAAAGTTCCAAATTCTTAAGCCTATGACACCTTACCATTATTATACACAGGGCAAGTGAGTGTAACCGGTCTTCCTAAAGACAACCGCATACAGTCTATGATAGAATGGCCTCCGTCTCTCTAATAATCACCCACACCTTTCTGGCACCTTGAGAATAATCCAGCACCTGTATAAGTTGTTTTTTCTGCTAGTGGGACATTGTCTTGATCTTCTTATGGGGCGCTAATTAAACTTCATTATTTATGCCGAGCACCTGTCCTGTTTGCACCTTTTGACGTATCCATATCCTCTATCTTTGCTGGTGATTTAATTACATGTCTGATTTTTAACTTGATGTCTTGCGATAATATTGTTATTTGTATGATTCAAGGATTGCCCTCTTTTGAGTTGAGGCTCCCAATTTGTCAGAATACTATTTTATCACTTAATTTGTGTATTCGCTAGTTTTAGTGCTTTAGTAATCAACTTCACTTTTGACTTTTAGCTTTATCTCTGATGAATTGATAATCTTTAAATTGGAATGTATCTGCCTGAAGGATAAACTTTTTTTGATACTACGCTGTATTTTATGTTGTAAATGCTTTTATGACATACCTGTCGAAATAAAGCTCTTTCGAAGTGAAGTGAAGAGTAAATACTCCTCCCTCTTGAAAGAAATCCACAGCAGAGGGAATGTCCTCTCTCTCTTTCTCTTGTGATATCTGGCCAACTTTTCCCAAGACAAGTGGAAACTGACACAGAAGATACTACATGAGGCTTGTCCACCACTCTCCACAAACACTGAGGACCCTTAATGTAGAGCTAGGGTCAAGATGGCCGCTATTCTCATGCCTGTTTCCCTCACTCCTGACCAGGGAGTGAAACAGAACTGTCAGTTAACTTCATGTTGCAGGAGACTATTTTTCCAGTCAGAGACGGAGGTCAGGCAGCCCCAGAAGAATGCGCAGCACAGTCATAGAATGAAGGATAAACAACTTGCTCTATGCTTGTATGCTTATGGCCTCCCTGGACTTTAGGTAGAGCCATGAAGGATTATATCAGGGTGGGTACAGGCAAAGACTACACCCACACCTGAAGGGAGCCTGCAGAACCTCCACCAAAGACTAATATTGACAGTATTTTCCTGGCTATAACCACAGTATCTGCCCACTGATGTGCAGTTTCTGCCCCCCTCCCTCACAACAGAGTCCCAGGGGCTTTAGCTAACAATCCCACCCTCCCCCTCACTTCCCCAGAAAGTCACCCTGGGCTGATTCTGCAAAATGTGCACTATCTCCCTGGTGTGGTGCTTAATTTGGGCAATATATGCGGGTGCTGACTTCTGAGGGCAGCGACACTCATTTCCTTACAGTGACATTCTACAGTGAGTGGGTGAAGAGTTCACAATAGCGAGGTTATCAAAATGTCTTACAACGCTTCAGTAATACACCAGGTTTATTGGCAGCTTCATCTAGCTCACCCAGCCCACGTGGAAGGCCAGCACGGCAGGAGAGAATGCTGTAGCGTGTGGACGCCATCTACCCACTATTTTCAGAGAGCAGATGCAGTCTACCCTGGTGCAAAGCAGGCCACTTTCAGCGGAGTGCCATGTTCCTTTCCTATTTCTCCCGGAATTCACAGTAATATGCTGAACCCATCCCGGAGTAATTTTCTGACACCGGACACTTTCAGCAGCACCTGCACGTTGTCTGCTTTTGTTCCGAGCAGCAACGTTCAGGCGGGGAAGGGGCTTATCAGATTCCGGCTTCATCCATAACAAAAGCCGGAGTTAAGGGGCCATTCGGCCTCTTTTTGTTGGAGTATCCTGGCTGGGAGCTATCGGGAAGATCACACCTAGATGCAATGAAGGGGAAACAAAGGCTCAAATCTTATCACTTCACAGATACTTAAAAGAGAAATGCTTTTGACTTTGTTCAGTGTCTGTAAAGAGATATGCACCCATTGTAAGAAAGACAGATGTGTTGGTCGCCCCAGTATTTACACAAATAACAATTTAAATCCCACTATTTTGTTGTATTTCTTTTATAGCGCTTTAGCACTACTCATCCCAATGCAGTGTCAGAGCGCTTTACATCACACGTACAGATTATACATTGACAATAAATCATATGTGTGTACGTCAATATAAAGGATGTGTTAAATAAGACAGTGAGGGTTACAAGGTGTAAGAATTACATCTCCTTGATAGCTCACTGTGCTATATTAGAAGGATTACAATTTATGAACTGCACGTAACAAAAGGATATCTGTCTTAAAAGCAGTAACCCACTTACCCATTTACATAAAAGAAAAATCTGTTCTCTGTGTGTAAAATGAGCTCTGCAGGAGACATATTAACTATCTATGCTACTTTGATTCAAAACTAGGACTAGGCAACACACAGATCTCTCTAGCAAATACATTATCCTCCAGAGTTATTTTACCATTATTATTATTCCCTGTGATTTAGCTGGCACACAAAGATCTCTGCAGCAGGTACCTTAACCCCTTAAGATATTTTAAAATACATACATTGCAGCTAATTAAGCAGAACAGATTTACTGCCATGTTTCTCCTTGTTGGCAATTTCTTTTTGGCAGGGTTTAAAAAAAAAATGTATAAGTTGAGGCCCAGATTTTGCATCGGGGTCGAGTCAATATTTTTGCACAATGCAATGCAAAATCGAATTTGTTAAATATTGTAATGCGCTCAAATGTACTCATGATAGACCAACTAAACATATGGGAGATCGTAAGATCTGATGTTATTTCCTGTGAGGTCATGAGCTGTGATGCCACTTCCTGTGATGCCACATGCGATGTCATGCGCCTGTGATGTCGCACGCGGTGATGTAACTTTTTGTGATGTCACACACGGTGATGATACCTCCTGTGATGTCACACGCAGTGCAGTCACACCCGTTCTGCCTAACTTGGTGAATCCCCCCACTGCTTTTTTTAGGACTTGAGCCCTGCTCTCATTCGTTGACTACATAAAGTTAAGTGCCTCAGCGGGGCAGGCAATGCAGCCTGGCACGTACAAGCTCTGCCTTCCTTAACACACTTTGCCTGGGTCCAACTAAGCTGTGTCGCCTCTGCTTTGAAACCACAGAGTGCAGCAACGACTGCTCATGCTTAGCCACACCTCCAGCCCCAGCACCCTGCAGCAACACACCTGTCCAGCTGGGTTCACGCGCTGATCGGGCAGTGGGGGCTGGCAGCACTAGAGAGTGGTGGGGCAGGCAAATGGGTGGTGGGTGGGTGACTGTATATATATATATATATATATCTCCGTTGGATGTTCCTTCTCCTGGACACCCGTTCCTACGGCGGCACACGTCCAACAATCACCAGTTAAAACTCCGACTTCCAGGTCAGTTCTACAAAAATTATATATTTATTTAAGGCTCAAACATTAGGCAATAAAACGGTCCTTTGCTGTACAAATCCGGACCAACGCGTTTCGGCGACTTGCCTTCTACTGGGTCACTGTGGGTTCGACATTGCACACATTATATTACATGTCCTTCTTCCATGTCCATAACCCCTGATTGCAACTAGAGCGACGCCTTTCTTAGTTTTCCTGTGGCAAAAAATCCCCGCCGTTAGTGATTTATATATATATTAGCAACGAGGCTCCATTTTTACCGGGGGCCCCCAATCCTGCAGGGCGGTCTCTTGAGCCAGGAATGGAGATCCTGGAAAAAGCAGTTTTGCCACGAAAGAAAAGAACCCAACACCGACTCACAGACAGGCTGACTTTATTCGTCTAACTGCATAGCAGAGCAAAGAAACACTCAAAAAGTCCTTTCGCGTTTCGGCGTGGTGCCGCCTTGTTCACAGGTGAGTGCACTTAATGTCCACGTGGTCACGTGCCTCCAGCTACTCACTACAGGCCCCAGAATGCACTAAGTGTCTTATCTTCAAACGTGCACCGATGTACAGTTCCATTATTGCTTAATAGCGTGAATTATATCAGATGTCACGATCGTTGTGTCATATTTCAGAAGTGCATTCTTGAAAATTATTAAAAGCTGCAAAGTGCATGGATTGTTCTGCAATGCTCGTAATTGCTGCTTGTCATGCGGTGTCGCCAGAGAGAGGATTACATATATACACTTATTAAATAAAAAAAAGAAATAGGCACTTACCTTCCTTCACAAACGTCCTCTTCGCTTCTGTTTTCTTCTTCTCTGCTCTGCATCTAGCAAGGGACCATCAACAATTCCCACAGCCAATCCTAGCGCTGCTCTCCGGCTGTTAACCAGCATGAGAGAAGCGCCAGGATTGGAGGGAGCAGCCTCTCTCAGAGCTCTCAAGAGCACTGCAGGCTTGTACTTTCTCTAACCCAGCTGTCTAAGACAACTGGGTTAGAGAGGTTTAAAATGCACGTCTGGCTAGCCGTCACAAGACAGTCAACCAAAGAGACATGCGCACTTTAAACTTAAGTGCCCAGTTCGCTGCTACCACTGGTAATAAATTAACTTTATTGCCATTTTATTTTTCATCTCTGAGGATTTTCTGGGGGTATTTTTAGTGAGGCGACTCTCCTCCGCTATAATAGAGGAGCCGCTCTTGTGTGCGGACTGCGCAGGCGAGTCAGTAAAACATGCATCATACAATACCCGCTTCCTCTATGATATCTCCTCCCATGCGGTGTGACAGTCTTATGACTGCGCAGCAAGGCTGTGGCGCAGGCTACCTACCTACCAGGGCTGCTGCTCTGAACCGGATTAGACCTGAGCGAGGGCGGCAGCGGCTGAGAGCTGGCTGATGCTTGCAGCTAGGATGGTTAACATTGGGCCCAAAGGTCATGCTGTCCTTCTGCTCTCCATTGTCACCACTGGATTTACACTACAAGTGTTATCGTTGTTGCTGCGTGTTGTCTAAATCTTGTGTAGAGCTCCAACCTCACTCAACAAGACTGGTTGAGGAATGCACATATGTCTCCATTCGCAAAGCTGCTCATTCTGACAACGTAGTAAACACTGAAATAACTCTGTCCAGGGCCTTCATTCTGTCTCTACAGGAAGGGCAAGCAAAACAGCGGCAACTGGGAGGATAGACAAAGCACTGAGCCAATGCGTCGTGCAGAGATTTTCCAGTCACCCACCACCCACTCCAGGCGCAGTTTAAATCACTCGCTACTCCAGGCACAGTTTAAATCACTACTTTGCTTACTTTATTAACATTCAAGTTTATTTTATTTATGATTACCGAACTCCGACTAGGTCCACATAAAATCACAAACTTATTGGACACTCTCCAAAACCAGTACAAAAAGATTGTAACCTGTGAGTCAAGGTAAAAACTTCTCCATACCACACATGATTGCAATCAACTGCACCAGTTAGGTGGTCCCTCCTCTGTTACCACTTGGATAAAAAATCGCATTAGTATTCCAGGTAGTCATCTTTTGATTCGAGTATTGCAATGCCTTCTGAAATGGACTGCCAATAAAGGACATTTTTGAGACCTCAGAAAAACTAAAAAATAATGCTGATTTACAATCAGAATGGCTGAGTAGTAACAGCAGCGTAAACTGCCACTGTCCTGACTCGCGTAAGTCAAGGTGTTATTAGGTACTGCATCAGTCCTCAGACCAATGATGAAGCAGAAGCACCCAGAAAGCACATGGGGCAGGTATGAGGAGGAGAGGCGCCATTCTCACTCCATGTGGCAAAGCAATGCGCAGATCCAGGAAGGCGGCTACCTTGGGTCTTGCTGGTGCGATGCGGCCCGCAACTAGAGGGTGTCGGAAGGCATGTCACAAAGCCTGGCTTTCAGCTTATGGCAGGCACAGCGGGCGCAGTAGTGTAATACTCGAAACCAGTTCATGTTGAGTCCCTTTCAAAGAAAGCCGTTGGTGTTCACAGAATATTGGTACTGTATGGTATGAGGCTTTCCATGTGTGGAGAATGCATTACGTCGTGGTGTCAGTGGCGGCCAGAGGCAAATAAAACAGGTGGGTGAATATTTAAGCCCCCGACAGGCACTAATAAAAGCCAAAGCTCTTAATCGTGGTCATTTTTAAACAGTGTTTATATCAGACCACGATTGAGAGCTCTGGAGTTGAGGCTGAAGGCACTGTGAGTTTCACACAGTGTCTGTCAGTGAGTTAAACCAATGTAAAATTAAAATAAAATAAAATTATCGACTTACCTACTCCCTCATGCTCGGTGCTCCTCTTCATCTAATCAGCTCAGGCTCCCAGACCTCCAGCCAGCAACTTCCCTCTACCAATCCATAAGCTGCTCTAATGCTGCTCAGGCAGCACGAGAGAAGCACCAGGATTGGCTGGAGCACACTGTTTAGACACTACTTCAGGCTCTAGAGGCCTTTGCTTGCTCTATACCTAGCTGTCTAAGACAGCTTGGGTTGGAGTGTTCAAAGTGTGCATGTCAGGCTGGACTTCGCAAGACAGCCGGCCAAAGTGAAATGTGCACTTTAAACTGAAATGCACACTGTTACTCTCCTCCCTGCTGCTGCCCTGCCCTCTGACTCGGCTGCTGCCAGCAAGAAATATAAAATGGTAATAAATTTGTTTTATTACCATTTTATTTTTCACATTTACTGCTCTTGCAGTGGAGGGGCAACACTCCTCCGCCCTCATGGAGGCACTGCCGCTGGATGGTGCCCCAGTGAAAACCGACATTTCCTGCCAATACTTGAATTCTGATGTTGTTTCAAGGCAGCAACAGCGTCAGGTATCTTCGTGGTATAACTTTTCGGCATGTTTCACTTCATCCTTGCAAGGCTCAAATGTTGTTGCAGCCAGAACCTTGCTACTTGAATTCAGGATTTTGTTCAGCAAAGAGCAGTTGTTTCATGAAAGTTTGTTGGAGGACAGTTTCTGAATACAGAGAAGCATTCTGGAAATCAGGTTGTGTTTATAACAAACTTTGACCTGTTTTAATGATTTGACTTTGAACACTGCTAAAGACTTTAGAAATTGTTGCATTTAAACTTGGGGTTTCATCCTGTGACAGAAAAGTAAGAATTCACAGGTCAAGATAATGGTTACACTTGATATGTATACTTGACTATACGTAAGGTGCTAAGAGTTCTTAGCAAGTGATATATGTACTGCTAACGTTAGCAACCGGGGTTAATGTCTGTTGATTACTTTTCCAGTGGTACAAGACACAACTAAAAACGAGGTTTATCGTAATCAGTGCGTACAAAGTTACGAAGCTTTCAGTGGTTATCTTACCAATAAGGGAGATCGACTGGTAGACATACATAAAAATACGAATCTCTTTTTATGCTTCAGGAATAACAAGTTTCATATCAGAATACAAAGGGTTGGTTACACAGTGACACAGATAAGGTATCGCCTTTTCACGGTTACAGATTGATATAGGACTTTTATGGCATGCAACTAAGATTTCTCTTATTGCCTTTAGATACCCACTTCGACCTGCAGACATCAGGTCCCAGCAGAAGTCATGAGTCAGAGAAGTGCTGTCCATTGGCTCTCTTTACTCTCTTATCCCATTATCCCATAATCTCATTGAATGTGGTCACTGGTAGAAGTGGTGAGAGACAGAAGAAGGTGTTGCTCTCACTAGATCCAGCGTACAAGGTCAAAGCTTTCTAGGATAGCAAGAGCACAGAGGATTACTGCAATGAGCTCAGGTGAGGGAAGGACTTTGTAAGCAAACACCAGGAGATGGTAGCTCTTTGGACACAGATAACCAACTGGTATGGAGGAAGAGAGGAAGATGGCACGGGAAGGTAGGACAAAGTATAAACCCTGTGTGTGGCCGCTCATGACTCCACACCACAATGATGCAACACTGCCCCAGATACACCAACAGTTCTGTAGGGTCCAGAAGATCCCTCCAGCCTATGCAGCCTCGCTGCACAAAAGTCGGTCAGCCCTGACATCCTGCTCTTAAGGAATCACTGCACACACGCCAACGAAGAACACGTCTGAGATGGGTTGTTGCCTTGCCTCTGTGCACCCTGGGGCACTGGGGCTGATATTACCGTAGAGGGGAGCTGAGGTGAAGGTTATCTGCATGAGGGGGCTCCTTCCAAGAACCCCCAAAGTTTCTGAGATGTGAAAATTTCAGAGCAGCGTTGGAGTGGCTTAACCACTGAGACAGGCAAACACAGGGGTGGAAAGGTAGAGGCTCTTCACTAAAGAAAGCCGCAACCCCGACAGGACTGGGGTGTCTACACCCGAAGTAAGGCAGCATCACAGACACAAGAGTGGAGAGAGAGATCTTTCAGCCAGTGGCCGCTGTTACAGAGCTCAACCGATGGCCCAGAGTGTGGCCATCAGTAAATGAGATGCACCAGATTGGGGCACTTCGGATAAAGACTGAGCACAGAAAGGAGTTTCATGCTTCACCTCATACACATATTGTGTCCGCGTCCCCTTGTTGCTGAGACCCATATGTCCCAGGCCCAGAGGGAAACACAGTAAAGTTCGATCAGAGGAGGGGACCCAGACACTCTGGAAGACCGATGGCTTTGGCGAGATGGCAATAAAGACTCCCAAGTTCAATTATCAGAGAAGAACTGTAAGCGTGTTTGGTTGAGCTGAAATTAGAGTTTGATAAATCTCTAATGCATCACTTGACACAGATTAAGGCAGAACTAAGCAAGTATCCTGCAGGTTTTAAAATTGACATGCTAAGCATGAATGTATGAACCAAATAGGGAAAAGCTCATATCCATTCCACCGCAGGCACAGAAAAGCTCATTGCTGCATCTATCACAACTCATGAGGCACAGACCAAACTCCTCTTCAACGAACGTGAACATTTAGAAAATAGATCTTGCTGCAACAATGCTGGGGTCTATGATGTGAAAGAGGAAACAGAGGGAGATATTATTGGGGTTCTTTGAGGGAACTGTTCTATGGGACTTAATGGTCAAAATGTCTTCCCACCCTTCCAAGGAAAGAATCATATGGAAGGGTCAGGAGAGGGTCCATTGCATCACTGTGACAGCAATGTGCCAGTGTTTCAAGATCTGATGGAAGAGACGCTACTGAAGAGGAAATTGTTCAAACCAGTTGTAACTGATCATAACAAAAAGCAAATTAGGTGCCTGGCAGTTCGGGCTGGACTGTTCCCATGAGGCACAGGGTCAAGGCTGATTTGCATATGGCTGGGTCTGAACTGGGGTGGTGAAGTGAGTTAAAGAACGATGATGAATTCAACCCATATCTGTGACTGGGGGTGAGTGTCTGAAAAGTTTCAGTGCGCCATCCATCATCTCCTTGTGCTTACACCCGAAGTAAGGCAGCATCACAGACACAAGAGTGGAGAGAGAGATCTCCACTGAGATGCACCAGATTGGGGCACTTCGGATAAAGACTGAGCACAGAAAGGAGTTTCATGCTCCACCTCATACACATATCATGTCCGCGTCCCCTTGACGCTGAGACCCATTTGTCCCAGGCCCAGAGGGAAACACAGTAAAGTTCGATCAGAGGAGGGGGCCCAGACACTCTGGAAGACCGATGGCTTTGGCGAGATGGCAATAAAGACTCCCAGTTCAATTATTAGAGAAGAACTTTAAGCGTGTTTAGTTGAGCTGAAATTAGAGTTTGATAAATCTCTAATGCATCACTTGACACAGATTAAGGCAGACCTAAGCAAGTATCCTGCAGGTTTCTAAAATTGACAAGCTGAGCATGAATGTATGAACCAAATAGGGAAAAGCTCATATCCATTCCACCGAAGGCACAGAAAAGCTCATCGCTGCATCTATCACAACTGATGAGGCCAGTGCTTAATTTGTAAAATATTAAGTGCCAGGGCTCTGACCAGGAGGCCACTGCAGCTTGCACCACCCATCGCCCTTGTCATTGCTGCCAAAACAACTACTAACTTATTTATTTATTTATTTATTTTAAAGGTTTTATATAGCGCTGGTTGGACCCGGGGGTATCAGAGCGCTTTACATGAGTGAGGATAGTACAGACATAATACAATTGTTCATAACGTAGAGTTCATATAGGTTCGATTAAAGATAATAAGTGGCATAGTACAAATTAGCATATGTCGCAGCAAAAGAGATATAAAACATAAGTAGAATGGATACATGTAGTCGAATTATATATAGTAGCCTGAGGTGGAGGGAGGCTAGGTGGTAGTGGGGTGGACGGAGGGCAGGTGTGAATGGGGGAAGAGAAAAAAATAGACAAAGGAGTGGGGGGTAGTAGTAAGGCAAGGGAGTGTGGAAGGAAGAGGTAAGAAAGGGGAAGGCGGGGAGGAAAAAGGAGGGGAAAGGGAGAGAGGAGGGAGGAGTAGGGAAAGGAAAGGATTATGGACCCCAGTATTTCTTGAGCAAGTGCAGTTTGAGGTCTTTTTTAAAGCTGATGTAGGAGGGGTTACAGCGCAGGTCTTTAGGGAGGGCATTCCATATGCTGGGGGCATGTCCGGAGAAAGAGCGAGATTGTGTGGTTTTCTTTTTTGTCAGGGGTGGGACAAGGAGGAGGGTGTTGGTGCTTCTCAACGGTCGGGCACATCCTGCTTTGTTGAGTTTATCAGTGAGATACAGCGGGGCCTTTTGGTGAAGGGCTTTGTGCATAATGCAAGCCATCTTGTAGGAGGATCTGCCTTCGATGGGCAGCCATTTAAGGGCCTTAAGGGTTGGGGAGATGTGGTCAAATCGTTTGCAGTCGGTGATTAGCCTGGCCGCTAGGTTTAGCACAGATTTGAGTGGGGTTAGGTGAACTTTTGGGGTTCCGGAGAGGATGGCGTTACCATAGTCAATTCTCGAGAGGACAAGTGATTGGACGACCGATTTAAAGTCATCAGCTGAGATGAAGGGTTTGATTTTCTTGAGATGGCGTAGAGTGAAGAGCGCTCCTTTGGCCGAGTCTTTTATGTGGGCCTGGAGGGTAAGGCTATTGTCAATGGTGATGCCAAGTGATTTTACTGAGTTTGATAAGGTGAGCGGACAGTTGAGGGCGTTAAGGGCAGAGATCCATGATTGGATAGGAAGAGGGTTGTTTTTTGGAGAGAATAGAATGATTTCTGTTTTTTTGGGGTTGAGTTTGAGATGGTTGGAGTGGAACCAGGATTGGATTTTAGACAGTGTGTTATTAAGGTGTAGAACGTCGGAGTGGGATCTGATCTTATAGTAAAGTTGGGTGTCATCAGCGTAGAGGTGGTAGCTGATTCCAGCTTGTTTTAGAATGAGGGTAAGGGGTTCCATAAAGAGGTTAAAGAGAGAGGGGGAGAGAATAGAACCCTGGGGGACACTGAGGGAGACCGGTGTGGGGTTAGAAAGACAGTTGTAGATTTTGATTTGTTGAGTTCTGTGTTGGAGGAAGGAGGAGAACCATTTAAGTACTGGTCCATTAAGGCCAAATCGAACTTTGAGCGCATTGAGTAAGGCAGGGTGGTTGACAGTATCAAATGATGCAGAGAGGTCGAGGAGAATGAGTAGGCAGGTTTCGACATTATCAAGAGAGTGATGGATGTTGTCTACAATATTTAGTATGGCAGTTTCTGTACTGCAGCCTTTTCGGAAGCCGGATTGTAAGGAGTCGAGTAGGTTGAAGGTGTCAATGTGTTTGTCCAGTTGAAGAAGGGCACATTTTTCAAGAGCTTTGGAAAGGAGGGGGAGGTTGGAGATGGGGCAGAGATTATTCAGGTCATTGGGGTCAGCATTGGGATTTTTTAGAATGGGAGTGATTTGTCCGAGTTGGAGGGAGGGAGGGACACATCCCGAGTTGAGGGAGGAGTTGATGATGGAGGTCCAATAAGGAGCAATGATGTGCTTAAGCTCCTGAACAAGGTTAGCAGGGAGAGGGTCTTTGGTGTGTGAGGACGGTTTGAGTTTGGAGATGATGTTAGAGACTTCAAGTTCCGTTACGGGTTGGAAATTGTGCCAGGAGGCGTTGTTTTTTCGCTGTGGGTTAGAAAGACTGGTATCCGGAGGGAGCATGGCTGGAAGGAGGAAGGGGGAGTCGTGGGGGGGGCGTTAATAGGGAGGAAGATTGAGAGGTGGAGTCAGCGATAGGTAGGTGATAAGGGGGTTCTGAGATGCTAGGAAGGATCGGTCTATAATGGATATTTTTTCGGAGAAGAAGTTAGCAATTTCTTCGCATCTGTCAGTTGTGGCCGTCAGGGAGGGAGGGGCAGAGGAAGTTTGGTTTCAAACTATGTTGAACAGCTCTCTGGGTCTATTTTTCGCACGATCGAGTTGTGTACGGAAGAAGGAAGCCTTTTCCGTGAAAATGTGTTTTTTGTATGTGGCTCTGGCGGATCTGAGGAGAGCAAGATGGACGGGAGAAGGGTGTTGTCTCCATGTTCTTTATGTAAGTCTAAGTGCACGTCTTTCGTCATTGAGGTTGGAATTGAACCATGATTTAGATGGAATGTTTCTTAGGGTTTTAAGTTTGGGCGGGGCAATTTGTTCTAAGACATCGATGACGGTTTTGTTAAAATGCTCGGTGAGTT
Organism: Calotriton arnoldi; assembly: GCA_963921515.1. Lineage (NCBI taxonomy): Eukaryota > Metazoa > Chordata > Amphibia > Caudata > Salamandridae > Calotriton > Calotriton arnoldi. The sequence continues at coordinate 701,146 of CAWUFW010002803.1, read as the reverse complement.
CATTAGCATTAAGGGAGAGAGGGGTGAGAAGAAGTTGAGTTTGTAGTTTAGATTCAAGTTCACCTGGGGGGACGCGATTAAGATTTCTGGACCATTTTGAGGCTTTAGTGTTATTGGTGGGGGGGTGGGGCCGTGATTGCGATCGAGAACAGAATGAGGTGATGGTCAGACCAGTCGATGGGGATGATGTTGGAGAGGGAAGCCAGGTCGTTGTTGGTAATGATGGCGTCAAGAGTGGCTCCTTTGGAGTGGGTGGGAGAGTGGCAGAGTTGTTTGAGTTCATTGATTTCGAGCAGATTGGTGAGGAGGTTGACTGAGGGATCATCAGTCACATTCCAGTGGAGATTGAAATCTCCAAGGAAGAGATTTTTTGAGTTAGAGAGAGATGATTGGGTAAGAAGTTCGGATAGTTCCTCGACGAAGGGAAGTGGGTCACCAGGGGGGTGGTAGATATTATGCAGTCGAATCGGGGGAGAACCTTGATACTTAAGTTCGGCTTCAAGGTATTCAAAGGTGTTACGGTCGGGGTTTTTGACAAAGGGAAAGTTGAAGTTAATTTTTAAAGATAATCGCTAATCCACCCCCTATTCTCTCAGTCCTGTCTTTTCTGATGATAGAATAACCGGGGGGGAAAGAATGTCAAGGATGGAATTGGAGTGGTCATTGAGCCAGGTTTCCGTGAGGAAGGCGATGTCGATGGCATCACTAAGGATGGTTTCTAATATTTCAATGGCGGGCAGCCGAACGGCAGTTCACGAGCATGCAGGCGAGGGGTTTAGGGAAGTCTTTAGGGGGAGAGCGTGAATGGATGGTGGTACGTTGGGGTTGGGGTCTGGGGGGGACGCGAGAAGGGGGGGATCTGTTGGTCCCTATGATAACGGGAATGTTGGAGCTAGGGTGAATGTAGGTGAGGGGTTTAGGGGAGTCTGTGGGGGGAGAGCATGAATGGATGGTGATACGTTGGGGTGGGAGTCTAGGGGAGATGGGGGAAGGGGCGAATCTGCTGGTCCCCACAATAACGGGAATGTTGGAGTGAAGAGGGGGAGGAACGTTAATAGAGGAATTATGAAGGTAGGAGTTGCAGAGGTTATGAAGGTCGGAAGAGGTGAGATGACTCGATGTACGGTGGGGCCTATGGGAACGGAAGCCAAGGGGTGTAGTGTTCCACGGTTTAGGATTAGAGAAGCGTTGTGAGCCAGGGCCGACGGAGTTAGAGCAGTTAGGGAGGGACTTGGAGTAGAGGGAGTAGAAATCTTCTCTCAGCCATGTGAGTTCAGTCGTCAAGGTTGAGAGATTGCGTTCAATGTTGGACAGAGTCTGTATTAAGGGAGTGGGGGAGGACGCGGTCGGGAAAGAGTTGGGGGGAAGGATGGATTCGTTGTTGGTCGGGGGAGACAGTCTGGTGTGAGGAGATGGAGACATTTCGGGAAGGGGGATAAGAGGGGTGCATGGGTTGTAGGATGCATGGGGGGGCCGATGGGGAGGACGGGACATTCCTGAAGTCAGGAGGTGTGGTTAGAGAAGATGAGGGGCCGAGAGGGGGGTGGGTATAGGCGACAGCGGGAGTAGGGGGAGGACTGCAGTTCAGAGAGGGTGGGAAAGGGGTCAGGGTCAAGTGAGGAGAATTAGGGGGTTCCAGGGAGGGGGGAAGGGTGGCAGGAATGTGGTCTGGGGTAGCATTAGGGGTTGGAGAGAGTAGGTCATCAGAGAGTGCATGAGTTTGGGAGAGGTGTGGGGTTGCTTGGAGGCCGGGGGGGGGGGAGGGTCTCAGGGGGGTCTGTGTGATTGGATGTCGAAAATTGGGGGACAGTATTAGCAGTAGAGATGTCTAGGGGAGGGAGGATTAGAGTCGAGGGCGATGGAGAGAGCCAAAGGGCGTCGAGGGGTTGGGTAGGAGGGTGGTTAGGCGAGGGTTTGGATAGAAGGGAGGACAGAGTCTGGAAATGGTTCTCAAAGATGGAGAGATGGTGTTCAGAGGATTGTATGAGAATATTACCGGTTTTAAATATGGAGATGTCAATTTCTCCACGAAAAGTTTGGGAAGGGGTAGTGGATAGTTTAAATCCATAAGGAATTTTGATAGATTTGGATATTGGGAGGTGTTGAAGGAAGATGCTCTTCCATTTGGAGGGGCGTTTGGAGTAGAAGATGTAATTCGTTTTTATAGGGGAGGAAAGGCTGAGGTAGTTGTCGACAATTAATGTTTCATGATGCCGAATTAGTAATTTATGTTTAAAAATTTTCTTGGCATTTTTTGAGAGATTAGGAGGGTAAGTAATGGTCCATGAGTTGGGGCCATGTCTGGTGAGGGATGAAACTAGGGGGGTGAGGGTGTGGTTGAGGGGGGGCATGATAGGTCGCTGAGTTGAGGTGGAGGGGGTAAGGGCGAGTAGCAGTTGGGGGGAAAAGTGAGCGGGGAAGGTCAGTAGGACACGGGAGAAAATTTGTCAGGTTAGGGTATACACGGGAGGGCAGATTATCCTGAGCGGCAAATTACAAAAATAGTCCAACCAGGACCGGCTTAGACACAAGAAGTAGAGGGGTGAAGAGGAGATTACGGACAAAGGGGATCCGGGAAAAAGTTGAGCGTAATGAAGTAGAAGGTGGAGAGGACGGATAGATAAAGAAAATCAGGAAAATTCCGATATTGGTGAGGCAGGAAAGAGAATAGGGCAATATGGAAATGGATAAAAGGTCAGCGTAGGAGTAAAGAGAGATGAAGCGAAGGGGAGGGAGCGCTTGGAGTGAAAAAGTTGAGAGAAGGTGGTCCGTAACACGAACAATGTAAGATAACTAGTTGGAGCAGGAGCAAGAGGGTAGGTTATCAGGAGAGGTCAAGGCACAAGTTGCAGGGTTGGAAGACCCAGAAAAAAATTCACATTGAGCATAGAGTTAGAGCATTTGAGTATTAGAGGGGGTATAACATTAGTTCTAACTTTAGTCAATTACACAAATCTAATATTTGATTCTAGAGGAAGTACATTCAGAAAAAGAAGCAGAGGTTATCATCTAAAACATCAAACAGTAAGGTTATTGCGCGGCGGTTAAGAAGGGCAAAAGATAAAGTCAGGAAGGAATATACATTCAGCTGAGGAATCATTAGGACGCCAGTTCCGGCGAGGACGCGGTAATTGAGATCTGAAAGTCTGTGTCAGCTCAGGATGGGAGACGAGAGAGGCCAAGAGAGGACGCCCAGCAAAGGTGCAACAATGTTCAGCAGAGGCCAAAATGATAGATATATGCATTCGGTGGTGGCCTTATTCGGGGCCCAGGAATTGTAGGTGAGGAAGAGCAGTCAACGAAATTCGAGAGTTCCCAAAGCCGGCCAGTCGGGAGGGCAAGTGGACAGGATTCAACCCTGAGTATACGGGGGTTGGTTCAGAGAGGACTCAGGAGAGATGATGATCAGCTGGGCCAAATTGGGAGGTGTTTGGGGGGCGGAATGTGGCCAACGCGGGAGGTCCAGGCAGGGGGCAACTCACCCTGAATATCCGTGTACCAATACCGTTGTTCACCATGTTAAGGAGAGTGCCATCACCATCTTGGGGAGTGGGAAGCAGCCATCAGGTAGAAAATGGCCGCCGTACAGTCAGGGTAGTTGATCAGAACAGAAGCCTCTTGGGGCCGGATGAACCAGGGGAGAAACAGGAGGCAGTGGGGCAATCAGTAGGATGGACAGAAGAGGCAGCAGGAGGTCCGAGGAAGGAGAGGGCAGTGCAGAGAGAGAGCGTAGCGCCGATCCGAGCTAGAGGGAACTGGGGAGGGTTCACCGCCCTGCTCAATGGGGAACTACTATGAGAGCAGGGATAGAGCAGGAGACCAGGAGCTCCTGGGATGAAGGTCAAGGGAAAACGCCATCAAAGGATTTCCCCGTGTCAGCATCAGAGGGGGAGAGCAGGGGAGAGGAACGTCGGATCCCAAGGGAAAGGGGAGAGTCAGTCGGGTTATCGCTCCCGAGTTAGAGCGCTGGGGGAGGGTGCGCTGCAACACGACTAACCCGGGGGGGCGATGAGGTCGAGTCAGGAGCGTGCCGGAAGAGTAGGAAAGGCCGCGGAAGTAGGCCGAACATCAGAGAGGCCCCCAGCAAGATAAGCCATAAGGGGTTCACAGCCTCGGTAGTGAGAGAGGGAACATGCCGGATAGCATCGCGGGTCGACCCGAAGATGATAGTCCACCTTGAGTCCTGGCGAGCTCGATCCTTAAAGTGAGCTGAGGGGGGATATGACCTCGATGTCCTGGTCGGGTTGGCGAGCTCGATCCTTAAAGTGAGCTGAGGGGGGATATGACCTCGATGTCCTGGTCCAGAGGGTTAGGTCATGGGGGGCCCGCATACCATATGCAAGCAGAATGTAGGCGTTGGATCTGCCGGGGTCACCATCGGTCCGGAAGGATGGCGCAGCAACTTGTTCGTTCCCGGACAGAGGGCCTGCACCAGGCGGGAGTAGGGGTCGGGACCGTGAAAGTCGCCACTAGGTCCTGCCGGCTGGAGAAGAGCTGCTTCTTCGCAGAGGGGGCCTGAACCAGGCGGATTATGCCCCCTGCAGGCAGAGGTGCCCGGACCAGGAGGGACAGGCCCTGCAGGGGCAAAAGTCAGGAGGTCGTCTCAGGTTAAGCCTTCCCGGTGAGGAGCGGCGATGCAGCGAGAGAGCGCAGTGGAGATCGTCTCCCGCTAAGGCCGACAGCAGAGGCACCACGTCCCCTCCCAGAGAGGATGATCAGAGGTCGTCCCAGGTTCCGCTCGGCCCTGGTGAGGTGCTGTGGAGATTGCCCCAGACAGGCCGACATCAAAAGCACAACGTTCCTGCTCAGAGGGCTGAAGCACTGCGGAGATTGCCCCCAGTCAGGTCGACATCGGAAGCGCCACGAACCTGCTCAGAGGGCTCGACCACGAGTCACCCCCATCGCGAGAGAGTGCAGCGGAGATTCGTCCCCAGTCAGGCCGACTGCAGAAGAGCGGCAAGGAGGCCCAGGGAAACAGGAGAGCGCCCCAAGTCAAGAACGTTTGTCACCTCAATGGCGGAGATCGGCGAGGAGGATGAGGTGAAGGCACGTTGGATCCGAAGAGATCGTGTTTGCAGGTGAGGATCTTAACAAAAATGTTTCCGTTGTTGTTCCGTTGTTTCGAAGTTGAGGCAGTGAGGATGGGAGTCGGATGGCCGGGTTAACAGGGGGAAAATTACAGATTCAGTAAACCCCAACCCAGGAGCTCCTAGGGAGAGCTCCTACTCGGCGGCCATCTTAGCATCTTCTCAACTACTAACCATCTCTCTGGCATGTAAATGCGACAGTTCAGATTATTCCAGGTCCCCAAAGCTAAAGGAATGGCTGGGGAGGCAGGTATTAGCAATGTTTTTATGTATATTGGTTTCCTAAACAACTGTTATACTGCTCATCTCTAAGTTACATGAGCAGCGCCACCATGTGGCAGACTGCCCTAAGTGTGGTGTTGACAATTAGGTGCTGGTGCGGAGCACCAGACGACAATTAAGTGCTGGTGCTCAGCACCGGAAAGCACCGGCTCAAATTAAGCACTGGATGAGGCACAGACCAAACTCCTCTTCAATGAACGTGAAATTTAGAAAATAGGTCTTGCTGCAACAATGCTGGGGTCTATGATGTGAAAGAGGAAACAGAGGCAGATATGGGACTTAATGGTCAAAATGTCTTCTTATCCTTTCTAGGAAAGAATCATATGGAAGGGTGAGGAGAGGGTCCATTGCATCACTGTGACAGCAATGTGCCACTGTTTCAAGATCTGATGGAAGAAACGCTACTGAAGAGGAAATTGCCCAGTTGTAACTGATCATAACAAAAGGCATATTAGGTGCCCCTGGCTTTTTGCAGATGAACTACAATTTCATGGGTAAAACAAAGAGTTTATTGTGATGGCACCAGAGGATGGAATGGAGCTGCTGAACATCATGGTAGAAGAAGAAGAGGTTAATGTTCAAGAAAACAAACACAGGCCCTCCACAGACAAGAGTACGGGGTGCCCACCGGACACCAGAGGCAAATGAGTGCATGGCAAGATGGGGAGACTGTACGGTGCACAGTCATTCTGTAATGCTGGTGGGAATGAGGCTGGATGGCCAATGTGAGACACTATGAATCTGTAAGCCAGTTGAGATGTTCATTTACAAGGCTGAGCTCCTTGGAAGTTCTAAACTGGAAAGCAGGTCTAATCGGGGGAAGGATGTTTGTTGGAGAAGGTTGGTACAGGGTGAACAAGACTGAAAATGTTGCATTTGCTATTCTGAAATAACGGTGGGTTGCTCTCAGCCTGCTTGCATTGATCCAGGTAAATTTCTCCTTCTTCTCACATGCCCACAGAGTATATACCTGCTCTGACTGTGTATTCCTGAGCCAGCAGATAGTGGGTTCTTCTTCACAGGGCCAATATTTCTAATATTTCTATACAGAATCATGCACATGTTGAAGTGGAGTGGGGCAGGAATGTGTGCCTTCCTTATGGAGGTTACTAGCAGGTATACCGAAGGCCTCTGCAAACAGGCAAGACATTTCCAAAGCTAATATGAAATATTAAAACTTTACCGAAGAAGAAGATACCTTGGGGGGAATCACTGTGGAAGCCCTTAAGGCAACGATAAGGGTAAATGTATAACACTGGAGGTTAGGGCCTCAATGGGCAAGGAATTAGTTGGGAGACAACTTGTGAGAGAGCTAGAATGTGCCAATAAAAAGACACATTTCTTGGCACAGTAAGAAGAAAATGATTGAACTTAAGGATCTATTTAAATGAAGCAAAAATGTTGTGACAAAGGCAATAAAGTGGACAAGCTGCTGACCCTATGGCTAGCTACTACACATAGACCTCTGCTGAAACCCCTGGCTAATAAAGTGATTAAAGACGAGTAGGGTCAGGTACATTTCAAGGATTTAGAGGATTTTGGGGGTCCTGGACCAAGCATATTTTTGGGGGCCCTGTTCGGAACTGTTTTGAATTTATGATCCAATTTCAGCTCTTTCATGCCCTCTTTAGCCAGATCACTGACAGTGCAGAGGCACACTCCTCCAAATTCTAAATGTCTTTGCATCTAATATTCAGGTATAGTGATGTGTGTTTTCAATATTGTAATACAGCAACAGCTCAAAAATATTACCGAAAATAATCTCTGTGACCCCCTCTCATTTCTCATATGTGAGGTGCTGTTTTGATCTGAATTTTAAAAAATGTAATGGTTGTTGTATGTAACGTAAACACAACATTTCTCTGCAAAATGTATGTACTAGCCTCTCACACATCACTCACATTAAAAATACATTAAAGGAAAACGGTATTTAGAACTATCTGTATAAGAATTATTCATGGTCTTTAGGGCAAGACTGTGAAGAACAGAGCTGACTCTATCAGGGGGCCTCATGAAAGGTTGGGTCCCTGGGCCAGAGTCCACTTTGCCCACGCCTTAAAACGTCTCTGAGTATGGTAAGCAACAACTGTTTCAGACACTTTGTCAGGAGATGCACTATGGGCAGGGCATAGACACCTGAAGGTTGCGAGGCCTGTTTGATAGGTTAAAATGCCCATGTTCCGAGCCCTGTACGCTTACGACCTAAATAAAGCTTTGGTGGGGCAACAGACGAGGAGAGAAATCAGATAGTTGAGGACAAACAAAGCTCTAGACCTTGATGGTTACATGGTTAGCATCTATACGAGTGCTGAAAATCACTATCTTGGACACTATTCTGTTTGCAATCTCAATTGAATCTCACGCAGGTCAGTATCAGATTAAATATCCAGAACATTCCATTCCGTCGGGAACCACAAAAATTTGACTCTTTGTGAACAATGTCCTTATAACACTGATTTCCACTAAGACATCTCTGCTGATGCTTCTGCAGGAAATGTAGAGGTTTGAGAAGGTGGAGATCTTCTGCTTTAGCCTTGATAAAACATAAATTTGAAATATCTCTGTTGATTCTACTAGGGTTTAATTCCTCAAAACACTTTCCTTCTTGTGCTAAGCTGAATGGTCAGTTAAGTACATAGGAATATATCTAACTTGATCTGTAGAGCAACTATATGTGGCAAACTAGCTGAAACTTAAAAGGGGCATGATAAATTAACTGAGTTGCCAGGGCTGCTCTATCTCATGGATTGGACATATCAACATCATGAATATTTTACTACACTTGTTGTACCTATTTCTAGCACTCATTTTACTCATTCCAACATTAGAACTTGATGCCCTCTAAAAACAAATCACTAGGTTCATTTGGAAAGGGAATAGTGATTGAATGTCCTTGAAGATCCTGATGGCACCCAACTGTAAAGGATGATTGGCAATAAAGAATGGTTGGTCAGAGAAAAGAAAAGAAAATAGACAAATATGAACCCAGCAGCAGAGGGTAGAACCCTGTGCACCATGGCCTGGCTCGATTAAAGAGGCCAGACCCGAATTCACATATATTAGTCAGGTGACTCCCACAACTCTGGATGTATGGGTTCAAGCCTCGAAGAAGTTAGGACTCCCATGCTCCCCTCACACCTAACACTGTACACTACAACATCCAATTTACACCAACACAAGACGTGGACATATTTAAAGCCCGGTGAGTGGGTGATTGTACAATGTTTAGAGACTTGTTTGCCAAAGATGAAATCAGATCCTTTGATCAATACAAACTAGAGGTCGAAGTGGGCAGGATCTATTGGGGACGATGTGCCCCAGCACTTTTAATATATCCTAACAGTTCAGATTATTTTAGTTAAAAATCAGCTATTCCTGAATGGTTAATGCTGACCTTGAGTTGCATAGGGCCGAAAGGGAATGAGGGGGTCTCTGGTAATCAGGGGGTCTCTGTTACTGTCAATGGAGAGAAGTCACAGATTGCTAAACAAGAAGCACACCAGCTCTGCAGGGTGACTTCCTAATGTGTGCAACTGATTAATCAGCAAATCTAAAGGCTGTTTGGAGCCAGAATAGGGTTTAATTGAGAGAATCATTTGAAGCTTTAGAGGGACAAAGGGTTTAATGGGAGGCAAGGGAGTAGCCAGAAAATTAAAACCCCCTCACTTTGAGCCAAAGCTCTTAGGGCACCATGCAAGCAAAGCAAGTAATCGCAACCCTCCCCAGAAGAGCTTGCTTGTCGCTTAGATCCATTCATCCGTTTATGCTTAAATCCACCCACTGAAATCCACCATTTCACCTTTACATTCTGTCATCCATTCAGTCTTTTTATCCAACATTCAGCCTGTCACCATTCTATCCATCCGCCCACCTGTCCGCCCATCCATATCCAAACCTATCCTTCTATTGCCGAACTTATCCATTAAACATATCCATCCATCCATTCCTTTCACTCAGTGATCCATCCTTTCACTTGTCCATCCCCCTTTATCCATCCATTCATCCATCCATCCTTCCAATCAACCATCCATCAGCTCATCCTTCCACTCTTTTACTCCATCCATCCATCTTCCTTTCAGTCCATCCATCCACTCCACTCTACAACACTCTATGCCACTCCACACCACTCTACTCCACTCTACGCTATGACATGCTACTGTATGACACTACTCCACTCTATGCCCCTCTACTTCCTTCTACACCACTCCACTCTACACCATTCCATTCAACCACACTCTACTCCACTCTATGACACTCAACTCCATGCCACTCTACTCAACGCCACTAACTTTAGGCATGCTGAACAGCAGCCCCTCTGGTGTACGATGTAGTAAAAGAACTTGCAAAGTACCTGAGCGGATTCTCCGCTCTCCCTCCGATGCAGTGGTAACTCCGATAATCGGCTCCCAACGGTCGCTCCCAGCAGTGCTGACAAAGGTACAGTCAGCCGTAGAGAGGCAGCACCAGGAACCGCTCCGGAAGAACACGCGTGGGTCGGATGTCCAGTCGTCACCAAATTGTAGTAAGAGACCGCTCCGACAACTGTAAGTAATCAAGTATTTTATTCCTCTGAGGGAGAGCGGCAGACGCAAGCTCGTTAAGCCGAAGGACCAACTGTGAGTGCCCAATAGCAACCCACCGAACGTTCAGGTCTTGGCATTCTCCCCACGCGCTCGGTAGCAACCTCGCACGACAGGAAGAATGCCAACACGACATACGACATGGCTAAAACACATTGGCAAAGCCAATAGCTCACACATACATGAGAGGTATTTGCTTTGCCAACGCTTCTTTAAACAGTGGCACCCTATCTTATACTGCATGTAATACATTTTTTAAACTAATGATATATTCACAGCGCTTTCTGTAACAGACTGGTAATTCCTAGAACTATAAACACAGGGTGCAATTCGCCAGTGCATCAACCAGGATTCAAATCAGTGACACTCCTTGTACACACACAGGCGCCTAAAGTGATCTTCTTAACCAAATGAGCTCTCCTTAGATCTGCCAACCTAAGAATACTTGCCACTATGTGTGTGAGTGGTGAGAAGGGAGCATGATCCTGGCGAGGGTGTGCGGCCATGGCCAATGGGGCTTTGGACTCCTTGCTCTGCTTAAACAACCTCCATGGCAATAAGGAACTCATGTCAGCACCTCCCATGTACGAGGAGGTTTTAATTGGAGTCTCGCTGAGCACAGCATTTACACCTGAGCTGGAACCGCGCTCTGTGAAAGGGCTTTAAGCTCACTGTGTTGTGTTTCTTCAATGCCAAGCTGTGTGACGAGTGCCACGTGGCAGCAGTGTGAGTCAGCAGGTCTATTCAATGCATTTCCCTCAGATTGGTTTAACTTGCATTTCATTTTCGTGTAGGTGTGTGTATTATATTTTACACGCAGTCACCTGTAGGCAAAAGGCCAATTAAATAATGAGAGGATACTATGTTCTTTTTATCTACGACTCTGGCCACGCCCCCACCGTCACTGATGCTGCCACCACTGTAATCAGGTTCAGCTTTTTGACTGAGACCACCCTCACGCTGAGGGGAAAGAGAAAGGAGTGAAAGACGGGTGGTCCCACTTTACATCTCTTAAGTTGTGTCTTTCAGAGCCAGCCGTGGTCAGGGTTTGGGATAACAGTTGCCTAGGGTTTTAGAGATATTATTTCTCGATTATATTTTTTTCTTCTCCTTTATGTGCCATTTGTTTTCAAACTTTTTTGCTGTGCTGAGAAAGTAGCTTATTCTGCGCAACAAATAAAAAGATGTATGTCGCCACAAATATTCATGCTGGTGGCTCACATTCGGTCGCAAACGCCATGATTGGATCACACTTGTATTAAATTATCTACAGTCTCCACTTAAAGACATTGAGCATTCTTTACAAGGTGCTCCATAGCTGTCATCTTCCATACCTGTCCAGAGGAACCTGAGACTGGCCTTACAGAACTTAATGGAGAGGTGTGGTGCAGCGGCCAGGGCAGCTGACTTCGGAGCACAGGGTTCACGGTTCGATCCCAGGCTCCGGCAGCAGCTCAGCTCAGCACCATGTGACTCTGGGCAATAGCTCACTTAATTTCCACTACGGCCCCCAGCGCCTTGAGACCCGTAAGCGTGACTTTGGCAACCAGTCCTGACACAATGAAGGCTCTACCTTCTGGAATGCACAACTCAAACTTGAGGGCAACTTGTCACAGAGATGTAGGAACAAATCTCTTCCTCTTCCCCTATTGCAACTTCAATGACCTGTTATCCTCGGGGCACTTTTCACCTAAAGGCCATTCGACTCCCACTCCCAACCCCCAGGTTTGGTCATTCTCCAGGGGTGTAGCTTCCGGGGATAGTGAGGTATTTGGGGTGTTACACCCCCAGTGCTTTATATGGGCCAGTACTGTCTGGTACTGAGCACCAACACTTTTTTATTTTGAGAGGGAGAGTACCTGCACTTCTCAAGAGAGACGTAATATTATTAATTGGAGAGTACCGGCACTTCTCAGAAATGAGCAGGTACGCTGATACAGGGTACCTGCACTTCTATTTTCTCACTTCAAGCACTGTACACCCCTCTAATAAATGTCTTTTCTGATAAATAGTTGGGTACAGGAGTTTTTAGTCAGGTATGGTGAGGTGTCTGTCGGATTTCATCAGGAATGTTTCCATATACACAGGCAAAAACGCACACACACTCACTCCCTCTCTGTTTTGAAAGAATTGTTAGTTATTTTACATAATAATATGTTTTGTCTCACTTAGTATTTCTTCCGATCCACACTACTCTTCCTTTCCACTTCCCCTTAGGCCCCTCTCATGTACCCTGCTTGTCACATATTGTATTTTAACTTTATATGCCAGCGTGATTGTTAGAAAATCTGAAGTTCACCCCTCTGCAACATTTACTGACCAAGCTACACACCTGTCATTCTCCTACAACCTGCAGAAGCTCTAGGATGCCCAGTGGGCCTCCTTTTATCAAGGCCTTTCTATCTTCTAACATTGCAAAGTGTTTGAAACAAACTGCGACTTAATACAGTGTACTAGCAAATCATGCTCTATTGCAAATTTATCCATAGTTGTTTCCTCTTTTTGGATCCCTAGGGTATTATTGACACGGAGCAATCTAGCTCCTTTACTCTATATATGTCTGTCTGGCCTGGCAGAACCGGAGAATACAGGGAATTCTGGCAATGTACTGCAGTAAATACCTTCAGGGGCAGTCTTCCCACCTGAAGAGTACTGCCAACAACCCGCTTATGCCCACAGGCATTGGCGGGAATACACTGCTTCATGGATGGACTTAATCTCACTGGTTAGTTTAGTTTAGTTTATCGAATAGTTGCTAAGTTACTTAAAACCATTGCAATAAAATGTTGACAGATAAAATTACATGGTGCGATGTATTGATAATTGTTAATAAAGCCGTTTTAGACATAAACATGTAAAAGTTTTTTAAATTTGGTGCTTGAATACTTAATTAAGAATATCGGTTTAATAAATAGGATTTCTAAAATTCCATGACTTGGTTCTGCCGCGGTATCGCCTGTTGGAAGGTCACACTATTCCTAATAAAAAATTTGTAAGTACATAGTATGCAGTTTAGATTGTTTTTATGGAAGTGGATCGTCCATTGTCCCTACGTGGCAGAGGGGAGGGCAGGGCAGGGCTGGGGGAGTTGTGCTGTGGTGGCCACTTCTCTGCACACCATCTACCTTCCCAAAATATGCCAAAGCCTTCAGAGCCTGCTGCGTCTGAGTAGATCTGTACTGTTCAATGAAAATCCTCATCCAAAGACCAAATTGAAATACCATTGAAACCACGTAGAAACATCAACCACACCTGAAAATCATCTCTCAGTTCAGCAGTAATCCTTACCCTGTGATGCGGAAGTTGTACTCCTGCCATTGCAAAACCAATCCTACGACAAAATTCTCTACCAGCTCGCAGTACTCTGCATGCAAAGTTAAGATGCCCTAACAACTGCTGTAATTGTCGCAACTGCATCTTGTTGGCAGATATTGCATGTTCCAATAGACTCACTATCCCTTGCACTTTCTGGATTGGTAATCTTGCCTCCATTTTAACTGTATCCAATTCAATGCCTAAATATACCAAAGAAGTACTGGGGCCTTCCATTGTTTCTGGAGCTAATGGAACACTCAAATCTTCTGCCATCCTCTGGAAAGACTGCAATCCAGTCCCACATTCAAAACTGCTACCCGACCCAATGAACAGAAAATCATCTAAGTAATGGATGACTAGCTCATGTCCTGTCCTGAATGAAAAACACCAATGTAAAAAACAACTAAAAGTTTCAAAGTGACGGCAAGATATGGCACAACCCATAGGGAGAACTTTGTCAACATACAATTTGTCCTGAAATTGAATGCCCAATAGAGACAAATCAATGGGGTGAACCTGCATAAGTCTAAAAGCTGACTTGATGTCGCATTTTGCTAACTCAGCGCCATAACCAACTTTCCTTATCAAGGCTAGTGCAACATTCAAGGAAGCAAACTGTACTGCACAGTCTTTTCTGGCAATGAAATCATTCACAGAAGACCCTTCTGGCTAAGAAAGATGGTGAATCAATCTAAATTTGCCTTCTTGTTTCTTTGGAACTACCCCCAGAGGAGACACCATCAAGTCTGGCAATGGGCAAAAACCAAAAGGACCTGCCATCCTTACTTCCCTGAACTCCTTCTCCAACTTTTCTCAAAACACTGCTGGATGCTCCTGGGACGATTTTAGATTGTTCGCAAACCTTCTAGACCTTGGACCTTGGTATCCTAGATGAACACCAGTCTCAAAACCCCATCTTAACGTCAAGGCTTCTTCTTTATTGGAATAATATGTCAGCCATTCTGCCAAAACCTCCAACTTAATTGGAATAAAGCCCTCGTTGTCAGCCATATAACCTCCCTTTCCTCTGCCCTGACAGCTCCAGCTGAACAGGATTTGCTCACCAAAAAATTGCAGTACGACATGTCACCCTCCACATTTTGCTAATTTGTGCTTGTACTTTCATATTGAAACTCCAACATGGCCCCGAGTTCGTACCCTGACCTCTGCCCCAGCCACCTCCCCTACCCCCCAGGGTGGGCTGCCCTTGAATAGGCCGATATGGACTGCCAAACTGCTGGCCGTATGCATGGCTGGAGGGGGCCTTTGGGGGTACATCCACTAAACCCACAACTCGTAATCAATCTCTCCCCAGGGTTTGTCCGGCTTTAAAACTATTCTTGCCCTGAACTCCTCATCATATTGTAGCCACGCAAAAACCCCAAATACCATATGGGCTTACCCAATAGTGTCCATGTACTTAAAAATGGACACCGATCTGTCTGGAAATTTTTCACAATAGACGCTTGCATAAATAAAAAATGCAGACGTCCACGTGTCAATTGTTGGAACCCTTGTTCTCCGAGCAAGTTCCCATGCCTCTTCCCTTGAAATTTCTTTTGATTGCAATTCCCTGTGGAGTAATTTATAAACATCCACAAACTCTCCTTTCCAAATCTTCTCTTTGGCTGCATTAGATAAATGAGACCCCAGAGGCATGGAAACTCCCATGTACGGTAATCTCTTGAGACCTTCCTTCTTCATTTTCTCTTTATTTTACCCCGCACTTTTCTCTTTTTCTTTTATAACTTCCCTTTTTTACCATTTGCCTTACCTTTCATTTTGCTTGCCTCTGGCTGTTGAAAGGCATCTTTCAACAGATTTACCACAAAAAGCTTAACATTGTTCCCCTCAGCCCCTTCTGCAACATTCAAAATTCTAAGGTTATTTCGCCAAGCACTATTTTCCAAACTCTCTAGCATATTGGCCTGCTCTTTATCCCATTTCCTTAACCGGAAGACCTCCTGCGTGTTTGTATTCACCTCTATGCTCAGCTCCAATGCTCCAATACTCTGCCCTAAAGTGCCTCCATAAGTTGGGCCAGACCCACTATTTTTTCCTCTAGACCCATACTGGACTCCTAGAATCTCTTTCTGGTTTGCCTCAGAGATGGAAAATCGACCCTTGACCTCTTGTGTGAGAAATCCAACCATCTCCTGTATCTTCTGCCACCCAAAAAGATCACTAGTCTCAAAAGTGGAGTTCTCCAGGTCTGAAGCCTGGTCTACCTCTAGTTGTGCCATTTCTCTTGTTTCTGCTGGAACCGGGGAACCAACCTCTTCTGGAGAATTCCGTTGCAAAGGAGTGAATCGGTTTGCAAAGGTAAGTCCAGTAATTCCCCAGCTGATCTTGACCTATCGTCCTTTGTGCTTGCCTCCCCATCATACCCCGTCATCGAGGCCCCTACTACATGGAGGTCCTTACCATCCTCTCCCTGCCCGCCCTGTAGGTTTAATATGGGTTCCCAGATCTATCCTAACCTATAAATAAGATTAGAAAGATGGAGTGATTTTTACACTCCCAGAGACTGATTTAACTAAGTTTCCCACCGGAGGCTGGGCTCCTTTAGAGAGAAGGGTCTTTAGGGTAGCTTTTCCAGAGAGCCTGAGAGGTTTCCTTATATTTGCCTTGACTTTAACTTTCTGCTGTTGTTCTTTTCCCTCACTAAGTACCGGCTTTTTCACAGGATTAGCAACAAGAGGATTAGTGGATCTTAGTGTATACCTCCTCCATAAACATACACTTTCCCTACTTTTTTGGTTCTGCACCCTCGAACACTTGTAATTATTTGACAGAGTCCAGTCCCCCTTCACGATATCCTTACCTTCTCTACTCTCCATGGTATCCCTGACTGAAGTCATCTCCTTGTCCTTGCATTGTTAAAAGCACCCTTGGTTGTTACAACTACTCAGAGGCTTTCCAAACAGCCCAGACTTTCCGTTCTGAGGCCCAGAGGTATGCTCTCTAGCATCCCTGCTCTCACTCAATATGGTGTGCCCACATGCTCTCTTCAAGCAAGTAGTTGGCGTGTCAGTGCTAAGCTTGCCTGCATCTCGCCTGAAGCTGCGCATACCTCCTTTAAAGTTCTCTGGCCGCCTCAAACCAGTGCAACGTGACCTGTTGCATCGGAGGTTGTTTCTACCAAACCAGGTGGCAGGTACGTGGGGCTCCGAGCAGGAGAGAGGTGGAGGGGCCCATACGCTAATCACACTGAACCCCAGAGGACAGCTCCCAACCGGTTGTTCTAGCTAGCCGCCATGTTCCCGCCCTGTGTCCTACCATCGGGATAAGATACTTTGCTTAGCAGAGAACAAAGAGATTTTACTCATAGTGGCTTCAATATCTCAATTTACCCTGACTTTACACAGGGACAGTCCACATGTTCACGGACCCTCACATGGCAGTGGAATTCCTGAATAAGCTGGTTTAGAAAAAAGAGAACAAACAAAGGACCTCCAAACCTCACACGCAACAAACTGTTTGTGATGTGGAATCATACACCGGGACCCTGGGGAAATGATCTTAAAGTGGATACGATACGGCGCAATGATAGCAACCAGGGTGCTTGATGATTAAAAGACACAAACTATGCAGACATAACTGGATCGGAGGTGGTAAGATTGGGAGATCAATGCCATTGCTACAATAATCTTTGGTGAAACACCTGTGTATCTAGACGTTGGCACTTATGGAGTGAAAGTCTTGATTAGACAACGCTGGGGCACAGACTGCGCATATTTCTATTGTTGGGTGCACACACTTACGTTTGAAATGTGGGGTGATAGGTGAACCTCTAATTTGTTGAAATATGTAAGTGGGCATTTATGATACATAATGCTATTGCAACTATGTCTAAGGATAAAGCGCCTGGCCCTGACGGGGTGCCTGCGGATTTATATAAGGCAGATTTGTATGTATGGGTAAAAATCTTAACGCGAATGTGTAACGCTGTATGTAGGGAAGGTATCCCAATCTCCTGGTCTAAGGCCATAATAGCCCCCTTTATTAAGAAGGGCCTAAGATCAGATCCAAGATGCTATTGACCAATCTCCCTAATAGATTCGGCCGTTAAGGTCCTAGGGAGAGTGATCCTTTCAAGGCTAATGGAGTGGTCAGAGCAGAACAATGTAATTTACGGGTCACAATATGGGTTTAGACCAGGCAGAGGTACCTTAGACCAATGCCTGAACCTACAACTGATTATTTGAAAATGCACAATAGCAAAGAAAGGCATGTTGTTTATGGCATTTATGGATCCAACCTCCGCGTTTCATTGAGTTAACAGATCTAAACTGTGGAGTGCGCTGATTGACTTGGGGTGTGTACCGCAACATAGTAAACTTCCTACATGAACTTCATTTGGACCCTGTAGCTTCGGTAAAGAATGAACAGGATAGAAGCATTTATAGGGGGGTGGGACAAGGCTGCATCCAGCCCCCATTTTTATTTACCCTGTACATAAATAATGTGGGCCTGACATTGTGTGCAGTGTGTATAGACATCCCAAGAGCAGGTTACCAGCTTATACCCGCGCTCCTATATGCAGATGATGCAGTCCTAATATCTACGACTGCAGTAGGGCTTCAAAGCTGGTAAAGTCCTTTGTAGTCTTCATGAGTTCGTTGGACTTGAGTACCAACTTCTCAAAATCCCATTCTCTGGTTGTTGGTTCCAGAACACAACAGAAAAAATGTTTTGGAGGTAGCACAGAATTGCCCAGGGCACCTTATGTTCTTATACTTGGGGGTCCTTTTTGATGATCAAAGCTCATGGGTCCCACAAAGAAAAGCCAAAAGTAATGTATTCTCGAGAGTTGTAGCTTCCATCTTTGATGGCTTCATGGATATGAGGGAATTACAGATTGTAGAAAATACATTTTTGAGACAATTGTTAGCCGTCCTTCAGTCAGTACCCTCATATGTAATACATGAAGAGCTGGGTTAGGGATACATTGCTGATCAACTAGCACTTGCACCTTTGTTAAGATGGGCAAGGATATGGAGTAACCCGGATCTAGCTCTTAATCGAGCAGTGATAAAGCATCTGGAAGGTGCTCTGGTCTTACTATAAACTGGGATACAATGGTCATGATGCCCTTGACGAAGAGCACCACTGCTGTTCCATTGGAATACACCATACAGCGGAGTGAGGACACTGATAGATACTTGGGTATACAATATCACTGTGATATAGACATACTGTATTGTGCCAATTATGGGGTATGCATGGATAAGATAGCTGCTACTGAAGACAAATGAAATGAGCTGCTAATATCGATGGCCGGCCGCATTGGTATCGTAAAAAAGATAGTCCTTCCTCAATTGCTTTATCTTTTTTAGTGCCTCCAAAACACTAAATCATAGAAGAATTTGCTAATGGTGAAGCTGGTTTGGGTGGGTAAAAAAGCTAGAACAAACTGGAAAACTATACAAATGTCATACGATCAGGGGCAGTTTGTAGACCCAAATTTTGAAATGTACTATTTCGTAGCTAGTGCAATACACACACCACTGGTTCCAAAATATTGGACACATACCTTATTATGACTTGGAAAGAGGTTGGGTGGCACCAATCCCATTAAATACTGTTCTCATGAAAACACTTAACAGAGAAGTGAATACAGTGGATGGCACTGTATGGGCATGGTCACACCTGTAAACTACTGTAGAAATTGATGCGATGAATTTCCCATTGATGCCATTATTGAATAACTCACAAATGGAAGTGACCTGTGAATCTGCAGCTAGAAAAAGACTACACAATAGACAACTTCGAAGTCTGGGAGATATGCATAGTGATGGCAAATATTTAACGTTGCTGAACTACAAGGCATTGGGCCCCTTTAAAGTAGTGGACATATACTTATATCATCTACTGACACACAGTTAGGGAACTGTTCCCTGCCTATCCGGATGAGCCGTGTGAATGGAAACTATTGACACTCATGATCTTGAAAGTTCCACCCTCCAGACTGATTACGGTTGTGTATGCTATGATCATGCAGGACATGCCGAGAATCAAAGTAAGGTGAGGGCCAGTTGGACGCAGGATATAGGAGATTAAATATGGTCTTACTGTTGTATGCAGATGTAGCGGGTATCTTCAAATGGTAAAGATAGGCTTATGCACTCTAAATATCTGTGTAGAGCATACCACTCTCCACTTAGCATGTATAAACAAGATCTGACTGCTGATTTATATTTTCAGCGCTGTGCTGCCCCAGAGGCAGGATAAAAAAATTCTAGCTATCGCATCAAAGAATTTCAATTCTATTAAGGACACGGAGGCCAGGATTATGCTTCTCTTTCCTTTACGTAAAACACAGCAGCCAATCACATTTTAATAAAGTAAAAACTACATTTCCCATAAGCCCCAGTAGTCCTGTATCCACCAATCACAGGGGCACAATACATATATATACACCAATGTAACTATCTCACTTCCTCTTTCTTTGATATCAGTCCTCAACAGTCATTTTCAACAGTTCAACTTGAATCCTCTCGGAACCCGGATTCGTATCTCCAACTTGGAAAACCATGGAATTGCGAAGAATCAGTCTCTCCTTCGGTATCCTTTCATACTGCACCAAAGTTCACTTCGATCTTCAAGACGCCTTTGTGTCTGTACCTGAAACGAAAAGTGAAGCGGTAATACTTCCTTTCACAAAGCACAACATAAAATACAGGGTGGGATAATATGTATGTATTCAGATAACATAGAATCAACATCAGGAAAACACCTTCAATCGTAATCAGTAACGAAAAACCTTCTTTCTGAGCCACTATCGGGCAGGATAATCCCCACCTCCATGTCCTTAATAGAAATTCTTTGACGCGATAGCTAGAATTCTTTTTATTCTATATCAGGAGACAGAGGCTTCGGATTATGCTAGTTCAAAGCTGTGCCACAATATTAGCACTACATCCACCACTGGCTTGTGATAAAACAGACGAGAGCCCGTAGAATAAGCCTTAGAGGCCATGGCTTCCCTAACTGAATGTGCTCCAAAACGAGCCACATCAATTCCCGCTTCCGCGAGTATCCATCTTACCCAGCGAGCCAGTGTTGCTGATGTAACCGGGTGGAAAGGTTTCTGTAAGGAAATAAGTAACTGACCTGACTGGTCCGTTCTCAATTCTCGGGTCTGCTCCTCATAACATTTTCAACATTTAACAACACATGACTTTTGGTGGAGGGAAAGCTGGATACATAATACATTTGGAATCAGTCTTTGTACGTTTTGATATGGAAAAAGACACACCTGAAGGAGTGAATACTCTACCTGCTATGTCCAAGGCTCTCACATCTGAAACCCTTCTACAAGATATAAGGCATAACAGTAACGTGAGCTTCGCCGACAGCTGTTTGCGTGTAAGATCTTCATTAGCGGGCCAAGCCCTAACAAAGCGTAAGACTACATCCATATCCCATAAGGTGGAATACTTTGATTGTGGAGGACAAACCATCCTTATACCTCTTAATACTTTGCAAACCAGGGAATGCTCCCCAACAGGTCGGCCCTCTACTTGAGGGTGCCCCGCAGAGATAGCTGAACGGAAATTATTGCCAGTTCTGTAAGCTAAACCTTGTGTAGCCAGGTCCGACAAAAGATTTACAATTATATGGACACCGGATCCCAAGGGATCCACTTCCTGTTCACCGCACCAAGCCACCCATCTACGCCAGGCACCTTCATATCGTTTGTGGGTAGAGGTGGCCCAGGATTGGGATAGGAAAAACAACGTGTCCTCTGAAACTCCTGGCACTTGCAAACGTCTCCTGAAATCCGCCACACCATGAGGTATAATAGTTCCTGACTCAACAGGGGGTGGAGACGACCTACCGGATCCGTTAGCAGATCTGCTTGGGGATGAATACGAATTGGAAGATCGCATGCTAGTTCCATCGCCATTGGAAACCAGGATTGCGCTTTCCATATTGGAGTTATCAACACCAGCTCTGCTACTTGCCTGCTCACTTGCGCTAGAACCCTCGGAATCATTGAAAAGGGAGAGAAAGCATATACCAGATCCTTTGACCAGATCTGTAGAAACGCATCCGAACTCATTGCTCGTGGGTCTGGACTCCAGCTGTGAAACTTTGGGAGCTGAGTATTGAGTCGAGATGCAAAAAGGTCTACTGAGCACATTCAAATTCTGAAATACTTGCGGATGCAATTTCTGGAGACAAAAGTGCCAAAAATCTTTGGCTATCTCCGCTAGTAAGCGAGATCTGGTTCCTCCTAAGCGGTTGATATAACGCACCGCTGACACATTGTCCATCCATAAGAGGATGCAGCAACTCGTCTTGTGAGGGGATAGGGTTCGGATCGCA
Organism: Calotriton arnoldi; assembly: GCA_963921515.1. Lineage (NCBI taxonomy): Eukaryota > Metazoa > Chordata > Amphibia > Caudata > Salamandridae > Calotriton > Calotriton arnoldi. The sequence goes on along the minus strand of CAWUFW010002803.1, from coordinate 679,548 downwards.
AAAGATCCTGCCAGCAACTCCAGACAGTTGATGTGAAGCTCTAGTTCTTCGGAGGTCCAACGACCTCCCGTCTCCGTCGAGCCGCAACGAGCTCCCCAGCCCCACCGGCTGGCATCTGATTCTATCTCAACATCCGGTACAGAAGCAAAAATTGCTCTGCCGTTCCAGGTGTACATGTGCTCCAGCCACAAATTCATCTCTGTCTTGACCTCTTCCATCAACAGAATCTGTTCTGAATAAGACAAGCCCTTGCGAAGGTGTAGGATTTTGAAGCGTTGAAGGGCCCGATAATGTAAGGGGCCCGGAAAAATTGCCTGAATGGAGGATGCTAGTAGGCCCACAAGGCGAGCAAGGGTCCTCAAGGATATATTCAGAGAGGCAAGCGCTCTCCTCAATTCTTCCTTGATCGATAATCTCTTGCGTAATGGTAATAGGAGTTAGGCTCTGACAGAGTCCACCTGGAAGCCCAGAAAATCTAATATCTGAGATGGGATCATGATAGAATTTTCTCTGTTTAGAACAAAACCCAGGTCCTGCAGCAGCCGACCTGTCCAAGCAAGGTGCAGCAGGACCGTGTTTTTGTCCTGAGCCATGACGAGAATATCATCCAGATACATAATCAAACGAACCACTCGCTCCCTTAGGTACTGAACTACTGGTCGAAGAAGCTTGGTGAAACACCAAGGGGCTGAGTAAAGGCCGAATGGCATGGCGATGAACTCGTACCATCGATGGCGCCATTGGAACTACAGAAATCTGCAGTGAGGGGCAAAGATGGGAACCGCTAGGTACGCATCTTTTAAATCTAACCGAACCAGCCAATCGCCTTCTTGGAGCAAATCTCACAACAGATGTATGCCCTCCATTTTGAAGTGGCGATACGCAATCCAGGAATTGAACTCTTTTTTGGGCACTAAAAATATTGTACTGGTGAATCGCTTGGGATGTGGGGTTGTTTGGGTCACTGCCCCTTTTGTCATTAGTAACTGAACCTCTTTGTCTATGAAAGACATCTCTGCAAGGGAAAAATGAAGAGGAAAAGGTTGAACGTTCTGGAGTGGGGTTGCATAAAACTCCAGATGGAACCCCTGAACTGTTTGTAAAACCCAACGGTCTTGAGATATCCTTGCCCAATTGTGCAAAAACAATTGAATTCACCCCCCTACCTTGACCTCTGAGAGAGGAAGAAGGCTCACCTGAGTAAGCGGCATCAGCGCTGTTGTCTCCGCCTCTGTAGTCTCCTTTACGACCACGACCTCTTCCACCTGGGTTCCGTGTCGGATAAAAGTTTTATTGCTTTTGAGGGGCACCTCCTCCTCTGGGAAAATATCCGCTTACGGCCTGGTGGAAGCCACGGCCTGGCTCTCGGCCACGATAGCGCCCGGCCCTGACAAAAAGGCCCCTATTGAAGACCTTTTTTAGTGATGTTTGTGCCTTATCTAAAGCTGCGAACGTCGATACATATTTTCCCAGTTCTTTGACGAACTTATCGCCAAATAGTAGGCCGTAGGCTAAGGTGCCTGCTTCATTGGAGGCCAGGTCCGCCAATTGAGGGTCGATGCGCATCAATACTGATTTGCGATGTTCCGAGGATAAAGTGCAATTGGCGATTCCTAGGAGGCACAAGGCCCTCTGGGCCCATTCTAGTATCTCCCCTGGATCCAGTTGGGCCTTGTTTTCTTTGGCCTGTACTGCCAAGTCCAGAATTTTTGTGATGGGGCCAGAGATATCTAGTACTTTATCTTGACAGCTTTTCCATGCCCTGTCTAGACCCTTCTTGGGGTCCTTTGTAAACTTTTTTAAGAAGGTGGACATGCTCGGATCGAGTTCTGGCGTGTCCGCCACCTTCCCTAGGACCGAGGGTCGAGGACATTCGGAGCGTAGTGTGTTGCGCACCTCCTTCTGAAAGCCTTGGCGCAAGTTAGCCTGGACGTAGTGCGCCACCTCCATACATGGAACCCATTCTGTGGATCTGGGATGAATAATCTGCTTTGGATCAAAGAGAAGATTCTTGTTGGGCGGTAAATCCGGTTGTGTATGGCGCACCTTGCATTTACGTTTGGTGGCCTGCCCAGAGCATCCAGGAAGCTCCTCATGTCCTGAGGAAGATTGCGACGAGGACGTGGAGGGATCCGCTGTACCGGTGGAGCTCCTAGGAAAACCACAGGATCCTGAGTCTTCAGTACTTCCATATTCATGGTTCAGTAGGACCGATTGCGCCAGCTGGGAAAGGGCCTCCGCAGAGGAGCCCTTGGAAATACTGCGGGCAAAGTCCGCCTCATGCCTGGCCAAATCACAATGAGACGTGCCCCCTGCCGTGCTAAATAACTCACGCCGGCCATATCGTTGGAGCGGTTGCGTAAAGGGGTGTAAGGCTCTGATCAATGCTCGATTCACCGAGCATTGCACTTGGGTATCAAGTGCCTCTACAAGTCTCTCCTCTATGTCTTACTCATAGGGGACTTCTGATTATTCCAGATAGTCTTCCCCAATATCTTCTTGGTACGCCATATTTTTAAATCAAATTCCTGCTACTTACAGGTTCTGAGGAGGTTCCAAGGGGGGGGAATTAGCTCCAATCAGGTGCAAGCCCAGTATATCATAGGCTAAAAGGGTCCAAAGTCCCCCAATTCAGTTGCCAGTATTGAGTGTGGAGGGAGGCACCTGCTTTCCTAGGGTGAGGCCCTTATAAACGTTTAATTCACCCGTCGGGCATTCACAGGGATAATTGTGGTACTGTGCCTCGCATCTGCGGCCGCGCTGTGAGCCGATCAGAAAAACCCGATTTCAGTCTCACTGCGCATGCACGACGGCCCGGCAATGAGAGAGGACAGGGATCACGAAGAGCGTGTACCGCGCGTCCCTCTCCCGCTCCAACCATGTAGCGGGTCGCAAAGCTCCTGCATATCGCACGCAGCCAGACAGAGCATACAATTGTACAAAACCAGCGTTTAAATCAAAAATTTAATAATAGAGCAAAATGACTTAACTGCGGCCACTGCAGCAGCAAAAAAAGGGGAAGTGAGATAGTTACATTGGTTCATATATATGTATCGTGCCCCTGTGATTGGTGGATACAGGACTACTGGGGCTTATGGGAAATGTAGTTTTTACTTTATTAAAATGTGATTGGCTGCTGTGTTTTAAGTAGTAAAGGAAAGAGAAGCATAATCCAAAGCCTCCGTCTCCTGACATAAAATTCTACCGCTGGGAGTGAGAATGTCCAGGAGTGAGTTGTTACTGGATAACTGTTTTTGGGACGCTCGCCAATGTGACTGGTGTCCAATCGGAGCCATCACCTCTGTTGACGTTGCTAGGCTATATAAAGGACGTTCCCAAAACACATAGGAGTTTTGTGGCTCTGTCATTACTGGTGACAAAAGAAGAATGGGGTTATGTTGGGGCAGGTGCAGATCGCCTAGAAGTGAGGATTGGGTGAATGACCTGCTGTGGTGTAAGACTCAGTCAGAAACACACAAAATGCGAATCCCGCACCAATCTCGTCCCAAAGACATTTGGGACCCATTGAGACAATACTTGCTTGCAAAGGAGGTTGATCCTGCTGGTGGACCTGTACAATTATCAGAGGAAGACCCATTGATTGCACCATAATGTTCTAACTATATACCTGTAGTATGTTAAACTGTGTAGGATATATGATGTACATTATATATATATGATGCTGGAATAACCTTACTAATATATGCTATTGTGATTGCGTGACCATATGAACGAGACCAATTGTAATGTCTTGGTTGTTAATAAAATGGGAAGAGCTGGGTATGGCTGAGGGTGTCACACGTGACATGTAGCCACTCTGTGGTCCACTGAAAGTAACTATCTGTCTGATTTTTGTCAAGGGGTCCATTGCTCACACAAAAAAACAGCATTCTAGCTGTGCTTTCTCGTGTCCAGGACTGTCATTTGTGGACAGCAAAGGGGGCATTTTACCCCACGCCCACACTGTTTTTCGAGACCCTGTGCTTCTGCAGAAAAAATATATTTATATATTTTTTTTAATTCAACTCTGCCTGCAACAGAAAGCTAACAAGGTCAAACAAATAGATGGCACCAGATGCTGGAGCTGCCATCATTTCTATTTCCCTGATAGACACTTTTTTTTTACATCTATTGTAAAAATACAACCTATTGTTACCAGTTCTACAATATATACATACAGTGGGCTTTGGCTCCACCCAGAGGAGTATTTTCCTCTCACCTCATGCTATTAGTTGTTTGGTGTATCATTCTGACTCCTAATTAGTACTTCCATTGGAATGCATGAGCCACGCTGGTTGAGGGGTGGGAAGCAAGATGGCGGCCGCTTGAGGCCGTAGGAGCGGACTTGCCATATTCGCACCGTGAAAAAGTCTCTGACGGAGTGGGGAGACGAATTAAAAGGGGAAAAATAACGGCACTTACCCGCCTAATGTTCTTTGACGCTGGGACCTCCGACACTGCTGCGGACACTTGTTCGGGATCCAACGGCAGCCCAGGGGAAGGGCAGCCGCAGGAATACATCGCGGCACTAAGGTTGCTGGTGGAGCGAGTCCTTGCTTCTGCTGGTTGCCGGCGCTGCCGGCGGAGAGCGATCGCTCGGATGGCCCCTAAAGTTGCCAACTCGACAAAGGGAAGGTCGGGTGTGCCCTTGATGGCGGACCCTGCCGGCACCGAGGGGAAACGGGGCGGCAGGCGGACGCCGCAGACAGCGAAGCCAGTATCAGAGAAGGAGAGGGAGCCGGCTCCAGTAAAGGGAAGAGGCGGGACCTCGTCTGGACGTCGTGGGCCGGGGGCTCCTGTGAGCATCGCCACGGTTGCAGGCGCTGCTGAGGCCAAGGAGGAGGCTCTCCTTCATGAATTAAGACGGGGGAATGACTCAGAGGATGGTTTTCACAGTTGTCCGGCTGAGGAGTCACCTTCTGGGAGCTGTATTGTGAGTACTGAGCCAACAAAGGAGGTGAATGTGTCTGAGGTCGTGGAGGAGGATGAACTGAGGCATAGTGGGACGTCGTTGGATCGGGATGGGGAAAATGAGGGAAAACAGACGATAGTGAAGGAGAGACAGCCAGGCCGGTAACAACAGAGACAGAGACAGTTGTACCAGGGGATCCTACGGAACAGTCACACCCCCAAATCCAGGGGCAGGGGGCATTGCCTGTAAGCACTGAGGTTGAGATAGACCCCAATGACTGTTTTTACTCTCTGTCTGATGGCCCTGAGTGGTCGGGCAATGACTCTGGTTCCTCAATTATATCTAGTGAAAATGAAAATGAAAGCGACCCGGAGAAAGCAGGAGACTCTCTCTTCATGACTGCCCGTCGGGTTGGGGGTAAGAAAATTGGGCTCCATACACAAAGGGCCGCTAGCCTGAAATGGGATTACTCACTAACTGACTCGATTAACATCGCCCAAAACGTAGCACCCCAGGACACCTCTGGCTTGCAAACCCCGACATTGGAAACTGTCCTGCAGACAATAATGCAGCACCGGGACGAGACACGGGCAGACGCCCGCAAAGCCCAGAGTGCGGCACGGAAAGTCCAGGGTGCAGTAAGGAAGCTGACAAAGACATGTAACACTATAGGTGAACGTCTTAAGGAGCTCGAAACTAGAGTTAGTAACGTCGAGACGGAGGTCACCGAAAAGCTTACACAATCCAAGGAACAAGACAAACGGATCACTGATATCCAATGGAAATTGGAGGAAAGTGAGAATCGCCAGCGGCGTAATAATTTGAGGGTCTTGGGAGTTCCTGAAGGGAAGGGGGGATCAGACATCCAGACCTATGTGATGGATCTTTTTCAACAAGCATTCCCGGAACTTAAGGATTGGAATTGGCAACAAGAGGTCCAGAGAGTACATAGGACACCTTTTACTCTGAGAAATCCAGCTAGGGAAGGGTCAAAGCCAAGAGCCATCTTGGTATTTTTTGGCAACTTTCTCCTGCGACAGGCGGTGTTTGAAAGAGCCAGGCCAGAGGCCAGGAGAAGTGTTGATGATGTCTCCTTTTTCATAAGACCTGATTTTTGTCACGTCACCATCGAGAGGAGGTGGCGTCTACGCCAGCTGATAAAACCCTTTCAGGACAAAGGCGCAAAAGTTTTTTGAATAATCCTGCCTCCCTGAAAGTAGTTTGGCAAGGCTCAACAAAGTTTTTTACATCTGAAATAAGGGCTCAAGAGTTTCTGGCAGAGTTGAAGCCTTAGCATCCTAATGGACTGGGGAGAAGAGTGAACTGTGGATGGGGGGGGGAAATATCGGGATAGCCATCTTTGTATCTGGCATTTTAGTTTTCGGATTTTGTGTAAGACAGCTATCCTTTTCTAAACTTCCTCTTCCTATTGGTTTCTTTTTAAGCTCTATCCTAGTTGGTAGGGTTGTCTCCTATACGGATAGTATGGTGTGTATAAGTAATTCACGGTGTTGGCAAAACCGCTCTCCATCTCCCAAACAGACCGATGTGCGGTGTGTGTACTTCCTGATGATGGGAGAGAGGGAGGGCGGAGAGGGGATAGGGGAGGGAGGTAGGGGTGGGATCAGGGGAGGGGGGGAGGGACGATCTGGGGGGTCAAGGGGTGTTGGGAGGTGGGGACAAAATGGGGTGAAAAAATTCAGAGAGATAATTGGCAAAATATTCAAACAAAACTGTAAAATGCTAAGAATAATGACAGAACTTGGAGTAAATTGTATCTACCTGGGTTTTTGCCTGGGTCAAAAGGGGGAAAGGACCAAAAAAACGAAAAAAGGACGATATATTAGTCTAAATGGGTAAGATGACTATTTGCTCGGTCAACATTGGGGGTTTAGGGGATAGGAATAAGTTAAATCGGACCATGGAAATGTTAAAATCTAATAACTCCGACATTGTCGCTCTTCAAGAAACACATATACCATGGGAAAAGAGGGGGTTAATTATGATAAAGGGTTATTCTCTAGTGGCCTGTTCTACGCAAACTTCTAATATTAGAGGGGTGGCCATCCTAACCAAGAATCGAATAGGACCAGCTAGACGGACACTGGGTAATGCAGGAGGGAGATGGGTTCTGGTGGAGCTAGAACTTGGAATAACAATAGTAACGGTGTATGGCTCAAACCAAGATGAGCGTAAGATATTCGAAGATCTGGAAATGGAGTTGGCGGCTTGGCCTACCCCTCTAATTATGTGCGGGGATCTCAATATACATTTAGGAGTAGGCGGTATGATGCCTAGTAGATATCAAGGTCAGAAGCCTAAAGTCTATAGAGCATTAACATCATTAATTAAAAGCCACGGGTTAATAGACGTATGGGAATCCAAGTTTCCCTCTGACCCTGGATATACATATTTTTCCCACCCTCACCAGAAATATGTCAGGCTGGATTACTTTTTTTATCTCGAAGCAGACTTCAGGAGGGGCAGAGATAGAAATACTACCAAAATTAATGTCCGATCATAATCCTTTGATTCTAGGGCTAAGATTGCAGCAAGTACATATATACCAATCACAATGGACGTTCGATCGGAAATTGCTGGTGGATCAAGAATATGTTTGTCATTTTAGAACCTGGATAACAGAATTCTTTAATATGAATAGATATAGCGCCTCACGCAACACGGTCTGGGATGTGTTTAAGGCAGGAGTAAGGGGGAGATGGTAAGCTTTGTATCTAATAAAAGATAACAACAAGAGAATAAGATTAAGCAATTGCGCATTAAGCTTCGGGATTTGGAGAAAGAGCATCTGGGTAAGATAGTGCGGGGGATGGAGGTAGCCACAACCCAACTAGACATCACTTTGACTAAAGCCAAGATAGGGTCTTACTATTCTCAAAAGGCCGCAGCAGGATATCAGACTCACAGGGCGGAGAGTTACGAGTATGGGGAAACAGTTGGAAAACTGCTCGCCTTAAAGACAAGACAAAAAACAGTGAAGAGCCAGATATCCTCAATAACAAGTGGGGGGACCTCATATACAGATCCAGGGGATATAGTAGGTGTATTCCATAAGTTTTATCAAGATCTTTATACGGAGGAGAAACAGGACCCCCACGGAGATGCATTTGTGAGGGCCAGTAAAGAATATAGGAAGCTGGGGGGGATGCGAGCGAGAGGTTGGAGTCTGAATTTACATTTGAGGAGATACAATCAGCGATACAGCAGTTGGCCTCGGGCAAGGCAGCAGGCCCTGACAAGATTCCATCAGAATTTTATAAAATCTTTCAAGTAGAGCTAGCCCCCTTGCTCTGGGATCTGTTTTTGGGGGTACAATATTCTGGAAACCCACCAGATTTTTGGAAGGGTACCAACATCGTTATTTTCCCCAAGAAAGATAAACCACCGGATAAGCCTACTTCATAGAGGCCCATCTCCCTAATCAATGCGGATGCAAAAATCTATTCTAAAATCCTGGTGAATCGCCTCCAGGGGGTCATAGCCAGTCTTGTGTCGCCCTGGCAACACGGCTTCGTACCCGGTAGAGACACAACTGACCATGTAAGGCGAGCCGTGGCCCTGTTTGACATTACTGGGGAGACCAATGGCAATCTGGCTATGATCCTCCTGGATGCGGAAAAAGCATTCGATCGAGTGTCATGGGAGTACTTGTGGGGAGTTTTGGCAGCTAAGGGGTTCGGTCCCCGGGTTGTCTCTGCAATTAAAGCAATGTATAGGGCTCCATACGCGAAGCTACAGTTGATGGGTAGAGAATCAGACACTATAAGGGTGTCAAGGGGAACAAGGCAGGGATGCCCCTGTTCCCCAATCCTATTTGCCCTATATATTGATCCGCTCATTCAGTCGATAATCGAGAATCAGGCAATCATACCAGTGACAACCCAGGGATTCAATACCAAAGTATTAGCCTACGCGGATGATATTGCGGTATTAACACCTAACCCTGAGGGAGCAATGAAGGAAATTGAAGCCATGGCTACCATATTTGGAAAGGAGTCGGGGTATTTACTGAATAAATCCAAGACCCAAATAATCTGTACCAAAAATATTATCTTTCAGGGTAGCCGGCGAGTAACTACAGCTACCTATCTCGGGTTCAGGATTACCCCAGATATCGATCGGATCGCCTAAATTAATTTAAACCCCGTGATTAGTAAAATAGCCATTGACCTTAGGCGGATGAGCTCACTTCATTTAACCATTATAGGAAGAGTCAACGTTCTTAAAATGGTAATGCTCCCCAAGATAATGTATTTGTTTAGGGCACTCCCGGTCGAAATTGAAGGGTCTATAATTAATACTCTAGAATCCATATTCAGTAGGTTTATTTGGCAATATGGTAAGGTCAGGAGATCCTTAAAGTTTCTTACTCTGCCACAAGCACGGGGAGGGTGGGCTGCTCCTAATCTAACGTTTTATTACTGGGCAGCTTTGTTACAACATATGAATATACTCTTTTTTGAAAATGCTGGCAGAGCTAGTGGGGTACAGGCAGAGGGTCTCCCAACAATTTATGAGCTGGCGCTTGGGGAAAGGGCAAAAGCCCTGTTGCTCCGTGAGTTGGAACCCAGTTATTATAAGAAGGTTCGATTTAAGATTATTATGAACGCATGGAAAGTCTGGGGTAGAATACAAAAACATATGAATATCGAGAGATTTACAAAGTATACACCCATTTGGAGATCATCATTATTTCCCCCTGTGTTTTATGATGCTATAGGTAAACAATGGGAGCAACTTGGTCTAAGGACAGTAGGGGATATCCAACCAAAAGGCCAACTATATTTATTTGCTGAGTTACAAAGAGAATATGGAAATCCGGATGGGCACTATTTTAAATATCTACAAATAAAGGGGCTTTTTGGTAAAAGGAGACAGGCAATTTCAAGTGCCAAAATTTTATTGTTTGAGACTATGGGGAGGCCCATCTGTAAAATTAAACATTTATATGGTATGATGATGGAGCAAGTCCCGGATGATATCGAAAAAATAGAAACTAAATGGGCCAGTAGACTAGAGAACGATGATATTGATATCGATATGTCACTACGGCTAGTAAAGAAAACGCTCCTATCCGCCAATTTAAAATCACAGCACTATAAAATGATTTATAACCTATACTTTGCCCCTGCCAAATTATTTAAATGGGGGAAAAGGGAGGATGACAAATGCCCTAGATGCGGGGTAGGACCAGCGGAAGAGATCCACATGTTTTATGGTTGTCCACAGCTTGATTTGCTAAAAACAGAACTGGTAAAGTTCTGGGAGAGGATTTTTGGCAAAACTGTGGCATTAACCCCTTCGCTCATGATGATGGGATATGACAGCTGTGCCGGGCTAGATCAAGTCCAGATTACTATTATATTTATCTCAGTTACTATAATTAGGTTACTCACTGCAACTAGATGGAAGGATCCAATGCCCCCTTGCTTCCATGAATACCTGGCCCGCTTTATAGCTGTATATAAACTTGAACAGGCCCTATACGCCTGCAAGGGGTACCAGGCTAAAAAGTGGGGTATGAAATTATGGGCTCCAATAGCGAAGTGGTTAACAGGGGCCGGGGAATGTATATAGATTAAGGGGACGATTCCGATTCGGGCCGGAAAATATACCGACCGACTCGGTACGGGAATGTAGTCCGACCGACACGTACCGGCGCTGCCCGATCCGCGTAGTACAATTCAATGCATGTGAATACGACCGACTCGTACGGAACACAAGCCGAACGACCGAACCGCACGGAAACCAGCTATCCGGCCAGAAAACTACGCGAATAGAACCGACCGACACGCACCAGGAATGAACCCGACAGAAACGTACCTGCGAACTCCGACCCGCGCAGTACGATGCAATGCGTGTAAAACCAGACCGAGTCGCACGGAGCTCAAGCCGTACGACCGACACGCATACAAAACCGAGCCGAAGCAACCCAATACTCCACGACCGACGCGTACGCCGCACATGAAACCCATCAGAAACACAGCTTGAAAGACTCGGAGAAGCCCGCACGAGCCAACTGCAGCGTCCTACTTGGTCAGAAGAACGTCTCCTACATGCCTAAAACCTACAAAGGAAAAAATACAAAAAAAAGGGCCAAACAAGCAATGACAAAGTCAATAAATACAGGGGGAAAAAAACATGGAACAAAGACACACCCACAACTCCACCCATATAAAGGCCACAAATCCCTACCATGATCCTTTGCAAGTTCAACTGACCTGCCAGTACAGAACACCATCAGACAGCAACCACAGACACACTCACAACTCATCCATCACACAAGCCACACACCATTAGCACCTCCCAAATAGCACCCTCACATACACCCAGCAAAACCTACACTCACCCACCCTCACTTGCACACTCACACACACATCAATCCCCACCACCACCGATCACCATGCCCCCAAAGAAGAATCCAAAGTTCCTAGACAGTGAATTGGAAGTCCTGGTAGATGAAATCCTCAGGGTAGAGCCACAATTGTTTGGTACATTGGTCCAACAGACCCCCATGTCGCAGAAAACCAAGATGTAGGAGAGGATCGTCGACAGGGTGAACGCACAATCACCATGTGTGCGCACAAAGGAAGACATCCAGAACAGGTGGTATGATGTGCGCAGGAGGGTCAAGGACCTACTCAAGAAGGATTACGCCTTGAGTCATCGCACCGGCAGTGGCCCTCCTGCCAAACCAGTATACCTCAGGCCCTGGGAGGAGAAGGTGCGGGCCATCCTACCACCAGAGAGCGTACATGGACTATCAAACATCCCAGAGCCTGGTGAGTACACAACCAATATACCCAATATTGTGTGACAATACACATACATCACTGTCAAGGGGATAGTCAAACCATGCACCCTTAGCAAAGCCACAGTAACCAAAAGATAATCATCCCAAGATGTGTATGTTAGTTAGATAAACACAATACATGCCATCTCATAGTGATATGTAACTGTGTCATGACATGTACAAACCTAACAACAAATAGAGCAAGGCAGTGGCACAAATATAACCAACAAACACTGTCAGACATTTTGCCACCACTAGAACACCACCTCACAGGGAAGCTCACTGAAAGGAAGGAATTGTGTGTATGCTGGTGAAGTGAGTGTAGCCAATAGCATGATGGGGGTTGTAGTCACAGATATTGGTCACCCTCACAATTGGCCCATCAACACCACTCTGAACCATGCTCACATCACAGGGAGTGGAAAAGAACTGACAAGATGGCTGACACTGGGTACTGCTGTGGGGAGCACAAGGCCCTGCTGGGAACTGTGCACCAACCAACAGCAGGACACCACTGCCTAACATCCTCTAAGCCAACTTGCACTCCCTGCAATGGAAGCACGTTCCATGGTGGGATATCTGGCTGGGTGGGAAGGAGGACTGACAGCTCTGACCATAGTTACCAGCAGCTTTTCTCACACACCCCCTTAACACAAACTCTACACAACTCACCTGGGAGAATGCAATGCCTCACACTCTAATTAAATATCCCACAAAGAACAACCACACTGGGTTATGCTGTGTGAAGCACAGGGACACTTTTGGGACTTGTAGCCAAACAAACGCCAGGACAACACTGTCAGCCATCCTGTCAGCACAGGCACACTACCCCACAGGGAAGCAGAGTCAAAAGGAAGGAAGTATGGGCATTGCTGGGAAGGGGGGTGTAGGCCATAGCATGATGGGAGTGGTAGTCACAGCTCAACATCCCCCACCCACATGGCCCAGCAAGCTCACACTGAAGCATGCACACCTCACAGGCAGTGAAAAGCCACTTCAAAGATGTCTGACACTGGCCTCAGCTGTGGGGAGCACAAGGCCCTGCTGTGAACTGTGCACCAACAAACAACAGGACCACACTGTCAGCCATCTTGCCATTGCTGTCACACTCACACACAGTGAAGTCGACTCAAAAGGAAGGAAGTATGGGCATGCTGGGAAGGGGGTGTAGGCAATAGCATGATGGGAGTGGTAGTCACAGCTCAACATCCCCCACCCACATGGCCCAGCAAGCTCACACTGAAGCATGCACACCTCACAGGGAGTGAAAAGCCACTTCTAAGATGTCTGACAATGGTGCTCTGTTGTGGGGAGTACCCGGCCCTGCTGGGAACTGGGCACCAACCAACAGCAGGACACCACTGACTGACATCCTGAGAGTTAACCTGCACCCACTGCAAGGGTGGCATGCTTTATGGTGGGATAACTGGGCTGGGGGGAGAAGGAGGTCCGGATGTCAACCAAATACCACCAATGCTGGTCATGCACACACCTCAACATCCACATTGAAATGCTTCAGGTTGGCAGGACAATGAGCCACACCAATATCAACCTCTGACTGTGACAACTTAGGACAATGCAATGTACTGGCCCGCATCCAGAGGTACAGTCACAACTGTCATGTGTTTGAACCATTGATGCCTGCAGAAACATAACATACATTGTGTGTCTCTTCCAAAAACAGGTGATGATGGGGACACAGCAGCAGATGATGAGGAGTCCCTGTCCCAGGCTCCGGTGGCCCCTGAGCTCTCTGGTGTGGAACAGCCTCTGCCCTCCTCGGATGGCAAAGACCAACCTGGCACCTCCGGTGTGAGTCATCATGCAGCACCAGCAGGACCACCATCTGCACCCCCTGCACCCATTCCTCCAACATCTGGCAACACACAGACCACCCCCGCCGACACGGACAGACCAAGGACACTGAATGACAACAGCACAGGGACCCCAGCCCACCGTGAAGCAATGGACAACAACCCCAGAACCAACCCCCAAGGGGGCCTAGGGTCACCTGTGCGTGCCACCGCATGTCCCGCACGTGTGGCCAGGGGTGGTGGGAGGGGTGGTAGGCAGAGGTCGCTGTTTGCAGAGGGGTCTGGACTGCATGATGACCCACAACTGGTACGCATTGCTGATGCATACCAGAATAGCACCGGAGAGGTCAGCCAGGTAGTGGGGATCCTCAAGGACATTCAACAGCAGTAGGCTGCCCATCATGCCCGCTTGGACTCCCACATGTCCCGTGTGGAGACACACATGTCTGGCATGGAGTCCAAGTGGGACACATTGGAAGAACTGACAGCGGTGCAGAGGGACATATTGACATGCCTCCGCCAGATTAGCACCAACATGTCCACACCTCCCTGTGTGCCCACAACATCTGGTGCCGCAACAACTGCAACTGCCACAGGGAGGGAGGATGACTCTGGTGGAGAGTCCTCTGCACCGCAGCGGCCTGCACGTGAGGGTCCCCCCAGAAAGAAGAGGGGTCGTCCGAGGAAGGACAACTGAGAGGCCGATGGCCATGCACATCCCCCAGGAACCCAACACCTGTTCTGGAAATGCTCCTTTGTGTGCAAACTGTTCACCCTGTCGAATGCAACACAACTCTCCCACATGACATGGGGAGTTTAATTTGGACTAATGTATCAGATGACTGTGGACTTTACTCAGGACATTTCTGCTACCAACACTTCCAACTCATCTGTGAACTTTGGATTCCAATTCCAATGTACAGCACCCACCATCCTGTGCACTATCCTCACACATGTATGTAAATAAACTCACTAATACACCATACTTGCCTCTGTTGTGATTCCAACGTTGTTTTTGTCATGGAGATGATGATCTGCTAAATGACACTGTGCATGCTAACTGCTACAGCAAGTTCAACACCTTTATGTGAGTCATGGCGACGTGACACATATGAGGGAGACACACCACTAGGGCTACACAACACATACACACCAGGGCCATCTGACTCATCGCCTACACTGATGTTGCCAGGAAATACAGTGGAATGCACAGACACCACACCTATTCAGAGTCTGTGTTAACTAGCCCACAGGTGCAGTAAGCAAATGTCAGTCAGATGTGTGACCACAGACAACGCACATCCCAAAGTGAAGCACAGGTTTATTTCACATTTGCAACATGTTGTTTCCACTACAGATGCAAGGTAATCCCACGTGGCAGTGGCCACACAGTCAACAAGTGTAGAAGAAATAAAGTCCAGGGGTGTGTGGCACATCACCTGTAGGGAAACGACTGCTTCCACCCTGGAAGTTGAATCATGGTGTCGGGGGATCCGAGTTGACCAAACAACTCTGAAAGTACCCTGTGAAGGACAGACATGACACACAGTCAAAAGCACTGAAGAACAGGACAGAACTGCAATACTCATGCCCAATACATGTCACAAGATACCTACACAAAACCAAGTTAGCATGTCAACACTGTTGGGGAGTACAGACTACCTGTAAGGACACATCGCTGCACGCATCCAGTCAAGTAGCACATGGCCACACTCAAACAGCAACAGAGCACCACCAACACATATCATGCAAACTCAAATCATTGACATAACATCTCTGTATACTCACATTCAGCTGAAGAAGTTGGTGACAAGCTGTGTGTGGACATCACCCTCATCATCATCATCATCACTGGCATCGTGGCCCAGGCCAGGATCCTCCACAGGTGGCGGATGTTGGTCAACGTCATCCAGGTTGAGAGGCAACTCCTTCCGCACTGCCAGGTTGTGTAGCATGCAGCAGACGATTAAAATCTTGCACACCTTTGCAGGGGCATATGGGAGGGCCCCTCCTGTCTTGTCCAGGCAGCGAAAGCGGCTCTTCAGGAGACCAAATGTCCGCTCGATCACTCTTCTGGTCCGACCATGTGCCTCATTGTAGCGCATCTGGGCTGGTGTCACAGGGTTCCTATGGGGTGTCAGCAACCACGGCATGTTGGGGTATCCGGAGTCACCTACATACAGACAATTGCACATTAGCTGAGTTGGAAAAGAGGGTGGAATACAACATTGCAGAACACACACAATGGTACAAAGTCAGTACACGCCGACAAGCCAGGCACGCTGGTTCTGCATCTGTGACATCATCCTCGGGATGCGACTACTCCTCATTACGTAGGGATTGTGTGCAGAACCGGGGAAACATGCACACACATGTGAGATGCTCATATCTGCAAGACATACCACCAGAGCATTGATAGAATGGTAATGTTTCCTGTTCCTGTATGCCTGCTCATGTGCCTGTGGTGGTACCAAAGCCACATGTGTCCCATCAATGGAGCCGATGACATGTGGCATCCTCCCCAGGGCATAGAAGTCACTCTTGACGTCAGTGAGTTGTTGACGTTTAGGGAAATAGATGTACTGGTTCAGGTATCTCAACATCGCCTCCAAAACATCGCGTAGCACATGGCTGAACATGGTCTGTGACATCCCACCAGCAGACGCCACAGTGTGTTGAAAGGTACCAGTGGCAAAGAAGTGTAGGGCTGCCATCACATTCACCTTGGGGGTCAGCGCTGTAGGGTATGGCCGGCCAGGTTGCAAATGTGGGGCCAACCGCACCGCCAATTCCTCAATCAGCGGCCTGTTGAAGCGGTACCGTCGGATGCAGTCACGTTCAACCATGGTTGCAAGGTCAGGGAATGGTCTATGGACAGCTGGTGCCCTGCAGTGCATAGGTGAACGAAGAAAGATTGTCAGTCACCCCACATATGTGGCATTGACCATACTCAATATCACATGATACATCATTACGAGACACAAGTACTTGATGTGTGTGCCGTTCTGTATGGACATATATGGCACCTACATGGCCAACATCTAACATCTCAGTTCAACATGTGTTGACAACAAGTTCCAGGTTGTGCTATGGGAAATCATTAGGCTGTGTCACAGTACCCATGTACTGCTGTCACGTTCCAAACACACACCACAGTGACAAGTGAGGACAGATGTGCCACAGGCATCACAGCTCTTTGACAGGTAGATTCCCAGGGACCCTGTATTGCCACATGGATACTGGCATGACATGGCGTATCATGTACTAGTCAGCAAAACAACCATGACTCCCACAGGTAGTGGCCCCTGTTGCCTCTGCAGGACAGACATGGACGTCTGTGACACACACACGCACATCAAAGTAGATGCACAAACAACGTGGATGTGGAGACTGTCTCCCATTGTGCACATGGAATCAGAGACATCTGAAACACAACATGCACACAGACTGTGGAGGGCCATCACAATTGTGGCAATGGGTCACCCTGTGACGTGCATACCTTCCCACATGGGACTCAGGGTGTATGTGACATGACATACACATACACAACCTGGAAATGTGACCATGCCACATGCTCTGAACTGAACAGTTGCACATCACAGTGGTCATGTGCACAACACACAAAGGATTCTGTCCCCATGAACACGTGCACAGCCTGGGAGTGGCTGCCCCCAAGTGCCACCCAAAAACCACATGTTGACCCCCATACACACACAGGTAATGCAGCCTTACATGCCTTAGGATACAGTGTGGACAGGCTGTGGTGTTGTAGGTGTGCCCCTGAGTCCCTGGCAAGTAATTGTGGCTGGCATACGTTCACCAGTGACAACCTTGGTGACATATGCGAGTGACTTGTACAGGGACGCTTCGTACAGCAATGGACCGATCGGTGCGCACGCATTGGCCATTGCATATGATGTGGACTGATGCGTGTTGTGCTCCGAAATACGCGTCGTACAGCAATGGACCGATCGGTGCGCACGCATTGGCCATTGCATATGATGTGGACGGATGCGTGTTGTGCTCCGAAATACGCGTTGTACAGCAATGGACCGATCGGTGCGCACGCATTGGCCATTGCATATGATGTGGACAGATGCGTGTTGTGCTCCGAAATACGCGTTGTACAGCAATGGACCGATCGGTGCGCACGCATTGGCCATTGCATATGATGTGGACGGATGCGTGTTGCGCTCCGAAATACGCGTTGTACAGCAATGGACCGATCAGTGCGCACGCATTGGCCATTGCATATGATGTGGATGGATGCGTGTTGTGTTTCGAAATACGCGTTGTACAGCAATGGACCGATCGGTGCGCACGCATTGGCCATTGCATATGATGTGGATGGATGCGTGTTGTTTTTCGAAATACGCGTCGTACAGCAATGGTCCGATCGGTGCGCAAGCATTGGCTATGGCCTGACATGGTAACGGACGCGTTTTCGAAGCTTTTACGCGTCGGATGCAGTGAATTCAGTTGGCCACCCACAACAATGTTGCAAATTCATGGGTGTCATGAAGTTGAACTTTTGAAGGATGCTGTGGGTGTGTATAAGTGGTGCAATTCCATGGATTGGCCAGATTCAGAAGATGCAAACGACTTGGACCTATCACTTTGGACACATGGGACAGTATCTGCCTCTGCAGCACACATATAATGCTGGCTGTTCCCCTGAGAGCTCACTTGCCTGCACTACATGCTCCAGGACGACATCTGCCACCACCACTGCTGCTGTCTCTGCATCCTCTGGCTACTGCAATGGCACATACTGTGGATAGAGCCCCAGCCTTCAGCACTGAGGAGAACCAGGCCCTGCTGGACAGCCTCCTTCCACAGTACAGCAAGCTGTATGGGAAACCAGGGGAGCAGGTGAGTGTGCTGTCCACTGCCTTACTAATTGTGCATGTTGTCTGACTAGCAAGACTTACAGTGTGTATACCAGTGGCTAGCATGCTCACTGAGTAGTTGTCACCCCCCAAAGTGCAACATGCACTGAACAGGTATAGTGCAGTAACAGTGCATTCCAACAAGGTTTGACTTCCCAGGCAATGATACCATTTAGTAACTGCTGGACAACTGTTCATAGCCATAGTTGCACTACCTGTGTACATCATATGCCCCTGTGATTGAGACATGTATATCCAACTGTGTGATGCACGGATATGTTGCTTGTGTAGTAATGGCCTTTTCACTTTGTCATCCTCACAGGTTGATGCCCACCAGAAGCAGGAGATCTGGCTGACCATCGTCCGGGCAGAACGATCTGTGGGGGTCTACAGGCGCAGGATCCGCAACTGCCAGAAGAGGTGGCAGGACCTTCGGGGCTGGACCCGGAGGATCGCAAGGGTCCAGCTGAAGCTGTCGCCTCCTCGCAGGAGGGGCGGACACCGGACCCTGACCCCCCACATGCTCCGGATTCTGGCGGTGGTCTTCCCTGACCTGGATGGGCAGCTGAAGGCCAGACAGCAGCAAGGAGGGGGTAAGTGCTAGCCATTACTGTGTACTATGACTAACATGCTCTATGCACTCCTTTAGCCTGGTTCCACTTCCACAGTACAACTGTCTTGTCGTCCTGGACTCATGTCCCTCACTTGTGTCATGCCCCCTCCTCATCTGATACACAGGTGTGGCCCTTACAGTCTGTGACTTAGATCACTTGGGTACTGTGTACTTGCAGTTACCTGTGGTTCAAGTTGGGGACAGCATCAGTTACAGGAACTTTGTGGTGGGCTGCATGGGTGGTACAATTGCTCACACAATGCCTGTGATCTGACATGTACTCTGGGTATGGCTTTAATATGTGTTCCAATTGCTGCTCCGACTCACCACATGTCTGGGGTATGTGCCACACACCCATGCTGCAGCAGAGACCAAGGTAGGAGCCTCAGAAGTATGTACATCATGTGTGTGACACATGCATAGCCACCTGCCTAGTGTTCAGGGTAATACCATGTTGCACATGGACCAGGACTGTAATGCCTACTCCGTACATCGAAGGCACTCTGTTCTCCCACTCCTGTGTGTCAGCATACATATTGGGCATTGTGAAGAGTGCACTCAGGTGTATGCCTCTGTGTCACCGTGGTGTGGCCTTGCTTTTTGGACTCCTGGAGTGTTTAACAATTTGGGGTGGCCAGCCATCTGAGTTGTGACTATGGGATCTGCACATTGGTTAATGCATAGGTCTCTGATCCCTTGACTGTGCACAATGTTGTATGAAACATTGAGGTGCAGGCAGCTTTGGTTCATTCTCATCAGACGGTGAAGTGCTCATGTGTATGGATTTGTGTTTGCAGTCACTCAAATGTCTCATTTGATTGACGTGGGATCATCTTAGTCCTCATGATGGGGGTGGCCAGGGGTGCACATGTGCACCTGTCAGCTACAGGACTTGCATTCCCAAAACTTCCATTATTGTGACACAGTGTAGACTGGTGTTGTGTGTATGCACTGCCCCTGTGACAGGAGACAGTTATGACTGACTTGCCAGACAGGCCTGTGCCATGACATTCAACTCGCAAAGGGTGATCCAGCAGTAGTGTGATATGTCCTGCATGCACACCATTGTCGCATTGTCTATCAGGACATGAGGACCTCATTGTGTCTGGTGATGGAACCCGCATATCAACAGAGACTCTGCCCATCACTTTTCCTGACACATGTACTGAGTCAGTGGCAGGAGATGGCATGTGTTTGGAGTGACACATTTCCATATGTTCTCTTGGATGTCCAACAACTGTGTATGTGGTGCATGTGTGCACATATGATTAGTCGCATACAACAGGCAGCAGACAGATGGGTGCATGGACAGGTAGGATATGTGTGGCATGAATGACTGTCAGGCAGACAATGGGCTTCTTCAAATCAGTGTCAACACTTATTGCAATGTCTAGAAAATTATGGCAGGGCATGCTCTGTGATGTGCTGTACTTACTGTGGTGTGTGTGGTCAGTACAGGTGACTAATGTTGCTCTGTTTATCCTGATTGTTTGCAGATACATCCACGGCCACAGGAGGAGACAGCTCCACGGACCAAGAGGAGCGGCAGAGCCAGACTGGGTCCACTGCAGGGGAGACCGAGGGACCCAGTAGCACGGAGGGTGAGGGGAGCCACACTCAGGAGACCTCAGCTACGACCACCTCGGCTGGGGAAAACAGCACTTCCAGTGAGGACTCCCTTGTGGAGGCGGGTGTCAGCAGACCAGAGGCAAAATCAAGCAAGTCTGTCCCCGCCACCACCACCATCTCCACCCTCCCATCTGCTCCCATCCCACATGTCCGTGGAGGCTCCCCTGTAGGGGAGCGTGTCTCCTTCATGCCAGGCACCGCACCCCCTGCCTCTGTCCCCCCTGCTGCCCTGAGTGTGGAGTCTGTGGACTTGCTGAAACAGATCCATGTAGGGCAGACATCAATGCTGAGTGTCCTCCATGCACACACAGGTCTGTTGACACAACTGGTGTCATTCATGGAGGGCATGTCATCTGGCATGTCTGCCCTACATCGGACCAATCAGTCCATGGCCTCCTCACTGACGGCAGCAGTGTCCCTCCTGCAACAGTCCCTCACCCCTCCTACCTCTGCCCCATCCACAATCCCCAGCACCCTACCTGTCCCAAGCACACACACCGGCACCGGCACGCACCAGCACAAACACAAGCAGCACACACACACACAAGCCAAAATCCAGACGCACACGCACGCACAGTCAGGGGACTGATACCTCACTCACAGGGGATGGGGCCCAGACACACACACACGCATCCACGAGCACTCCGCAGTCCTCAGATACCTCTCCCTCCAAAACCCCTTCCCTTGCCTCACCTGCAACCCCCCCTCCCAGAAGCTCTTCCTCTGTGAGCTTGGCCTCTTCCCCACAGATCCATCTGACACAACGTCCAGGCGGAAGAGGCGACCACCACACACAGAGGGGAGTGCCCCTCACACCCGGACACCCTCCCCCAGGCACAGGCAGACTGAGGACCCCATTCGAAAGTCCCCCCGGATCAGGAAGGGCAAGACCCCACCACCACCACCACGCAGCTCCACCACACAGTCTCTCTCCTCCATCCCCCAGGCCACCACTCCACAGGTTCCCCCGCCACACCCTGCCCCAGGTTCCCCACACACCGATACTGCATCCCCAAACTGCTTAGGCCCTCCCCCCCACCACTTGCTCTTCCACCCCCAAACCAGACGCTCTGCCTGTTTGTGCCACTGGTGTGGAGACCGGGTCCCCCTCTGTCCTGCCCACCTCATCTGCCCCCCTTCCACTCCCTTGGAGTTATGCACTGCAGTGGAGTCCACAACCACCCCGTCTGACTCGGGCACTGCAGTGGGGACCCAGTCCACTCCATCTGACCGGCCCACTGCAGTGGTTGCAGCACCCACACCATCTGACTTGTGCCCTACAGTGGTGCCGGCCCCCACTGAGTCAGACACCTCCACTGCAGTTGCCGGTGACACTCCTGCACCCACCATCCCTTCACTGCCTCCTTCTGGCATCCCCTGATCCTGTCCCTGCGGTGCCTGGCCTGCCCCTTGTATGCCCCTCCGAGGGGTATGTCCCCTGTCCGTACCAGTGCAGGCAAGCAATGGGTGACAAGTTGTCACATATCACCCTGTTGGGACTGTGTATGTGGACTGGCCATTGGCCTTAGTTTCTTTTGGACTTAAAATTTTAGTTTCACATTTGCTGAATAAAGCCTCTTTTTGTTTACTTGTGGTTTTTCTTTTGATGTACATGATGTAGATGAGTATCATCATGCATTTGCAGTTGTAATAGTGTTCAGATCATTAAAATGAAGTGTTGCTGTGATGGACTCCATGTGGTCCATGGGATATGTGTCCTAATCTAGTCTGGATCTGTAGCATCCTTTGCTGCAGTCTGAGGGTGTAATGTTCAGCATTTGACACAGGGATGTACGTTTTGCATTTGTAAATTAACATCTTTGGCTTACACTGATGCACATCTGGTGGGCTTACCACTGTTCAATGTTTCTATTTCCCTGACTGTGTGCCCATCTCCACTGGACATGCAGTTTACCACATCAATGTTGAAGGACTCATCTGTGTATACAGTGCAACTTGCTTGACACGTGTTTTGGGTGTATGCAGATGACTGACGTGACACTCCCGTACCCAGGCTGATGTGAGCAGAGCCTTCAGTGTGTTGTAGTTGTTGACTCACTGACTGAGTGTTCTGCTGACATGTTTGAGTCGTGCACAGACAAGGTTTGGCACAGCGGACCTTCCACAGGAGTGGAGTGCCCTCATGGCAGTGTGTAATCCCGTGACATTGCCTGGGCCCGTGTTGTGTGTTGTGTAAGCATGTCTGTGTGTGTTCCCTTCCCTTTTCCTACACAGGCTGTGTCCCTACGGATGTTCCTGTTTGTGATGCTTACTGAGTTGTCCTGTGTTCATCCAGCATCTTGGACCTGGTTTCTCCGGGATTTGGGTGCATGGCAAACTAATGTTCATCAGGTTGTCATCCCTAGTTGTCTTTGTTGTCAGGGCTGGGGATGTGGGCAAACGCAGATGGGACACAGTCAGGATTCCCCTTGGCACTTGTTGGTTACACAATTCATGTAATGTACAGTTTGTGGTAGCTTTCAGTGATTGTGACACGTTGTGTGTGTGACTGCTGCCACTCCTCAGGGTCAGAGCTGCAATGTTGGAAGTTGTCTATGTGTGTTCTTTGTGGGTCACCTTGGCTTCTTCATTGGTGTGTGACTGTGGCCGGGATCCCATTGATTGGGGTGGATTTCACGTCATGCCCATGTACTGCGTACTGTGCAGTGTGTCAGACATTCACGAGTCTTGTTGACTGGCCATGTGTGATGGGTTTCTGCACCTTAGTTCCCACCACCACCCCTGGGATTGTCATGGGTGCATGTGTAATGTCACCAGTCCATGTGAGCTTCACTGCTGCACATTGGTGGAGATCAAGGTGTGTGGTGTTGAGTGTGTGCAAATGTGAGTTGTTGCACGGCTAGACCCCTACCTCCATATTGGCCTTGGCTGACAGGCCGTGCTGATTGATTTGTGCTTCTGTAGGTGTGATGGTAGTTTGTTGCTCAGGACACATGGCTGTGGTTCACAGTGTGAACGACATCTACCTTTGTCATCACAGTGGGATTATCATGCAGGCTAGTGTCACCACAATGTGGGGTCCCTGGGGGTAGTGCTGTGGTGGGTCTGTCTCTTGCTGTGTTAGTTGCTGTTCCTACAAGCTTGTGTGACATGTGTAATTTGGGCTCCCTCTCATCTAACGATGCCTGATTGCCCACATAGGGGAATCCGATCCATGAGTTACTTTTGTATGGCACTGTATACACATCTGTGTAATTGGAATTCAGGCCTCCTCATGTGTTGTGTGGTTGCCTGGGGACACTGGCACACCCCCCATCACCTTTTGTGTTTGATATGCAGTGTGAGGCTGCCTGTTTGTGTTTGTGCATCTGCACCACTGCATTGGCATATCTTTAGTGTGCCATTGGCTGTATGTTGTTTGGAGGATTTCCCCTGCTGTCCCTGGGACTCCTAGGTCATCAGTCAGCACAATAATCATGGTTTGTGTGTCCCATTGCTGCCATGGTATGGTATTTGTTCCCCTCACATCTACAGTCTCCACAGGATATCTACATTTGTGTGTCCATTGGTGCAGATATGTGGGTCTGCATTATGATGGTCACTTCTGTCATTGTGTAATTGATAAATGTTGACAATGTCAGCCCCCATGGGTGAAGTTTGTCTGCACATGGCCAAAGGTATGTTTTATTTGCACTGCACTGTTTGCCTCACCCAATCTATGTTGCTATGGGACACAACCACTACTTTGCCACTGATGTGTTTGTTGTTCTGTGACCAGGAATCATCCATGCTGTTTGGCAGTTGCAGCTTTTTCCATGACAACACTTACCTTTTGGTCACTGTGATGATGGGGGTTTAGACCCCATTGCCACAATGTTCAAAAATGTGCTTCAGCTATGGACCCCACACTTACCTTTTGGTCACTGTGATGATGGGGGTTTAGGCCCCATTGCCACATTGTTCAAAATGTGCTTCAGCTATGGACCCCACACTTACCTTTTGGTCACTGTGATGATGGGGGTTTAGACCCCATTGCCACAATGTTCAAAAATGTGCTTCTACTATGGTCCCCACACTTACCTTTTGGTCACTGTGATGATGGGGGTTTAGACCCCATTGCCACAATGTTCAAAATGTGCTTCAGCTATGGACCCCACACTTACCTTTTGGTCACTGTGATGATGGGGGTTTAGACCCCATTGCCACAATGTTCAAAATGTGCTTCAGCTATGGACCCCACACTTACATTTTGGTCACTGTGATGATGGGGGTTTAGGCCCCATTCCCACAGTGGTCATGGTCTGCTTGCATTCTGGAGGCCACACACATTCATGTGTGACACATGTGATAGGGGGTCACATTGTATGTTCAATGTCATGTTCAGTGTTGTAGGCATTTGACACAGACTACACACTCTTGTCATGATGTTGGGGGGATGTCTTTTGCTGACATTCCTTATGTTGGAGTATGCTGGTTGTGTCATGCATTACCCGTCCTATGAGTGGGGATGGTAGTAGTGGTAGGTATCCATCCCCCTATGAGTGGGGATGGTAGTAGTGACAGGCATCCAGGCCCCCATGAGTAGGGGTGGTGGTAGTGGTAGGCATACAGGCCCCCATGAGTAGGGGTGGTGGTAGTGGTAGGCATCCATCCCCCTAGGAGTGGGGATGGTAGTAGTGACAGGCATCAAGGCCCCCATGAGTAGGGGTGGTGGTAGTGGTAGGCATCCAGGCCCCCATGAGTAGGGGTGGTGGTAGTGGTAGGCATCCATCCCCCTATGAGTGGGGATGGTAGTAGTGACAGGCATCCAGGCCCCCATGAGTAGGGGTGGTGGTAGTGGTAGGCATCCATCCCCCTATGAGTGGGGATGGTAGTAGTGACAGGCATCCAGGCCCACATGAGTAGGGGTGGTGGTAGTGGTAGGCATCCAGGCCCACATGAGATGGGGTGGTGGTAGTGGTAGGCATCCAGGCTCCCATGGGTAGGGTGGTGGTAGTGGTAGGCATCCAGGCCCACATGAGTAGGGGTGGTGGTAGTGGTAGGCATCCAGGCCCCGATGAGTAGGGGTGGTGTTAGTGGTAGGCATCCATCCCCCTAGGAGTGGGGATGGTAGTAGTGACAGGCATCCAGGCCCCCATGAGTAGGGGTGGTGGTAGTGGTAGGCATCCAGGCCCCCATGAGTAGGGGTGGTGGTAGTGGTAGGCATCCAGGCCCCCATGAGTAGGGGTGGTGGTAGTGGTAGGCATCCATCCCCCTATGAGTGGGGATGGTAGTAGTGACAGGCATCCAGGCCCCCATGAGTAGGGGTGGTGGTAGTGGTAGGCATCCATCCCCCTATGAGTGGGGATGGTAGTAGTGACAGGCATCCAGGCCCCCATGAGTAGGGGTGGTGGTAGTGGTAGGCATCCATCCCCCTATGAGTGGGGATGGTAGTAGTGACAGGCATCCAGGCCCACATGAGTAGGGGTGGTGGTAGTGGTAGGCATCCAGGCCCACATGAGTAGGGGTGGTGGTAGTGGTAGGCATCCAGGCCCCCATGAGTAGGGTGGTGGTTGTGGTAGGCATCCATCCCCCTATGAGTGGGGATGGTAGTAGTGACAGGCATCCAGGCCCCCATGAGTAGGGGTGGTGTTAGTGGTAGGCATCCATCCCCCTATGAGTGGGGATGGTAGTAGTGACAGGCATCCAGGCCCACATGAGTAGGGGTGGTGGTAGTGGTAGGCATCCAGGCCCCCATGAGTAGGGGTGGTGGTAGTGGTAGGCATCCAGGCCCCCATGAGTAGGGGTGGTGGTAGTGGTAGGCATCCAGGCCCCCATGAGTAGGGGTGGTGGTAGTGGTAGGCATCCAGCCCCCCATGAGTAGGGGTGGTGTTAGTGGTAGGCATCCATCCCCCTATGAGTGGATGGTAGTGGTTCGGCTGTTGCTAGTGTACGTCATTTCTGCATCCCTACGTGTGTGTGACATATGTCGGGTACGTGTCGTTTGTTTGTGTAGTGGGTGTCTGGCTTACCGTCTGCGCCGTACGCGTCCGTACCGGTTCCGGTAATAGATGTAGAGTATTGGTAGGACCTGCGCGATGGGATTCATGGTTGGGTCGTCGCGTTCGGGTTTCTCGTGGCTTCGACTCATACTCGTCGCTGGCTTGTTCGTCTCGTAGCCGTGGATCGTCTTGTGGCGCGAATCGGAGCTTATGTGCAGCTCTCCCGGATGCTCTGACGTGCCGGACGTAGCGATGGGTTCGGCGCGTACGGAAGGCGCATCGTACTAGTCCGGCCGGAAGGTGCTGTATATTTACTTCCGTGCAACTCGAATCGGCGTTTACGGATCCGGCTCGGGCGGGGAACAGGAGCTGGACGTACGGCTCGCTCGGAATCTGAGCAGTTATGCGCATCGTACTTGCTCGTTCGGACAACTGTTCGAATCAGTCGGGAAACACGCGTTCGGCTTGTTTTTTTTCCGGACGAATAGTGTTAGGTGCGCTTCCGGCCGAGATCGGAATCGGCCCCTAAGTCTGTGTAAATGCTTTGATGTATTATTTCTCCCTTTTCTCTCTTGGCTTGTGTTTTTGTAACAAGTATTAATTTGGACTATTTGACAATTATTGATATTGTATAACAAATGAATTAGTTTTGAATATGTTTATGTGTATAATGTCTCTGAATCAATAAAAAAAAAAGAAATGCATGAGCCACTATTTTACATCTTAAAATTATTCTCAATCATCACACTGTTTGCCATATGCAATTTTCTATGAGAATTTGTATACAGAAAGCAATCCTTTTCCCCCAGCACTGGTAAAACCAAGAGGAGTGCCATAATTGTGTTAATCAGCTTTTGTACATGCAATGAATGCAAACAGTATTTATGCAAGACTGTGTTTGCATGTCATTGCGTGATAACAAATTCTTCATTTTTGCGACATCTTGGGTTTATGCTTTTCACCCCAAAAAACAAGCCTCTCTCGCGACCGGCATGACTTGTTCATTTGGCTTCCTTAGTGCCATCGCTATTTACTGTGTTGTGGAGAGCTAGTTTTGCCTCTCTGCAAAGAAGTGGAGGAAATGTTACAGTCAGAACACCATATTGTCGTGTGCGTAGTTTTTCTGAGTTCAACTGAGACATGTTGAAGGGTAACCATGGACTGGTCATTCTTTTTATATTGGGGCAAGTGACATGTAGTGTTTCTTTCTAGTCCTATTTGTAAGGGCAAATTTAAGGGAAAGTACTTTTGATGACACATTAACTCAAGATCAAGGCATAATAAATGACCATAGTAGCCCTAGTGGACTTTGCAAAAACAGTGAGAGATTTTTCCCGGTTCTGTCTATGATGCTATGGCTTAATATCAATATGTGATCAGTGAAGACCTAAGAAAGTAATGCAAACGATGTTGGCATATAAGATGTAACAATGAAGAACGACTTTCCATAGAACCCCTGAGAAATGATAAAAACATTATCTTCAAACCAGACGCAGTAGGAAACACTGTCATTTTATCTAGACAAACATTATAAAATAGGTTATGAGACAATTCAATGACCAAGAATGCTATGAGAAGGTGGATTAGTAAGCATACAAATTGATGAATGGATTAATGGATTAAAAAAGGTTAATTCAACAAGAAAATCTGCAATTGCTGAAACAACTACATCCCAAGATACTTTCAATATATTTCAACATTAAAAAATACTCAAACATCCAACAAACCCTCCAGGAACACCTATTGTGTTCTCAAAAGAAAGTCTCCTTGAAGCCACCTCCATGTAAATAGATCTTTTTTTGCCCATGTGTATGCAGCCTACCTTCACATGTACCTTATACTACTGATTAAAAAGATCAAGACATTCCAGAGGTAAGAAACGTAGAGACGACCATAGATTCAGATCCATCCTTGATACCACATGCCAAAAATGTCATTGGGAACATGTTCTACACAATGAAACACTCCCAGGTTTATCATATGAAAATACAACAAATTCAAAATGCTGCTATAAGACTTCTTTTCTGCCTTCACCTCAGAGAACGCATGCCTCCATTGCTGAATCACATCACTGACAGCCTGAATCTAGACAAGGAATGTTCAAGGCACTATGCATCATTCACAGAACCTCCAAAGGAAAAATGCCATTATACCCACAAATTAAATTCAAGCAATAAAAAGACGATGCACGCCAGGCTTGCACCACAGATCATCATACTACCTCATAATAAGAAATCCCTAGGAGATACCACTTTCTCAGTACAAGCCACCAAGTCTGGAATTTACTGCCAGCCAAGATCTAAAGCATCCAGGAGCATTTACAGTTCAGGCGAGAGGTGAAAACATAGCTGTTTCCATTGCCAGCCCATTACCCTGGGATAAAACATGGAACAATTATCACTCCTTCACTGTCCATAGATATGGAATAACCTTATCTGCACACTCCTCTTGTTTGCAAACACTCTAACTGCTTTCTATATCCGGATAACTTGGGAAAAGCTGAAGCATCTGGCTTACATATCGCATACTAATGTAAACTCATACATAAGCCTCCCAGCCCTCATTAATACTAATGCTGTAAGACTCTGCGATCATACATCGGATTGTAGTTGAAACAGGATGCCTAATTATTCCCTTACACTGCTTGGCCCTCTTACATTCACAAAAGACAGACCTGCTGCAGGTCAGGTCTACCCCCAGTACAGTACTAGTCCCCAGCAATAAACCAACCATCACCAACTCAACAGGCAGGAAGCAACCAAATAGATAACTGAAGAGATCTGCCATGTGCTGCTGATCATTGAGGACTCTAATGTAGTCCACTACTGCAGGTCCCAACTAACTACATTCTATGACCACTTATTGACATCTCATAATGACAATCATGTAGGGGATGATTGTAACAAAGTCTCTGCTTTGACCATAATTATAAGGAATACTCAGAATGGACGACCCTATGTGGTAACAAGCTGTTAGAAATTGGGTCTCTAGTTGGCAGAGGTATGCACCCTTTCCAAGTAGGGACCACAATCCTAGTCAGGGTAGACTAGATACACACTAAAAGATAACCTGTGCTCACCCTCTGGTAGCTTGGCACAGAGCAGTTAGGCTTATCTAAAGAGGCAATGTATTAAGGATTTGTGCAACACACACACACAGTAACTCAATGAAAACACCACAAAAATACTCCACACAGGTTTAGAAAAAAAGGGAATATTTTTATGAGAAAATCAAGACCAAAACGACAAAAATCAAATAAGTAGACTTGGAGTTATGAATTTTTAAAGAATAAACCAAAAATAGTGCTTAGAAGTCAATAGCACTAAGGGGTTATTTGAGGTCGCGCTAGACCGTGACAAATCCAGAGTTCAGGCAACCGCGATGTAGGGCAAGCCGGCTACAGGACTCACGCAGGTCCCGCTGACAAAGTAATTTGGATGGAGCAAGCTTCGACGTCGAAGACTCGATGCGAGGAGGAGGGGAGGTGATGCGTCGTCGTTGATCTCGTGGATGTAGGTGATGCGTCGGTTCCAATCCACACAGTTCGAAAAGGCTTTAGTGTTGAACCCCTTTACGATGCAGGCACCCTCGCAGTCGGGTCCTGCGTCGTCATCGAGCCATGCAGGGATGTCTTCAGATTGGCACTGCGTGGGAGCCGAAGGGCACTGCTTTTGTTCCTATCGGCGCAAAGCCATCACTGCGTTAATTTTGAAGCAAACCCACTGCAGAGCCCACTTCTAAGGCCCAGGACTGGATTGGCAACTCAAGCAGGGTAGGACTCACAGACGGCAGAGTCCATCAGCAGGGTTGTGGGGAATCCTTTGATGGCCCTGAGACTCCAGAAACAAGGGGCAAGCCAGCAAGGCCTTGGATTCACTCTGGGTTTCAGTGAGATGGGTCAAGTTATTGTCCTTAGC
Organism: Calotriton arnoldi; assembly: GCA_963921515.1. NCBI lineage: Eukaryota > Metazoa > Chordata > Amphibia > Caudata > Salamandridae > Calotriton > Calotriton arnoldi. Next base: position 649,018 of record CAWUFW010002803.1, on the reverse strand, counting down.
AGGGCAGAGATCAGCAAGCAGCAGGGCAGCTCAGCAAAGTAGATAGCAGTTCCTTCAGAGCAGAAGTCAGGCAAAGTGGCAATCCTTGTGGCACAGAAGTCTTTCCTACTGGCAAACTTCTTTACATGTCCAGTAGTGTACTGTCTGTGAAACATTATTTACAACGCGGTCGGAACCACGCATGCCCTTACAACACAGACTTTACAACGCATGCGTCTTTACCACACATACCTTTACTTTGCATATTTTTACAACGTATATGCCTTTACTGTGCATGCCTTTACAACAAAAATGTAAGTGTAATATATGGATCAGTGACTAAATATCGAGGGACAGAATATCGACTGTCCAGAATATCGATGCCAAAATATCGAGGGACAGAATATCGAGTCCCTATCTACAAACAGGTAAGTACTAAAATATCGAGTACAAAATATCGATGTTTAAAATATAGTTAACTAAAATATCGAATTTTTTAAATGTATTAAAAATAATATAAAAGTAATTAAATAATAAACACAATTAAATAAAACATAGTTAAAATAATGTAAAAAGCTTAAAATGTAAAAATAATAAATGTAATGTAAAAAAAAATATTAATTATTTTTTAACATATATATATATTTACTTAATAATATTATAAAGTAATTATTAATCTTAATTATAAAATATTTAAAACATTATTAAAGGTATATTTACATATATAAATATAAAAATAAATAATATATCATAATTTAAATAAGTAAAGTAAAAACATTATGTTAATTAATAATTTACACTACATTAAATATAACAAAATTAAAAACGTTGCATAGCTAAGGGAATAAAATTAGTATTCACACTCCAACAACTGCAAAAGTAGGGAATTTGTTGGATAGCGGGTGGGTACAATTACTATTCCCACTCAAGTGAGTGGAACAGTAGGGAAAGTGTTGGATAGCGGGTGGGTAAAAATTACTATTCCTACTCCAGCGAGTGGAACAGTAGGGAAAGTGTTGGATAGTGGGAGGGTAAAATTACTATTCCCACTTCAGTGAGTGGAACAGTAGGAAAAGTGTTGGATAGCGGGAGGGTAAAAATTACTATTCCCACTCCAGTGAGTGGAACAGTAGGGAAAGTGTTGGATAGCGGGAGGGTAAAAATTACTATTCCCACTCCAGTGAGTGGAACAGTAGGGAAAGAGTTGGATAGCGGGAGTCTAAAAATTACTATTCCCACTCCAGTGAGTGGAACAGTAGGGAAAGTGTTAGATAGCGGGAGTGTAAACATAACTATTCCCACTCCAGTGAGTGCAACAGTAGGGAAAGTGTTGGGTAGCGTAGGGGAATAATTGAGTAGACCCACTCCTACAATATAATTAAAATTAATTAACAAATAATTAATTAATAAAAATATATTTACCTTCCAACATTTTCCCCTATAAACGCCACCTCCAATAGTGTAAAATATTAATGAATCAACATAATTACAATTAACAATCAAATTAATAACCATCATATCTAAATTAATTAACACAATTAACACTATAAAATAACTTTGAATAAATAATATTTAAAAATTATTAAAATTTGAATTAAATTTAACTTAATTCCCACCCTACTCCCTATCAACACTCAACACACTACTAAACAAATGTACATAATTAACATATTAATAAATATATTTTTAATAATTAATATGTAATTAATTAAAAAATTAAACAATTTACATAATTATCAATTAATTAAAAAAGATTATTGTTCACTTTTTATATATTTAATAATATATTAATTACCTTAATAAACAATAGTAATTATTAAACAATAAATTATTAATTAATTAATTATTAATTTTTATAATTTAAATTAAATTACTTCCCACCCTATTCCCCTATAAACCCACAACCCGCTACGGAACTAATATACGCAAAAATTATTAAACAATGGTAATTATTAAACACTAAGGGGCCGATTCCGATTCAGGCCGGAAATCTCTCCGACCGAGCCGGACTCGGAGAGATTTCCGACCGAATCGGACTCCTAGCAGTCCGACCGCACGAGTACGATGCGCACGCATGCCATCGGACTCGATTCCGGTCGGACTCCCATTGAAGTCAATGGGAGCCAGTTGTACGACGCGTACACGGGCTCCCATTGACTCAATGTGCACGACGCGAACAAGGGCGCCCCTACAGCGTGTTCGCGCGATGCGGGTCGCACCGTACACGCACGTGTAGGGGGACCCATGGCTCCCCCTGTGTGCGACTCGCGTGCCTACGCTTCCAGGGGGTCCGACACGGACTCCCAAAGTGCGGCTCCGACAGCTCCTTGGAGCCGGACTGCGCGAGTCGGTCGGAGCGGTCGCGATGCGCATCGTACTTACCCGGCCGGGGAACGTCTCCATTGCGCGGTGCGAGTCGTCCCCGTGCGAGCCGGTCGGAGCGGTCGGGTCCTGCGAACGAGTCGGTCGGAGATTTCGCGAGCGCACGCATCGTACTCGCTCGCCCGGACGCGCGTACGATTAGGTCGGGAAATAGGGCTCCAAATCGGATCCGGTAATGCCGAATCCGATTCGGAGCCCTACCGGCCGAGATCGGAATCGGCCCCTAAATTATTAATTAATTAATTATTAATTTTTATAATGTAAATTAAATTACTTCCCACCCTATTCCCCTATAAACCCACAACCCGCTATGGAACTAATATACGCAAAAATTAATTCACATAAAATCCATTACCTTAAAAAAATTGTAACATACATTAAAAAATATTATATATTTTTAACACATATAGTAACATATAAAACAATTAAAAAAATTCGATATAATAAAATTCGATATAATGACATTCGATATTACTTACCTATATGTCGATATTTTTTCCAACTATATTATGTCTTTTCTATATTCTGTCCTCTCGATATTTTGTACTCGATATTTTGTCCTTTCGATATTAAAACTCGATATTTAGGGCCGATTCCGATTCGGGCCGGAAATCTCTCCGACCGAGCCGGACCCGGAGAGATTTCCGACCGAATCGGACTCCTGGCAGTCCGACCGAACGAGTACGATGCGCACGCATGCACTCGGACTCGAGTCGGTCGGACTCCCATTGAAGTCAATGGGAGCCGGACGTACAAGGCGTACGCGGGCTCCCATTGACTCAATGGGTGCGAGGCGAACAAGGGTGCCCCTACAGTGGGTACGCCTCGAAGCAACTCGCGGCGTACATGCACAGGTAGGGGGACCCATGGGTCCCCCCTGTGTGCGACTCGCGCGGCTAGACGTACAGGGGGGTCCGACACGGACCCCCAAAGTGCGGCTCCGACTGCTCTTTCGTGCCGGACGGCGCGAGTCGGTCGGACTGCTCGCGGCGCGCATCGTACTTACCCGGCCGGGGAACGTCTCCATTGCGCGGTGCGAGTCATGTCCGTGCGAGTCGGTCGGAGCGCGTCGGACCCGCGAACAAGTCGGTCGGCGATTTTGCGTGCGCTCGCATCGTACTCGCTCGGCCGGACGCACGTACGAATCGGTCGGGAAAGAGGGCTCCGAATCGGATCCGGTTAAGCCGAATCCGATTCGGCGCCGTACCGGCCGAGATCGGAATCGGCCCCTAAGTCTCTACACCGTAATATATATGTTACAGCAAGGATGTTTCTAGGATTTAGGGTGGGTGGGGTTTTTGGGTGACAAGGGTATTTTTAGGGTTTAGGGTGGGTATGGGTTTTTGGGTGGCAAGGGTATTTTTAGGGTTTAGGGTGGCAAGGGTTTTTGGGTGGCAAGGGTATTTTTAGGGTTTAGGGTGGGTGTGGGTTTTAGAGAGGCAAGGGTGTTTTTAGAGTTTAGCGTGGGTATGGGTGTTTGGGTGGCAAGGGTATTTTAGGGATTAGGATGGGTATGGGTTTTTGGGTGGCAAGGGTATTTTTAGGGTTTAGGGCGGGTATGGGTTTTTGGGTAGCAAGGGTATTTTTAGGGTTTAGGGTAGGTATGTGTTTTTCGGTGGCAAGGGTATTTTTAGGGTTTAGGGTAGGAATGGGTTTTGCGGTTGTGGGTTACTAAGGTGATATATATATATATATATGCTTCTGTGTGTCTGTCTGTGTGTGTATATATATACATATATATACACACACACATATATATATCACCTTAGTAACCCATATATATATATATATATATATATATATATATATATATATATATATATATATATACACTGTTAGAAATGGGGGTCTCTAGTTGCCAAGGGTTTGCACCTTTGTCCAAGTAGGGACCCTTCTTCCGTCAGGATAAGGGAGTTACACTCCTAAAATAACCCCTCCTCACCCCCTTGGTAGCTTGGCACGAGCAGTCAGGCTTATCTTAGAGGCAGTGTGTAAAGCATTTGCACATAACCAACAGTAATACAGTGTAAGCACTACAAACGGACACCACACCAGTTTAGAAAAATATCCAATATTTTTATATACTTAAAACAAGACCAATACGATAAAAATACACAGTACAGTACTTTAAAAATCTTCAGTTATCACAGTATCCTTAAAAACAGTTCCTTGATGTCGATAGCTCCGTCCGGGGCTATCACGGCGTCGTGTACAAACAAATCCAAACAGTTCTGGCTGACCGCGGCGTCGCGGGTCCGCTACGGTGTTGGGAAGACCCGCAACCAGTACCTTTCAGAAATGCAGGGCGTTGATGGCCTCGCGGTGAGCTTCCGAAAACACGGCATCCGCAGGCGTCGGTTCCGGAGGTCGGTGCAGGCATCGAAGGGGGCCCTCAAAGTCACACGCGTTGCAGATCGAACTCCTCTCTGTTGAAGTCAGGAGCGCTGGCGTCGGCAGGCGTCGGGTGCTGCGGTGCGAAGTGCAGCGGTGCGGCATGCGGTGCCCTCAGGTTGCGGTGCGAGCAGCGGCTCGGAGGCGGCATCAGGTGGCGTCGTCGGTGAGACCAGGGTCGCGGTGTGAGGTGAAGGCGGTGCTCGTCACGGTGCTGGCAGGTCACGGTGCAGCAGCGGCGGCGGCGTTGCTGAAGCGCTGTCGTCGGCTGACGAACTGGAGTCGATGGCACCGGCGTCGGTAGGCCAAGGCTGCGGTGCGGGATGAGGGCGGTGCGTCGTGTAACTTTACGAGCGGTGCCCTCGAACCACGGTGCAAGCAGCGGCGTCGAGTCCGGCGTGGAGCAGCGTCGTCGGGGATACCAAGGCGTCGTCGTGAAGCAAGGCGGTGCGGACTGCGGTGCCCACAGGTCGCGGTGCGAGCAGCGGCTCGGTGGCGGCGTCAGCAGGCATCGTCAGTGAGACCAGGGTCGCGGTGCAGCGGTGCCCTCTGCAGTGCTTTCAGGACATGGAGTCGGCAGCAGCGTCGTAGACGGCGTCGGGCTTGAAGTCTTTGCTGTTCCTGAGACTTCTTGAACAGGGGGCAAGCTCTACCTCAAGCCCTTGGAGAAACTCACAAAGTAGATTGCAGAAAGTTCAGTCCAGTCCTTTCACTGCCCAAGACAGAAGCAGCCACTGCAGGCCAACACAGCAAAGCATACAGCAAAGTGGTAGTTCCTCCTCACAGCTTCTCCAGCTCTTCTTCTTGGCAGTCTTCTTGGTCCAAACGAGTTCTAAAGTTCTGGGGTTTGGGTCCCCCTTTTTATCCTCAATTTCTCTTTGTTCTCTGAAGGCAGAGAGGCCTTTGCCTAGTCCAAACCAGTTCTGGTCAGTCCTGGAGTACTTTGTTGACAAGTCTCCTTCTTTCCTTTTGCAGTGTAGGCCAGGGACATCAGACACACCACAGGAGGTGGAGCCAGCATTGTGGAGGGAAGGCACAGCCCTATTCAGGTCCCAGGTGCATCTCCTCCCACCCATCTACATGTAGATCTTGCTATTCAGCCCTGTGCTGACTCACCCTGTTTCCTGGAATTCCCCAGCCCCTGTCACTCACACTCCAGACAAGGAATACACAACCTAGCAGAGGCAGGCTTGGATGGTTAGACAAGAAAATACCTACTTTCTAAAAGTGGTATTTTCAAACACAGAGGGGTCGATTCCGATTCGGGCCGGAAAACGTACCGACAGACTCGGAGCCGGGATTTATTCCGACCGACACGTACCGGTGCAGGCCGACCCGCAAAGTACGATGAGAAGCGTGCAAAATCCGACCGACTCGTACGGAACACAAGTCGAACGACCGAGCCGCGCGGAAAACAGCTATCCGGCCGGAAAACCACGCGAATCGAACCGACCGACACGCACCAGGAATGAACCCGAACGAAACGTACCCGCGAACTCCTACCCGTCAAGTACGATGCAACGCGTGGAAAACACGACCGAGTCGCACGGAGCCCAAGCCGTACGACCGACACGCATACAAAACTGCGAGCAGAAGCAACCCAATACACCGCGACCGACGCGTACGCAGCATAGAAAACAGCACAAACACAGCGTGAACGACTCGGAGAAGCACGTATGAGACAACTGCAGGGTCCGACTCGGTCACAAGAACGTCTCCTACATACACAAAAAGTACAAAGGGAAAAACACACAAAAAAAGTCCAAACAAGCAATTACAAAGGCAATAAATACTGGGGGGGGAACAGGGAACAAAGACACACCCACAACTCCATCCATATAAAGGACACAAATCCCTACCATGATCCTTTGCAAATTCAAATTACCTGCCAGCACTCAACAGACTGCAAACACACACCCACCCACAGCTCATCCATCACACAAGCCACACACCATCAGCACCTCAACAAATAGCACCCTCACATACACCCAGCTAAACACACACTCACACACCCTCACCTGCACACCAACACACACATCACTCACCATCACCACCCATCACCATGCCCCCAAAGAAGAATCATAAGTTCCTAGATAGTGAATTGGAAGTCCTGGTAGATGAGATCCTCAGGGTAGAGCCACAGCTGTTTGGTACACTGGTCCAACAGACACCCATGTCGCAGAAAACCAAGATGTGGGAGAGGATTGTCGACAGGGTGAACGCACAATCACCATGTTTGCGCACAAAGGGAGACATCCAGAACAGGTGGTATGACGTGCGCAGGAGGGTCAGGGAGCTGTTGAAGAAGGACTACCTCTTGAGCCAACACACCGGCAGTGGCCCTCCTACCAAACCAGTATACCTCAGGCCCTGGGAGGAGAAGGTGCGGGCCATCCTACCACCAGTGAGCGTATATGGACTAGAAAACATCCCAGAGCCTGGTGAGTACATAACAAATGTACACAATATTGTGCGACAATACACACACATCACTGTCAAGGGGAGAGTCAAACCATGCACCCTTAGCAAATACACACCAACCAGAACAGAATCATCCCAAATTGTGTATGTCAGTCAGATAAACACAACACATGCCATCTCATAGTGATATGTAACTGTGTCATCACATGTACAAACACAACTACAACTACAGCTAGGCAGTGGCACTAATATAACTAACAAACACATCCAGACATGTATCCACCACTACAACACGACCTCACAGTGAAGCCCACTGAAAGGAAGGAATCCTGTGTATGCTGGGCAAGTCAGTATAGCCAATAGCATCATGGGAGTCGTAGTCACAGATATTGGTCACCCCCACAACTGTCCCATCAACACCACCCTGAACCATGGGCACATCACAGGGAGTGGCAAAGAACTGACAAGATGGCTGACACTGGGTACTGCTGTGGGGAGCACAAGGCCCTGCTGGGAACTGGGCATCAACCAACAGCAGGACACCACTGACTGACATCCTGAAAGACAACTTGCACTCCCTGCAATGGAAGCACGTTCCATGGTGGGATATCTGGCTGGGTGGGAAGGAGGACTGACAGCCCTGACCATAGTTACCAGCAGCGTTTCTCACACACACCCCTAACACAAACTCCACACAACTCACCTGGGAGAATGCATTGCCTCACACTCTAATCAAATATCCCACAAAGAACCACAACCCTGGGTCATGCTGTGTGAAGCACAGGGACACACATGGGACTTGTAGCAAAACTAACCCCAGGATAACACTGTCAGCCATCTTGTCAGCACAGGCACACAACTCAACAGGGAAGCAGAGTCAAAAGGAAGGAAGCATGGGCATGCTGGGAAGGGGGTGGAGGCAACTGCATGATGGGAGTGGTAGTCACAGCCCAACATCCCCCACCCACATGGCCCAGCAAGCTCACACCCAAGCATGCACACCTCACAGGGAGTCAAAAGCCACTTCAAAGATGGCTGACACTGGTGCTCAGTTGTGGGGAGCACATGGCCCTGCTGGGAACTGGGCACCAAGCAACAGCAGGACACCACTGTCAGCCATCTTGCCATTGCTCTCACACTCACACACAGTGAAGTCCACCCAAAAGCAAGTAAGTATGGGCATGCTGGGAAGTGGGGTGGAGGCAATAGCATGATGGGAGTGGTAGTCACAGCCCAACATCCCCCACCCACATGGCCCAGCAAGCTCACACCCAAGCATGCACACCTCACAGGGAGTCAAAAGCCACTTCAAAGATGGCTGACACTGGTGCTCAGTTGTGGGGAGCACATGGCCCTGCTGGGATCTGGGCACCAAGCAACAGCAGGACACCACTGTCAGCCATCTTGCCATTGCTCTCACACTCACACACAGTGAAGTCCACCCAAAAGCAAGTAAGTATGGGCATGCTGGGAAGTGGGGTGGAGGCAATAGCATGATGGGAGTGGTAGTCACAGCCCAACATCCCCCACCCACATGGCCCAGCAAGCTCACACCCAAGCATGCACACCTCACAGGGAGTCAAAAGCCACTTCAAAGATGGCTGACACTGGTGCTCAGTTGTGGGGAGCACATGGCCCTGCTGGGAACTGGGCACCAAGCAACAGCAGGACACCACTGTCAGCGATCTTGCCATTGCTCTCACACTCACACACAGTGAAGTCCACCCAAAAGCAAGTAAGTATGGGCATGCTGGGAAGTGGGGTGGAGGCAATAGCATGATGGGAGTGGTAGTCACAGCCCAACATCCCCCACCCACATGGCCCAGCAAGCTCACACCCAAGCATGCACACCTCACAGGGAGTCAAAAGCCACTTCAAAGATGGCTGACACTGGTGCTCAGTTGTGGGAGCACATGGCCCTGCTGGGAACTGGGCACCAAGCAACAGCAGGACACCACTGTCAGCCATCTTGCCATTGCTCTCACACTCACACACAGTGAAGTCCACCCAAAAGCAAGTAAGTATGGGCATGCTGGGAAGTGGGGTGGAGGCAATAGCATGATGGGAGTGGTAGTCACAGATATTGGTCACCCCCACAACTGTCCCATCAACACCACCCTGAACCATGCGCACATCACAGGGAGTGGAAAAGAACTGACAAGATGGCTGACACTGGGTACTGCTGTGGGGAGCACAAGGCCCTGCTGGCAACTGTGCACCAACCAACAGCAGGACACCACTGACTGACATCCTGAAAGACAACTTGCACTCCCTTCAATGGAAGCACGTTCCATGGTGGAATATCTGGCTGGGTGGGAAGGAGGGCCGGATGTCAACCAAATACAACCAATGCAGACCATGTACACACCCCAACATTCATATAGAAATGCCCAAAGTATGCAGGGCAATGTGCTACACCAATATCAACCTCTGACTGTGACAACTTATGACAATGCAATGTACAGGACCGCATCCAGAGGTACAGTCACAACTGTCATGTGTGTCAACCATTGATGCCTGCAGAAACATAACATACATTGTGTGTGTCTCCCAAAAACAGGTGATGATGGGGACACAGCAGCAGACGCTGAGGAGTCCCCGTCCCAGGCTCAAGGGGAAACGGAGCTCACTGGTGTGGAACAGCCTCTGCCCTCCTCGGATGACGAAGACCTACCTGGCACCTCCGGAGCAAGTCATCATGCAGCACCAGCAGGACACACCAGCTGCACCCCTGCACCCACCCCTCCAACGACTGTCAACACACATACCACCCCTGCCGACACGGACAGACCAAGGAGCACCACCACCACCAGCACAGGGACCCTGGACCAACGTGGGGCTATGGACACCAACACCACCAACAACCCCCAAGGGGGCCCAGGGTCACCTGTGCGTGCCACCTCAGGTACTGCACGTGTCGCCAGGGGTGGTGGGAGGGGTGGGAGACATAGGTCGCTGATCGCAGAGGGGTCTGGACTGCATGATGACCCACAACTGGTACGTATAGCCGATGCGTACCAGTCCAGCACCGGAGAGCTCAGCCAGGTAGTGGGGCTCCTCAGGGACATTAAACAGCAGCAGGCTGCCCATCATGCCCGCTTGGACTTACACATGTCCCGCGTGGAGTCCAAGTGGGACACACTGCAAGAGATGACGGCGGTGCATAGGGACATATTACAATGCCTCCGCCAGATGAGCAGCAACCAGTCAACACCTCCCTGTGTGCCCACAACATCTGGTGCTGAAACAACTGCAACTGCCACAGGGAGGGAGGATGACTCTGGCGGAGAGTCCCCTGCACCGCAGCAGCCTGCACTTGAGGGTCCCCCCAAAGAAGAGGGGTCGTCCGAGGAGGGGCAACTGAGAGGCCGATGGCCATGTGCAACCCCCAGGAAGCCAAAACCTGTTCTGGATAATCACCTTTGTGCGCAAACTGTTCACCCTGTTGACTGCAACACAACTCCCCCACATGACATGGGGAGTACAAGTTGGACCAATGTATCAGATGACTGTGGACTTTATTCTGGACATTTCTGCTACCAGGACTTCCAATTCATCTAGGAACTTTGGATTGCAATCAAAATGTACAGCACTCACCATCCTGTGCACTATACACACACATGTATGACAATAAACACACTAATACACCATACCTGCCTCTGTTGTGATTCCAACGTGGTTTCTGTCATGGAGATGATGACCTGCGAAATTACACTGTGCATGCTAACTGCAACAGCAAGTACAACACAGGCATGTGAGTCATGGCAACGTGACACATATGAGGGAGACACACCACCAGGGCTACACAACATATACACACCTAGGCCATCTGACTCATCGCCTACACTGATGTTGCCAGGAAATACGGTGCAATGCACAGACACAACACCTATTCACAGTCTCTGTCAACTAGCCCACTGGTGCAGTAAGCAAATGTCAGTCAGATGTGTGAGCACAGACAACGCACATCACAAAGTGAAGCACAGGTTTATTACACATTTGCAACATGTTGTAACCACTACAGATGCAAGGCAATCCCACCTGGCAGCGGGCACACAGTCAACAAGTGTAGAAGGAAGGAAGTCCATGGGTGTGGCGCACATCACCTGTAGGGACACGACAGCTACCACCCTGGAAGTCGAATCACGGTGTCGGGGATCACAGTTGACCAAACCACTCTGAAAGTACCCTGTGAAGGACAGAAATGAAACACAGTCAAAAGCACTGAAGAACAGGACAGAACTGCAATACTCATGCCCAATACATGTCACAAGATACCCACCCAGAACCAAGTTAGCATGTCAACACTGTTGGGGAGTACAGACTACCTGTAAGGACACATCGCTACACGCATACAGTCATGTAGCACATGGACACACTCAAACAGCACCAGAGCACCACCAACACATATCATGCATACTCACATCATTGACATGACATCTCTGGATACTCACATTCAGCTGAAGAAGTTGGTGATGAGCTGTGTGCGGATATCACCATCATCATCATCATCATCATCATCATCATCATCACTGGCATCGTGGTCCAGGCCAGGATCCTCCACAGGTGGCGGATGTTGGTCATCATCATCCAGGATGAGAGGCAACTCCTTCCGCACTGCCAGGTTGTGTAGCATGCAGCAGACGATGACAATCCTGCACACCTTTGCTGGGGCATATGGGAGGGCCCCTCCTGTCTTGTCCAGGCAGCGGAAGCGGCTCTTCAGGAGACCAAATGTCCGCTCAATCACTCTCCTGGTCCGACCATGTGCCTCATTGTAGCGTATCTGGCCTGGTGTCACAGGGTTCCTGAGGGGCGTCAGCAACCATGGCATGTTGGGGTATCCGGAGTCACCTACATACAGACAATTGCACATTAGCTGAGTTGGAAAAGAGGGTGGAACACTACATTGCAGAACACACACAATGGTACAAAGTCAGTACACACCAACAAGCCAGGCACGCTGGTTCCGCATCTGTGACATCATCCTCGGGATGCGACTACTCCTCATCACGTAGGCATCGTGTACAGAACCGGGGAAACGGGCACAGACGTGTGAGATGCTCATATCTGCAAGACATACCACCAGTGCATTGACCGAGTGGTAGTGTTTGCGGTTCCTGTATGCCTGCTCTTGGGCCTGTGGTGGTACCAAAGCAACATGTGTCCCATCAATGGAGCCAATGACATGCGGCATCCTCCCCAGGGCATAGAAGTAACTCTTCACGTCAGTGAGTTGTTGGAGTCTAGGGAAATAGATGTACTGGTTCAGGTAAATCAACATAGCCTCCAAAACATCGCGGAGCACACGGCTGAACATGGTCTGTGACATCCCACCAGCAGTCGCCACAGTGTGTTGAAAGGTACCGGTGCCAAAAGAAGTGTAGGGCTGCCATCACCTTCACCTTGGGGGTCAGCGCTGTAGGGTATGTCCGGCCAGCTTGCAAATGTGGGGCCAACCGCACCGTTAATACCTCAATCAGCGGCCTGGTGAAGCGGTACCGTCGGATGCAGTCCCGTTCCACCATGGTTGCAAGGTCAGGGAATGGTCTATGGACAGCTGGTGCCCTGCAGTGCATAGGTGAAGAAAGAAAGATTGTCAGTCACCCCACATATGTGGCATTGACCATACTCAATATCACATGATACATCATTATGAGGCACAAGTACATGATGTGTGCAGTTCCGTAAGGACATGTATGGCACATACATGGCCAACATCTAACATCACAGTTCAACAAGTGGCATCAACAAGTCCCAGGTTGTGCCATGGGATATCATGAGGCCGTGTCACAGTTCCCATCTCCTGCTGCCACGTTCCAAACACACCCCACAGTGACATGTGAGGACAGATGTGCCCCAGGCATCACAGCTCAACGACAGGTAGATTCCCAGGGACCCTGTATTGCCACATGGACACTGGCATGACATGGTGTATCATGAATACACCACAGCAAAACAACCATGACCCCCACAGGTAGTGGTCCCTGTTGCCTCGGCAGGAAAGCCATGGACATCTGTGACACACACACGTACAACATCAAAGTCCATGCACAAACAACGTGGATGTGGAGACTGTCTCCCATTGTGCACATGGAATCAGAGACATTGTAAACACAACATGCACACAGACTGTGGAGGACCATCACTATTGTGGCAATGGGTCACCCTGGGACGTACATACCGTCACACATGGGACTCAGGGGGTATGTGACATGGCATACACATACACCACCGTGAAATGTGACCATGCCACATGCACAGAAATGAACAGTTGCACATCACAGTGGTCATGTACACGAAACACCAAGGATTCTGTCCCCATGAACACGTGCACAGCCTGGGAGTGGCTGCCCCCAAGTGACACCCACAGAACAACATGTTCACCCCCATACACAGAATAGGTAATGCAGCCTTACATGCCTTAGGATACAGTGTGGACAGGCTGTGGTGTTGTAGGTGTGCCCCTCACTCCCTGGGAAGTATATGTTGCTGGCATATATTCACCTGTGACAGGCATGGTGACATATGCCAGTGACTTGTACAGGGACGCGTTGGACAGCAATGGACCGATCGGTGCGCACACATTGGCCATTGCATTCAATGTGAGCGGGTACGCGTTGTATTCGCAATACGCGTTGGACAGCAATGGCCCGATCGGTGCGCACACATTGGCCATTGCATTCAATGTGTGCGGGTACGCGTTGTATCCGCAATACGCGTTGAACAGCAATGGACCGATCGGTGTGCCCGGCCGGCCCATTGCATTCAATGTGTGCGGGGACGCGTTGTATTCGCAATACGCGTTGGACAGCAATGGACCGATAGGTGCGCACACATTGGCCATTGCATTCAATGTGTGCGGGTACACGTTGTATCCGCAATACGCGTTGAACAGCAATGGACCGATCGGTGTGCCCGGCCGGCCCATTGCATTCAATGTGAGCGGGTACGCGTTGTATCCGCTATACGCGTTGAACAGCAATTTACCGATCGGTGTGCCCGGCCGGCCCATTGCATTCAATGTGAGCGGGTACGCGTTGTATCCGCAATATGCGTTGAACAGCAATGGACCAATCGGTGTGCCCGGCCGGCCCATTGCATTCAATGTGAGCGGGTACGCGTTGAATCCGCAATACGCGTTGAACAGCAATGGACCGATCGGTGTGCCCGGCCGGCCCATTGCATTCAATGTGAGCGGGTACGCGTTGTATCCACCATACGCGTTGAACAGCAATGGACCGATCGGTGTGCCCGGCCGGCCCATTGCATTCAATGTGTGCGGGTACGCGTTGTATCCCGGGTACGCGTTGAACAGCAATGGACCGATCGGTGCACACCCATTGGCTATGGCCTGGCCTGGCAACGGACGCGTTTTCAAATCTTGAACGAGTCTGATGCTGGAAATTCAGTTGGTCACCCACAACAATGTTGCAAATTCATGGGTGTCATGAAGTTGAACTTTTGAAGGATGCTGTGGGCGTGTGTAAGTGGTGCAATTCCATGGATTGGCCAGATTCAGAAGATGCTAACGACTTGGACCTATCACTTTGGACACATGGGACAGTATCTGCCTCTGCAGCACACATATAATGCTGGCTGTTCCCCTGAGAGCTCACTTGCCTGCACTACATGCTCCAGGACGACATCTGCCACCACCACTGCTGCTGTATCTGCACCCTCTGGACCCTGCAATGGCACGTACTGTGGAGAGAGCCCCAGCCTTCTGCACTGAGGAGAACCAGGCCCTGCTGGACAGCCTCCTTCCACAGTACAGCAAGCTGTATGGGAAAGCAGGGGAGCAGGTGAGTGTGCTGTCCACTGCCTTACTAAATGTGCATGTTGTCTGACTAGCAAGGCTAACAGTCTGCATGCCACTGGCTAGCAGGCTCACTGAGTAGTTGTCACCCCCCATAGTGTGAAGTTACATGCACTGAACAGGTATAGTGCAGTGA
Source organism: Calotriton arnoldi (assembly GCA_963921515.1). Classification (NCBI taxonomy): domain Eukaryota; kingdom Metazoa; phylum Chordata; class Amphibia; order Caudata; family Salamandridae; genus Calotriton; species Calotriton arnoldi. The sequence goes on along the minus strand of CAWUFW010002803.1, from coordinate 633,890 downwards.
CAGTGCATTTAAACAAGGTTTAACTTCCCAGGCAATGATACCATGTAGTAACTGCTGGCATACTGTCCATAGCCATCGTTGCACTGCCTGTGTACATCATGTGCCCCTGTGATTGAGACATGTATATCCAACTGTGTAATGCACAGATATGTTGCATGTGTAGTAATGGCATTCTCACTTTGTCATCCTCACAGGTTGATGCCCACCAGAAGCAGAAGATATGGCTGACCATCGTCCGGGCAGTGAGATCCGTGGGGGACTACAAGCGCCGGATCCGCAACTGCCAGAAGAGGTGGCAGGACTTTCGGGGCTGGACCCAGAGGATCGCACGGGTCCAGCTGAAGCTGTCGCCTCCTCGCAGGAGGGGCGGACACCGGACCCTGACCCCCACATGCTCAGGATCCTAGCGGTGGTCTTCCCTGATCTGGATGGGCAGCTGAAGGCCAGAGAGCAGCAAGGAGGGGGTGAGTCCATGACTGCATTGTGAACTTTGTCTGCCATGCTATGTGCCCTCCTCTGGCCTGGTTAAACTTCCACAGTACATCAGTCATGTGGTCCAGGACCCATGTCCCTCGATTGTGCACTGCCCACTCCTCATCTGATACCCAGGTGTGGCCCTTGCAGTCAGGGAATTGTGTCACTTGGGTACTGTGTCCTTGCAGTTTGCTTGACTCAAGGTGGGGGACAGCATCTGTTCCCCTAACTCTCTGGTGGGCATCATGGGTGGGTCCTTTGCTTACACAATGCCTGTGTTCTGACATGTAATCTGCGTGTTACTTTGATATGTGGTCCAATTGCTGAGCTGATCCACCACATGTGCCTGGGGTATCTGGCACACACCCATGCTGCGGGTGGGAACAATGCTTGGGCCCCAGGAGTGTGTATATTACGTGTGTCACACATACTTAGCCAGCTGCCTACTGTCCAGGGCTCATCCCTCATTCATGTGGGGCAGGACAGTCATGCCTACTCCAGGCCATACAATACACTCTGTACTCCCACTCCCGTGTATCAGCTGACACGTTGTGCTCAGTGATATGTCCCCTCAGGTGTCTGCCTCTGTGTCAGTGTGCTGTGGCTTCGTTGTCATGACTGCTGGGGTGTCTCTCGGTTGGGGCTCAGCATGCCACCATAGGAGACGATACTTGGGTGACACATAGGTGTTTGATCACCTGACCGTGCAGACTGGGGTATGCGAATGTGAAGTTCAGGCAGCTGTTTCCCATTCACAGCAGATTGTGAGGTGCTCAGGTTCAGAGGGTTGTGTTACAGGTCTCCCATATGTCCAATCCATATGACCTGGACAGATAAGGATTCAGATGATGTGGTGTGTGGGGGATGTACATGTGCACTTGTTCAGCTCCAGGACTTGCATTCCCCATGACCTACTATTGTGACACAGTGCAGACTGTTGTCTGGCTGCCCTGCCCATGTGACTGGAGACAGTGATGTATGACTTAGCAGGCATGCCTGTGCCATGGCATGTAACTTCCTATGAGTGATCCTGCAGGGGAGTGACATGTGCTACATGCACACCATTGTGGCAATGGCTATCAGGACATGGGTGCATCATGGTGTCTGTCGCTGGTATGCATCACATGCATTTCATATTTGACTCTGGGCATCCCTTTCATCCGGACACCTGTACTGACTCAGTGGCAAGAGTTGTGATGTGTGCATGTTCACATGCTTCACCGTGTTTTCTGCACTGTCCAACTACTGTGTAGGTGGTGCATGTGTCCACCCTGGGGTATTGCCATCCAACAGACACCAGACAGATGGGTGCAAGGCCAGGAGGGATGTGAGTGCCATGGTTGACCATCAGACTGACAATTGGCTACTCCTATTCTGTTTGGGCACTTTTGGCAATGTTCAACTAAGGATGCCAGGGCTTGCTCTGTAATGTGCTGTACTTACTGTGGTGTGTGCGTTCAGTGCAGGTGACTGATGTCTGTCTGTTTCCCTATTGTTTGCAGATACATCCACAGCCACAGGAGGGGACAGCTCCACGGACCAGGAGGAGCCGCAGAGCCAGACTGGGTCAGCAGCCGAGGAGTGGTCGGAGGGACCCAGTGGCACGGAGGGCGAGGGGAGCCACACCGAGGAGTCCTCAGCACCATCCACCTCAGCTGAGGACCACAGCAGCTCGGAGGATGACTCCCTTGTGGATGCGGGTGTCAGCAGCCACCACACCCCAGCTAGTGTTGCTGTCCCCGCCACCACCACCACCACCACCACCGCCCTCCCATCGGCTCCCATTCCCGAGGTCCGTGGAGGCTCCCATGTTCGGGAGCGTGTCTCCTTCGGGCCAGGCACCGCCCCCCCCTGCCCCTGTGTCCCCTGCTGCCCTGAGTGAGGAGTCTGTGTACCTCCTTCGCCAGCTCCATGTAGGGCAGACAGCGATGCTGAGTGTCCTCCATGCCCACACCACTCTGTTGACTCAGCTGGTGTCGTTCATGGAGGGCATCTCATCGGGCATGTCTGCCCTACAGAGGGGTAATAGGTCAATGGACTGATGGCAGCAGTGTCCCTCCAACAGTCCCTCACCCCTCCTGCCTCTGCCCCATCCACACTCCCCAGCACCTTACCTGTCCCAAGCACACACACACCGGCACAGGCACACACCAGCACAGACACGAGCAGCACACAGACACACACACCACAAACAAGACGCACACGCACGCACAGTCAGGGGACTGAAACCACACTCACAGGGGATGGGGCCGAGGCACACACACACGCATCCACGAGCACTGCGCAGTCCTCAGTTGCCTCTCCCTCCAAAGCCCCCTCCCTTGCCTCACCTGCAACCCCAAAGACACAGCGGCTCTTCCTCAGTGACCTCGGCCTCTTCCCCTCCGATCCAGCTGATCCAGCATTCAGGGGGAAGAGGAAGCCCACCCACACGGAGCGGAGTGCCCCTCTCCCCGGACACCCTCCCCCAGGCGCAGACCGACTGAGGCCCCCATCCGCAAGTCCCCCGGACCCGGAAGAGCAAGACCCCGCCGCCGCCCTGCAGCTCAGGCACCAAATCTCCTTCCTCCATCCCTCAGGCCCCCACTCCACAGGTGCCCCCACCATACCCTGCCTCAGGTTCCCCCACCCACAGATACACCATCCCCAAAAAGATCAGGCCTTCTCCCCCTGCCACTTGCTCTTCCGGCCCCACACCCCCGCTGCACTTGTCTGTGCCACTGGTGTGGAGACGGTGTCCTCCCCCTCTGTCCTGCCCACCTTACCTGATCCCCATTCTCCTCCCCTGGAGGTAGGCACTGCAGTGGAGTCCACTACCACCCTGTCTGACTTGGGCACTGCAGTGGGGAACCTGTAAACTCCATCTGCACGGTCCACGTGCCGGCACCCACACCATCTGAGTCATGCCCCCCAGTTGTGCCGGCACACACCATGTCAGACACCTCCACTGCAGTTGTCAGTGGCTCTTCAGCACCCACCACCCCTTCCCTGCCTCCTTCTGATGAGCCCTGATCCTGTCCCTGCGGTGCCTGGCCTGCCCCCCCGTATACTCCTCCAAGGGGATTGTCCCTGGTTTTTATCAGTGCAGGCATGCGTAGGGTGACATCTGCCACTGTCACCCTGTTTTGACTTTCAGGATGGACTGGCCATTGGCCTTTGTTTCTTTTTTTCTGGACTTTAACTTTTGAACCCACATATGCTGAATAAAGCGACTTTCTGTTCTCTAGTGCTTTTGCTTCTGATGTACATGATGTTGATGATGCTAACCATGCCCTTGCTGCAGTGATGGTGATATTTGGTCTCATGAAAATGAAGTGTTACTGTTCAGGAACCCATGTGGTCCAGGGGGAATGTGTCCTATCCTGTGGTGTATCCATGTCATCCTTAGCAGCATCTGAGGGTGTCATGTTTTCAATATTTGGCAATGGGATTTCCTACTTACATTAGCAATGTCACATCTGTGGCTTCCACCCCTGCACATCTGTTGTGCTTGCCATTGTTCAATTAGTCTACTTCCCTGACCGTGTGGCCATCTCCACTGGACATGCAGGTTTGGGCATCAATGGGGAAGGACTCATCTGTGTTGTCAGTGCAACTTGCTATACATGTGTGTTGGATCTGTGCTGATGATTTCGTTGACACTCCCATGACCAGGCTGATGTGACGGGAGCCTTCATTTGGAGCAATTTGTTGACTGTGTGACCAAGTGTTCTGCTGACATGATGGAGCCCTACTGAGGCAACATATGGCACAGCTTTCCTCACACAGGAGTGGAGTCCCCTCATGGCAGTGTGTACTCCTGTGACATCGCCTGCGCCCAAGGTGTGTGTTGTATGAGCATGTCTGTGTGTTCACTTCCATTTTGCTGTGCATGCTGGGATCCCTAGTGGTGTTCCTGTTTGTGATGCTTGCTGAGTTGACCTATGTTCCCCCAAAGTCTTCTCCCTGGGTTCTCTGTGATGTGGGTGCATGGCACATTACTGGTCATCAGGGTGTCACCCATAGGTGTGTTTGCTGTCAGGGCTGAGTTTGTGGGCAGACGCAGATGGGTCACAGTCAGGATTCCCCTTGGCACTTGTTGTTTACACCTGTCATGTGATTTCCAGTTTGTGTTAGCTTTCAGTGATTGTGACACGTTGTGTGTGTGACTGCTGGCACTCCTCAGGGTCAGGGCTGCAATGTTGGTAGTTGTCTATGTGTGTTCTTTGTGGGTGACCTTGGCTTCTTCATTGGTGTGGGACTGTGGCTGGGATCCCATTGGTTGGTGTGGTATTGCCGTCATGTCCATGTACAGCGTAGTGTGCAGTGTGTCAGACATTCAAGAGTCTTGTTGAGTGGCCATGTGTGATGTGTTTCTGCACCTTGGTTCCCACCACCACCCATGGGATTGTCATGGGTGCATGTGCAATGTCACCAGTGCATGTGAGCTTCACTGCTGCACATTGTTGGAGGTCGAGGTGTGTGGTGTTGAGTGTGTGCAGATGAGAGTTGTTGCACGGCTAGACCCCTGCCTCCATGTTGCCTTGGCTTACTGGCCGTGCTGCTTGATTTGTGCTTGTGTAGGTGTGATGGTAGTTTGTTGCTCAGGACACATGACTGTGGTTCACAGTGTGAACGACATCTAGCTTTGTCATCACAGTGGGATTGTAATGCAGCCCAGGGTCACCACATTGTGGGGACCCTGGGGGTAGTGCTGTGGTGTCTCTGTGTCTTGCTGTGTCAGTTGCTGTTCCTACATGCTTGTGTGATTTGTGCTCCCTCTCATCTAACAATGCCTGATTGCCCACATAGGGGATTTGGATCCATGAGTTACCTTTGTGTGGCACTGTATGCACATCTGTGTAATTGGTTCAGGCCTCATCATGTGTTGTGTGGTTGCCTGGGGACACTGGCACCCCCCCTCACCTGTTGTGTTTGATGTGCAGTGTGGGTCTGCCTGTTTGTGCATCTGCACCACTGCATTGGCATGTCTTTAGTGTGCCATTGGCTGTATGTTGTTTGGTGGGTTTCCCCTGCTGTCCCTGGGACTCCTAGGTCATCAGTCAGCACAATGATCATTGTTTGTGTGTCCCATTGCTGCAACAGTATGGTATCTGTTCACCTCACATCTACAGTCTCCACAGGGTATCTGCATTTGTGTGCCCATTGGTGCAAATATGTGGGTCTGCATTATCATGGTCACTTCTGTCATTGTGTCATTGATGAATGTTGACAGTGTCAGCCCCCATGGGTGATGTTTGTCTGCACATGGCCAAAGGTATGTCTTATTTGCACTGCAGTGTTTGCCTCCCCCAATCTATGTTGCTATGGGACACAAGCACTACTTTGCCACTGATGTGTTTGTTGTTCTGTGACCAGGAATCATCCATGCAGTTTGGCAGTTGCAGCTTTTTCAATGTCAACACTTACATTTTAGTCACTGTGATGATGGGGGTTTGTACCCCATTGCCACAATGTTCAAGATGTGCTTCAGCTATGGGCCCCACACTTACCTTTTGGTCACTGTGATGATGGGGGTTTGAACCCCATTGCCACAATGTTCAAGATGTGCTTCAGCTATGGGCCCCACACTTACCTTTTGGTCACTGTGATGATGGGGGTTTGTACCCCATTGCCACAATGTTCAAGATGTGCTTCAGCTATGGGCCCCACACTTACCTTTTGGTCACTGTGATGATGGGGGTTTGAACCCCATTGCCACAATGTTCAAGATGTGCTTCAGCTATAGGCCCCACACTTACCTTTTGGTCACTGTGTTGATGGGGGTTTGAACCCCATTGCCACAATGTTCAAGATGTGCTTCAGCTATGGGCCACACACTTACATTTTGGTCACTGTGATGATGGGGGTTTGAACCCCATTGCCACAATGTTCAAGATTTGCTTCAGCTATGGGCCCCACACTTACATTTTTGTCACTGTGATGATGGGGGTTGGACCCCATTGCCACAGTGGTCATGGTCTGCTTGCATTGTGGGGGCCACACACATTTATGTGTGGCACATGTGATAGGGGGTCACATTGTATGTTCAAAGTCATGTTCAGTGTTGTAGGCATTTGACACAGTCTACATACGCTTGTCATGGTGTTGGGGGGGATGTCTTTATGTTGCATTGTTTATGTTGGTGTGTGCTTGTTGTGTCATGTATTAGCCATCCTGTGAGTGGGGGTGTTGTTGGTGGTAGGCATCCAGCCCCCCATGGGTAGAGGTGGTAGTAGTGGTGGGCATCTGGCACCCCCTGGGTAGAGGTGGGAGTAGTGACAGGCATCCAGCCCCCCATGGGTAGAGGTGGTAGTAGTGGTAGGCATCTGGCACCCCCTGGGTAGGGTGGTAGTAGTGGTAGGCATCTGGCACCCCCTGGTGAGGGGTGGTAGTAGTGGTAGGCATCTGGCACACCCTGGGTAGAGGTGGTAGTAGTGGTAGGCATCTGGCACCCCCTGGGTAGAGGTGGGAGTAGTGACAGACATCTGGCACCCCCTGAGTAGGGGTGGTAGTGGTGGTGGGCATCCAGCCCCCCATGGGTAGAGGTGGTGGTAGTGGTAGGCATCTGGCACCCCCTGGGTAGGGGTGGTAGTGGTGACAGGCATCCAGCCCCCCATGGGTAGAGGTGGTAGTAGTGACAGGCATCCAGCCCCCCATGGGTAGAGGTGGTAGTAGTGGTAGGCATCTGGCACCCCCTGGGTAGGGGTGGTAGTAGTGGTAGGCATCTGGTACCCCCTGTGTAAGGGTGGTAGTAGTGGTAGGCATCTGGCACCCCCTGGGTAAGGGTGGTAGTAGTGGTAGGCATCTGGCACCCCCTGGGGAGGGGTGGTAGTAGTGGTAGGCATCTGGCACACCCTGGGTAGAGGTGGTAGTGGTGGTAGGCATCCAGCCCCCCATGGGTAGGGGTGGGAGTAGTGACAGGCAACCAGCCCCCCATGGGTAGAGGTGGTAGTGGTGGTAGGCATCCAGCCCCCCATGGGTAGAGGTGGTAGTAGTGGTAGGCATCTGGCACCCCCTGGGGAGGGGTGGTAGTAGTGGTAGGCATCTGGCACCCCCTGGTGAGTTGTGGTAGTAGTGGTAGGCATCTGGCACACCCTGGGTAGAGGTGGTAGTGGTGGTAGGCATCCAGCCCCCCATGGGTAGGGGTGGGAGTAGTGAGAGGCATCCAGCCCCCCATGGGTAGAGGTGGTAGTAGTGGTGGGCATCTGGCACCCCCTGGGTAGAGGTGGGAGTAGTGACAGGCATCCAGCTCCCCATGGGTAGAGGTGGTAGTAGTGGTAGGCATCTGGCACCCCCTGGGGAGGGGTGGTAGTAGTGGTAGTCATCTGGCACACCCTGGGTAGAGGTGGTAGTAGTGGTAGGCATCTGGCACCCCCTGGGTAAGGGTGGTAGTAGTGGTAGGCATCTGGCACCCCCTGGTGAGGGGTGGTAGTAGTGGCAGGCATCTGGCACACCCTGGGTAGAGGTGGTAGTAGTGGTAGGCATCTGGCACCCCCTGGGTAGAGGTGGGAGTAGTGACAGGCATCTGGCACCCCCTGAGTAGGGGTGGTAGTGGTGGTGGGCATCCAGCCCCCCATGGGTAGAGGTGGTGGTAGTGGTAGGCATCTGGCACCCCCTGGGTAGAGGTGGTAGTAGTGGTAGGCATCTGGCACCCCCTGGGTAGGGGTGGTAGTAGTGGTAGGCATCTGGCACCCCCTTGGTAAGGGTGGAAGTAGTGGTAGGCATCTGGCACCCGCTGGGTAAGGGTGGTAGTAGTGGTAGGCATCTGGCACCCCCTGGCGAGGGGTGGTAGTAGTGGTAGGCATCTGGCACCCCCTGGGTAGGGGTGGTAGTAGTGGTAGGCATCTGGCATCCCCTGGGGAGGGGTGGTAGTAGTGGTAGGCATCTGGCACACCCTGGGTAGAGGTGGTAGTGGTGGTAGGCATCCAGCCCCCCATGGGTATGGGTGGGAGTAGTGACAGGCATCCAGCCCCCCATGGGTAGAGGTGGTAGTTGTGGTGGGCATCTGGTACCCCCTGGGTAGAGGTGGGAGTAGTGACAGGCATCCAGCCCCCTGGGTAGGGGTGGTAGTAGTGGTAGGCATCTGGCACCCCTGGGGAGGGTGGTAGTAGTGGTAGGCATCTGGCACACCCTGGGTAGAGGTGGTAGTAGTGGTAGGCATCTGGCACCCCTGGGTAGAGGTGGGAGTAGTGACAGGCATCTGGCACCCCCTGAGTAGGGGTGGTAGTGGTGGTGGGCATCCAGGCCCCTATGTGTATATGTGGCATTGCTGATGGCCATCCCGCCCCTATGGTGCTGCTGTTGCTGGTGTAAGTAATTTCTGCATCCCTCTGTGTGTGTGTGATATGTTGGGTATGTGTAGTTTGTTTTTGTGCTTGGTGTCTGACTTACCTTCTGCGCCGTACGCGTCCGTGCCTGTTCCGGTAGTAGATGTAGAATATTGGTAGGATCGGCACGATGGGATTCATAGTTGGTTCGTCTCGTTCGTCTTTCTCTTTGCTTCGCCTCGTCCTCGTCGCTGGCGTGTTCGTCTCGTAGCCGTGGATCGTGTTGTGGCGCGAATCGGAGCTTATGTGCGCCTCTCCCGGATGCTTTGACGTGCCGTGCGTAGCGACGGGTTCGGCGCGTACGGAAAGCGCATCGTACTTGTCCGGCCGGACGGGGCTGCATTTTGGCTTCCGTGCGACTCGATTTTACGTTTCCGGATCCGGCTCGGTCGGTAAACAGGACCTGCATTGGGTGAGTACGACTGGGTCGGAATGTATGCAGTTGTGCGCATCGTACTTGCTCGTTCGGAATTATGTGCGGATCGGTCGGGAAACAGGCATTCGCATGGCTTTTTTCCCGGCCGAATGGTGTTAGGTGCGCCTCCGACCGAGATCGGAATCGGCCCCTCAATGTTAAAACCAACTTCACTAAAAGATGCATTTTATCATTCTGAGTTCAGGCATTCTAAACTCGAATTTCTACCATGTTCCCTGGGTCAGTTAGGATCATAGGATGTAATAATCAAAACTGCCCATTCTGGCCTATGGGGAACAGGTAGCCGTGCAATAGTGAAAACGAAGTAGGCTCTATTTCACTATCAGGACATGCCACACACACCAGGGCAAGTCCTACCTTTCACATACAATGCACCCTGCCCACAGGGGTACCTTGGGCCTACCTTAGGGGTGACTAACATGTAGAAAAGGGAAGGTTTAGGGACTGGCAAGTGTGTGCACTTGCCAAGTCGACATGGCAGCCCCAGACTGCACACAGGCTCTGCAATGGCAGGCCAGAGTTACACTTTACGGGCTGTTTGCGTGGGTGGCACAATCCAGTGCTGCAGCCCACCAACAGCATTTGATTTATAGGCCCTGGCACTCGCAGTGCACTTTACTAGGGACTGACACATAAATCAAATAGGCCAATTATGGAAACACCAATCCATAACACATTTTCTACAGGAGCACTTGCACTTTCCCACTGGACAGCAGTGAGGAAAGTGCGCAGAATCATCATACCAGCAAAAACAGAGTCAAAACCAGGAGGTCAGAAAGCAAAAAGTCAGGGGAAACACGCCAAAAGATGCCAAGTCTAACACATGTCCCCTCCAGCTGAAAGTAGGGAGAACTACCCAACCTCTTGGGAGTTCTCTTCACTAAGGCGGAAGAACCTGGACAGACCATCTGCGTTGGCATGTTCTGTGCCAGGGCGGTGTTCCACCGTAAAGTCCATTCCCTGTAGGGAGATGGACCACCTCAGCAGTTTTGGATTCTCACCCCTCATTTGCATCAACCATCTGAGGGGCCTGTGGTCTGTCTGAACCCGGAAGTGAGTCCCAAACAGGTATGGTCTCAGCTTCTTCAGTGCCCAGACCACAGCAAAAGCTTCCCTTTCTATGGCACTCCACCTCTCTTCCCTGGGGAGTAGTCTCCTGCTAAGGAAGACTACAGGCTGATCCAGGCCCTCTTCGTTCAGTTGTGAGAGCACCGCTCCCACACCATGCTCTGAAGCGTCAGTCTGCACGACCGAATTCTTTGGAGAAGTCAGGTGCCTTGAGCATGGGCGCCGTGCACATGGCTGCCTTCAGGGCATCAAAAGCTTTCTGGCAGGACTCAGTCCAGATCACCTTCCTGGGCTGCTTCTTCGAAGTCAGCTCTGTTAAGGGGGCAACGATGGTGCCATAGCCCTTAACAAATCTCCTATAGTAGCCGGTGAGACCTAAGAAGGCTCTCACCTCTGTCTGGGTCTTGGGGGCTCCCAAGCCAGAATGGTGTCAATCTTGGGTTGTAGGGCGCCACCTGGCCGCTTCCTACCTGGTGTCCCAAGTACACCACAGAACCCTGCCCGATCTGGCACTTACTGGCCTTGATCGTGAGGCCTGCACCTTGCAGAGCCCTCAACACTTTCTCAAGGTGCTGTAAATATTCTTCCCAGCTGGAACTGAACACAGCAATGTCATCCAGGTAGGAGGCACTGAAATCCTCCAGCCCAGCCAACACCTGATTGACCAACCTCTGAAAGGTGGCAGGGGCATTCTTCAACCCAAAGGGCATCACCCGAAATTGGTAATGACCTTCTGGGGTTGAGAATGCTGACCTCTCCTTGGCCCCATTGGTTAAGGCAATCTGCCAGTACCCAGACGTTAAATCAAACGTGCTGAGGAACCGGGCAGCTCCCAACCGATCAATGAGCTCATCAGCTCTGGGGATGGGGTGCGCGTCAGTCCTGGTGACGGCATTGAGCCCACGGTAGTCCACACAAAAACGGAGTTCTGGAGTGGCACCGGGTGCAGCAGCCTTTGGGACCAAGACCACTGGGCTGGCCCAAGGACTGTTGGAGGGCTCAATCACCCCTAACGCCAACATCTTAGAGACCTCCTCCTTGATGCTGGCCCTGACACGGTCAGTCAACCTGTAAATTTTGTGCTTCACAGGAGGGCTGTCACCAGTGTCCACGTCATGGGTATACCAGTGAGCAACACCGGGGTCAGAGAGAACAGTGGGGCGAACTGTCCCAACAACTGGTGACAGTCCCCCTGCTGCTCTTGAATCAGTGTAGGGGAGAGGATCACACCCTCCACTGACCCATCATGCTCCTTGGTAGACAGGAGGTCAGGGAGAGGCTCACTCTCCTCTTCCACCCCATCATCTGTCGCCAAGAGCATACTCACTTCGGACCTCTCGAAGTGGGGCTTGAGGCGGTTCACGTGAAGGACCCTCAAAGGGCTCCTTGGAGTCTGCAAATCCACCAGGAAGGTGACGTCACTTTTGCGCTCCACCACCTCATATGGCCCAGTGCACTTGTCCTGCAAGGCACAAGGTTCCACTGGGGCCATGACCCACACTTTTTGCCCAGGTTGAAATTCGACCAGAGTGGCATTCTGGTCATACCACCTCTTCATTCCTTCCTGGCTTGCTTCTAGGTTCGCCTGAGCGAGTTTCCTGAAGCGGGCAGTTTGGTTTCTAAAGGCCAGCATGTAACTAAACACATCCTGGGGAGTTTTCCTGGGAGCTGCCTCCCAGCCTTCCTTTACCAAACTCAGAGGTCCTTTGACAGGGTGGCCGTACAGGAGCTCAAAGGGGCTGTACCCAAGAGACTTCTGAGGCACCTCCCTGTATGCAAAGAGTAGGCATGGCAATAGGACGTCCCACTTACGCCTCATGGCTTCTGTTAGACCCTTGATCATGCCTTTCAAGGTCTGGTTGAATCTCTCCACCAGACCGTTTCCTTGTGGGTGGTAAGGAGTGGTGAACTTGTAGGTTACACCACAGTCCTTCCACAGGGATGTCATATACTTGGATATGAAATTGGTCCCCCTGTCAGAAACCACCTCTCTGGGGAAGCCCACACGGGAAAAGATCCCCATTAACGCCCGGCCCACCACTGGCGCCGTCGTTGTCCTGAGAGGGATTGCCTCCGGGTACCGGGTAGCATGGTCCACCAAGACCAGTATGTACCTGTTGCCCATGGCTGTCTTGGGATCCAGTGGCCCCACAATATCCATCCCTACCCTTTCAAAGGGTGTTCCAACAACAGGAAAAGGTTGGAGAGGAGCTTTGACCTTCCTCCCACTCTTACCACTTGCCTATCAAGTTTGGCAAGACCTACAGTGTGCATCTGACTGCCTTCGCATTTGGGGCCAAAAGAAGTGGGTGACAAGCCTGTCAAAGATCTTGTCCTGCCCCAAATGTCCTGCCAAAGGCACGTCATGAGCCAGACCCAGTAGGAAGATCCTGAAGCGCTGGGGTACCACCAGCACACGGGCTGACCCAGGCTCAGCAACCTTAGGCTCACTGTATAGGAGACCATTCTCCCAGTAGATCAGATGTGACCCGGACTGATTAGCAGCTGCCTGGTCTGCAGCCTGCCGCCGCAGACCCACCAGAGTAGGGCACTCGTTCTGCTCCCTGCTGAACTCCTCCCTTCTTGCTGCCAATGGGTCAGCTCAGAGATGTCTCCCAGTTCGGCTACCTGCTCCCCTGTAGGCACCGGGGAGTCCCCCTCGAGGTCCGCCTCCTCCCGGTCCGTGGGAACTTCAGGGGCCGGTTTCCCGCGCCCCCTGCCCTTCCTCTTGTCAGGGACTTGGGCCATTGTTCCAGGCTCCAAGTCCTCTTGATCACCCTTTCTGGCCGCCATTGACCGAGTAGACACGCATGCCCACTCTGGCAACCCAAGCATCTCCAAGTGAGACCTGAGCTCAACATCCTTCCATAAGGACTGCTCCAGGTCGTTACCTAGCAGACAATCTACAGGCATGGTAGGGCTCACAACCACCCTCAAGGGACCTGAGACCCCCGCCCATTCAAAGGGAACCTGCGCCACCATACACTGGCGCTCAGAGTTGTCTACAGCAACTACTTGGTGGAATGCCCCTGGGACTACCTGCTTCTGAGAGACCAGGTGTCACCGGACTGAGGTCACACTGGCTCCAGTATCTCTGAGAGCCTCTACCCTGTTCCCATTGATGGTCACCCAGGTGCTATATTTCTTTGTGTTAGGGGCACCTGGTTTCCTGGGACCATCTCACTGTCCCCTAGTGAGACGAGGGTCATTTCTGCGGGATCCCCACCCTCCTGTGGGCACCCCTCCTCCCCAAGCGCTACACTGGCCAACACTTTGGACTGTCCACCGGTGGGTGGCTGTGTCTCCTTTGGGCACTTGGGGGTCCCCCTTCAAGTGACCCACCTGGTCACATGCATAACACGTACGGGGGCCGGCCTCCACAGGCTTCCCTGTAGGGACCCCTTTCTTCTTATCACCTGGGGGATGGGAACCTTTACCCTGGGTACTAGTTTGGGGCCCTTTAGAGAACTCCTGTGTTTTACCCTTGTCCCCCCCACTTTTCTGCTAGGGACCCTGCCCACCTTTGGCTGAGTCTCCCCCAAATGCTTTCTTGTGGACCCTGGTACTCACCCAGCGGTCCGCCTCCATAGCAAGCTTCCTGGGGTCAGTTAGCTTACTATCAACTAGGTGCTGGGGCAGATCGAAACATAGACTAGTCAAATGCTCCCATGCAATCGAAATTGTAGAGCCCCTGAAAATCTGTTACATTACTGCCCTTCACCTAACCATCCAGCGACCTACAGAACATATTCACACATTCCAACCAAGTGTTGGCCTCAGACTTTTTACTGGACCTAAACTGATCCCTGTACTTCTCAGGAGTGAGCCCATACCTAGTGAGGAGAGCGTCTTTCATGTCAGCATAGGTGAGGTCCTGCCCCTTACCCAAAGCTATCAGGGTATCCCTAGCTTCTTCTGGAAAGAGAGGCCACAAACCTGCCCCCAGTTCCTTTCAGGGACCCCATTCATATGAATAGACGACTCGCACCCTTGAAACCACCTTTGTATGTCATCACCCTTTTTGTACTCTTTACCCACATTCTTGGGGATGTGTACAATCCTGTCTGTGTGTGCTGAAGCGTTGCTGCCACCATCTGAGCCGGTTCTACTCTTTATCTCCAGCTCCTTGATAATTCTCTCATGATCTAACATCATTTTCCTTTCCTCCATGGCTATTCTCTTGTCTTTCCTCTCACTTTCTATTCTGAGTTTCTCTAATACAAACTTCCTTGCTTCCCGCCTGTCCTCCAGCTCCTCTGGGGACAAGCTACTGCTGCCTGGCCTGGAGGGTTCCCCTCCTCCCAAAAGCACATCCACCCTAGGAACAGACTCCTCCACCTCTCCACTGAGGTCACCAGATTGCCCACTGGCATGTCTGGCTGCTACCCAGGCCCTCAGCACCTTTTGTAGCTCCTCCTTCCTGGTGAGGCCTCTGACCTGGACTTTCAGGTTCTTGCAAATCGATTTTAACTCCTTGACATTGTAGGCTTCCAATCGATCCTCCTCAGAGGCAATTTCTATTGATGCATTTGATGATACTATAGATTCAGGCATGTTGAAGTAGCAAGTTCAAACTGGCAAGATCAAAAATAGGCCAAAAAAGAAAAAGAACCTGTATGTGGTACGTAACGGTCTGCGATATGGTAGTAGTGCACACCAATAACTGTAAGTCAAGTGCAAACACAAGTCCTATCCTCACCGCTGACAACCAATGTTAGAAATGGGGGTCTCTAGTTGGCAAGGGTCTGCACCTTTGTCCAAGTAGGGACCCTTCTTCCTAGTCAGGATAAGGGAGTTACACTCCTAAAATAACCCCTGATCACCCCCTTGGTAGCTTGGCACGAGCAGTCAGGCTTATCTTAGCGACAGTGTGTAAAGCATTTGCACATAACCAACAGTAATACAGTGTAAGCACTACAAACGGACACCACACCAGTTTAGAAAAATATCCAATATTTTTATATACTTAAAACAAGACCAATACGATAAAAATCCACAGTACAGTACTTTAAAAATCTTCAGTTATCACAGTATCCTTAAAAACAGTTCCTTAATGTCGATAGCTCCGTCCGGGGCTATCACGGCGTCGTGAACCAACAAATCCAAACAGTTCTGGCTGACCGCGGCGTCGCCGGTCAGCTACGGTGTCGGGAAGACCCGCAACCAGTACCTTTCAGAAATGCAGGGTGTCGATGGCCTCGCGGTGAGCTTCCGAAAACACGGCGTCCGCAGGCGTCGGTTCCGGAGGTCGGTGCAGGCGTCGTCGGGGCCCTCGAAGTCACACGCGTTGCAGATCGAACTCCTCTCTGTTGAAGTCAGAAGCGCTGGCGTCGGCAGGCGTCTGGTGCTGCGGTACGAAGTGCAGCGGTGCGGCGTGCGGTGCCCTCAGGTCGTGGTGCGAGCAGCGCCTCGGTGGTGGCGTCAGGTGGCG
Organism: Calotriton arnoldi; assembly: GCA_963921515.1. NCBI lineage: Eukaryota > Metazoa > Chordata > Amphibia > Caudata > Salamandridae > Calotriton > Calotriton arnoldi. The sequence goes on along the minus strand of CAWUFW010002803.1, from coordinate 618,172 downwards.
TCGTCGGTGAGACCAGGGTCGCGGTGTAAGTTGAAGGCGGTGCTCGTCACAGTGCTGGCAGGTCACGGTGCAGCAGCGGCGTCGTCGTTGCTGAAGCGCTGTCGTTGGCTGACGAACTGGAGTCGATGGCACCGGCGTCGGTAGGCCAAGGATGCGGTGCGGGATGAGGGCGGTGCGTATTGTAACTTTACGAGCGGTGCCCTCGAACCACGGTGCAAGCAGCGGCGTTGAGTCCGGCGTGGAGCCGCATCGTCGGGGATACCAAGGCGTCGTCGTGAAGCGAGGCAGTGTGGAGTGCGGTGCCCACAGGTCGCAGTGCGAGCAGCGGCTCGGTGGCGGCATCAGCAGGCGTCGTCGGTGAGACCAGGGTCGCAGTGCGGCATTGCGGCGGTGCCCTCTGCGGTGCCTTCAGGACACGGAGTCGGCAGAGGAGTCGTAGACGGCGTCGGGCTTGAAGTCTTTGCTGTTCCTGAGACTTCTTGAACAGGGGGCAAGCTCTACCTCAAGCCCTTGGAGAAACTCACAAAGTAGATTGCAGAAAGTTCAGTCCAGTCCTTTCACTGCCCAAGACAGAAGCAGCCAATTCAGGCCAACACAGCAAAGCACACAGCAAAGTGGTAGTTCCTCCTCACAGCTTCTCCAGCTCTTCTTCTTGGCAGTCTTCTTGGTCCAAAAGAGTTCTAAAGTTCTGGGGTTTGGGTCCCCCTTTTTATCCTCAATTTCTCTTTGTTCTCTGAAGGCAGAGAGGCCTTTGCCTAGTCCAAACCAGTTCTGGTCAGTCCTGGAGTACTTTGTTGACAATTCTCCTTCTTTCCTTTTGCAGTGTAGGCCAGGGACATCAGACGCACCACAGGAGGTGGAGCCAGCATTGTGGAGGGAAATCACAGCCCTATTCAGGTCCCAGGTGCATCTCCTCCCACCCATTTACATGTAGATCTTGCTATTCAGCCCTGTGCTGACTCACCCTGTCTCCTGGAATCCCCCAGCTCCTGTCACTCACACTCCAGACAAGGAATACACAACCTAGCAGAGGCAGGCTTGGATGGTTAGACAAGAAAATACCTACTTTCTAAAAGTGGTATTTTCAAACACAGAATGTTAAAACCAACTTCACTAAAAGATGCATTTTATCATTCTGAGTTCAGGCATACTAAACTCGAATTTCTACCATGTTCCCTGGGTCAGTTAGGATCATAGGATGTAATAATCAAAACTGCCCATTCTGGCCTATGGGGAACAGGTAGCCTTGCAATAGTGAAAACGAAGTAGGCTGTATTTCACTATCAGGACATGCCACACACACCAGGGCATGTCCTACCTTTCACATACAATGCACCCTGCCCACAGGGGTACCTTGGGCCTACCTTAGGGGTGACTAACATGTAGAAAAGGGAAGGTTTAGGGACTGGCAAGTGTGTGCACTTGCCAAGTCGACATGGCAGCCCCAGGCTGCACACAGGCTCTGCAATGGCAGGCCAGAGTTACACTTTACGGGCTGTTTGCGTGGGTGGCACAATCCAGTGCTGCAGCCCACTAACAGCATTTGATTTATAGGCCCTGGCACTCGCAGTGCACTTTACTAGGGACTGACACATAAATCAAATAGGCCAATTATGGAAACACCAATTCATAACACATTTTCTACAGGAGCACTTGCACTTTCCCACTGGACAGCAGTGAGGAAAGTGCGCAGAATCATCACACCAGCAAAAACAGAGTCAAAACCAGGAGGTCAGAAAGCAAAAAGTCAGGGGAAACACGCCAAAAGATGCCAAGTCTAACACACACGCACAAAAAATAGGGTTTATACTTACCTGTAACATTTTTACCATGCATTTGCCTTTACCACGAAAATGTAAGTATTTTACAGGTAAGTATACACCCTTTATATATAAAGGGTGTATACTTACCTGTAAAATACTTACATTTCCGTGGTAAAGGCATGCATTTTACAGGTAAGTATAAACCCTTTATATGTATATATAAAGGGTTTATACTTTACCTGTAAAATACTTGAATTTTCATGGTAAAGGCATGTGTGGTAAAGGCATATGCGTGGTAAAAACTTTCGTGGTAAAGGCATGCGTGGTAAAGACGCATGGGTTGTAATGGCAGCGTTGTAAAGGCATGCGTGGTAATGGCGTGCCTGGTTCCATCATACATCTGTACTGTCTTGGTAGGGTCAGAGCCCCAGTACTTATACCCAGTTGTGCTTTTGAAGTGGGGGTGACTTCAAAGCAGGCCATTAAAGTGCAAAGGGCCCCTTTCATCCCAGTCCTGTCTGCCTGGCTATCAGTAGGGGGTAAACAGCCCTTTGTGTGGGGCACAGGACACTGCCTATTCAGGTGTAAGTGTCAGTTTCCCCTCCCTCTTCCTGCCTAGGAAGAGCTATCAGAATGTAGATGAATTCAGATGAGTTCTCTGTCACACCCACCCTTCCTGTTTTTGTAGCTGTCAATACAGGGAATGCACATAGTGTTGCTGTCACTCACCCCGACGTTTATTGGAGACAGGCTGCAAGGCACACAGAGCAGTAAATGCAGAGAAATGTCCACTTTCTAAAAGTGGCATTTCTAAAATAGTAATGTTAAATCCAGCTTTACAAGTAAAGAAGATTTATCAATACCATTCCAAAGATATGAAACATGATGTAGCTACTCCTTTCTAATCAGGAATTACAGCTTAAAACTGTTTTAAGGAATTTCCAATGTTAGCCTATAAGAGGCGTGGGCCTCACAGTAGTGAAAAATGAATGTATCTATTTGTCACTACGAGGGCATGTAAAACTTAAAAGTATATGGTCTACCTTTTACTTATATAGCACCCTGCCCTTAGGGCTTCCTAGGGCCTACCTTACAGGTGACTTATGTGTAATAAAAGGGGAGTTTAAGGCTCGGCAAGTGGTTTTAAATGCCAAGTCGAAGTAGCAGTAAACTGCACTAACAGGTCTTGCAATGGCAGGCCTGAGACAAGTTTGAAAGGCTACTTGTGTAGGTGGCACAACCAGTGCCACCCACAGTGCTGCAGGCCCACTAGTAGCCATTAGCTTACAGGTCCTGGGTATGCCACTTTACAAGGGACTTATAAGTAAACCAAATATGGAAATCAGGTATACACCAGTGTCACCATGTTTAGGAGAGAAGCACATGCACTTTAGCACTGGTTAGCAGTGGTAAAGTGCTCAGAGTCCTAAGGCCAACAAAAAGATACAGCAAAAGGTGGAGGCAAGCAGACGAAAAGTTTGGGGGAAGACCACCTTCAGGATGACAGGTCTAACACCAGCGTAGTGAACTGTGACCACAACAAGTACCATAAAAGGACCAGCAGAGCTAACCAAAGCTGTTGGCTTACAGAAAACCATGAACTGCACACTCACCTGACACACTTCTTCAATCATCGGACTGCTATGCGCTGATTCTCATAGCATGATAACTGTGCCGCTGTAGCCATCATGAGCATCATGCAACACTTTTTCACATAGGTTCAAAACAAAGACAAAACATTTCCAACCACACACCCCACTGTGCAGCATGTTACCTATGTAGGCAAGCACTTCACTGCCCCTCATGAGTCAGTACCAGCTAGATAAATATTACAATAATGGAATACATGTGTTAGCACATTAAACCCAGACCTATTGGCTTTGTCAATGCTCGTTTTATACTTAGAGACAAGTTGAGCCAGGCTCCACAAAAAGTTCTGAAAGGCCTACCAATGTATTTCTAAAGGTGAGAGGAAAACCGGGCACTCTATCATTTGATTTTTGCTTGGGGACATCATCCTGACACCCTCACCTGATGATCTCAGAGTAACACCCCTTAATTGCAGATCTCATCTGATCCAGTTACTCTACTACTAACATACATATTGCATACTACTATGATATGGGCTATTAGATGGTGCAGGAATGACAGGCAGACATTAAATCACTTGACAAGCTTTATTTTGAGGAATCATGTTACAGATATACATCACCCGGGACCAGTGGGTATCTTGCTCACACATCCACACACAAAACCACACACCTTTCTCCTTTCACAACATACACACACAAGGCTAAGCCAAAGAAGAATACAATCAGCTCACACGAAAAGAGGCCTTGGCACATAAGACAAGACCCACCACAAGACATTCTACCACCAGCTCAATTACCACAACACATGTAACTTCAGGAGACAATTTCCACTAAAGAACTCCACCCATAGGGGGCACAATACATCCCTCAGAAGAAAACTACCAAAACAAAGCACAGACATAGAAAGAGAGTCCCACATCACATAATTTCTCAGTGTTCCTAACATCCAAAATGGCCACTGTGACACACCAAATACTTTCACCACAAAAAGACCTATAGAAAGCTTCATCTCATATGATCCAAATGACCATAAATAGCTCTAACTATCCCCTCAGGGAGGAGTTAATAAATTCTGCAGAACAAAAAGCTCTTTAATAACCCAATGAGCTGTGATTCCTAACAATTCATGCTTTCTCTTGTAAAACTGGGCAACGGCAACGCCACTTTTCGACCTTCGTTTCTCCACTGGACTGAGCAACAACTCTGGAAACCCTTTATTGCCGCACTGGGCTCATCCAAAACTGCCCTATTCCTTTATTGCCCCAATGGGATTCTACATCACAACAGAGGCTTCAGATTATGCATTCTCCATCTTGCTTTAATTAAACAACAGCCACATATGAAGGTAAACCTATAAACTCAAAGAACTACAACAACCATAGTTCTTAGCAGAAAAATTACAACTCTCAACATATATACTGTCCTGGTAGCCGAAGTCCTTCTTTCTTGCTGCTTGAGGCAGCCATGATAAGTACTCATTTCCTTTTTACGTATAATGTTAATTGATCTTGTATAGTTAAATATTGCTCATTAAACTCTGGGATAGGGCATTGCTCGAATATAAGTTTGCAACGCTGCTCCATTTGTTCAGTTGTCCCCGGGCCTGGGCTGGATGGAGAGCCTTGTTCTCTATCTCGATTCTCTTCCCTCTCCCTTTCTTAACAATCACATCAGAGCGCATCTGCCATTTTTTGGACTTTCTCGCTTTCAGGTAGAAAAAGCAGCTCCCCTCATGTCCGCTCGTCACCCACCACTAGGTTCTTCAGATCAGCTGAGGTGTGGGAGTGGCACTTCTTCTGTAAGTCAAACTTCTTCTCAGCTCCTTCCTTGAGCTATGGCCGCAGCTCGAGTAAATCACTTTGGCCAACGATAATCCCACCCTCACAGCTCTGGAGAGCTTTTACAACCCTTCACTTATACCTTTAGGCCAGCCAAGAGGGAGAGAAATAGGTTGCAATCCTTCAAATCACAACATTTAACCATATGGGCACCTATTGACGCCCTGGTTTGTTAAGAACATAGGGGTCCAAGAATAATTGATTGGGTTCTTAGAACCTAGGGGCTAAATATCCTTAACAACGTATTCTCACTGTCCGAACCTGTGTTACACTTGCTGATGGTCCCCCTACTCTCATATCACTCCTTTAAGGTAGGCAGTAGTGACCACCCAATATATATCTCACGATTTGTTTGTGACTGGACTTCAATTGAGATTGCCAGAGGTTTCCTAAACCAGAAGTTCTTCTACCAAAATGCATTAGGCTGAAGGAGGATGCTGGAGCGGGTCCTTCTAATCCACTTCCTCAAACGTCTGATTTTTTGCTCAATACTTTTGACCCTGAAGATATCATCAATCCTTGCTCCTCAGACTAGCTTTAATCAGCCAAAACAGTGGCCTATGTACAGTCTAGGCTCTGGAAACCATTTCCAAAGGAAGTAAGAAACTGCCTCAAAGCGGAATGCACCCACTCATCATGGAAGGGTAAAGTCGCCAACACCCCAGAGGACAGACACTAAGCTTTCCTCCTTTCTGGGTAGATACAGTAAAGACCCCAAGAAGGGAATCAACAGGTCCTGGTGGGTCTGTCAAGATAAACTACTTCACCTTTGTGGAAACCTACCAAAACTTTTGGACCTGGCCTTCTCAGCCAAAAAACAGGGCTCTCCTATCAACCCTGACCGCTAGGCAGGTTGGGCCCAAGGGGCCATCTGTTTATTGGGCTACGCAAACTGCGCCCTTTCATCGGAGAGTCGTAGATCAATTCTCTTACACATAGATACAAAGCTGTGTGATCTAGTGACCAATGAGGCAGACCAAGCTGCTGATGGTCTCTTTTTCGGAGAGTCGTTCGTCAAAGAAGTGACAAAGTTTATCAGTACCTTTACCTCATGAGATAAAGCACAAGCAACTCTGAATAGAGTCTTTATTCAAAACCTTTTTAATAAGGTTAGCAGAGGAAGGTGGCACTCCGCAGGCCAAACTTCCTCCCAGCCGCCCTTTCTGAGGTTACCCGAGGAAGCAAGGCACCTGGGTAGACTATCAATGGAGACATGTCTAACACTGTTACAGCAGAGGAGATGCATCCTCCTCCACCTTTACAGAGGAGTTTCACCATTTCTTCCCCAAAAGAACTAGAGACAGAAATGGTCTGTTCCTACACAACTGGGCTCACATCACACAAAATGTTTGCGCTCTTCAGACCATCCAAGGGTTTCGACTGGAGTTTTACAACACTCCGTATCAGACTGTTTACTCATGATCTCTTTATTTTACCTGGGGAATCAAACCTTCATAGATGAAAAGATTCAGGGACTGATTTAGATCTTGGCGAACGGGTTACTCCATCACAGCAGTGACGGATATCCTGTCCGCCAAAATATAAATCCCATAGGATATAATGGGATTTATATTTCGGCAGACGGGATATCCATCACCGTTGTGACGGAGTAACCTGTCTGCCAAGATCTAAATCAGGCCCTCAGTCTTTACTCCAAAAGAGAGCAATTTGTCATACCTCATGACACCCCAGTAGCTTTGTCAGCGATATCCTCATCATAGACAAACAAGCATTTGCAATGCAATCGGTCTCGCCTTTGGGACCTTATATGTATTTAGCTATGCAGCATATTAGCCTGGGTGATGAAACATCTACTGTTCTTTAACATGGTGGAAAGTAAGCACCAAACTGCGTGACATGCCAGGTATGGGAACACATGGAGAGAAATATTGCCTTTCAGCGGGAAATAGTATAGTCCAAAGCTCTGTTTTCAATATAAAATCTGGGCCTTCGGTGGTCATATCACTGAAAATACAAGATTTGAAAAAAATATTATTGTCTACGGGTGCTCGTGGAAGACAATTTCTATGGACTGGAATCTAAAGAATACTAAAGTGATTCTGGTATTTTACTGACCTCTGCTGGTCGTTTTCTATCAAGAAGGTTAAATAGAGGCAGTTGCCAGAAAAATAAAAAAAAGAAAGTCCCTCAGCAGAAAGCAATTCTGGTATTTTACTGACCTCTACTGGTCCTTTTTTATTAAGACAGTTAAATAGAGGCAGTTGAACAGAAAAAAAGTCCCTAAGCGGAAGCAGACAAGTCCTAGGGCTGATCTCCAGAGCCCACAAAGTACATACACATATAAGTATATACTAATATATAAGTATATACTAAAGTATATACAAGAGGTCTTGAATGCTCGACCTAAAAAGGAGGAAGTTTCAGGTTAGTCATCAACCTCAAAGTATTCAACACATGGATACTCTACAGACACTTTCTAAGAGATCAGTTGAGAAAGGGCGACTTCATGGTGCGTTTGGACTTGATGGAAGTCTAGGTCTCAGTCCCCATCTTTCCTCCACACAGACATTTCCTACAATTCTTTGGTGGAACTCTACTTAAAATTTCTTAGCACTTTCCTTTGAGCTCTCCTCAGCCCCATGGGGTTTCACAAAATGGATGAAACCTGTTGTTCAATTTCTGAGGGAACGTGGAGTTCGGCTAAATATTTCTCTCAACAACATTCTGATTATGTCTCAGAATCCAGATCTCTTAATTCAATATCTTCATCTAGCGATTTCTCTCTTTCAAGACTTACGGTTTGTCCTAAACCATAACAAATAACTGCTGATTCCAACCAGTCAATCAAGACCACCAAAAAATAAATTTGCAGAGCTCTTGTGAAAGATTCATTCACCCTGTGGTGGATCGCTCGCCTGGTAGGCCTTCTTTCGTTCTCCATCCACATGATCTTTCCTTGTCCACTTCAATACGGGGCCTTGCAACGGCTGAAGAGTCAACATTTTTAAAAGCGTATTTCCTACTCACAATCAGTCCCACTATCTCCAGAGGTGATACAAGAACTTCAATGGTAGCTAGCCCACACGGACGCTTGGAACAGTCGAGCTATTTTTCACCTCTCCCTAGATCTAATAATAAGATCCGACGCCAATAGTCTCGGCTAGGGGACAGAATGTAGGACGATCTCCCAGGCAGGTGTACTCTAGAACAGAAGCAGTTACACATCAACTGTCTCGAGCTTTTGGCGGGATCCTTTGCAATCTGTTCTCTCACCTCCAGGAACCCACACTGTTGTATTCTACTTCACTTGAACAATATCTCAGCAGCCCGATATATTGACCACTTGGGGGGGTGGCAAGATCTTGAGTCTTGGCAGACATTGCAAAATACTGTTTTTGCACTTCTGCCTGTCCAATATTTCTGTCCTGTCAGTTCACCTTCCAGGCAAGAACAACTGGGAGGCAGATTGGACCGAACTCTTATTTCTTCCGCAACTCCAATTAGTGGAAAATTCCATCCTCCTCTGTTCTCATCCCTAATTGACAAATGGGGTACTTGCAAGATCTATCTCTTTGCTTCCAGACTGACTTTTCAGATTCAATCATTCTTCAGCTGGAGACCGGATCCTGTAGCTTTGGCAACAGATGCTTTTCTCCAGACAGGGTCAGGATGCAACTGTGCTTTTCCACCTTTCGTAATGATGCCCAGAGTGGCCTGTCAGATCACGGGGCAATCAACAAAAGTCCTCCTTATAACTCCTTAGTGGAAGATTATGGCCTGGTTCCCGGTTCTCCTAGAATTATCATGCGTACCTCCTCTTCGTCTTCACATTCTCCTGAATCTGCTGCTGAACCCTCTGGGACAACTACATCCCATGGTCTTATCGAATCAACTCCATCTGGTGGCTTGGAATCTTTCAGGTCTCGCTGGCAAGTGCCAGGACTTTTGTACCAGGCTCTCTTCTTCATGCATGAACCCTGGTCAGACTCTACACACAAACCTTAACAATCAGCGTGGGCTAGCTGGACACGCTGGTGTTCTGAACTGCATCTTGATCCCGTGAGGGCAGATGTGACTTTCGTAGTCAAGTCTTAGTAATTGTGGGCACATAAGGTCTATCTTACAGGATGGTTAATTCCTACAGGTCAGACATTTCAGCGGCACGCACTCCAGTAACAAATCATCTAATTTGGGAACATCGCCTAGTTTCCAAACTTCATAGTGGAGTTAAATTTGCTTCTCCTCCCAAACCCAAATACTCAGCCCTTTGTTTTTTTTTATTGTCCTTTGTTCTCTTCAAACACCTATCCTGGAAATAGTTATCAACAAAACTTACAGTGTTGTTGTGCCTAGCTTCCTATCGGAGAGTCTCGGATGTCATGGTATTGGACCTAGCAGTTAGGTACTTCACTCTAGAAGGAGTCACCTTCATCATCAGCAGATGAACTAAAACTGATTCAAAATAAATTACTTACCCCCATCTTTCTTACAGATCCTAATAGCTTTTTTGTCAATTGCCTATGCTTGTATGAAAGTGCCACTCAAGATCTCAGATTTTCCCCTTTTGGTCAACTTTTTATTTTGATTCTTAGGCCTTACAACCCAGTTTTGATTCCCACATTGGCAAGGTGTGTTCATTGGATTTTGCCACAGACCGGCATTGATGTCTCTATTTTCAAAGCTTATTCAGTTAGAGGTGCTAAGGCTTCCAAATCCTTTTTAGTAGGCACTAGCCTTCAGGATATCATGCATATGGCGGATTGGTCATCAGAATCTACCTTCATACAATTCAATTATAAACTAGTAAGTAATCCGTTTTTGAATATTACTGATTGGTTTTGAACTTGCATAATCTGAAGCCTCTGGTCCAGACAATGAATCGAATATTTTCTAGCATTTTTCAACAAGAATTTTCAATTCTATTAAGGACATGAAGGTGAGGATTATACCACATGAAACTTTACAGCGAATAATGTCTTGACTCATATTCTGTGACTGTCACTGTATTTTCAACTTTTTTCCCACCCGTTATATAAAAGTCACCGAAAAGTCCAGTAATTGTTCTTTCATTTAGCTGCAGATCAGAAATAAAGACTAAAGATCTTATGAGATGTATCAGGATTTACCCGCAGCAACAAAGATGAAGGACTTTGGCTACCTGGACAGTTTATATATTACAGGGGTTCAAGAATGGCGGCTGACCTCATATGTTGGGAGTTGTAGTTTTTCTGGTAAGAACTATGGGTGTAGTAGTTCTTTAAGTTTCTATATTTACATTCATATGTGGCTGCTGTTTAATTAAAGGAGAAGAATGCATAAACCTCTCCTCTGTGTCCTTAATAAAATTGAAAATTCTTGTTCGCAAATGCTAGAAAAATGTTTTATTGATCAAAGCCTTTATTTATCCTGACAATGTACACAGTTTAACATCTACTGAATGGCACTAAACATGTTTTCCTTGAAATGCACGTTTTTTATCGCGCTACAGAGCTGATCCAACACCACCAAATGTGTTTATTCACCCAAGTGAGCTAACCAAAATCATGCACTACTGTACTTTACCTCCCACTGAGCTGAATTATCTTTTTAGACACCACCCTCTAGGCCCTAGGGGTATCTTACATAAACCTACAAAAGTAAAGAAACCCACCTGGTATCTTGCAAACCCAATCAAATTAGTATGCACGTAAATACTCTGCATAATGCACATCGTTATACCTAGTACTCTAACGCACAACTCCTATGCTCTTACACTCCCACAGAATGTGGTATTTTTACATCAGCAGAGGATCCCATGCACAAGGACAACATTCACTTGCCCTTCTCTGCATGGTCCGAACACAGCCACACAAACGTTTAAATATGAACAGTAACATTTTTATTCCACTTAACGGGTCAGGAAATAAATGTTTTTCATATATGACAACAATACTCAAATTATAATTTGAAGAGTTGTTAGCAAAGGGGAAAAAATCTTAAATAACAAAAATGTTTGTTGCTGTTACCATAGCCACAGCTGGAACAGTCCAGGCGTATTTTTCCCCAGCTGTTTTCCCATCCCACTTTTCCTTTTCACTGTCATATTTCTAGAAAATCAACAGCTGACAGTTCACAAGAAGGAGGGGAGAGCTGGCGACCTCTCTTCCTTTTAAACGTCTCACCAGGTACGTTGAGGATGAGATGCTGGATCTCGACTTCAAAGACCTCGCTTTCTCCTGAGCAGTGCCTCTGTAATGAGGCAGTCAGTCTCGAAAACGAGGCTTGGTTATGAAATCTCAGTACCACGGAAAACATAGCCCTTCTTTTGTTTTTCCGATCTAAGATGTGTCATCTGAAAATCAACATCAGGTCCCAGGGCCACAGAAGTGCCACAGAAGTTACTTCCACTACAGGGTCTACTGCCTGCCTAAAAACACAGAACCAGTTACTCAGGGGCCGATTCACAGAACTAATCTGAGATAAAAACCTAAACTTACTACTTTTGGTATTCACAGAAGGCATTTAGTAGTAGTAAAGTTAGGACTCCTAACTTTACTACTACTAAACTGGGATAAAATCCTAAACTTACTACTTTTGGTATTCACAGAAGGCATTTAGTAGTAGTAAAGTTAGGACTCCTAACTTTACTACTACTAAACTGAGACAAAATCCTAACTTTACGACTTTCGGTATTCACAAAAGTTATTTAGTAGTAGTAAAGTTAGGAGTCCTAACTTTACTACTACTAAATGCCTCTGTGAATACCAAAAGTAGTAAGTTTAGGATTTTATCTCAGATTAGTTCTGTGAATCGGCCCCTCAGTGAGCAAGAGCACATGCAGACGAGAACCAGATTACGAAATATCATCAGGAACACCTTTTTGAATTTTTAGCTTTTCTCTAACAATTTATTGTACTCTGAATGTTGTGTTCCAGGTTCACCTCGTTAAAACCAATGAGACTAACAAAAAAATATTTGAAAAAGAAAACTCAGGATTGAAACCGGGTGATTCTGATGGAATTGTATAATATGTTAACCTTACCCACTTTATCCACAGCAGTAACTACGGGCTCTCTGTGACACAAACATCTTGGAAAGCTTCCGACCAGCATCAGTTCTCGTTCTCACTGTGAGATACAAGTTCTAGAATCTTCTTTTATTTCCAAAGCACAATCACCATGTCTTGAAAATGCCGATTTAATTCTGCAAACACACCTGTTGCCAGGCACAGCCTGCTCCACATCAGACAACACCTTTAGAAATTTCCCAGTTACAGCCCCTCCTGGGCAGGAGCTACTCTTCTCCACAGCTGCGCTGAATGCCATGAGGAGCTCTACTATCTGGTAATGCACCAAACAGACTCAGACAATTGAAACCTCCTTCACAGGAGTAGGCACAGGAACTTTGGATAAATCTTGCTCTTTGCAGAACCACAGCCAGCTTATCACTCCCCCCAGAATAACGCCTCCAGGTGACTGTGGTGAAGGGAAAGCTACCTCATCACAGCCAAAATCCATCTTCTTCCCTGGTCTCCTTGCTGCAGTTACCCTTAGATTTCCATCTGAGGCTTCTGATCTCAGCCATCTGCCTACCCTCCTCCATGGAAAATCCCAGCAGATTGAGCTGACACCAACGAAGATTTCAAGGTATTTTTTCTGAGAGGTGATCAGCTAGTAAGTAGCTATGGTGGGGCACTAAGTCAATTTAAAGTGAAAAGTCCAATAAGTAGCAGGCTTCAAAGTTTCCTTGCTTTCTTCGTTGAATAGGGTTAGGCGTGTATTCAGGCTACATTAGAATCCAGTGTGTACCTTTTTAATCCTCCATATGGTCACTGTCTGGGCCAACTGTCACTGCTAGAACCATGGGAGATGGAACATTCCGAGCACCAACATCACACACGCCATGGACCAGCTCACTCCCTTAGTGTGTGATTCTTCATTCAGCATGTGAGCCAGAGGTGGATGGAATGGCTATAGTAACAAGGAGAGATGTGGATCAAAGAGGTAGGGCAAAGGTAAGGTAACTGAGTTAGTGGTGATGTCTGGAGCAGAGTAGTGTAAGGGAGTTCTCAAAGGTGCAACTCAGTGGTTAAATCCCCAGGAAGGGGTAGATTAAGACAAAGGGCACTTTACTTATTTATTTGAAGTTCTGTATAGTGCAGGCCACACATCCTGTTGATGTCAAAGTGCTTTAAACTGAAGCAGAGTACGGGTTTATAGAGAAAAAGCAATGTTGGAATATACATATATAAAAACAGAGGCAAACTGTGGTGCTGAGTTTGAAAATTATCGTACAGATACTACTTGTTCCAGAAAATGGGTTAAAGGGTAGTGCAACAAAAATATTTTGTAAACATATATTCCTGTTAAATACTGGATAGTAGATCTGACATAGAAATAGGAAAGCAAATGATGACGAAGTTAAGTATTGAGCTATGCCGACTCCTCCTGGGAAGGGGGCATGTCTGGGAAATGGATGGAGATATAAGGGTATTTTAGCGTTGGGACAGGAATTCATTCATTCCTCACTTGGTCAGGTATGGAGGAATGTTAATGCAAATCTTGGGCCCTGCCACGGAGAGTGATTCATTTAGAGTATTCGCCCTCTGAATTTTGGGGTTTCAAATTCTAGTCATTCTTTGTTTATGGAGTTTCTGTTTTCACCTACGAAACGCAGTTGTTGTGATAAGTAACTTGGAATGTTCTGCTGTACAGCATTACAGGTTATGCATGCCATCCTAAGTATACAGCATTTCTCCAAAGGGAGCCAATTTGGAGATCTCAAGACTGGCAGTTTTCTTTGTGTTTGGAATTATCTGAGCTGCAAAGATGAATTATTTTTTTTAAGAGCAGTAATATTGGAAGAGCAGAGATTAAGGCTGTACCATAGTCCAGGCTGGAGTTAACTAAAGATAGCACTATACTTTTCAGAAGTTGTCCGGAGATCGCGCATTTTTAGGTTGGGAGTGTTGTGCAGTAGCCACTGAGCATGTTGTTAATGTGATCTATTACAGAGAAACAGTTGTCAAGTATAAAATCAAAGGACTTGACTTTACTTACTATTGTTGGTATTTTACCTAAAGGTTTAGAGTTTGGTATCCAGTTGTGCGCCGGTGTCAATTTATAGTTTGGAGAAGGAATTCGGTTTAGTCAGGTGTTGTTAGGAAGTATATATCTAGCCAAGTCTGGTTATTTCAAGGCCTTTCTTTAAGTTAGCAGCATCTCGTTTAGAGTTCTAGATCACCAACCTTCTCATGTATGTTTAGGCCAAAGTCTCTATTTTTTTCATTGAGTTGTTCAACAAATAGGTTAGATATTGTAGGGGCTAATATACAGCCTTGTGGTACACCATGAGGAGAGAGTGATGGATCTGAGGAGCAGTTTCTGATTGTAGCTTTATAGGATCAGTTTCCAAGTAAGTTCATAATCATTTTTAAAAACTGCCCTTCATCTCCATCTTTTTCTGGTATATCTTGGAGGGTCTCTTAGTCCTCTGTGGATGAGGCTCCTATGAGGTCAAGTACAACAACTAGGCAGGATTAAGGTTCCAGTATCGATGCAGCACCCCTCTCTGAAGCTGACTAATTTGAGTCTAGTTAGTAGTTATTTTTAATGTGGTCTCTTTATTGTTTCTTGACCACACAATTCAATCTTCAAGCTGCTGAGCTCTTTAGTGTCTTCATTAGTGGCTTAATTAGTGGGCCTTTTGTAAGCAGTGTGGAACATTTCCTGGTCTAGTTAGCAGTTTATGAGTTTGGTCCAGTAAGGAGGGATTTGGGTTGCCAAGTTGTTATTTAAGGAGGCTGGGATAAGGACTTAATCATGAGACAAAGTTAACAGGAATTCTAAGGAGTCCCTTTATGTCAGATATTTCAGTTTTAATTCACGGTTTGGGGTATTATCCTATGTCACTAGGATCGTGTTTCTTTCCTTTTGGAATTGGATCCAAAATAAATTGGCAAATTCGTCAAATGATGTTTTATAGGAATGTGAGGTGGGCAGATGGGGAGCTCAAGTAATTTTGTATACTGTTTTGACGAGTCCTTTTGATATGTTCTTTGCTTCATCCAATTCTCATCAAAAGATAGTTTATTTCGGGACAAAGCCCATAAAAACATATGAATAAAATACAATATCACATACTGGACGTAAACTAATATAAAGACTAAAAAGTCAACCTTATAATCGATAATAGAAAATTGACTTATTAAATTAGCACAGTAGCTTATAATAAACAGAAAATATAAAAACATTCCAACCAGGTCACTTATTGTGTTGTATAGTTATAACTGATGAACTCTGCCCATTTCTTCCAGTAACTAAATAAGATCTGCGTCTCCAGGCATCAAATGGTGTTAATACCAACACTACTATCTGAGAAGTATTGAATTTTAGTACTGCTAGGGCAGACCTTGTTCTTCATACCCGCAGATCTTAATATGGGTTTGAGCCACAGTGACCTTAAGAAGGTGATGTGGTGACAAAAGAAGAGAAAGTGCATCTCATCCTCAACAGCTATATCGCAAGCCGGGAAGTGTTGAGTGACAGCTAGGCTTCACTGGAGGCTCAGGTTGTTCAAAGAAAGAAATCCATATCTTAGTTTGAGGTAGAAGTATCTAGCAGAAGCTGGAAAGATTGAGTCTAGGCGTTGTTCATAGATGGGAGATGATTTTCTTAAAGTAAAGTGCCTAGTTAAATGACCATTTGTACATCTTTTGACCAATGCTTCCCAGAAATGGGATTGTGTTTGAAGCCTCAGCTGTGACGGATTGAGAGGAGTTCCACAGTTTGACAGAACCAACGAGACAGCTCCATCTGAATGTGCCTGAACAAACCCAAAGATCCACTGCCGACGAAGGATAGAACATCGTGCACGCCTCTCTAAATATCTTCAGCTCTGTGATGTGCCTTGGTCTCGACCAGTATAATAGAGGTCTCAGCCTGACCGTAGACACAATGGCCATTAGGTCAATGTCGAGAAGCATAAGTATAGTTGGAGTGCTAGGGGGCAATTTCAACAGTTGTTTAAGGAATCATAGCTCATAGCGCGATAATTCTGGGACATTGGAGAAACCCCACAAGTCCACACCATACAGGGCTGCGCTTTGACCTTGTGCTTTGTACACCTCCAAGGATGGCTAGATCAGGTTGCTACCTTTGATGAGGGCATCATAGAGAGTGCTCACAGTTCGCTGGGCCATTAGATTTCTTAAGTAACTCAGATGCTGCCTCCACATCACATCATCTGAAATGTTTATGCCGAGGTAAAATAGGATACCTGGCAATGGCGGTTGGTGACCCACAAAAATTAAACAAGATACAAATAAATATTTACATTTTAAAATGAAAAAAAAACATTCACTTACCTTTTTAACCTGCAGCAGGTCGTCGGTGTTCTCCGGTCGGCTCCCGACTCCTCCAGCATGAGGTCTGCAGCTCCTTATCCAATCCAGACACTTTTCTCATGCTGCATGAGAGAAGTGTCTGGATTGGCTGGGGCAGGCTGCTTCAGCACTCTGAAGAGCACTGAAGACTTGTGCCTGCTCTCCAACCCGGCTGTCTATGACAGCCGGGTTGGAGTTGTTGAATTGCCCATGTCTGTTTGGCCGTAAAAATGTAGCCAGCCAAACCTAAATGCACAATTCATACTGAAGGGGCCAGTGCTTCATTGCTGCCAATCAGCAGCAATGACGCACTGGCCCTGCCCTCTCAGTTCGGCAGAAAGCCGAAAAACTAAAATGGCAATACAATCCTTTAATTACCATTTTATTTTTCCAGCTTTCTGCAGCTGTGTGGGGAGGGGGGCGGCGCTCTTCCACTCCCATGGAGGAACCGCCGCTGAGACCTGGTCAAGAGAAGAGTTTAAGATGAAGTTGTTCTTGATGCCTTTGTGTGGGTGAAACATCATTAACTTAATATTTGCAGTTTAGATTCAAAGACCTTTGGAAGAACAAAATTCTCTGAAATGGTTTCATATATTTGGGAGACCAGCGAGGGGTTTTGATACCAAGAAGGTGTTGTCAGCAAACAACAGTGCTGCCACCTAGATCCCACCCAGGGATGGAGCATTAACAATACAAGTTTTGACATACTTGTCCACGCCATTAATATAAAGTGAAAATATTATGGGAGACCCCCCTCAGCACTGGAAACATCTAGTGGTTTCACCAGAAGTGCCCCATCGCATTTTGAAAAATGTCCTTCTTGCAGGCTAATTAGTAGTGTTAATTTTCCAGATGGAATACCAAGGTAGCATAGATTAGCCCACAATAAATTGCAGGGAACATTGTCAAAGACACAGCGTAAATCAACAAAAAACACTTATAGCATTTGCTTTTTCAGAACCACAAACTTGGTCATTAGGAGATAGAACCTGAATGCTTGTATCTGTTGGGTCCATTTTAAAACCAGCGTATCAGTTGGAAAGGATCTTATTCTCTTCACCCTAACTTTCAATCCTTGCGAGCAGTTCACTTGAAAATATTTTTTGAATGTTTTTAAGCAAGCTAATGGGCAACAGTTGGCGGGTCTTGCCTATTGCCTTTCTTAAAAATGGGCACCATGTCGGCTTCCACCCATGAGTTGGGGATGGAGGCTCACTGTAGAATTGCGTTGCTAATGACGATAATATAGCGGCCCAATAAGATGGTGTTAGACTTGGCATCTTTTGGCGTGTTTCCCCTGACTTTTGCTTTCTGACCTCCCGGTTTTTACTCTGTTTTTGCTGGTGTAATGATTCTGCGCACTTTCCTCACTGCTATCCAGTGGGAAAGTGCAAGTGCTCCTGTATAAAATGTGTTGCGGATTGGCGTTTCCATGATTGGCCTATTTGGTTTATGTGTCAGTCCCTTGTAAAGTGCACTGCGAGTGCCAGGGCCTATAGACCAAATGCTGTTGGTGGGCTGCAGCACTGGATTGTGCCACCCACGCAAACAGCCCGTAAAGTGTAACTCGGGCCTGCCATCGCAGAGCCTGTGCGCAGCCTGGGGCTGCCATGTCGACTTGGCAAGTGCGCACACTTGCAAGTCCCTAAACCTTCCCTTTTCTACATGTTAGTCACCCCTAAGGTAGGCCCAAGGTACCCCTGTGGGCAGGGTGCGTTGTATGCGAAAGGTAGGACATGCCCTGGTGTGTGTGGCATGTCCTGATAGTGAATTACAGCCTAGTTCGTTTTTCACTATTGCAAGGCTACCTGTTCCCCATAGGCCAGAACGGGCAGTTTTGATTATTACAGCTTATAATCCTAACTGACCCCGGGAACATGGTAGAAATTCGAGTTTAGTATGCCTGGACTCAGAATGATAAAATGCATCTTTTAGTGAAGTTGGTTTTAACATTCTGGGGCCGATTCCGATCTCGGCCGGTAGGGCTCCGAATCGGATTCGGCTTAACCGGATCCGATTCGGAGCCCTATTTCCCGACCGATCCGTACGCGCGTCCGGGCGAGCGAGTACGATGCGTATTCGCCGACCGACTCGTCCGGGCGTCCCGACCGCTCCGACCGACTCGATCCCGGGTCGAACCGCACCGACCGACTCGCACGGATACGACTCGCACCGCGCAATGGAGACGTTCCCCGGCCGGGTAAGTACGATGCGCGCCGCGAGCAGTCCGACCGAGCCGCGCACTCCGGCTCGAAAGAGCTGTCGGAGCCGTACTTTGGGGGTTCGTGTCGGACCCCCTGTACGCGTAGCCGCGCGAGTCGCACACAGGGGGACCCATGGGTCCCCCTACCTGTGCGTGTACGGCGCGAATCGCTTCGCCGCGTACACGCTGTAGGGGGCGCACTTGTCTGCATCGCACCCATTGAGTCAATGGGAGCCCGCGTACGCGTTGTACGACAGGCTCCCATTGACTTCAATGGGAGTCCGACCGACTCGAGTCCGATGGCATACGTGCGCATCGTACTCGTTCGGTCGGACTGCACGGGTCCGATTCGGTCGGAAATCTCTCCGGCTCGGTCGGGGAGATTTCCGGCCCGAATTGGAATCGGCCCCTCTGTGTTTGAAAATACCACTTTTAGAAAGTGGGTATTTTCTTGTCTAACCATCCAAGCCTGCCTCTGCGAGGTTGTGTATTCCTTGTCTGGAGTGTGAGTGACAGGGGCTGGGGGATGCCAGGAGACAGGGTGAGTCAGCACAGGGCTGAATAGCCAGATCTACATGTAGATGGGTGGGAGGAGTTGCACCTGGGCCCTGAATAGGACGGTGCCTTCCCTCCACAATGCTGGCTCCACCTCCTGTGGTGCGTCTGATGTCCCTGGCCTACACTCTGAAAGAAGGGACGGAGACTTGTCAACAAAGTGCTCCAGAACTGGTTTGGACTAGGCAAAGGCCTCTCTGCCTTCAGAGAACAAAGGAATTTGGGATATAAATATTGGGGCCCTGACCCCATGAATTTAGATCTCGCTGGAATCAAGGAACCTGCCAAGACGAAGAGCTGCCAGGAGGAGTACTGCCCCTTTGCTGTGTTGTTGCTTTGTTGGGTTGGCCTGCAGCTGCTGCTTCTGCCTTGGGCAGTGAAAGGACTGAACTTTCTACAAACTTGTGCTGAGTATCTCCAAGGGCCTGAAACCGAGCTGGCCTCCTGTTAAGAAGTCTCAGGGACTACAAAGACTTCACAAGCCTCTGGGTACCGCTTCTGGAACGCTGTTTCAGTTGCCACAGAGGAAGGGAACTGCAACCGACTCCGTCAACCGAATCCATCCCTGACCGGTGACCTGTTTGCACCGCAGACCGCATCGCCCCGCTTCGCATCGCAACCCTGGTCTCACCGTAGGCGACGTCCGACGCCGTCAACACCGAGCCGCTGCTTGCACCGTGACCTGTGGGCACCGCAGTTCGCATCGCTTCACTGAACTAGCCGGACCCGACCGACGCGGACGCTGCAACTGGCTCAACAGTCGTGACCGCATCGCATTTGGGGCACCGCTCGCACGTTTGCGACGCACCGCTCCGACTCGCACCGCTGTCCGACGCCAGCTCCCGCACTCCGGCTTGGTCGCCTGCATCGCAACCTGTCAGCACCGCATCGTACACCGTCTCGCCCTGCACCGCACGCCTTGGACTCACCGACTCCGTCTGCACGACGCTCATCGAGCCGCTGCCTGCACCGCATCGAGGGACACCGCACCTTGCATCGCTCCGTCTTGACCGCAACCGCGACGAACGCCGACCGGCTCGTACACTCCGTACCAGCCACAACGAGAAAGGTACTGTGACCGAGTCTGGTCACGACTCTGCTGGCCCGTAGCGACGCGGTCGGCTGGAACTGTTGGACTCTGTGTAATTCAGCATCGCGGTAGACCCGGACGGGGCTACCGACTCGTACGAACTTTGCTTTTGTGTTATTCCTGCAAAGAAGAAGTTACCTTATCAAGCATTCATTTTTAAAGTATAGTATTGTGGATTTTTGTCGTAATTGGTCTTGTCTTGAGTATATAAAAATATTGGTTATTTTTCTAAACTGGTGTGGTGTCTGTTTGTAGTGCTTACACTGTATTACTGTTGGTTATGTGCAAATGCTTTACACACTGCCTCTAGAATAAGCCTGACTGCTCGTGCCAAGCTACCAAGAGGGTGAGCAGGGGTTATTTTAGGAGTGTAACTCCCTTACCCTGACTAGGAAGAAGGGTCCCTACTTGGACAAAGGTGCAAGCCCTTGCCAACTAGAGATCCCATTTCTAACATTGGTTGTCAGCGGTGAGGATAGGACTTGTGTTTGCACTTGACTTACAGTGATTGGTGTGCACTACTACCATATCGCAGACCATTACGTACCACATACTGGTTCTTTTTCGTTTGGCCTATTTTTGATCTTGCCAGTTTTCAACTCACTACTTTTGTCATGCCTGAATCAACTGCATCATCCGTTGCATCTCTGGAAGTTATCTTTGAGGAGGATAGGTTGGAAACCTACGCCGTAAAGGAGCTACGAGCAATTTGTAAAAACCTGAAAGTCCAAATTAAAGGCCTCACAAGGAAGGAGGAGCTACAGAAGGCGCTGAGGGCCTGGGTAGCAGCCAGACATGCCAGTGGGCAGCCTGGTAATCTCAGTGAGGAGGTGGAGGAGCCTATTTCCAGGGTGGATGTGCTTTTGGGTGAGGGGGAACCCGCCAGGTCAGGCGGCAGCAGTCTGTCCCCAGAGGAGCTGGAGGACAGGCGGGAGGCAAGACAGTTTGAGCTGCAGAAGCTCAGGGTGAGCGGGAGGAGAAGAGGGAGGAGAGGAGATTGGCCATGGAGGAGAAGAAGATGCTCTTAGAGCATGAGAGAGAACTGAAGGAGCTAGAACTTAGGAGTAAGTCAGGCTCAGATGGTGGCAGCAATTCGTCCAGAAAGGCAGACAGGATTGTGCACATTCCCAAGAATGTAGGCAAGGAGTTCAAGAAGGGGGATGACATACAAAGGTGGTTCCAGGGTTATGAGGCAGCCATACACATGAATGGGGTCCCTGAGGAGAATTGGGGAGCAGGATTGTGGCCACTTTTCCCTGAAGAAGCAAGGGATGCTCTGATAGCTTTGGGTAAGGGGTATCACCTCACCTATGCTGACATGAAGGATGCCCTTCTCACTAAGTATGGTCTTACTCCTGAAAAGTACAGGGATCAGTTCAGGTCCAGTAAGAAGTCTGATGCCAACACTTGGTTGGAATGTGTGGATGTGTTCTGCAGGTCGCTGGATGGTTGGGTGAAGAGCAGTAGTGTAACAGATTTTCAGGGGCTCTACAACTTGATTGCATGGGAGCACTTGTCTAGTCTATGTTTTGCAGATCTGCGCCAGCACCTAGTGGATAGTAAGCTAACTGACCCCAGGAAGCTTGCTATGGAAGCGGACCGCTGGGTGAGTACCAGGGTCCACAAGAAAGCGTTTGGGGGAGACTCAGCCAAAGGTGGGCAGGGTCCCCAGCAGAAAGGTGGGGGGGACAAGGGTAAAGCACAGGAGTTCTCTAAAGGGCCCCAAACTAGTACCCAGGGTAAAGGTTCCCAGCCCCCCGGTGATAAGAAGAAAGGGGTCCCTACAGGGAAGCCTGTTGAGACCGGCCCCCGCAAGTGTTATGCATGTGACCAGGTAGGTCACTTTAAGGGGGACCCCAAGTGCCCAAAGGGGACACAGCCACCCACCGGTGGACAGTCCAAAGTGTTGGCTAGTGTAGTGCTTGGGGAGGAGGGGTGCCCACAGGAGGGTGGGGATCCCGCAGAAATGACCCTTGTCTCACTAGGGGACAGTGAGATGGTCCCAGGAAACCAGGTGCCCCCTAACACAAAGAAATATAGCACCTGGGTGACCATCAATGGGAACAGGGTAGAGGCTCTCAGAGATACTGGAGCCAGTGTGACCTCAGTCCGGTGTCACCTAGTCTCTGAGAAGCAGGTAGTCCCAGGGGCATTCCACCAAGTAGTTGCTGTAGACAACTCTGAGCGCCAGTGTATGGTGGCGCAGGTTCACTTTGAATGGGGGGGGGGTCTCAGGTCCCTTGAGGGTTGTTGTGAGCCCTACCATGCCTGTAGATTGTCTGCTAGGTAACGACCTGGAGCAGTCCTTATGGAAGGATGTTGAGCTCAGGTCTCACTTGGAGATGCTTGGGTTGCCAGAGTGGGCATGCGTGTCTACTCGGTCAATGGCAGCCAGAAAGGGTGATCAAGAGGACTTGGAGCCTGGAACAGTGGCCCAAGTCCCTGCCAAGAGAAAGGGCAGGGGGCGTGGGAAACCGGCCCCCGAAGTTCCCACAGACCGGGAGGAGGCGGACCTCGAGGGGTGCGCCCCGGTGCCTACAGGGGAGCAGGTAGCCGAACTGGGAGACATCTCTGAGCTGACCCATTGGCAGCAAGAAGGGGGTCCCACCAGGGAGGAGTTCTGCAGGGAGCAGAATGAGTGCCCTACTCTGGAGGGTCTGCGGCGGCAGGCTGCAGACCAGGCAGCTGGTAATCAGTCCGGGTCACATCTGATCTACTGGGAGAGTGGTCTCCTATACAGTGAGCCTAAGGTTGCTGAGCCTGGGTCAGCCCGTGTGCTGGTGGTACCCCAGCGCTTCAGGACCTTCCTACTGGGTCTGGCTCATGACGTGCCTTTGGCAGGACATTTGGGGCAGGACAAGACCTTTGACAGGCTTGTCACCCACTTCTTTTGGCCCCAAATGCGAAGGCAGTCAGATGCACACTGTAGGTCTTGCCAAACTTGCCAGGCGAGTGGTAAGAGTGGGAGGAAGGTCAAAGCTCCTCTCCAACCTTTTCCTGTTGTTGGTACACCCTTCGAAAGGGTAGGGATGGATATTGTGGGGCCACTGGATCCAAAGACAGCCATGGGCAACAGGTACATCCTGGTCTTGGTGGACCATGCCACCCGGTACCCGGAGGCAATCCCTCTCAGGACAACGACGGCGCCAGTGGTGGGCCGGGCGTTAATGGGGATCTTTTCCCGTGTGGGATTCCCCAGAGAGGTGGTTTCTGATAGGGGAACCAATTTCATAGCCAAGTATATGACATCCCTGTGGAAGGAGTGTGGTGTAACCTACAAGTTCACCACTCCTTACCACCCACAAGGAAACGGTCTGGTGGAGAGATTCAACCAGACCTTGAAAGGCATGATCAAGGGTCTAACAGAACCCATGAGGCGTAAGTGGGACGTCCTCTTGCCATGCCTACTCTTTGCATACAGGGAGGTGCATCAGAAGTCTCTTGGGTACAGCCCCTTTGAGCTCCTGTATGGCCACCCTGTCATAGGACCTCTGAGTTTGGTAAAGGAAGGCTGGGAGGCAGCTCCCAGGAAAACACCCCAGGATGTGTTTAGCTACATGCTGGCCTTTAGAAACCAAACTGCCCGCTTCAGGAAACTCGCTCAGGCGAACCTAGAAGCAAGCCAGGAAGAAATGAAGAGATGGTATGACCAGAATGCCACTCTGGTCGAATTTCAACCTGGGCAAAAGTGTGGGTCATGGCCCCAGTGGCACCTTGTGCCTTGCAGGACAAGTGGACTGGGCCATATGAGGTGGTGGAGCGCAAAAGTGACGTCACCTACCTGGTGGATTTGCAAGCTCCAAGGAACCCTTTGAGGGTCCTTCACGTGAACCGCCTCAAGCCCCACTTCGAGAGGTCCGAAGTGAGTATGCTCTTGGCGACAGATGATGGGGTGGAAGAGGAGAGTGAGCCTCTCCCTGACCTCCTGTCTACCAAGGAGCATGATGGGTCAGTAGAAGGTGTGATCCTCTCCCCTACTCTGACTCAGGAGCAGCAGGGGGACTGTCACCAGTTGTTGGGACAGTTCGCCCCACTGTTCTCTCTGACCCCTGGTGTTACTCACTGGTGTACCCATGACGTGGACACTGGTGACAGCCCTCCTGTGAAGCACAAGATTTACAGGTTGACTGACCGGGTCAGAGCCAGCATCAAGGAGGAGGTCTCTAAGATGTTGGCGTTAGGGGTGATTGAGCCCTCCCACAGTCCTTGGGCCAGCCCAGTGGTCTTGGTCCCAAAGGCTGCTGCGCCCGGTGCCACTCCAGAACTCCGGTTTTGTGTGGACTACCGTGGGCTCAATGCCGTCACCAGGACTGACGCGCACCCCATCCCCAGAGCTGATGAGCTCATTGATCGGTTGGGAGCTGCCCGGTTCCTCAGCACGTTTGATTTGACGTCTGGGTACTGGCAGATTGCCTTAACCGATGGGGCCAAGGAGAGATCAGCATTCTCAACCCCAGAAGGTCATTACCAATTCCGGGTGATGCCCTTTGGGTTGAAGAATGCCCCTGCCACCTTTCAGAGGTTGGCCAATCAGGTGTTGGCTGGGCTGGAGGATTTCAGTGCCGCCTACCTGGATGACATTGCTGTGTTCAGTTCCAGCTGGGAAGAACATTTACAGCACCTTGAGAAAGTGTTGAGGGCTCTGCAAGGTGCAGGCCTCACGATCAAGGCCAGTAAGTGCCAGATCGGGCAGGGTTCTGTGGTGTACTTGGGACACCAGGTAGGAAGCGGCCAGGTGGCGCCCTACAACCCAAGATTGACACCATTCTGGCTTGGGAGCCCCCAAGACCCAGACAGAGGTGAGAGCCTTCTTAGGTCTCACCAGCTACTATAGGAGATTTGTTAAGGGCTATGGCACCATTGTTGCCCCCTTAACAGAGCTGACTTCTAAGAAGCAGCCCAGGAAAGTGATCTCGACTGAGTCCTGCCAGAAAGCTTTTGATGCCCTGAAGGCAGCCATGTGCACGGCGCCCGTGCTCAAGGCACCTGACTTCTCCAAGGAATTCGTCGTGCAGACTGACGCTTCAGAGCATGGTGTGGGAGCGGTGCTCTCACAACTGAACGAAGAGGGCCTGGATCAGCCTGTAGTCTTCCTTAGCAGGAGACTACTCCCCAGGGAACAGAGGTGGAGTGCTATAGAAAGGGAAGCTTTTGCTGTGGTCTGGGCGCTGAAGAAGTTGAGACCATACCTGTTTGGGACTCACTTCCGGGTTCAGACAGACCACAGGCCCCTCAGATGGTTGATGCAAATGAGGGGTGAGAATCCAAAACTGCTGAGGTGGTCCATCTCCCTACAGGGAATGGACTTTACGGTGGAACACCGTCCTGGTACAGAACACGCCAACGCAGATGGTCTGTCCAGGTTCTTCCGCCTTAGTGAAGAGAACTCCAATGGGGTTGGGTAGTTCTCCTACTTTCAGCTGGAGGGGACATGTGTTAGACTTGGCATCTTTTGGCGTGTTTCCCTGACTTTTGCTTTCTGACCTCCCGGTTTTTACTCTGTTTTTGCTGGTGTAATGATTCTGCGCACTTTCCTCACTGCTATCCAGTGGGAAAGTGCAAGTGCTCCTGTATAAAATGTGTTGCGGATTGGCGTTTCCATGATTGGCCTATTTGGTTTATGTGTCAGTCCCTTGTAAAGTGCACTGCGAGTGCCAGGGCCTATAGACCAAATGCTGTTGGTGGGCTGCAGCACTGGATTGTGCCACCCACGCAAACAGCCCGTAAAGTGTAACTCGGGCCTGCCATCGCAGAGCCTGTGCGCAGCTTGGGGCTGCCATGTCGACTTGGCAAGTGCGCACACTTGCAAGTCCCTAAACCTTCCCTTTTCTACATGTTAGTCACCCCTAAGGTAGGCCCAAGGTACCCCTGTGGGCAGGGTGCGTTGTTTGCGAAAGGTAGGACATGCCATGGTGTGTGTGGCATGTCCTGATAGTGAATTACAGCCTAGTTCGTTTTTCACTATTGCAAGGCTACCTGTTCCCCATAGGCCAGAACGGGCAGTTTTGATTATTACAGCTTATAATCCTAACTGACCCCGGGAACATGGTAGAAATTCGAGTTTAGTATGCCTGGACTCAGAATGATAAAATGCATCTTTTAGTGAAGTTGGTTTTAACATTCTGTGTTTGAAAATACCACTTTTAGAAAGTGGGTATTTTCTTGTCTAACCATCCAAGCCTGCCTCTGCGAGGTTGTGTATTCCTTGTCTGGAGTGTGAGTGACAGGGGCTGGGGGATGCCAGGAGACAGGGTGAGTCAGCACAGGGCTGAATAGCCAGATCTACATGTAGATGGGTGGGAGGAGTTGCACCTGGGCCCTGAATAGGACGGTGCCTTCCCTCCACAATGCTGGCTCCACCTCCTGTGGTGCGTCTGATGTCCCTGGCCTACTCTCTGAAAGAAGGGACGGAGACTTGTCAACAAAGTGCTCCAGAACTGGTTTGGACTAGGCAAAGGCCTCTCTGCCTTCAGAGAACAAAGGAATTTGGGATATAAATATTGGGGCCCTGACCCCATGAATTTAGATCTCGCTGGAATCAAGGAACCTGCCAAGACGAAGAGCTGGAAGAGCTGCCAGGAGGAGTACTGCCCCTTTGCTGTGTTGTTGCTTTGTTGGGTTGGCCTGCAGCTGCTGCTTCTGCCTTGGGCAGTGAAAGGACTGAACTTTCTACAAACTTGTGCTGAGTATCTCCAAGGGCCTGAAACCGAGCTGGCCTCCTGTTAAGAAGTCTCAGGGACTACAAAGACTTCACAAGCCTCTGGGTACCGCTTCTGGAACGCTGTTTCAGTTGCCACAGAGGAAGGGAACTGCAACCGACTCCGTCAACCGAATCCATCCCTGACCGGTGACCTGTTTGCACCGCAGACCGCATCGCCCCGCTTCGCATCGCAACCCTGGTCTCACCGTAGGCGACGTCCGACGCCGTCAACACCGAGCCGCTGCTTGCACCGTGACCTGTGGGCACCGCAGTTCGCATCGCTTCACTGAACCAGCCGGACCCGACCGACGCGGACGCTGCAACTGGCTCAACAGTCGTGACCGCATTGCATTTGGGGCACCGCTCGCACGTTTGCGACGCACCGCTCCGACTCGCACCGCTGTCCGACGCCAGCTCCCGCACTCCGGCTTGGTCGCCTGCATCGCAACCTGTCAGCACCGCATCGTACACCGTCTCGCCCTGCACCGCACGCCTTGGACTCACTGACTCCGTCTGCACGACGCTCATCGAGCCGCTGCCTGCACCGCATCGAGGGACACCGCACCTTGCATCGCTCCGTCTTGCACCGCAACCGCGACGAACGCCGACCGGCTCGTACACTCCGTACCAGCCACAACGAGAAAGGTACTGTGACCGAGTCTGTTCACGACTCTGCTGGCCCGTAGCGACGCGGTCGGCTGGAACTGTTGGACTCTGTGTAATTCAGCATCGCGGTAGACCCGGACGGGGCTACCGACTCGTACTGAACTTTGCTTTTGTGTTATTCCTGCAAAGAAGAAGTTACCTTATCAAGCATTCATTTTTAAAGTATAGTATTGTGGATTTTTGTCGTAATTGGTCTTGTCTTGAGAATATAAAAATATTGGTTATTTTTCTAAACTGGTGTGGTGTCCGTTTGTAGTGCTTACACTGTATTACTGTTGGTTATGTGCAAATGCTTTACACACTGCCTCTAGAATAAGCCTGACTGCTCGTGCCAAGCTACCAAAGGGGTGAGCAGTGGTTATTTTAGGAGTGTAACTCCCTTACCCTGACTAGGAAGAAGGGTCCCTAATTGGACAAAGGTGCAAGCCCTTGCCAACTAGAGATCCCATTTCTAACAGATGGTGTCTGATTTGTAGAGGTCTTCTGGGATCCCATCGAGTCTTGAGGCCTTTTCAGGCTTCTGCTTGTTTATGGCTGGATCACCTCTTTTAGCGAGAAAGGGCTTAGGTTGTGGGATCCAGCATGATTACATCAGGAAATAGGTGTTCCTGTTGACAGAACTGTCAGTGAATATAACTCGGGGAAATGGTAGTACCACTGATTCTCTGTTATATATGGCTGTAGGGAGGAGGTTTTGTTATTGTGTCCTGAAGGTATGATTTTCCAGAAGGTCTGTTGATCCTTATTCCTTTCAGCAGCAAGCAGTTTGTTCCAATTAGCTTTTCCCATTCAGATTTTTTGACTTCTGTGAAATATTTATAATGATGACTTGCACCTGTGGTCTCTGTACATCTCTGTATTAGAGATATATTTGCCGATTTACAGGATTTATCGAACCATTGGTAAGATTTGAGGGAGGATTTTGTTATGGGCTGTTAATATAAATCGGGCTGTTTTACAAATATATACGGTCTCTTTAATATCTGTATTCCTTGTGAAATCTTTGTTCTGGCATCACTTGACGAAGATTCCAGGTCCCAGTGCAGTTAAGGCTTGTGTCTGGGATCTTCACCAGGGGACGTTGTGTGCTGTTCTTTAAAAGTGAAATAAACCTACTTGGACCCTACTTTTCTGAGTCTTTCATGTGTGCTAGAACACCATACGATACGAATAGGGGATGAGGAGGAACTGATTTCCATCCTTTGAATAGCACATTTATCCATTCCGATCCACGCCGGCAGCTGAAGCAACTACAGTAACATCCCCTAGGATCGTACTGGACCCATGATTTATGTAATTTATGCCTGTGGCAGTGCTTATTCTCACTGTTTTAGAATTTTGCAAGACTTTAATGGGACGCTGTGTTATTTTGGCAAATGTTCATCTGTCCTCGCCTTGCACTACATTCAGCACTGCCAGGTACCTGACTAGCCGCACACTGGCATGCTGCATTCTAACAAGCTCTAGAAAAACACTGCTGCGTAGTTGTCAAGGATTGTGCTCGTGTGCCGGGCGCGCTTATGCTCTCGTATTTAACAATCCTACAATACGCCACTGTACCTGTGGTTGTCTTCATTCTGTGTGTTCAGTAACAGCTCCGGTGATCGTCCTTTGGCATTTCCGCTACCTCCTGGAGACATCAGTGAAGTTCACGCCTTTTTCAGGGATGTTAGTGTCATTTCATTGGTGTGAGACTCTAGGTCATTCTCATTGGTTTATGCAACAGTTGCCCCTATTTGATGAAACAGTACTGAGCACAGTGGTCAACCTTTAACCAATTATTTGATTAGTGATTTTTCTGTTACCTGACATTATGTACAGCATGCAGTCTGCAAATCCTCCAGTCTCCTTTCTTATAGAATCTGGAATGCAGAAAAAGAAATGAAAGCAGTGATTTGAGATGTTTGAGAGCCATTTAATTGCAACTGATGCAATTAAATTTGACCCTATTTGGAAACAAGCCATCCTGCACAATTGCTTAGGTGCAGAAGGTCAAAGGATCTTTGATCACCATCCAATGTCTCTATCTCAAGGGTCTGGCGAGATGGATGTATATTTGGAAGCAGTGAATAGACCTCAAAATTATTTTAAGGGTGATCCCTAGCATTATAGTGGACTGACACAGGTACTTCACACGCCATCAACTGGAACATGCACCTATTGATATGTTTCTTGGGGAACTCAGGATTTTGGCTTCTACCTGTGACTTTGATGGAAATCTAAATAATTATCTATGTGACCAAATAGTACTCAACTGCTATGTTCGTGAAACTCTTGAAATTGGTAGGAGAATTGGAAGATCCATCATGGCTTTCAAAAAATTAGGAATATTTAAGCATATTACTGAAGTGGAAACGGTGAATGCTATTTTACCTAAAACCAAATCTGATGTTTCTTCACTTGTTGGGCAGAGGAAAATGGCTAAAGGTGGTGCCCCTACCAATAATGTGTGTTATAGGTGCAGCTCTAAGACTCACTTGGCCAATGCCAAAGTTTGTCCTGCTTTAAGGAAAAGTTGCTTAAATTGTAAAAAAGATGGCCATTTCGCAAGAATATGCAAAGCTTCTCAAAAAGCTGTGTTAGTTAATGAACAAATTCCAACTTCTGGTTAAGAGGATGAAAAGTATGTAAGCACTGTGGCAGAGTGATGCTATCTATAAAGGTGGTTTAGTCTAAAATTAGTGGTAAAGGTGGTGATCCGGTATGCACAATAAGCAAGGGTGATATCCAAGTTGAAGTTCCTTATGCTTTGTACTTTAAGGAGTTGCATTTGGAGGTTTCTCAATTGACATGTTGGGTTACTTCCAGGAGAAGGTCACATACAAGGATAGAGAGATTTTCACCAAGATCTATGTAGCCAAGAGGGGTTACAACGTAATAGGGTGGAGAGATTAACAGGAGTTTGGGATGGTGCACAGCCCACAAATAGCTTGTCCCACTTCTTTGGCTGACGTGAGTCATTCTCAGGAGAAGTCCTTAAGTATGTTATTGGATCGCCGCAAGACTTTGTACGAAGACAAGCTTGGCACTGTGAAAGGCTTTGAACACAGGATAATTTTAAAAGATTAACTCATTCTTGTGGTACATGCAGTTATGAATATACATTTGAACATCAGGAAGAAGTTGTGGGAAAACTTAGATATGTTCTATAGGGAAGGGGTCATAGAATCCGTTGATGCCTTACAGTGGATCTCCCCCACAGAGGTAGCGAAGAAGAGGACAGGGGGATTTGAGGTTTTGAGTGGACCGCAGGTCCTTGAATAAGAACATCTTAGTAGACAGTTTGACTCTCCCAAAGATTCAGGAAATGTTGGTACAATTAGGCAAGGAAAAAGTGTTTGACATTAGATTTGAGATCAGCCTACCACCAAGTGGCACTCAGTGAGGACTCCAAATCCCTTACCACTTTTAATACACCATTTGAAGTGTTTAGATTCCTAAGTTTGCCATTTGGACTGAAATCAGCAGCGTCAGTCTTCCAGAGTTTGTTGGACAATTTATCAAGTGACATGGTGTACAAGCCTACAAAGATTATATTCTTATTATGTACTGAGTATGAACAAAAACATTTGCTTGTTCTGGCAAAAGTTTTGCCTTTTTTACTAGACAGAGGTTTTAACGTCAAGAAGAGTTAATGTCATTTTCTATAGAGAGATGTCGAATATCTGGGGCATCACATTTCAGCAGATGGAATGAAACCGGAGTTGGGTTTGTTGGAAGCCATAAAGGATTGTGCTCCTTCCAAGGATAAGGATCAATTGTGATCTTTCCCGGGGTTATGTGAGTATTACTCCCATTTCGCTGACAATTTTGTACTTCAAACCGAGCCTTTGAGGGAGCTATTAAGTAGTGGAGTCAAATTTAAATGGGAAAATGAGGAGAATCTGTCATTCAAAATTTTGATAAATTTGATTCTAAATGCTCTGGCTCTCCACCCCTTTAGAAATGATGTTCTTTCCACAGTGGAAGTTGATGCCAGCACTGTGGGTTGTGGGAGCAAGCTGTTCTACACTATTACATTTGTGTTAAGGTCTCTCTCTCTCAGTCAGAATGTTACAATACGATTGAGAGAGAGGTGCTGGGGGCAACTAATCACTTTGTCAAGTATTTGTGAGGTAGGACATTTTCCTTAGGGACAGATCACAGACCACTTGTTAACTTGCTTAGTGAAAAGAGTTTCAACAGAGCTAGTCCCAGACTCGTTAGATTATTGTAATTCACGAATTTAACTTTCAGGTAAAGAACATACTGGTGGAAAGAATGTTAAAACAGATTTTCTCTCTAGGTGTCCTTTAAGCTCTGACTTGGTTGGTAGTAGTATGGATGAAGTAAATTGTGTGGGCATGGTTGATGGAAGAGTCATTTCAGAAGGTGTGGTGTCATCCAAAGAATGGTCATATTGTTCTGAACAGGGTGTTTATTTGGCAACACTGAACAAGTACAGTTTTGAAGGTTGGCAGAGAAGGTAATTTGGAGGGTGAATTGAAAAATTACTAGAAGATAAAATAAGAGTTGACTATTGAAGGGGACTTGGTGTTGAGAGGAAACTGTTTAGTTTCCCTGGCAATGTTGAAATTGCGTCTGATAGGGTTGGTCCATATGAGGCATGCAGGTATGACAGGCACTAAAAACAGGCTTTGTGAGTATTATTGGTTGCAAGGAATGGATACTGAGGTTGAAACATATATAATAATAAAAAAATAATAATACCAGCATTTGTAAAGCGCACAGCTACCTCAGGCAAGGTGTCTCGGCGCTGGGGGCCGTCGAGAAGATTACGCGAGCTATTGCCCAGAGTCGCAGGGTGCTGGGCTAACCTGACGCCGGCAATCGAACCTTGAACCCCCGTGTTCTGGAGTCAGCGGCCCTGGCCGCTGCACCACACCTCTTCCCTGTTTTCTGTTGTGGTTAGTGCATGGGGCGGAGAAATCTCTTTGTATGTGTAACACTCCCTTATCACCAGTGGAGTTGCCTAAGAAACCTTGGAGGAAATTGGGGATAGATTTCATTGGACCTTTGAGCAACTTGCAAGAAAACTTAAGGTATGTGTTTGTTGTGGTTGACTATCATTCCAAGGGGATCAAGTGAAAATTAATGTGGAAACCCAATACTAAGGGTGTGATAGTTTTTTGAAAACCTTGTTTCAGAGGGAGGGAATCCCCAAGTTTTTAATTTCTGACAATGGAGTCCAAATCAAATAGGAATGCATAAAAACGTTTTGATTTTGCATGGCATAAAACATTTGTCTGCAGCTTTGTATAGCCCACAACGGAATAGTATGGGAATGGTATGGTGGAGAGAGTAAATCACATGGTGAAAGATACTATCCAATTAGCTTTGTCTTCAGGTTTGGATGTTTGTGAGGAGGTGGGTAAGAGGTTGTAGAGTTACCACAACACTCCTCACTCTACCACGGGTGTTGCCCGGTTTGTAACTGAAGGGTAGGACGTTCTTCTAATGAGTTGAGACCAAGGTGGGTTTTGGACACCACTCGAACGGATGATGGTGTGGTTGACTTCAATGAAGTACCGCACAGAGTGGAGTTAGCGCAATCAAAAGCAAATCTAAATACAATGAACTAAAAAGGATGAAAGATGTATGTTTTCCCTTTTGCCATGGTGCAAAGGTGCCTGCGTTGAGTAATGGTTGTTGTTGTGCAGGAAGGGACACCTTCCTGCACAAACACAATCATTAATGGCGTTTTCCTACTTCTATGTGTGCTGCAGAATGCAGCACACAATGGAAGAACAGAAAATAAGGAGAAATAAAAGTATTTCTCCTTGTTTGCCACTCCTATGCCTCCCCTGGGGAGGCGCAGGATTCTGACGCATTCCCAGGTTTACGACACTTTGTAAATCTGGGAATGTGTCAGGTTCCATTGATGTTGCGGAGGAACACCCACAGCAATACCCATGGAACGCCCCTTTCATGCAGAGTAATGCGTGAAAGGGGCCCATATCTACAAGGCAATGAAACGTCACACAGGGTGACTTTATGTGGCCTTGTAAATATGGGCAGGCACACTGCGCTGCCAGTAAGTCTAAAAGAGTGATGCACCGGCGCACAAGGGATTGTAAATGAGGTCCTCAGACTGCAAATGTTGGCCAGGGATTGCTCTCAGGTGACTTGCTGCCAGGCAATGAACACACCCAAAAGACAGATTGGTATGCCCACGTATTTTAATGATTTTGTGTAGTCTAAAGGGGTTTTTCGCTTGAAGGGGGGGGGGGTGTGTTATGGGCTGTTAATGTAAATAGAGCTGGTATTACAAATATGTGAAAGTGGGTAGGAACGCACTGCTTGCATATAACAGCGCCATTACCCCATAGCGTCTTGGTAGTTGTAGTTCAGTTTTTCACACAAAGTTCTTATTATTTTTCAGCTAAAGCCGTCTTTCCAAATTGTATCTCTAGACACCAGTGTTTCGGGAATCCTCCCTCATCAGTAGAGAATATTTACAGGTTGCTGGACATGTTGCCAATTTTTTCAGGTATAATCTTACTCATAGCGTGCAGGCGTTCCAAAGCCCATCAGCTTGGGGGCGGCTCACGAGAGCCTTTTATCAGTGAAAGTGGGTAGGAACGCACTGCTTGCATGTAACAGCGTCATTACCCCATAGTGTCCTAGTAGTTGTAGTTCAGTTTTTCACACAAAGTTCATATTTTTTTTCAGCTAATGCCGTTTTTTGAAATTGTATCTCTAGACACCAGTGTTTTGGGATTCCTCCCTCATCAGTTGAGAATATTTACGAGTTGCTGGATATGATGCCAACTTTCTCAGCTATAATCCCACTCATAGCGTGCAGGCGTTCCAAAGCACGTCAGCATGGGGTCGGCTCACGAGATGGCAGGGAAGTTGGCTGAATAACAGCCAGGAACTTTGGAGTCAGGAAGGCACTATTGCGGATGTTTGCCGCCGAGATTTTCAGCGCACTTGCTGGATATACTCTTTTGTTTATCCATATGGCCAATTGAAGTTACAAGGACCGCATAATATTGACAGCCACCAATACTTAAACTTTTTGATCAACGGACAAACTCTCAGTTAATTTGGATACTTTCATGTCATATTATTTTAAGAGATGGCCGGGTTGGAATTAGAACTGGTGTACTGGTTGCTTCGGGTTCATAGACTTTCAAGCATTTAGCCCTAAGAAGTCATGAGGTACTCCCTCAGTGACGAAACACATGTTGGCTGGCTATACTACCAAGAGAAGAGGCTAATGGGCCGACAATAAAAAAAGAGAAACACAAGAACTTCAACAAAAGAAACCCTTTTTTTGTTCTACCACTGTACTGACTATATAGTATCGATACTTATTGAAGTATTGCGTGTGCTAGAGCCTTGCAAATTTTTATATGCTTGACTGGCAGAGTTGAGAGTGCATACATTGGAAATCAACAGTTTTTGCCTCCAGATCTCTTCTGGTTTCTCACTGCTCCGCCCCTCTCTTTGGATTTTGTAAAGACCCACACTGTTGATTATTTTAGTTTCTGTCTTTAGAGGGCAAATGATCATTTTCCATTACGGGATTTATATTTATATTCAGAGAGTGAGTGATCATGCTGTGAGCTATGTTCTGGCATATATTTTAGAATCGTAGGTTTTTGCACTTCATGTGACAATGTTTTGGTTGCCCTCTAGTGAAAGAAAGGAATTTCAAAGGGGATATGTAGATGGTCCGGCCATTCAACTAATATGAATTTTTGTTATGGCAATCTTAACGTCTTTGACAATGATTATGTCCAAAGTGAAGTCATTGTTATTTATGGGGTGGGGGGACATTTGTGTGAAATTAAAATATTTGAGAAAAGATAAAGAAGAATTTAGATGGTGACTTTGACTTGTCTCATCAATAGATATTGAAGTCCCCCATAAAGATGTTTTGGGTGCTGAGGTTTTTTAATTATATGCTCCATTTTTATGGTCTTGCTTGACATAGCAGTTGTCGCCAGACACTTATGTGAGCATCACCAGATAGGGGCTTTAGCTCTGCTCACATGTTAGGATTTAGGAATAAATGTTTTGATTGGGCAGAAGTTGTGTGCTTCCACAAAAAAAGTGCTTACCTTCCACCGGTGTGATAATTCTATTTATTTCTCCTGCTGCCTACACTTGAACTTTAGGGGCACACACAAGACATTGGAATTCTATTAAAGTGTCTTAGATAACTGGATAAATTATGGTGGTTTTCTCTAGCAGCAGTAGAGATAGGAGGGCAGTCATTAAACTACATGGCTTTTTAGGGCTGGCTTTACAGTGTAACTGTCACCTAACGTTTAACCTACCCTAATATTATTGTACAGTTCTTTGCTACCACACAAATACGTACCTTTTCTCATGCTATTTACATGTAATGCCTCACATTACCATACAACATTCCTTTAAAGCCAGATGTATTGGCATTGCCAATGTTTGTTTCTTCCTGGAAGACAAATTGTTGCAGCTAAGGTAACAACCTCACACCAGGTCATTATGGACACTGTTTCCATCGCTAATAAATCATTGCATTCAGATGTCTTAGTCTAATTAGTTCAATGGAAGCACACCACGATTACAACACTCAGAAAGCAATAACCTGTCAAATGAAAGTCCTGAACTGGAATCAGCATTTGTTATGACCTAGAGGGAGAAGGTCACCATAGCTTTGTTGAATAATACTGCATTATATTAGGATTGTGTTGCTACTCAAGATTCTTTTTTCAGAAATGGAGACTAATCACACAAGATCCTTGGGTTTTAAACACTGTCAAGGGTTTCACAACAGACTTTACAGAAACTCCTACTCAAACCTCTCTCCCGGGAGTCCTTCAACTCCCTCCGGAACAACAAAAAATAATAGAGGAAGAGATCTCCTCTATGCTCCAAAAAGGAGCAATTACAGAAGTCTCTTTGGGAGAACTCAGGTTCCTAAGCACCCTCTTCTACGTAGAAAAAAAGGACAAGGGTTGGAGACCCGTGATAAATTTAAAACATTTAAACAAATTTTTGGTCTACAGACACTTCAAGATGGAAGGTATCCATCTTTTGAGAGATCTTCTTTTGGAGGGAGACTGGTTAGTCAAATTGGACCTAAAGGATGCTTATTTCACCATTCCTATGGCCCAAATCCACCAACCCTTTCTTCAATTCATCTGGAAAAATCGCTTATATCAATTTCAAGCTCTTCCGTTCGGTCTTTCCTCTGCCCCCTGGTGTTTTACCAAGGTTATGAGAGTAATTGCCTCATACCTAAGGGAAAGGGGCATCCGTTTGATCATCTATCTAGACGACATTCTCATTATGTCTCAGGAGCTTTCCCAAATAACTCAAGATCTCAAAACAGTAATGGATCTTTTAGAAAGCCTGGGCTTCATCATCAACAAAGAGAAATCAGTCCTGACCCCTTCCAGATCTCTCGAGTTCCTGGGCTTCACCGTAGATACCTGCAAATGTCTTCTCCTACTCCCTTCCAAGAAGATTGCCAAAATCAGGAAGGAAATACGTCATGTCTTGAAGCAACAAGACTTTCCCCTGAGAGAACTAGCCAGACTACTCGGTCTCCTCTCCTCCTCCATTCAAGCGATCTTTCCCGGTCCCTTAAACTATCGGGCCCTCCAAAGGGTGAAAGCGAGAGCTCTAAGATCTGGTCTCTGGTACGAAGATCGCATTTCCCTAGATCGAGAAGCCCAATTGGAACTGACTTGGTGGCTCGAGAACCTGGACGCGTGGAACGGCAAAGCGATCTTTGGTTCAAAACCAGAATTTGTCTTAGAATCAGACGCGAGCCTCCATGGCTGGGGAGCTTGCCTTCTCGATCAGAACATGGGTGGTGTCTGGTCTCTGGAAGAATCCTCTCACCATATAAACTACTTGGAACTAACAGCTGGTCTTTACGCCTTGATGAGCTTCAAACCCTCTCTCCAGGGCAGGTCGGTCGTTTTAAAGATGGACAGCATGTCTGCAGTAGCCTACATAAACCGACTGGGCGGCACAAAATCTGCAGATCTCTCGAATTTGGCCCAAAAACTTTGGATGTTCTGTCTAGAACACAAAATCGTTCTGAAAGCAGAATACCTCCCCGGGAAATCAAACATCTCGGCGGACTGGAACTCCAGATTCCTGCTAGATCACTGCGATTGGAAACTCAACGTCTCCGTGTTCAGATCACTGAACAAGATTTGGGGCCCCTTGGAAATAGACCTATTCGCAAGCAGACTAAAGTTTCAACTGGAAAAATATTTCAGCTGGATGCCCGACCCCGGTGCTCTAGCAGTGAACGCCTTTCTCCAGTCTTGGAGAGATGTCAGAGCCTACGCCTTTCCCCCCTTTGCCATGATCCAAAGGGTTCTACAGAAAGTGAGACAGGACCAGTGCTCCCATGTCCTAATAACTCCCTTCTGGCCGTCTCAAGCTTGGTTCCCCACCACTCTGGAACTGGCATGCGATCCCCCCTTTCAAATCCCTACCCTAGAATATCTCCTAACAGACGTAGATGGCGGAAGTCACCCCCTAATTCAGACAGGGAGTTTGAACCTTCTTGCTTGGAGAGTGTCAGGAGATCCAATGAAGTCTCAGGACTTTCGTCTACAGCTGCAACTCTCGTCAGAGAGTCCTGGTCTCCAGGTACTCACTACAGATACAACAACATTTGGAGAAGCTGGGTTCGTTGGTGCCTGGAAAGGAACCTGGATTCCCTTGAGGCACATATTGTTGACATAGCTAACTTTCTTGGTGAACAATTTGATAGAGGTCTTAGCTATAGAACTATCAATTGCTATAGATCAGCTATCTCCGCTGGTCACATCCTCGTGAATGGTAAAACGGTAGGTAAAAACGTCATTATTTGCAGAGTTATGAAAAGCATTCGTCTAAGAAGACCTCCAAAGCCCAAATACGAGTCTCTTTGGGACGTTAACTTAATTTTAGACCTTTTCACTAATTGGCCAGATAACACTCTCCTAAATAGGAAAAACCTTTCAATCAAACTTGCTACTCTTTTATGCCTGATTTCTTGTCGTAGAGTCTCCGACGTAAAAGCTTTAGAGGTTTGTAATAGATCCTACAACATGTTTGGTGTTAAATTTGAGATTTTTAGAAGAACAAAAACTATGTCCGATTCAATTTTCTACCCACGCTTTGATTCTTGCCCTAAACTTTGTGTTGTTGATTGTTTGAGAGAGTACGATCGCAGAAGGTCTGTTTTTCGTCCCCCTGATGTAAACCAATTACTCATTTCCTTTGTCAAACCCCATAAAGCTATATCCTCAACTTCCATTGCTAGATGGGTTAAAACCGCCATGAACTTAGCAGGTGTTGATTTAAGAAAATTTCAAGCTCATTCTCTTAGAGGTGCTATGGCCAGCAAATCCCTCTGGTCTGGTGGTAAGTTGGATGACATCCTCAAAGCGGCTGACTGGTCAAATGCTAGCACCTTTGCTCGACACTACTGCAAGCCTATCGAGCATATGTCTGATGTTGTCTTACAAAGCTACCAACATGCATAATGTAGCCTCCGTTCTTGTAATGAAATTGCGATTCTCCTATTACCATGACTAGAGAATCTGGATTTCATTAAAGACACGGAGGCTGACATTATCCCACCCATCCCACCCTGGATGTGCTTTTACTGTATTTATTTGCTCATTTGCTTACAGTTCTAGCATAATTTGTTATATACAGTACTGCTATCTTTTCTGTTGTTTTTCATACTATGTATTTCCTCCAGGATTTACTTCTTCTCTCTTTTCAGGTAACCCTTCCTAATTATGAGATGTTTGGATCCATCTTCGATTCTTCTTCTCTCTTCGCAATTTACGCCTGAGGATCCTCTGGAAGTTCTTTGGACATTTTGAAGTCTTTTTGTATCTCATGGACTTATTCTTCTCTGTTTTCCACATTTAAAAGAGGCAGATTGTTATTGGCTCATGCCCTTTATGTATTTTCAATGTTCTTTTCTGGAACCTTTATTATTATGATGTATGCGGCTGCTTAGAGACTGCATTAAAAGATAATGCATAATGTCAGCCTCTGTGTCTTTAATGAAATCCAGATTCTCTAGTCATGGTAATAGGAGAATCGCAATTGTGTTGCTACATCTAATTTCTACTGCCAAACTCTGGAAATGTTGAAAAGTGATTTTACTTGGACTGTTGCAATAGTGGAGTGTTTAGAAACTAGTGCTAGTCCTCTCCTGGTGTTGTTCTCTCTATCTAGACACAGAATTGAGTATCCTTGAGGGAGCAAGAAATCTATAATGGTTTAAGAGTAGGTGTTAAGACATCTCAGTAAGAAATTAAATATCCAGATCAAGACATTTGAGGGGTGTGTTTATTTCGGTATAGTATGCTGCTGCGGATCTTCAGCAATGCACCATGCACCAATTACTCTTGGTTGTTATTTCAGTGGGTAGGGTGTTACTTTTTATTATGTTATTTGCGTTTACAGCTGATGGGGAATTTTATATTCTCTCCATAGCGTTAGTAAGGGTGGGATGCTTATTTCAATGAGGATGTTTTAACTGATATGTTTATTTTTCGTCTTATGAAATTGAAAGTGTCCAGTATTAAAGATGCTAGATGGGATATGATTCACTATACGAGAATGTGTTTAATCTGTTTGAGTTCAATAATTATCTATTCCAGAGTTATAATATTAGTAGCTAGTGGCTAGACATTATATTTGAGTGGATCTAACAGGTTGGTAATGCTTTGTCCAAGCCGATCTAGTGTCCTGGATGTCATATTGTTTTCAGCTTGGCTTACCATTTGTAGTGAGTTGAGCAGAGGCTTAGGAGGGTTTAGATTACACATAGTAGTAATATTGGCTTCAGGTTCATCTCGCATCAATATGTGCTATAGTGGAAGTGAGTTTAGTGCCAGGACCAAATTTATAG
Organism: Calotriton arnoldi; assembly: GCA_963921515.1. Taxonomy (NCBI): domain Eukaryota; kingdom Metazoa; phylum Chordata; class Amphibia; order Caudata; family Salamandridae; genus Calotriton; species Calotriton arnoldi. Next base: position 577,568 of record CAWUFW010002803.1, on the reverse strand, counting down.
TAGATTCTATTTGCATTGCTGGGTCATGATTTTCAGAGTCGGGTTGGTTATCTGGTGGGGTGTACTAAGTGTAATTGTAATTGCATTAATATATAGCCCTTACTACCCCCGACGAGGCGTCGAAGTGCTTTTTCGGTGAGTGGCACACTACTCCAGAAGCCAATAAGAATTAGTGGCGAATTAGTATAGGGAAATATTAAACTAATTTGAGTGGTAGGCACGTTAGTCTGTTATTTGGATTGAAAAGGATAGTGGAGGGAAGTGTTTGCATTTATATAGCGCTTGCTACCCCTGATGGGGTGTTGAAGCGCTTTTTGGCAGGTAGCACGCTACTCCGGAACCCAAAAGCAGGATTAGTGTGTGAAATGTGTGACAGGATATTTCCTGTGAAAATTATTGTGTTTTCCAAGACAGATTCAGGTTCTTTTCCTTGGCAGGCGTGTCTAGTTGTGTAAATTCAATGTTGTCCGTCGTAGACAGCAAATAACTTTCCGTAATGGTGGTGCCTATTGCAATTGACTTAATGCAACGATTTATTGGGTGGGTCTAAAATAACATACATTACAGCTTTTGTGTGATCTACAATAACATCAATTACACCTCCCCTGAAGCCTACAGGAGCATCATTTACATCTCCTGTTTGGTGTATAGTTACATAACTTACACCTACCTCAAGGTCTACAGTGCACCAGTTACAGTTCCTGTGCGATCAACATCATTTCCATCTACTGAGTGATCTAGAGTACCAACATGTACAGCAACTGCAAGGTTCAGTGTAATGTCACATAAATCTCCTGTGTGGTCTGGAGAAACATAATTTACATCTCCTATAAAGTTTACTTACTTTTCTTACAGTTCCTGTAGGCTCTGTGGAGACTCCTTTAGTGAATTGTTTACATCTATTTGTATTTTGCTCGGAAGTGCTGAAGGTGGATTATTGTCTGAAGGCATGACTATGTTTCTGATCCCAGTGAAGATATTACAAAGGTTTGGAGGTTCAAGTTGGAGCCTTGGATCAAAAGAGCTCCATTCTTGTAAAGCGAAATAGATAGCTGGCAGTTGCCGAAGTTGCAATATGGCACTTGTTAGTTGTTTGCCACGAAATATTAAACACTATTCATTGGTCTGTGAGACTGTCATGGTTTGATGTATATGACTCTGCAAGCCAAGAGTATTAAATAGAAAATCAGGTTTGTTTACCCAATTTTTAACGACTTTCTGATTGAGGTTTTCATTAAACATACAAAATAAATATTGGCACAAACATAAATACATGAATCACAGATCATATACAGATGGACCGTCCAACATGTCCTACTGCAGGTATGTACTGAACTCACAGAATCAAAATCATCAAAAAATAGCTGTTTGTTCAAGAAACAGAGGTTTAAGGAGGACGTTCTTTTGTCAAAGAAGTGGCTGGTTCTGGGCAAGTATTTAGCAGTTGAATATGTTTCACATAGACATGAAAAGGAGCCCATATTTTTTTAAGCTTCCCAACTACAGCATTTGCTGGAGCAGTCAGTTTCTCCATGGCATAATTGTGTCAGGTTTCTTGATGTGATAACTCGATAACCATGGTTGTCGCCCTCCTAGGAGTTGATTAGTCAATTGTGCTGCCAGGAGAAACCTAGAGATTCATTTGTGAGTAATGGACGACCGCAGGTATAGACCGTCCACGTCATCCATTAATTGATCTAATGGAATTGTCACATTCTTTGCCTCTACAATTAGCAATAAATCTTCTTTCCAAAGGTCTGACAGATTTACATGTCCAGCACATGTGAAACAAAAATCCGAACTGTCAATCAATACATTAAGGATAGAAGGTGTAAAATAGCACCTCAAAATCATTTTATAAGCATTCACTTTGAATTGAGTACATTTAGATATCATAGCCGTTGTCCTTCAGATGTTGAGCCTTGAATCTTCTGTTATTTTGTCAGCTATCTCACATTCCCAATCCATCACACTGAGGTTTGGGTGGGAGGAGGTGACATTTGGAGCTCTACCCTCTAAGCTCTTCTGATGGGTGGTGTGGTCGGAGAGCCACACTGTGAAGGATTGGTAAGGGGCCCGTGGCGGGGCTTAGCTGGAGATTTAGTGTGATGTAGAGTGTCTGAGGGTCCTCTTTTTAGGTTGGTGTGGGGTTACCCGCAGGTGAGGGATTTGTTAGATTGGTTGTATCAGGTTTAGGCCTAGTTAGGAGCATGGCTAGAAATAAGGTGGAGCCGTGGTGGAGGTTTTGCTAGTTTTTGGGGGTGCAGGGCAGGAGGGTTTGTTGATTCCGGGTGTCCTAGAGCAGGCCTGGGTCTCTAGACAAGGGAGGTCATGGAGGAGGTCGGCAGAAGGGGTGGCAAGGGCTGTTTGGCCTGTTCCCCTCTACATTCTAAGCACAAAAAAGTAGGTAGAGAAGGTGAGCTCGGAGGGAGTGAAGCTCCTGAGGGCAGGAGACGCATAAGGAGCATCCGGGCAGAGCAGTGCAGTTAACTGCAATAAAGCAACAGGCGCGGGGGGAGTGGCACACTGTATCTTCTTTGCCGGGCGAAGTGCTGACAATTCTGGGGCAGCTATGGTGAGGATACGGTGAGGCCCCCACAAGGTTGGCAGAAGGTGGGGGCGTTGGTGAAGGCAGGTGCTGTGATCATGCTGAGCTGGCAGGTGGAGCCTACATGGAAGACGGAAGTATATAGAGGAGGCGGTAAAAGGTCGATTACAAAAAGGCAAGTACATAGCTCACTAAGGCGTGGGCACAGAAGAAGTGACCTTTGTAGGTAAGAGCATGAAGGAGGAGAAATCTGGGGTTATTGGACGGGGGAGAGTGTGAGGTAAAACGAAGGGAAGGAAAACAAGCATTGGCATAGCCAATAGGTCTCGCTTTTGGTACCATATAAGTATTTAGTTATGCAGCACAATATCATTGGTGCAAGAACATGAACTGTTGCATGGCTAAACACTTATAAGGTCTTAAAGGCGAGACCTATTGACTATGCCAATGCCCGCCCCAACTTACCTACAGCCATTGAATGAGTATAAACCAAATTTAGGTGGGGCCAGGAGAAGTTGACCACCTCACATTGAGTTCTATGAGTTGTGTACAGGTAAAGGAAGGTTTGTGTTGAAAGGAGTTGACGTGCTGGTCAGTGCGCCAGAGTCATGTTTTGCTGACCTCTTATGATTTGCCCTCTCCCAGGTGTGTAAGCACCAGAAACCCAAGCAGGACATTTGCACTATGCTGCCTTTTGCACAGCGACAAGCATGTGCAAGGCTGAGCTAGAAGGGGAAGATGTTTGACAGACTATGTACTTATCGAGACTTTAAAATGAATGCATTTAAGCACAGCCAAACTTAGTTAATTGTATTGGCCTGTTGACCCTTTAAGTGTTTGCTAGAAGAGGGGTAGTAGAGGGGTTGAGGGGTAGTACAGGGGTAGAGTGGTAGAAGAGTGGTAGTATAGGGGTAGTAGAGGGGTTGAGGGGTAGTAGAGGGGTAAAGGGGTAGTAGAGGGGTAGAGGGCTAGAAGTGGGGTAGTAGATGGGTAGAAGAGGGGTAATAGAGGGGTAGTACAGGGGTAGAGGGGGGGTAGAGGGGCAGAAGAGGGGTAGAGGGGTAGAAGAGGAGTAGAGGGGTAGAAGAGGGGTAGTACAGGGCTAGTAGAGGGGTAGAAGGCTAGTAGAGGGGTAGAGGGGTTGAGGGGTAGTAGAGGGGTTGAGGGGTAGTAGAGGGGTAGAGGGTCAGAAGAGGGGTAGTGTAGGGGTAGTAGAGGGTTTGAGGAGTAGAAGAGGGGTAGTAGAGGGGTAGAAGCGGGGTAGTAGAGGGCTAGATGGGTATTTGAGGTGTAGCGGGGTAGAAGAGGGGTAGTAGAGGGCTAGAGGGGTCATGCTTTTGGGACCTTATAACTATTTGGTTATGCATCACAAAATTCTTGGTGCAACAACAGCAACGGTTGCATGACTAAACACTTATACGGTTCCAAAGGTGAGACCTATTGGCTATGCCAATGCTTGTTATGATATACAGCTGCTGTGACAAAATAATTGATCGAATGTTTGCTGACAATTGAAGGTAGAAACAATACACCCCATTCTAGGGGTTCCTTCAGCACTGCCATGGGGCAAGGTGGCCTTCATCACCGGCAATGAGATATTTTTTTTAGACAGATAACATAACAAAGGAACTACTGAGCCCAATTCAGTGTCTGTTATGAGAATGTGCACCATAACATGCTGGATGAAAAGACTAGATCAGTAAGGTAGTGGATGTGATTTAAAGGCCCGACTTCTAAGAGAATGTGGACTGTGGAAGCTGCATTAGATTTAAATGAGATGCTAGCATCCGGAGGTGCGCAGAAAGAGTGTTTTAAATGTAATAAACTATATGTAATTAAAGTTCCAATGTTTTTTAAGCAGATGCTTTTGGTCGGAGGTGCGCAGAAGTAGTGTTTGTGATATACTGCGCACTTTGTGATTAAATTGTAAAAAATCAATTTTTTAGAGGGACGGCACCTGCTTTTGCGAATGTTTTTGCTGGAGGCATGTGAGCGGAGCGCTTGAACAAGACTCCCTGTGTTTTATTGAAAAGAAGTAGCAGTGTCAGGAGTGTGTTCACGGCAAAGCAGCATTCGAAGCAAGCGCCTTAAAGCGGCTTAGTGCAGCTTAAGAAGTGACCACAGCACTATGGTATAAAGAACCTGTTCCAGACTATCACACATGGCCCAACTAGTGTGTGTTTTACAAAGACCAGTGTGCGTGTTTGTAAGGCGGCTGATTCCTATTTGAAGTTAAATACTATAAAATGCTGAAATCAGCCCATCAAATTGTGTTTCAAATTTGACCACGTTAATGTTTAAAAAGTACAGCCTTGTGATGCATAAATAAGTTTGTAGTTAAGCATAAACGAAATCGCATGAGAGTGGGAACCTTAATTAAGGAGGATGTGTCTGTGTGGCTTGTGCTCTACTGGCGCCCGCGGTCTGTTTACTGCTAACACGTGCAAATGCCAAGCCATTAATCAAGCCGGATGGTCTGTCTGGCTTCTGCCCCAGTGGCGCCTCTTGTCTGTTCCCTCCTTAGCCCTAGTAAATGTAGCATTTGAAGATAACAGCTTGTAGCTACGATTCAATGATTTGTACTTAATGTGTAATGTTTCTGTTTGGAATTTACGTAGTCAACTTGTAAAATAATGCATTTCTGTAAGTACATGTTTGACATGGCGTTAAAAAAAGTCTCCCTCCTGGGTATTTGTTGATGGTTTTTTTTTTCAATTTGCTGAGTTAGACGACAAATGCCTTAGATTAGAACGTCCCCCGGTGAAAATCTGCCGTGAAGGGAACCTGGGAGCGTGAGGTGTGGTTCAAAGAACCAGCATCCAGGCACAGCATTGTAACTTCTGGTACGCAACCTGCGAATGGTGAATGACGTTGTGTTACTGGGGACCTACATTTGTTGCAGCAGACAACCCTGTGTGAAACTGTAACAATATAGGGTATGCCGGCCAGCATGCCACAGCAGGCCTGATTATTCAGAAGCAGATAGCTACCATTTGCAAGCACAGTGAAAGTAGGAGAAATAGCAGGAGCAGGAATGCCCTTTAAAACACAAGCAAGATTCGGAGCCGGAACGTTACAAGCTCCGTGCAATTTAATGTTCTTGCAAATAAGGGAATGACCCACAGTAGAATCGCATGACTCCCCTGTGAGAAAAACTTCCTTCCCGTCCCTCAGGCATTTATACATGAAAGGCAGGGACCAAAGCTCATGCAGGAAGGCACTGCCCAAGGGATGGAAACGGCCCACAGGATAATGTTTCATGCACGAACTAAATTCAAATAAAGAAAAAGGCAAGGCGATAACCCCATGAACTAGCCACACGGCAGAATCCAATTCCGCCACAGAGAATGGTAAGGGCTCTATTTTCTCGATATGTAACAGAGTGTATGCTGCATCTTTCATGGACATGAACTGCTGTTTGTCAGTTAAATTAAAAGGCAGGAATAAGGCAGAAGTGTTCAAAAAGTGCCAAGGAACTTTACCCATTTTAAGCGTTTACAAAGTCCATGCAAACTGCATTACTGAACGCAATTGATTCTGACCATGATATAACACAGAAACATCATCTTGTACAATATCAACAACAGAGGACACAATATTCTCTAACGTGTAAATGCGGGAAGACAGGGTATTAATACTATTGTCAACAACAGCAAGCACCTTTTCCAAATTTGCCTGATCTATTTCCCTTAGACGGGAAGCAGCTTCAATTTGCGAAAGCTTCCAGAGTTCATTATAGGTCTCATAAATGAATCTCTTAGGTCGAGGGCCACGAGGCCCCAGAACAAATCGGACAGATCAATGTTGCCTGATAGCAGGGACAAATGCTGTTTTACAGAATCTAAAGAAGAGTGCTGCAACCACTGTTTACATAATTTACCAACAGAATATGTTGTAACAGTACGAGAGTCAGAAAACCTTGGGTCTGGCCTATCCTGTTTGTACCCAGGAGCTGAGTCATGAAAACGCAGTTGGCATGTGTCTGCTGCCGTCGGCCAAGCCAACCAGGGTGACTGAACAAACGTGGAGACATTAAACGAATTGTTCTGAAACAAAGCTTGCACCGATGTAAGGGACATATTGAAATGCAAGCTTGTGTTGGGAGCGGATGACAATACAGGAATGGAAGGTGCATTCAATTGTTTGGAAGTAGCCAAACCCCAACACGTAGTTTGATAGATGGTATTATTTAAAAATAAAATTTGGGCCGGGATAAGGCAAGCACGGTGCAAGGCTTCCGTGCCTTGCACCTGCCATGGTTTGGAGCCCCAAATAGATTTCAAGTCAATGGTGTCCTTCCAGTACTCATAACCACCCACGGCTAAGGCGCTCAAAAAGGAACCCGAATATAGCAATTTGGTGTGGGTTAACATGATTTCCTGTGTGGATGAAGTGTTTAATTTAAAATAATAGGACCCAGGGTTCGATCTATCAAAGTCTGTAAAGTAAGTAAATTTATTTCTAAGAGTCTGGGAGCTACCTGGCAAAGGGGTTGGACAATGCTCCCATTGGGTGTAGTTAAAAGGACCCCGCAGTGCACTTGGTTTATGGACAAGTGGTTGCCCCAATGCTGGTAACAATACAAATCGGCATAACTTGCAGAATTCATGTACAAATCTTCAGCATTAAAAGCAGCATAATATTTCAAATCAGTAAATAATGATTCAACTGCATGCACATCCCAATCGTCAGAATGAATATTACTTTTAACGACATCACCCATTGAAACACGGAGGACATTTGGTACATTAATAATCTCGGTTGGTCCATGAATTTGGAAATTTACCGCATCCCATACAATGCCATCAGCGACTGGAAAAGCTGAAATGTTCACAAATGTGTGGTCACGCTTCATGATGTGAGATGAAGAATGTGGAGCCAAAGTTCCAGCGACACAGTTCACTGCAGAGCGTTCTGGTAAATAGTGACCATTGATGAGTAGAAAAAACACTGTGACAAAGCCAATGGACATGAACAGAAAAATCAGGAATAGTACCAACCAGATGTATGTCCAGGGGGAAATCAAAAAATTGTCTCTGAACCAGGATACAAAAATACTGAATTTGGATGGGACAAGTGATGAGGTGGAATCCGAGTCAAAGGATTAACGTGTTGGGCTCAGTGGCGTTGTTGGTAGGTGAGCCACCGACTCGTTGGCGGGGTAGGTATACTCAGTCTCCTCGTTGCAGGGGGAGTCCGGGTCGTCGAGTAAGCAATCAGGCAAATCTACCATCTCGATAGCAACATCAGTGACCGTTCGGGCTGGAGGGCCACAAACATTTGTCCGGGAAATGACTGGACAAGAGACCGCAGGTGTAACACTATTCAGGATCGGCCAGATGTTGTAGCTTGACATTTTCCACTGAGATGTATCTGTTCTCTTTGCGACCAGGAAGCGGTGGTAAGATGACTGTACGAGTTCCCTTCAAGCCAAGGACTGGAACTGGTGCACGATAAGAGGGGCCGAATTCTTTTTTGTTCTCCACCTTCTCTCGAACCAGATCTCCAATCTTCGGAAGCCAGCCGGCAACCGGAATCTGCAGCGCAGTGTCTGTGGCTGAAGGTAAATGTTCGATTGCAAGTTTGTCTCGGGCTTCTTGTAAGTCCTGTAACATAGTCGAATGGTTATCTACATCAAAGATTGCGGATTGCGCCGCCATGTCTAGACCATCAAGGTCAGGCACAAACATTCGTATGCCAAAGAGCATTTCGTATGGGGTCCGCCCACCCAGAGGTCGTCTAGGGAGATTATTAGTTATTAGGTGCACGTTGTACGGTATACAAGTGGGCCAGCCAGTTCCTGCCAGTACCTAAGACTCTAGCTGTCAAGGATTGCTTTAAGTCACGGTTCATTCGTTCAACAATTGAATTGCCCTCAGGCCGATATGGAGACGAAAATTTCACCCGCACCCCCAGTGAACCCATTGCGTCCTTGTAAGCCTTAGAGGCGAACGCCGGACCTTGGTCAGAATGGAAGGTGCCACAGGCGAAAATTCCCACAAAGACACGCAAATCCCTTATGACATTTCGAGCGTCAGCACTCCGTTGTGGCCAAACCCAGATGAAACGTGTGCACGAATCCACTGCAACTAAGATGCATTTATATGCAGTGTCAGAAGAAAATGGACCACAGTGATCCAGGTAAACACACCCAAAAGGTCTGTTAGAAATGCAGAGCGGGGTCTGTGGTGGCCGTGTAACCGTGGAAGGCTTAATCTGCTGACAAACGCCACAAGAAAGCACATAAGTACGGGTTTGTTTGTATAAACCACGCCACCAGTAACGCTGCTGCAAGATGGAAACCGTCGCAGACACGCCAGCATGAGCCGAAGCCATGCCTTCGTGTGCGGCCGTTATCAAGGAAAGTCTGCGGTCCGCGTTGGGAATCAGCCGATCACCAACGTCTGGAATTCTACGTAAGGAGCCTGTTCGGGACCTAATTGATAAGAGTATTTGGAAGGGAAACCCCGTGGGTAATTAGCACCTTCCTTCGTCGCAGCAATAGCTGCCAAAATATCAGTATCTATTTTAGACATGGATCTTGTAACTGCTGCAACTGAGCACGTGGCTACTGCTGATTTGGCAGCTTCGTCCGCCAAACCGTTACCGACAGCGTGTGCGCCCACACGCTGGTGGCCAAGAGTGTGAATCACCTGTGTGAGTGGCAGACGTTGTTTCAAATCTGCCACTCGAACCCAAAGCATTTTATGCTTAATTGTGCTACCTTTGGCGTCTCTGTAGTCGTTTTGCGACCAAAAGAATAGATTGTCATTGTAAGACTGAACACAGTAGTAAGAATCGCACACAATTAGAGTGGTCACATCCGGGTTAGCGAACTCAAGTGCGAGCACCAATGCGCGCAGCTCGGCCAATTGTGCAGTACTGTCTCCTAGTGCCTGAGTGTGCACTACAGTTGATTTGAAATTACCGTTCACCATGGTACCTGCAACAATAGCACATGCTGCTGAATAAGCATGCTTGGAACCCGTGGCCGGTTGTGCCGAACCATCGGTATAGATAATACATTCGAATTCCTCAAGCGGTAGCAAGGACAGAGGAGGAGGATGAACGAATTCATACTGTAAAAATTCCTGAGTTTGAAGAGAAGAATCAAAGATAAAAGTGACATCCGGAGACGTCAAAGATGTTGCCCATTGTATCCAACGGGGGTGCAAAGCTTTAGAGTTCGGAACACTTGCCTTCGTCACTGCCTCCAGGGCAGGATATGGTGTTACCACCAGAATGCGTTTTCCCTGTGCCAGTGCGCGTTCCTTTAGAATCGCCATTTGCACTGCAGTCAAAACTTTCTCCACAGATGAAAAGCGCATTTCTGCGGAAGTGTAAAGATGTGACTTGTATGCGATCGGTACTGTGTCACCTTCGTTAAAGGTTAAGTACGTGAAACCCACTGCCCCTGGAATGATTCTAATCACCAGGTTTGTGTGGTTATCACGCGTCAACAAGAATTTAGATTCAAGTAGGTCTGTCTGCAAAGACTGCAGTATGGAGGAATGCTCCGGGAGCCAGCATGACTTCGAAAAGTTAGGTTGTATCAAGGCATACAGTGGCTTGATATGCTGGGCATATTCGGGAATGTAAGTACGCCCGAAGTTTAGAAAACCCAGCAAAGACTGAAGTTTCTTCAGAGTGGTTGGAGGGCACAAAAGTGCACATTTCTCCAAGAAATGGGGGGCTAAGCCCTTACCTTCATTGTTGAGCTCATAGCCCAAAAACAAAACGGTAAATTCAGCAATGTGAGATTTGGCAAAGTTAAACTTGTAACCTAAAACCGCAAATTCTAGAATAATGCGGTCCACTCGGGAAAGATGCGGGTATAATTCGTCGTCTGTCAGATAGATATCATCGACGTACGAACATGCATCTGGGTCTATGCCGTCTAACAAAGAGACAACACGGGCAGCGAATACGCCTGGACTGTTTTTGTAGCCCATAGGTAAACGCCGGAATTTGAATTGTGGAGGTAAATGCGCTCCATTGGCTACTCTCCGGGGCCAAGTTGTGTGTGTAGAATCCATTGGATAGGTCAAGTGTAGTTTTATATTTTTTACGAACAAGACTGTCTACAAGCGCAGAACTGTGTGTGTTTTGCACCGCAAAGGTCCGACAATGAGAGTTCAAATGTCGGTAATCCAAAACTAAGCGGTACGATCCATCGGGTTTAGAAACCGCGAAAAGGGGATTATTCATCGGTGACACGCATGTTTCAATCACTCCTTGATATTCTAACTGTGTCAGAATTTCAGAAACGAGACCTTTAGCTTCCCGTTTAATGGGATATTGGGGTTGTGGCTGTGGCTGTGGCACCGACCGCAAAGGAATATCATGGGGGGGAGAGTCTTCATCCCAGCCCACGTGGTTGCGGTATAACGCGGGAGCCAGGGACACAGCCCATTCAGCTGCAAGAGCCTCTGCTTTGTCCTTGGGGACATGCTGAGAAAAGCTCGGAAGGATTACCTCCTCCCCTCTACGTGCAGCAAGTAAGAACGGGGGCGGCCAATCCGCCTCTGCCAACAGAATGTCATAAGAAGAGGTCAGATTCTCCCAAAAATCCCTTTAATAACACGCTGTATGTCACCTTCAATTTGAATGACAATATTATATAGTCTGTCAGGGGGTGCCACTCTGGTGTCTGCTGTCTCGACAGTAATGAATGTTTCAGTTGCTGTCGCCTCCACATGAGGACGTAGCGCCTCCCACACTATGGTAACTTCCGCAGCGCTGTCTAGGAGCGTCACTGCCCACGTCCAATTCAGGAGTCTCGTTCTCACCGTCTGTGGCATACCTCGCTGTTACAGCTGCAACTTTCTTCTTCTGAAACTGTGGGCGAGAACGTTGAAATTCTTCTGATTTCCCTCGGACTTGTTGTCGAGGTTGGTCTCGTCCCTGTGGAGCCTCTCGACCCCTGCCTCTATCCTGGTGATCTTCTCCACCAGCCTGGGAGGTTGTTGGTGCCTGTGAAGAACGAGGAGAACGCGAATCAGGGACTTGAAATCTCTCTGGAGATTTAATTCTCGCCCTATCGCGCAAATCATAAGTGCGTTCAGAAGAGACGGAAACTGGGGTGCGCCTCGCGACCCCGGCTTCTTCTGTTGCTTACCCTGTTTTTTCAACCTCCAGCTCTTTTTAGTAAAGAACGGTTTCTCATCTTTCTCAGATTGAGTTTTTGGTAGTTGTTGCGATTGTGTTTGCGGTTTAGCAAAAGGCTTAACTCCCAGGCTATTGCGGCCAATTGTTTTGTAAGCCTGTGCAATAATTTTCGGTAATTCGCGCGGCTTGTCCGGTTCTGGGATCAAAGCCAAAGCATTAGCTACTTGAAAGTTAACTGCATCGCCCTTGACATTCGCAAGGATCAAATCAGCTACTACGTCGAACACTCCCACCAGTCTCATCCCTAATTCCACAGCCGCTTCAGGGGCATGCTCATCCTGCACTCGTTTAATTACAGAGGGGAGAACCGTCATGAAAGGAGTGCCGAAACACTTCGCATATACTGCTGCGAATACCTTACCCCAGTTGTTGCATTCTGCCAACTCGGGGATCAAGTCTTTTGGCAAACTAATCGTCATAATCCTGTGTTTTTCCACGGGAGAGGTATTTGGAAAAACTGCCTCCAGCTGGTCAAATTTTTCTGCAAGCCAATAAGGAAAATAATCCTTATTTTGTGGGCGCTTGCCCATCACCGAATTAACCATGATGGGACTTATGGTTACACCGCCTACTCCAGCTGGATGTGCTGCAACTCCAGGCGGGGCTCCCTGAATGTTGCCTGTAACAAACTGTACTAAAGCTCTATGCACACGTATCAAAGACGAATGCAAATTACGCAGTTCAGCGACTGCAAGCGTCATATAACGCGGATGTGGGGTATACCCGGCCAAAACAGGCCAAGTGGCCCCTTCAATCGATAAGGGGCCTAAACGAACCGAGGTAACCGGTTGGGGAGGGCGCCATCAAACCAAACACGGTGTTGCCATGCCGTGAGCGGTACTTCAAGATTCCTATACGGTCTATAGAGATTAGGAACAGCGGTGGCTGTATATTCATGGAACAAATTATCAGTCCCATCCACCGCCGGAAAGGTGACCCAAGAGTAAAACACCTCAAAGTGGTAAGCAGGATCCGCTTGTACCACAAAGATCAGATCGACACCCGCGTCAGGCACTCCATACACTGTCAAGTGAGCCCGGAGCGCTGCGCGGCTATGTGCCGCAATTTGGACAGCCATTTAAGGCTAACAATATTCGACAACCTAATATGAGGCAGCACAATATAGGGTTTTATTTAAAAACCTTTTAACAACTTCAAGCTTGAAAGAACCTATAAAAACGTCAATATAGGAGGTATCGCCCTCACACACGCTTCCGGAAGCGTCTGCGAAGGGGGTTGTGGACAAGCACCAGTACTACTCAAGCGTCTCGCAGATAAGCAGCCCACTCGTTGGTCGCGCCATGTTGTAGGGATTCTGCACATACACAGAGCTATGCACAGGATAATAGGACCTCGGAGTATAATGGTGAGCCAACCATAAACCTTAGTACCCACAATCCAAATCCGACTAGCTTTAGCTGCCTCATGAGCAGCGATGCTACCAATGATTAGACAACCCAGAACACGGTATCTCTCTCTCTCAGGACTCGTGGGAGCAAGAACACCCTTTCATAACTCACTCATACCTGTCCACAACGTGCGTAATAAGAGACACTGTATAGTTTAAAATATTTATTTCAACTACCGTGCTCTAAGATACGGTACACGTGCCAGTACTATCAGCATAATGCATAAGGATAATATCATCAGCATAGTTACAATTCCATAAAATACAAACGGGGAAAGCATTTCATAAAGCAGTGGATATAGGGCTAAATGACCATACCACCCTCCCCGTGCTAGTAGCTAGTTTATTATAAAAACAGAAGACCTCTGGGCATTGTCAGGCGAACCCCCATACCTCAATATCTAGATGCAAGGTTTACATCATCAGACATGCACAGCTCTTCTCTCTGGAAAGGTTTTTCTCCAAGTGCCTCTAACCGTGAAATCACAATATTAAAAGCACACGAATTTCTCCAGTGCAGCTGTACTTAGTGTTATGTCTAAGTGCGAGGGACTGGCCAGATCAGCAAGAACAAGGGACGTTGTTTTTCGACCTTGTACATGTTGTACAGACGTAACCCAAAGGGAACAGGAGAAAAGGTGAAAGACAGAAATGCAGACAGTTCTAAAATAGCCGGGCAGAAGCAGAGGCTGGAAAAACAAAGGCACAAAGTAACGTGCGCAAAAAGCATCATGGCAGCCAGGCCTAAGCAAACGACCAGGAGGCCACAAACCACACGACACATTAATTACCGAAATATTGAGGAATGTCTGGTACCTTATGTGTGTATTCCCGATTTTTTTCCCCCAGCATATTGTACTTCAATCTATGTAGTGCCACGACCCTGACCAGGCACTGAAGCGCATTAGCAGGCTGGTGGGACACTGCACTGTAGGGTGTGCTCGGCTGGTTGAAGCAGATGCTGTCGGTTGGAGGTGCACAGAAATAGTGTTTTTAATATACTGCGCAATTACCAAAGAGCACAAAAAATAAAAAAATAAACAAACAAACAGAGTGCGTCCCCATTGAAAATCTGCCGTGAAGGGAACATGGGAGCGTGAGGTGTGGTTCAAAGAACCAGCATCCCGGCGCAGCATTGTAACTTCTGGTACGCAACCTGCGAATGGTGAATGACGTTGTGTTACTGGGGACCTACATTAATTACCGAAATATTGAGGAATGTCTGGTACCTTAAGTGTGTATTCCTGATTTATTTTTTTCTTTCAGTATATTGTGCTTCAATCTATGTAGTGACACGACCCTGACCAGGCACTGAAGCGCATTAGCAGGCTGGTGGGACACTGCACTTAGGGTGTGCTCGGCTGGTTGAAGCAGATGCTGTCGGTTGGAGGTGCACAGAAATAGTGTTTTTAATATATTGCGCAATTACCAAAGAGCACAAAAATAAACAAACAAACAGAGCGAATTAAATTTAAAAAAAATAATAATAAACAGAGCGCGGTGTCCGTGAAGGGGGCGCCGCGCTCAGCAAGCACATACAACAAAACAAGGGAGAGCGAGACGCGCTCTGTGGTGAGGGAGGGGGAAGAGCGGGTAAGGGAGGGGGAGGAAAGCCGGCGAAGCGAGGAATGCCATTACAGAAACCCAGATGGCATCTGTGCACGCGCACGCCATCATGAACGCAAGCTGGAGGGCAGCAAAAGCCAGTGGCTTGTTAGCACTTCCGAGCGGGTAAGGGAGGGGGAGGAAAGCCGGCGATGCGAGGAATGCCATTACAGAAACCCAGATGGCAGTTGTGCACGTGCACGCCATCGTGAACGCAAGCTGGAGGGCAGCAAAAGCCAGTGGCTTGTTAGCACTTCCAAAACCCACTTACTAAATTTCTCGCACAGAGCAGCGCAAGCGCTGGCTCAGGCGAGACCTAAAAAGGAGAGTAAAAAGATAAAGCATAAGAAACTCTCTTATATGGCTCTCACAAAGTCCTTGGGGTCCATTTAATGGCAGAAACAAAAGAACACATTTGAAAGGGTGAGTATGCGGAGGTCTTTAAGCTGCTGCATAGAGAGGTCTGGGCAAAGAAAGGATTAAAGGAAGAGCAGAGGGAGCTGTCATGATGGCCTATTGTGCCGGTCACCATTGAGAACTGGACAGCAGCTTACCTAATTTATATAAGTGTGTATTGTGAGAGATTCCAGGAGTACTGTGTGGAACTTTTTAAGTATATAGATGTTATAAGCAAGGCACGGATTGCACTTGGAGGATTAGGGGTTCGCTAAGATGAGTACTTTAAAGCAAGCTTGGCTGATGATGCTGCAGTAATTGGAGTGAGCTGGAGACTGAATTGTGGCTCTGCTGGACGATGCCTGCTAGACCTGCATCAACAAAATATACAGTGAGTGGGATGCCCCTAGTTTATCAATCCTTTCAGGGGCAGCCCACTCAGGAAGGCGAGTGTGGTTATGGTAGCAGACAAGCTGCATAGATTGAACCATTCTGGGCCTTTAACAGATGCGCTTGCAACAGGGCATACCATAAATGTAAGCATGAGAGCTCAAAATGCAGGAAGAAACACCCAGTCATACACGGTTGTAATCAGGGAGGAGTGGGAGTAATGGGGCATAGGGAAGCCAGCATATATATAGGCAGGTCGGGTCATGACTGTCAGGGTACCATAGAAAAGGCTCTTACTTCAGTCAACGTTACTAAAACATGATGATGCTACTTTGTTGTTTGAAGGGTTTTAAAAGGGGTTCAATATATGTTATGATGGTTCTTGGGACATGAGATGGTGTTCCGGCACTAGTCACAAATTCTGAGCCTAAGAAGTAGTTTTTGAAAAACTGCAGAAGGAAGTGGCAGAGGGTAGGATGGAGGGGCTGTTTGCTGATTGGCCTTTAGAAAGATAGACCATGTCCCCGATAGGTGTGGTGCCCTTAAAGAGAAAGGACGGTTCAGGTTGATTCAGCACTTGCCATGGGCGGAATGGCCGTCAATGAATTACTATTAAGGCTCCCTGTTTTCCATTTTTACTGATTTTTACAGATAAATAGAGACACAAAACATTAATTTTCTTGTCTGTATTTATTTTTAAATGTGGATAAAAACGGAAATTGGGTTGCTTTTTGAGTAATTCTAAATACTGTCTGCCATGACTGCCAGGCCAAAAGATGTGTGGATTGATAGGTAAGGGGGTTAAAAAAGAAAGGAATTTTAGCAAAGAGGCTTTAACAGCAGTAGATATGCACAAGGTTAATACTGAAATTTGCATATTTTCATATAAGTGCACTGATTTATCTTTTGCGGGTGTTCACAGCACTGAAACCTGGCAGACATTCAAGCATGAGTGAATATTTATTGGTTAAATAAATATGGAAATATACTCATTTCAGCTTAATTTGTCACCAAAACCCAAAATAAATATGGATAAATACAGATAAAATTAGCAAAAAATAAATATGAATAAATACAGACGGAAATGGCAAAAAAATAAATACCATAAAACCGGGAGCCCAAATTACTATATATTTGGCTCCCTTTCATCTGTTCACTACTCATCTCTGGATGATGCCAATGAATTGGTCAAAAGAGCAGCATTTGGGGCATTCATGGAAAAGTGTGATATAAAATCTGATTTTAGGTTGCTGCCAGTTCATCCCAAGGACTTTGATTTGTGGGATATTCAGTGTCAAAATTACAGCATCTTGTTCTTTTTTGAAAAGTTCAGTTCAGTACAGAGGCGTAGCTAGACATTTGGCCGTCCGTGGCAGTCCTTGCGTCTGCGGCCGCATGTAAGGGGGGGGGGGGTACCCCCCAAAACTCATGCAATGCCCACCCCCACCTGCTACATCACTGGTTCAGTAACTGAAGTGTTAGGTTGTGAGCAGGTGGCACATTACATGGACACTTTCTTCATAGTGAGATCCCAGAGTCGTGTCAGGGTGCCTTGGATACTTTTAGCAGTTTGATGGCGGAGTTTGGGTTTTACTGGTGATGGAGAAAACAGTGACCATGTGAACACTATTGGGCACTGAAATAAAGTCAATGGTGATGGAAACTAGGTTACAAGAAGAAAAGAAGGCAACAATGATTGCTTTGCTGGAAAACATTTTTGGGGAGTAATAATATCGAAGTAAGGTCACTGCAAGTTCTCCTAGGCCACATGAACTGTGCTTGTTGACCAGTGGGAGGAGGTAGAACTTTTTGTAGATGGTGGCATTGGCTTTGGCAGGTCAGTCATTCCCGCATCATAGAGTTTGATTGTCAGCAGGTGTGATGGCAGACTTAAGGATGTAGTTGGCTTTTTTTAGACATTCAATGGAGTGCAATTGGAGATCCTGGATGAAGAGGCGGAATGGGGCAGCCAAATATTTTAGGACGTGGCTGGTGGGTGTTGTTTCAGACTGTTTTGGCAAAGGAAATGGTGCACAGAGTAGTGGCCTGAGCAGTGTAGGACAGAAGAACGAAGCATTGCCATTTTTTAAATATTTCTTTATTGAATTTCCAAAGTAACAGCCATATTATTGCACGTATCACTAATCACCACCCCCCTATTGCACGCAGTTATCAAATCTGGATTCCAATACTGCGATTACCCTACAGCAATCAATTTTTACAACCTCTAAGCTTGCGTAAATCCACATTCCCTTAATATATGTCGGGTCAAAGAACAGTCAACCATCAAAACATAATGCGTCATTGTAGCTTAACAATCACAGTCCTACTATAAACATCACATGCCCATGGCAAGTGAAAACAGTGCCAGATTGGCAGAAGAGGGTGATCACAAGGAGGAAGGGAGGGGAAGGGGTGAAGGGGCACAATGGACAAATGAAGGAAGACCCAGAAAGGGACACTGTTCAAAAGTTCCAGTCCAGCACGTGCTTGCGTCATAAGGATGTGCACTTTCATATGTACTATGTTCGTCTTGGTGGCAGGAGGTGTAGCCCCTTCGCCACTAAGGTCTGCAAATCGTCTCCATTGCTCTTTCAAGGCTGCCTTTCGTCAGATTTTGCTTCAAGTTCATCTAGGTAACTGTCCCAGTGTATGTATCTCCTCTCCCTACCGTCTATGTATGTAGAATTATTCCTCCAAGGTTTCCCACAAAAGAAGATGCACTCGATGGCAGGCAAACTCACCAGAGTTCTTTATTGAGAAAAACCGGCATTTACATTCAGATTAAATCCTCCTGCCTGACGCGTTTCGGGCCTCTCGGTCCTTGTTCACAGGCCGTGGGGAAACATAGCAAATGCGAAGGTGCCATTGACTGTATGCATTTAAAGATTCTTGCCCCTTAATTGGGCCTCACAGGTGAGTCCATTTCCATAGCATGCTGGGACTTGTGGTTCCTAAGCATCATTTATACCCTCCAGTGGGTTTGCTTCGTTTTCCTACTTAATTCATTTAATCACTTTTAGCCCTCCAGTGGGCCTCCAAAGGTAAATGCCAGTTCTTATTAAACTGTCTGCAATCCCGCAATGAGGCTTCGGAAGGTACCAGCCTCTGCTGTCCTCACTCCATTTCCGAGGCGGTGCAATCTCCACGGCAGGGCTGCCCTTAAAAATTCCTCCAAGGTTTCCCACAGAAAAAGATGCACTGGATGTTGAATATATGCAGCTCTGTTTCATGATGCACCCACTTAACCAGATCTCGCTGCCAACCTCCTATTCTTGGGGCAGACGGGTACTTCCATGGCATAGCAATGTGTCTTTTCGCAAGTACCAGTGCTAAATCAATTCATTTACAAATATGTTTTGTTTTCTGTGTGCGTGTGAGCAGACCCAACAGACAGAGGGGAGCCTACTGTGCTATTGTTTTACCAGTCACGCCAGATACACATAACAGTACATCCTCCCAGTACATCGCCAGGCACTGCTACACCATGTGATAAGATCCTGCCTCCTATTCCGCACATTTAGGGCAAGCACTTGTTGCCCCAGGGTACATTCGCCCTATCTGTTTAACAGTCAAGTAAGAGTGATGTAAGAAGTTAAACTGTGAGAATATTAATTTAGCATTCCAGGAGACACCCCCCCCCCACACACACTTTCCTTAAACATTCAGTCCATTCATTTGCAGCTAGCTCTTGATTTAAGTGAAACTCCCACCATTCCTTCAACGTGCCCATTCTAGACCCTGTGTTGTGTAGAAAGGCGTTTTATAGATGTGTGATTGCTTTCTTTTCGTGCCCATGTGTCAGGCGCACCTGCAATAGATGGGAGACCTGCGTGACATCCTATGTACTTAACAACTGATGTGTACATGCGGTGTATAGTAAGAAATTCCCCGGACCCAGGCTATATGTCTCCATGAGATTCATAAAAGGTTGTAAGATCTTGTCAGTAAAGAAATCCTCCCACTGAGTGGGGTCCAAGGCCTACCGAAGCCTAACACAGCAGGGAAGTGACCACAATGGTAACTCCAGATCATAAGGCAGAGGTTTTCAAACCTTTTGATGCTGAGACCACCTCGTCAAAAAATTTTAGGCATAAGGACCCCCTCCTGACAAAAATGTCTAGAACCTGGTACTCCTCACCATCGACAACCATAAATGCCCCCATAACAATGTATGTTCTATTACTGTCTGAAGTATATTAATGTATAATGTAGGCATCCACGTCCTGATAGTAAGTTGAATCAATAGCAAAGAGTGATACTAATGTAGGACTGTGTTGTTGCATATTTATTGAAACAACATCATGTACCTAAATGTTAGTCAATAAGAAACTGAAATATTTGACTTAGTCCACTATAGTGAAACAATTTCCAACTTACTATCAGGACGTCTGTGTCCACATTATACATTAATATTCTTCAGACAATAATAGAATATACATTGTTATGTATTTCTGTAAAACTGTTCCTTTAGGGTCATGATTGCATCAACACAAATACAGATGACATACAGTGCCACTTATGTTGCAATCTAATTGCTATAAAATGGCCGCCACCAAAAAGGTTTGGGGTTTTCTTATCCATACATGTTTGAGCACTGTGCGGTGTACATGAGTCTATGTAAACGTTAACTTTTTTTTCTCATAACAAGCATGTCGGATTATCCTTTTTGATTATCAAATTTAAGTTTATCGGTGACACGCATGTTTCAATCACTCCTTGATATTCTAACTGTGTCAGAATTTCAGAAACGGGACCTTTAGCTTCCCGTTTAATGGGATATTGGGGTTGTGGCTGTGGCACCGACCGCAAAGGAATATCATGGGGGGAGAGTCTTCATCCCAGCCCACGTGGTTGCGGTATAACGCGGGAGCCAGGGACACAGCCCATTCAGCTGCAAGAGCCTCTGCTTTGTCCTTGGGGACATGCTGAGAAAAGCTCGGAAGGATTACCTCCTCCCCTCTACGTGCAGCAAGTAAGAACGGGGGCGGCCAATCCGCCTCTGCCAACAGAATGTCATAAGAAGAGGTCAGATTCTCCCAAAAAATCCCTTTAATAACACGCTGTATGTCACCTTCAATTTGAATGACAATATTATATAGTCTGTCAGGGGGTGCCACTCTGGTGTCTGCTGTCTCGACAGTAATGAATGTTTCAGTTGCTGTCGCCTCCACATGAGGACGTAGCGCCTCCCGCACTATGGTAACTTCCGCAGCGCTGTCTAGGAGCGTCACTGCCCACGTCCAATTCAGGAGTCTCGTTCTCACCGTCTGTGGCATACCTCGCTGTTACAGCTGCAACTTTCTTCTTCTGAAACTGTGGGCGAGAACGTTGAAATTCTTCTGATTTCCCTCGGACTTGTTGTCGAGGTTGGTCTCGTCCCTGTGGAGCCTCTCGACCCCTGCCTCTATCCTGGTGATCTTCTCCACCAGCCTGGGAGGTTGTTGGTGCCTGTGAAGAACGAGGAGAACGCGAATCAGGGACTTGAAATCTCTCTGGAGATTTAATTCTCGCCCTATCGCGCAAATCATAAGTGCGTTCAGAAGAGACGGAAACTGGGGTGCGCCTCGCGACCCGGCTTCTTCTGTTGCTTACCCTGTTTTTTCAACCTCCAGCTCTTTTTAGTAAAGAACGGTTTCTCATCTTTCTCAGATTGAGTTTTTGGTAGTTGTTGCGATTGTGTTTGCGGTTTAGCAAAAGGCTTAACTCCCAGGCTATTGCGGCCAATTGTTTTGTAAGCCTGTGCAATAATTTTCGGTAATTCGCGCGGCTTGTCCGGTTCTGGGATCAAAGCCAAAGCATTAGCTACTTGAAAGTTAACTGCATCGCCCTTGACATTCGCAAGGATCAAATCAGCTACTACGTCGAACACTCCCACCAGTCTCATCCCTAATTCCACAGCCGCTTCAGGGGCATGCTCATCCTGCACTCGTTTAATTACAGAGGGGAGAACCGTCATGAAAGGAGTGCCGAAACACTTCGCATATACTGCTGCGAATACCTTACCCCAGTTGTTGCATTCTGCCAGCTCGGGGATCAAGTCTTTTGGCAAACTAATCGTCATAATCCTGTGTTTTTCCACGGGAGAGGTATTTGGAAAAACTGCCTCCAGCTGGTCAAATTTTTCTGCAAGCCAATAAGGAAAATAATCCTTATTTTGTGGGCGCTTGCCCATCACCGAATTAACCATGATGGGACTTATGGTTACACCGCCTGCTCCAGCTGGATGTGCTGCAACTCCAGGCGGGGCTCCCTGAATGTTGCCTGTAACAAACTGTACTAAAGCTCTATGCACACGTATCAAAGACGAATGCAAATTACGCAGTTCAGCGACTGCAAGCGTCATATAACGCGGATGTGGGGTATACCCGGCCAAAACAGGCCAAGTGGCCCCTTCAATCGATAAGGGGCCTAAACGAACCGAGGTAACCGGTTGGGGAGGGCGCCATCAAACCAAACACGGTGTTGCCATGCCGTGAGCGGTACTTCAAGATTCCTATACGGTCTATAGAGATTAGGAACAGCGGTGGCTGTATATTCATGGAACAAATTATCAGTCCCATCCACCGCCGGAAAGGTGACCCAAGAGTAAAACACCTCAAAGTGGTAAGCAGGATCCGCTTGTACCACAAAGATCAGATCGACACCCGCGTCAGGCACTCCATACACTGTCAAGTGAGCCCGGAGCGCTGCGCGGCTATGTGCCGCAATTTGGACAGCCATTTAAGGCTAACAATATTCGACAACCTAATATGAGGCAGCACAATATAGGGTTTTATTTAAAAACCTTTTAACAACTTCAAGCTTGAAAGAACCTATAAAAACGTCAATATAGGAGGTATCGCCCTCACACACGCTTCCGGAAGCGTCTGCGAAGGGGGTTGTGGACAAGCACCAGTACTACTCAAGCGTCTCGCAGATAAGCAGCCCACTCGTTGGTCGCGCCATGTTGTAGGGATTCTGCACATACACAGAGCTATGCACAGGATAATAGGACCTCGGAGTATAATGGTGAGCCAACCATAAACCTTAGTACCCACAATCCAAATCCGACTAGCTTTAGCGTCTCATGAGCAGCGATGCTACCAATGATTAGACAACCCAGAACACGGTATCTCTCTCTCTCAGGACTCGTGGGAGCAAGAACACCCTTTCATAACTCACTCATACCTGTCCACAACGTGCGTAATAAGAGACACTGTATAGTTTAAAATATTTATTTCAACTACCGTGCTCTAAGATACGGTACACGTGCCAGTACTATCAGCATAATGCATAAGGATAATATCATCAGCATAGTTACAATTCCATAGAATACAAATGGGGAAAGCATTTCATAAAGCAGTGGCTATAGGGCTAAATGACCATACCACCCTCCCCGTGCTAGTAGCTAGTTTATTATAAAAACAGAAGACCTCTGGGCATTGTCAGGCGAACCCCCATACCTCAATATCTAGATGCAAGGTTTACATCATCAGACATGCACAGCTCTTCTCTCTGGAAAGGTTTTTCTCCAAGTGCCTCTAACCGTGAAATCACAATATTAAAAGCACACGAATTTCTCCAGTGCAGCTGTACTTAGTGTTATGTCTAAGTGCGAGGGACTGGCCAGATCAGCAAGAACAAGGGACGTTGTTTTTCGACCTTGTACATGTTGTACAGACGTAACCCAAAGGGAACAGGAGAAAAGGTGAAAGACAGAAATGCAGACAGTTCTAAAATAGCCGGGCAGAAGCAGAGGCTGGAAAAACAAAGGCACAAAGTAACGTGCGCAAAAAAGCATCATGGCAGCCAGGCCTAAGCAAACGACCAGGAGGCCACAAACCACACGACACATTAATTACCGAAATATTGAGGAATGTCTGGTACCTTATGTGTGTAT
Source organism: Calotriton arnoldi (assembly GCA_963921515.1). NCBI lineage: Eukaryota > Metazoa > Chordata > Amphibia > Caudata > Salamandridae > Calotriton > Calotriton arnoldi. The sequence continues at coordinate 554,171 of CAWUFW010002803.1, read as the reverse complement.
TCCCGATTTTTTTTCCCCCCAGCATATTGTACTTCAATCTATGTAGTGCCACGACCCTGACCAGGCACTGAAGCGCATTAGCAGGCTGGTGGGACACTGCACTGTAGGGTGTGCTCGGCTGGTTGAAGCAGATGCTGTCGGTTGGAGGTGCACAGAAATAGTGTTTTTAATATACTGCGCAATTACCAAAGAGCACAAAAAATAAAAAAATAAACAAACAAACAGAGTGCGTCCCCCGTTGAAAATCTGCCGTGAAGGGAACATGGGAGCGTGAGGTGTGGTTCAAAGAACCAGCATCCCGGCGCAGCATTGTAACTTCTGGTACGCAACCTGCGAATGGTGAATGACGTTGTGTTACTGGGGACCTACATTAATTACCGAAATATTGAGGAATGTCTGGTACCTTAAGTGTGTATTCCCGATTTATTTTTTTCTTTCAGTATATTGTGCTTCAATCTATGTAGTGACACGACCCTGACCAGGCACTGAAGCGCATTAGCAGGCTGGTGGGACACTGCACTTAGGGTGTGCTCGGCTGGTTGAAGCAGATGCTGTCGGTTGGAGGTGCACAGAAATAGTGTTTTTAATATATTGCGCAATTACCAAAGAGCACAAAAAATAAACAAACAAACAGAGCGAATTAAATTTAAAAAAAATAATAATAAACAGAGCGCGGTGTCCGTGAAGGGGGCGCCGCGCTCAGCAAGCACATACAACAAAACAAGGGAGAGCGAGACGCGCTCTGTGGTGAGGAGGGGAAGAGCGGGTAAGGGAGGGGAGGAAAGCCGGCGAAGCGAGGAATGCCATTACAGAAACCCAGATGGCATCTGTGCACGCGCACGCCATCATGAACGCAAGCTGGAGGGCAGCAAAAGCCAGTGGCTTGTTAGCACTTCCGAGCGGGTAAGGGAGGGGGAGGAAAGCCGGCGATGCGAGGAATGCCATTACAGAAACCCAGATGGCAGTTGTGCACGTGCACGCCATCGTGAACGCAAGCTGGAGGGCAGCAAAAGCCAGTGGCTTGTTAGCACTTCCAAAACCCACTTACTAAATTTCTCGCACAGAGCAGCGCAAGCGCTGGCTCAGGCGAGACCTAAAAGGAGAGTAAAAAGATAAAGCATAAGAAACTCTCTTATATGGCTCTCACAAAGTCCTTGGGGTCCATTTAATGGCAGAAACAAAAGAACACATTTGAAAGGGTGAGTATGCGGAGGTCTTTAAGCTGCTGCATAGAGAGGTCTGGGCAAAGAAAGGATTAAAGGAAGAGCAGAGGGAGCTGTCATGATGGCCTATTGTGCCGGTCACCATTGAGAACTGGACAGCAGCTTACCTAATTTATATAAGTGTGTATTGTGAGAGATTCCAGGAGTACTGTGTGGAACTTTTTAAGTATATAGATGTTATAAGCAAGGCACGGATTGCACTTGGAGGATTAGGGGTTCGCTAAGATGAGTACTTTAAAGCAAGCTTGGCTGATGATGCTGCAGTAATTGGAGTGAGCTGGAGACTGAATTGTGGCTCTGCTGGACGATGCCTGCTAGACCTGCATCAACAAAATATACAGTGAGTGGGATGCCCCTAGTTTATCAATCCTTTCAGGGGCAGCCCACTCAGGAAGGCGAGTGTGGTTATGGTAGCAGACAAGCTGCATAGATTGAACCATTCTGGGCCTTTAACAGATGCGCTTGCAACAGGGCATACCATAAATGTAAGCATGAGAGCTCAAAATGCAGGAAGAAACACCCAGTCATACACGGTTGTAATCAGGGAGGAGTGGGAGTAATGGGGCATAGGGAAGCCAGCATATATATAGGCAGGTCGGGTCATGACTGTCAGGGTACCATAGAAAAAGGCTCTTACTTCAGTCAACGTTACTAAAACATGATGATGCTACTTTGTTGTTTGAAGGGTTTTAAAAGGGGTTCAATATATGTTATGATGGTTCTTGGGACATGAGATGGTGTTCCGGCACTAGTCACAAATTCTGAGCCTAAGAAGTAGTTTTTGAAAAACTGCAGAAGGAAGTGGCAGAGGGTAGGATGGAGGGGCTGTTTGCTGATTGGCCTTTAGAAAGATAGACCATGTCCCCGATAGGTGTGGTGCCCTTAAAGAGAAAGGACGGTTCAGGTTGATTCAGCACTTGCCATGGGCGGAATGGCCGTCAATGAATTACTATTAAGGCTCCCTGTTTTCCATTTTTACTGATTTTTACAGATAAATAGAGACACAAAACATTAATTTTCTTGTCTGTATTTATTTTTAAATGTGGATAAAAACGGAAATTGGGTTGCTTTTTGAGTAATTCTAAATACTGTCTGCCATGACTGCCAGGCCAAAAGATGTGTGGATTGATAGGTAAGGGGTTAAAAAGAAAGGAATTTTAGCAAAGAGGCTTTAACAGCAGTAGATATGCACAAGGTTAATACTGAAATTTGCATATTTTCATATAAGTGCACTGATTTATCTTTTGCGGGTGTTCACAGCACTGAAACCTGGCAGACATTCAAGCATGAGTGAATATTTATTGGTTAAATAAATATGGAAATATACTCATTTCAGCTTAATTTGTCACCAAAACCCAAAATAAATATGGATAAATACAGATAAAATTAGCAAAAAATAAATATGAATAAATACAGACGGAAATGGCAAAAAAATAAATACCATAAAACCGGGAGCCCAAATTACTATATATTTGGCTCCCTTTCATCTGTTCACTACTCATCTCTGGATGATGCCAATGAATTGGTCAAAAGAGCAGCATTTGGGGCATTCATGGAAAAGTGTGATATAAAATCTGATTTTAGGTTGCTGCCAGTTCATCCCAAGGACTTTGATTTGTGGGATATTCAGTGTCAAAATTACAGCATCTTGTTCTTTTTTTGAAAAGTTCAGTTCAGTACAGAGGCGTAGCTAGACATTTGGCCGTCCGTGGCAGTCCTTGCGTCTGCGGCCGCATGTAAGGGGGGGGGTACCCCCCAAAACTCATGCAATGCCCACCCCCACCTGCTACATCACTGGTTCAGTAACTGAAGTGTTAGGTTGTGAGCAGGTGGCACATTACATGGACACTTTCTTCATAGTGAGATCCCAGAGTCGTGTCAGGGTGCCTTGGATACTTTTAGCAGTTTGATGGCGGAGTTTGGGTTTTACTGGTGATGGAGAAAACAGTGACCATGTGAACACTATTGGGCACTGAAATAAAGTCAATGGTGATGGAAACTAGGTTACAAGAAGAAAAGAAGGCAACAATGATTGCTTTGCTGGAAAACATTTTTGGGGAGTAATAATATCGAAGTAAGGTCACTGCAAGTTCTCCTAGGCCACATGAACTGTGCTTGTTGACCAGTGGGAGGAGGTAGAACTTTTTGTAGATGGTGGCATTGGCTTTGGCAGGTCAGTCATTCCCGCATCATAGAGTTTGATTGTCAGCAGGTGTGATGGCAGACTTAAGGATGTGGTTGGCTTTTTTTAGACATTCAATGGAGTGCAATTGGAGATCCTGGGTGAAGAGGCGGAATGGGGCAGCCAAATATTTTAGGACGTGGCTGGTGGGTGTTGTTTCAGACTGTTTTGGCAAAGGAAATGGTGCACAGAGTAGTGGCCTGAGCAGTGTAGGACAGAAGAACGAAGCATTGCCATTTTTTATATATTTCTTTATTGAATTTCCAAAGTAACAGCCATATTATTGCACGTATCACTAATCACCACCCCCCTATTGCACGCAGTTATTAAATCTGGATTCCAATACTGCGATTACCCAACAGCAATCAATTTTTACAACCTCTAAGCTTGCGTAAATCCACATTCCCTTAATATATGTCGGGTCAAAGAACAGTCAACCATCAAAACATAATGCGTCATTGTAGCTTAACAATCACAGTCCTACTATAAACATCACATGCCCATGGCAAGTGAAAACAGTGCCAGATTGGCAGAAGAGGGTGATCACAAGGAGGAAGGGAGGGGAAGGGGTGAAGGGGCACAATGGACAAATGAAGGAAGACCCAGAAAGGGACACTGTTCAAAAGTTCCAGTCCACCACGTGCTTGCGTCATAAGGATGTGCACTTTCATATGTACTATGTTCGTCTTGGTGGCAGGAGGTGTAGCCCCTTCGCCACTAAGGTCTGCAAATCGTCTCCATTGCTCTCTCAAGGCTGCCTTTCGTCAGATTTTGCTTCAAGTTCATCTAGGTAACTGTCCCAGTGTATGTATCTCCTCTCCCTACCGTCTATGTATGTAGAATTATTCCTCCAAGGTTTCCCACAAAAGAAGATGCACTCGATGGCAGGCAAACTCACCAGAGTTCTTTATTGAGAAAAACCGGCATTTACATTCAGATTAAATCCTCCTGCCTGACGCGTTTCGGGCCTCTCGGTCCTTGTTCACAGGCCGTGGGGAAACATAGCAAATGCGAAGGTGCCATTGACTGTATGCATTTAAAGATGCTTGCCCCTTAATTGGGCCTCACAGGTGAGTCCATTTCCATAGCATGCTGGGACTTGTGGTTCCTAAGCATCATTTATACCCTCCAGTGGGTTTGCTTCGTTTTCCTACTTAATTCATGTAATCACTTTTAGCCCTCCAGTGGGCCTCCAAAGGTAAATGCCAGTTCTTATTAAACTGTCTGCAATCCCGCAATGAGGCTTCGGAAGGTACCAGCCTCTGCTGTCCTCACTCCATTTCCGAGGCGGTGCAATCTCCACGGCAGGGCTGCCCTTAAAAATTCCTCCAAGGTTTCCCACAGAAAAAGATGCACTGGATGTTGAATATATACAGCTCTGTTTCAGTATGCACCCACTTAACCAGATCTCGCTGCCAACCTCCTATTCTTGGGGCAGACGGGTACTTCCATGGCATAGCAATGTGTCTTTTCGCAAGTACCAGTGCTAAATCAATTCATTTACAAATATGTTTTGTTTTCTGTGTGCGTGTGAGCAGACCCAACAGACAGAGGGGAGCCTACTGTGCTATTGTTTTACCAGTCACGCCAGATACACATAACAGTACATCCTCCCAGTACATCGCCAGGCACTGCTACACCATGTGATAAGATCCTGCCTCCTATTCCGCACATTTAGGGCAAGCACTTGTTGCCCCAGGGTACATTCGCCCTATCTGTTTAACAGTCAAGTAAGAGTGATGTAAGAAGTTAAACTGTGAGAATATTAATTTAGCATTCCAGGAGACACCCCCCCCCCACACACACTTTCCTTAAACATTCAGTCCATTCATTTGCAGCTAGCTCTTGATTTAAGTGAAACTCCCACCATTCCTTCAACGTGCCCATTCTAGACCCTGTGTTGTGTAGAAAGGCGTTTTATAGATGTGTGATTGCTTTCTTTTCGTGCCCATGTGTCAGGCGCACCTGCAATAGATGGGAGACCTGCGTGACATCCTATGTACTTAACAACTGATGTGTACATGCGGTGTATAGTAAGAAATTCCCCGGAGCCAGGCTATATGTCTCCATGAGATTCATAAAAGGTTGTAAGATCTTGTCAGTAAAGAAATCCTCCCACTGAGTGGGGTCCAAGGCCTACCGAAGCCTAACGCAGCAGGGAAGTGACCACAAAGGTAACTCCAGATCATAAGGCAGAGGTCTTCAAACCTTTTGATGCTGAGACCACCTCGTCAAAAAATTTTAGGCATAAGGACCCCTCCTGACAAAAATGTCTAGAACCTGGTACTCCTCACCATCGACAACCATAAATGCCCCCATAACAATGTATGTTCTATTACTGTCTGAAGTATATTAATGTATAATGTAGGCATCCACGTCCTGATAGTAAGTTGAATCAATAGCAAAGAGTGATACTAATGTAGGACTGTGTTGTTGCATATTTATTGAAACAACATCATGTACCTAAATGTTAGTCAATAAGAAACTGAAATATTTGACTTAGTCCACTATAGTGAAACAATTTCCAACTTACTATCAGGACGTCTGTGTCCACATTATACATTAATATTCTTCAGACAATAATAGAATATACATTGTTATGTATTTCTGTAAAACTGTTCCTTTAGGGTCATGATTGCATCAACACAAATACAGATGACATACAGTGCCACTTATGTTGCAATCTAATTGCTATAAAATGGCCGCCACCAAAAAGGTTTGGGGTTTTCTTATCCATACATGTTTGAGCACTGTGCGGTGTACATGAGTCTATGTAAACGTTAACTTTTTTTTCTCATAACAAGCATGTCGGATTATCCTTTTTGATTATCAAATTTAAGTTTATGCTATGCTTTCAGATGCATTTTCCTGATATAATTGTTACAACACTAAAAGACGGTTGGGCATCTGTCAGAGGTAGTCACCTGATGGATGGAAATAACGTGTGCAATGAGTTGACTAAACTTTTCAATAGTTTTTATTTATAATTGTGGGATTTTCTGAACTATTTATGTTCGAGCATTCTGCAGCACACGCGATTCTATGTAAATGAGCATTTTTCACTCTTTTAACAAGCGTGTCAGGACGATTCTTTTTGAGTATTAAATATTAGCCCAAACGAGGCTTTCAGATGCGCTTATTTGATACAACAGTTGCAACACTAAAAGATGGCCGTGCATCCACCAGAGGTAGTCATCTGACTGGTGGGCTCAGCGTGTACAATGAGTTGACTCAACCAATCAAAAGTTTCCCGCATATAATTGTTTTTAGACTTTGAAATAGTCTTCATACCTTGATGAGAATGAGTTCAGGTATCTTATTACTAATAACGTTTTAAGTGGCTAGCGGTTTCAATTGGATAACTTTTGGAATATGTATCCACTATTAGTGAACGTGGGAGGTTACAAAATGGCCACGGCTCTCACGACCAACTTTCTATTTTCTCTAACATGTGGCTTTAATCGACACAGGTGGACGTCTTTTCAAAGGGAATTAAACTCAGTCATAAATGACTGACCTCGTTTTGCTGGTGCAACGTTCCGTTTGTCTGTTGGACGGTAAAAGAGAAGATGCAAATTCTAGGGTGAGTCTCGGGATCACTTTTTAAATAATTTTTCAGTTTTGGACTAAATGGCGAAGCAATCAAAACTTTAGTATATGGTTAGTAAGGGTTAAAAAAGTTTTAATGGGTGATTTGAAATTATTTATGGCATACCGACAAATTAGTCGTGATCTAGACTCTCCACAGTTTGTGGGCTACATACCTTAGGACACTTTATTAACTTTTGGGGTATTGTCACGATATTTACTCTTTGGTTAGTGACACGTTATTTCGTGTTACCTTTCCTTACATAGGGACTCGTTTTGTGAAAATATTTAAAGGCTTCGATAGAATTATTATTTAGTCAAAAAACGGTCTATATGACAAGTTAAGAGTAGCTTCGAGACGTTCTACTCCCTTTCAGGGCAACATAGGAAGGGACCAAACACACTGCATGTTTTTGGTCATGCCCTTGAGAAACTGACATGCTACACCCTGTAAGTATCATTTGGGATGTCATGCAATGTATATCTTTTCTTATCTCTTCCTTCTTGGTTGACAACTAGACACTTGTTGGCACATGTTTTGTTTTCCTGAACATGACAGATACTTTACTACTGCATTTTCGCCTTGGGGATAACTTAACTCTTTCTCATCCGTCAGTGAACTATAAATAATAACTTTAACAAATGAGTTATTCTTCCTTTCTTTGGGGTTTTGAGAACACCCTGCTTCCTCTCTTTAGGCACCTATAACGCATGGGGGCTTCTAAGTGAAGATCTGCAGGAAATAGAATAAAACATAATTATCCTTTCTTTATGCAACAATATAGATATGAAATTTTATTTGATTACGCATACAGTCATTATGAGACCTTTCTTGACTAGATAGGGCACACATGGGTGCCATACTTATTCTGGTAAGCAAAAATATTATACTCTATGTCTGGTTTTGGTATTCAAATGTTAACGTGAGGATTCTCTCTGATCAATTCCATACCTACCCTTTAAGTTTAAGTAAAAAACTGTTTTAAAAAATGGTGATCTATTGACAAGTCTAGTTAAACTCTAGGTCACAAATATAAGCTCATTATAAGCTGAACATACACAAGACATCACATAACATACACTAACTTATAAATGTTTATTCTTGTTCTTTGTTGCTTTGGGACCATTAGAACAAAATGTATAATAAATGAGGCACTGTACTTATGCACCACCAACAGTAGTTTAGAGACACAAGTGCTACTTTACATTTTGCTAATATCTGTCTCTGTTGATTTGCTTTTTTGCAAGAATTGTGTTACTTTTTGTACTATACAGTGTTAGGGTCACCTAAATCACTTTATGTTTAGTGTTTTTAGTTGTTAAAACTGTTTCATGTTGAGTGTTAATTTTAGGAATTGTTTGTCATATCTCTTAGCCCTAAAGCAGTCCAGATGTTTTGGTGTGCTGTGGTTGTTGCTTTGCACTACTTATGAAACAAGAAAATAAAGAACAAGTCTCTTAAAATGAGACCAACTAATTTGTGTTGTCTTGTAAGATACAACCACTGTCTCTTTTTCTCTTGCTCGAGATGAACTCATTAGCATTGAGATGGATATATTAACTTCTGATTGTGACTCAATTGACATTAAGAATTTATGTTTAAGGTGTGCTTCTTCCACCAACAACATCAATTTTATTACATAACTGTCCCTTCAACACCTCCTCAGGGATAGTAAGCGCTATATAAATACAATAACAATTAAAATCAAGCATTTCACAGCTCAGTTGTTAACTCTGCACTACCACTCAAAAAGAGTAAATCTTTGTCATCACAAAGCATGGAGTGGTTTGATCGATTAAAGCCAGTACCGGCTCCCAAGCATCCTATACATTTGCAGATTACCCTTTACATTTGCAAATTAACTCATAGCACACATTTGCATTTCTTCCAGGCAAGCAGGCACCCAGGCAGGAAGGCTTGTTTAGCTGTCTGCCCGGCTTTGTTTTCCCAGGACAGGACACTCCCTGAATGACACTCCAGCTGGAGCATTTTAACTATGGTTGTCTTTTTCCAATATGAAGAGCAAACGTTTTGGATTCCAGGCAGAAGTGAGGCTGGGCAATGCATGCCCCCCTTCCCCTGACTTCACGGCCCACCTGGAGGTCGCGACCCACAGATTGAAGACCTCTGGCATAAGGGGTCTGGCAAGCCTTGCTCTGCACGTACATCTTCCAACATTTTTTAGCCACCCTCATGAACATGTCTTCCCAATGGACACCCAATTTCGGTCCTAATAGCCATTCCAATATAGAGTATCCCTCCAGCCATGTGTGTATATATCTTACAATTCTGGGTTGTGTCTGATGCTAATCCAGCACATCAGCCATTGCAGAAGCGCTGCCACATAATAGACCTCGTAATTAGCTGCGGCCAGCCTGCCCTCCACCGGGGGAGCATATTGTTTTGCGATTGCCACTCTACGTCTCCCTGTACCCATATCAGGGTGGTACGTAGTGACTGCAATTCCCTAAAGAAAGCCCTTATTCAGTACCATTGGCAGTGTCGGTAGTACCAACAGTTTTAGCTAGTCTACACATCTGGGTTAATGGGAGAACACTCCAAAATGGGAGCGCCTGTCGCAGTGATGTTATTGCAAGCCCCAGATTTCCATCAAGCAGAACTTTTTCTGAGTGGTAAACATTTACTGCCAAATATATAATAGCACTCTATTTCCACTGCAGTGTCTTCTTTGGTAACAGTGGTCTCTGGGCTTCGATAGTTTGTTTAGGGGAAATAAACACGATTTGTCGTAGTTTAACTTTAATCCTGACATCAACCTAAATTGTTATATTAGGGTCATCAAATGTCCCAAGGAGGCACTATTTTCTCGTAAGTTATCAAAGCATCATCCACAGATAATGATATAATGTGCCACTTCCCTTTCACAGTAATAACCCATTCTGGGCCCTTGTTTCGTAATGGACACATCAGCGGTTCCACTGGTAACTCAAAGATAATAGGTGACAACGGGCACCCTTGTCTCATACCGAGTCAGAAATCGTTCTGCCCATACAGACACTCACCAATGGCTGCAAATAGAGCACTTGCACCCAACCAAAGAACTCAGGCCCCACCCCTATTTTGCAGGGCAGTAGCATTAAGTAAGGCCATCCCAGGGTGTCAAATGCCTTCTCAATGTCGAGTGAAGCCATCCATGAACCGAGATCACACCTTCGTGCTCAGTCCATGCCTCTGAATAGTCTGTGTAAATTTAGGAACATGTTTCTACCAGGGATTGACCCGTTCTGGTCTTGGTCTATAATCATTTGCACTATTGGTATCAAACAGTTCGGCAGCACCTTCTCCAGCACTTCTCTAGATTTAAGAGGGATACAGATCTGTAGGACCTTACACTTAGGTGGCGCTGTCCCGTTTTGGAAGGACAACGAACATTGACTACTTGATGAAGGTCCCCATCTCCCTTACTGATGCTTACATGTGCAGTAAGCGAGGCGTGAGGTGCGACCCATATGGGGAATAGAACTCTGTAGGTAACACATCCATGTCAGGGCACCTACCCCTTACTATTTGTTTAAGCCTTGACTGTATCTTCTCGAGTGTCAGTGGAGTATCTAGATCTGCACGTTGTATTATATTAGTAGAGGGCATCTCGATCCCACCGATATATGTCCCCAGGGCTTCCTCAGGCACCCCATGCGGAGCTCTGTATAAGGCTTCATAGTACCTTTTAAATGTAGTGTTAATATTGAATTGGGAATTAACAATCACGCCCTGGGAGGTGCGTATAGCACCAATTGGGGATCTGGGGATGTCAGATTTTAAGAGCCAAGTCAACATTCTCTCATCCTTATCTCCAGCTTGTTAGCAAGAAAAACACTCCCTATAATGTAGATTTCCTACTGTGTATAGGACTTCCTTATATCTGTCTTCATGTATGTCGGAGACACAACTGAAGTCCCCTTCCCAGATACATGGAGCCTGTGCATTTCGAGCAAAGATGGCGCAAGGGGGGCCAGAAATCCAAACTGGTTAGTGTTGGGGGTGTATTGTGCTACAAGCATTAATGGTTCTCCATCGAAGTCCCACTCGACAATCAGATATCTGCCGTCTATATCTGCCCTAGAGTGGTGTAGCACATATGGAACCCATGCGGTGATCCAAACGAACACTTCTCTGACAAACACTGAATATGTATTCCCAACCACTGTACTCTCCACCTCTTTAGAAGTTTTAGCAATTTGCCCTGCATGAGGTTCGTCTCTTGTAGGCAGGCGAAATATGTGTGTCGCCGCTTGAGGCATATATGAACACAGTACCTCTTAATAAGTGTGGCCATTCCCGAACTTCTCAGTTAAGGATGGGGCTCACCTAGGTCCCTCCCATATTTTAGCATCAACTGGCTCCCACCCCACAAACCCTCCCACACACCACCCACCGCACAGGCACTCAATGTGACTGCATTTCAAAACATATAAAAAAAATACCCAACTCCCAATTCCCTGGCCGAGATACCAGGATATGCCCAGCCAACAACATGACATTAAATAACTTGTGTATCGTGTCCATTTCAACTGGATATTTGATGGTCATCGTATTCGAAAGTAAAACAACGAAGTATCCACCAATACAGATGCTCTTGCTTGTGCACCCCAGCACCAATGTGCCCACTCCCTTCTGGTGCCTTAACACCTCTGCATGTGCATGCTCCCCAACATGAGTAGAATAATGCCATGCAATAAAAGGATATTAAGCATGCTTCTTAAAGTACTGAGTCCGAGGTCATCAGGATAACATCTCGGGCCACCCCATAATTCCCTTGATCTCAGTGGGAATGTTTATCTCTGCTTCCTCTGTAACCCCAGTTTCAGTTCCGAGGGATCAAGGTCCAGGCCCCGACGTTGCTCGACCTCCACCAGTGCCTGTTCCTGAGCAGCTTGTTCCTTAGATGGTCTGCCCAGCAGCCTTCGGTTTCTCCACCTCTTGTTTCGATATGTTATCCATTATTTAGAAAAAAAAAAGGGGTCCCCTGTATACAAATGGTTGCCAAGAGCATGGAAAAACTCATGCAAGTTTGAAAAAGTTCTTGAGCAAGAAGATTTACATTGAAATTGCGGGCATTTAGATATTAACTTAACATCGAAAAGTGCAATGAAAATTTATCACAAATAAACAAACTAATGTATTATATGTTCAAAATATAGCAACACATATTTTATTCATTTTACCAAGTTAAAAGAGTTAAAATGTCATTAGAAACTGTTTCAGCAACTTTTCAAGAATGTCCTTAACATTTGTTCATACATGATTTGATATCACGGATACATACAATTAGACAGTTTAATGTTAATACAGAAGAAAGAGTATCATCTCAAATAAACATTGATATTGTTTATATATAACTCAAGACAAGAGTTCATTGAAAACCATTAAATGTTAAACAAGATAGCATGTCGTATTATGGAAGGCTTGCAGATGTAGTTCTATATGTTGTCCAGCCATCATCTGTCGTTTGTCGATCAACGGATCCAGTTTACCCTCTTTCCTCTAGCTGCGACCAGTACTCTTATGGTGTAGCCAGGAACAGGGTTTTATGGTCCACTACTATTTGAAGCTTTGCTGGGAACATTAGTGCATAGCGCATGTCCAGCTGCCTATGTCACACTTTTATAGAAATAAAGAATTCTCTCTTCTTTTGTACTTCGGTCATGTAGTCAGGGTATATGTTAACTTTACTACTGTCCATCTGACAGGGGGCCTAAGCACGAGCGACTTGCAGGATATGATCTTGGTTGTGGTTGCTGAGGAGTCTCACTACCACTGGCCTGAGTGGGGCGGCTTGGTGAAGGGAGTTTATGGGGCAACATGTGTTCCTGAAAGAAGGAAAAGAATGCTGATTGCTCACCCCAGTACTGTATCCACAAGCCATTCTGCTGGAAAACATTCTATACTTTGGCCTTCAATGCGCTCCCGCAGCTCTACTATTATAACATTGTTGCAGCAGGATCCCCTTTGCCATCCTCCACTTTCATTTTAAGGAAGCTACGTAATTTTTACTGCTGCTATTCTTCCCACCCATGAGAGATCTCCAGCTCTCCAACTCTGTAGGTCTTTGTGTGCTGTGGTGAGGAGATCTCATAATTTCTCTCTGCTGTTTCTCTAAGTGTAGGGAGAATTGTGAGGCCCAAGTAAGGCACCGCTTCAGTCGCCCAAGGTAAAGGGAAATGCTGCTCGAAAACCACCCTTTCTGTTGATATACTAAAGACCTGCGTTTTTGGTCGTTCACTTTGAAACCTGAGACACTCCGAAAGTAGTCGAGTTTGGTCATCAGAGCTGGGAGGAATAACTGGGAGTGTCATTCATATCATGATATCATCAGTGTAAAGGGTTATTGTATGTTATCGCCCTCCAAAGGTGATGCCTTTCACCAGTGTATTTCATTCGTATCCTCTCAGCAAATGGCTCCATGTATAGTGCAAAGAGATGGGGTGATGGAGGCAGCCCTGGCGAGTGCCTCTAGCAATGGCAAAGGGACTGGAGGTGGGGCCAATTACCCTTACCCGAGCATTGGTATTGGCAAAGCCACTCCGCAACCATTGCGAAAAACGTGGTCCTAGCCCTGCATTCCCCTTAACCTAACAAAGAAATGCCCAATGCACTTGGTTGAAAGCCTTCTTGGTGTCGATGGATAGGAATCACGCCGGGTTACGAGACCGAGAGGCTTTATCGATGAGGAGGCGCTTGGTGGTCACTGCAACCTATTTTGGGGATGAAATCAGATTGGTTGGGATAGAGCAATGCCTGCATAAGGGGGTTAAAGCGGGCTGCTAAAATGCCAGTAAAAAGCTAAGCATCTTCATTTAGTAATGATATGGGCCTGTAAGATGAACAGAGAGTGGGGTCTCTCCTGGGCGTAGGTATGACCGTGATGACGGCTTCCCTCATCGTGGTCCAGAGTGTGCCTGTCTCACTGAAGGAGTTATATAAATGTGTAAGGTAATTGCGAGTTGAGCCCAAAAACTTTACATAAAACAGCAGTGAAACCGTCAGACCCTGGCACTTTGCTTGGTTGTAGCCTAGAGATGGCAGACAGCACGTCCTCTGTACGAATGTCCATCTCCAAAGAGAGGTTGTCTTTCTCTGATATTCTAGTACAGGGTGTTGAGGCTAGGATGTCATAGACCTCTCCTAGATCTAGCTTGTCCTCTTCATAGAGGGTTGCGTAGAAGTGTTGAAACGCTTGGGCGATGTTAGAAATGGGATTTCTGGTTGGCTAAGGCATGCGCCAAAGCCAGGCAGAAACCACCACTCTAGTCAGGGCAAGGGAGTTACACACCGAAGACAACCCCTGCTCACCCCCTTGGTAGCTTGGCACGAGCAGTCAGGCTTATCCCAGAGGCAAAGTGTAAAGCGTTTGCGCAACACACTCACACAGCAGCAACACACTAGGCACACTACAAAAGAAACTCCACACAAGGTTATATAAAAATAGCCTTTGTATTATCCAAAACACATTAGAATCATAATCACACAATATACATTGTGCCAACTGGCACTGGGCAATATTCACAGGGGATTATATACACATGACAGGGCCAATCGGGCCACTGTCAGAACCATCACAAAGCACAAGTAGCAAATGTAAAACACAACCAGTAACTACTGGTACAATAATGACCTCCGCATTATCACATTAGTATTTGGGCATAATCATCAGCATAAACACATTATGCATGAACCTCATAAGCATAAACACATTATGCATAAATACCATGGGCAATCACAGTAGGCATAAACACATTATGCATAAACATCCCAACCATAACATTAGCATAAAGCACAGTATGCAACAATCATATTGGGTATCACCATCAAAAATGACCCCAGGCCAACTGGCCTTTCACTGGGGCTCAAATGCCCTTTTGTCCAGAATGTCAGGGCGTAAACTGTGGGCCGTTCAAGTAGCTCTAGGGCTGCAAAAGCAGCAAAAGCAAAGTGCGCAATGCGCTGGGGCAGAGGAGTGTATCTCACTCCATCATCAGAAAAGGAAAAAAATGCCCCACATTGCAGCTGCCGCTAACTGGCGGTGCAGCTGAGGAGAAATGACCACTGGCACCAACTGTGCCTGGCGAGCCCCACTCGGGGACATTTATCAAAAACAAATTGCCCCCAACGTTGCAGCTGCCCTCCCACAGGCTGGTCAGCTGTGAAAATGTAGCCTCGGCACCAACCGTGCCTGAGGCGCGCCAACACTGCTCCACACTCGGCACCACTGTGCCGTGGAATTACTCAAGGCAGCTGCCGACTACCATCCGGGGCAGCTGCTACTGCGGGGGAATGGAGCTGCACTACCCCCACCTCTCCCACGGCCTCTCACCTGGGGGGGGCAGCGCTTTCTTTGTGGCCGGGACATGGCCCGCCTCTCCGTTCTCTGCTTCCTTTGCCGGGGAGCACGGAGTCTCCTGGTGCGGGGCAACGGCCCGACACGGGTGAGCCGGGACTTCAAGAACGGCTCCTCATACTTGCCAGAAAAAAGCCTCACAGGGCACGGAGCGAAGTCTTCGTCGGCCCCGCCCACCACGAGGCTTCCTGCTGCCTGCGGGCATGTCGGCTTCCCCGGCAACGGACCCCGCCCACAGTCAGGCTACTCTGCCTGACTTCCGTGTCGCACTCGAGGTGCGGCGCGTCTTCTTCTCTGGGCAGATGCGGGGTGGGCTCCCGCTCCTTGCGGCTGCAATTGCGGGGTGGGCTCCCGCTGTTAAAATAACCACAAATGCAGGGTGGGCTCCCACTCTTCAATATCCTCTGGGAGACACCACAACGCGGGGTAGGCTCCCGCTATTAAAAGTACAAACGCGGGGTGGGCTCCCACTAAAGGAGCACAAACGCGGGGTGGGCTCCCGCTAAAGGCATCCATGCGGGGTGGGCTCCCGCTTCTAATAGCAGCGACAGTGCGGGTGGGCTCCCGCTCTGCTGCAGAAGCACCCACAATGCGGGGGAATCCCCACGTCGCAGCCCAGTGCTGTAAATTAAAACAGAAGCGCTACTCTCGTCCTGGAGCAAAGAAACAAAGATGCAGCGCTCACGAGGCGCTGGGACCCCACAGGTCAAGGGGAAAAGGCTGGGCCCAGGCAGGCCAGCTCACAGGGCCCTCCAGCAGGGAGGCAGTCCCTCGTGGCGGTTCCTCCTGGGGCCCAGCAGCAACAAGTCACCAGGAAGCACAAAAGCACAACACTTCCATGGGGTCACAGCCCCAATATTTATACACCACTTTCTTTGTCTGCCCTGGCACAGGGCTTGGGGGAACCAGCCTGAACTGGTTCTGGGAGGTTTTTGGAGCACTCTGTTTACAGGGCTCCTCTTCCCTATTGTCAGGTGGGGGCTCGTCATCAGACACACCACAGGGGGGCGGAGCCAGCATTCACCCAGGCAGGCACAGACCTATTCAGGGTCAGGGGACTACTCCTCCCACTACTCCAAATGCAGCGCCCTATTCAGCCTATCGCTGACTCACCCTGCCCTCCCTGGAGCCACACCCACCTCACCAGCCCCTGTCACTCCAAAGCCAGACATGCAATCCACATCAGGCAGGCAGACACATAGCACACAGAAATGCCAACTTCTAAAAGTGGCACTTCTAAAATAGGTATAATAAATCTGCGCACACCATTGCGTAGAATTTATTATTCCTATTCCAACCATACCAAACTTGACCACGCTGCTCCTCTCATATCAGGACTTACCACTGAAACACTTATCAGGGAAACCCCAATGCATTCCTATGAGATGGCAGCCTCACAGCAGTGAGAAACCAAAATGGCTGTTTGTCACTACCAGGACATGTCACACACTAAAGGTACGTGTCCTACCTTTTACCTACAATGCACCCTGCCCATAGGGCTAGCTAGGGCCTACCTTAGGGGTGACTGACATGCAGAAAAAGGGGGGGGTCACAGACATGGCACACACTTTAGGTGTCACGTCACAACGGCAGTAACACTGCCCGCACAGGCCCTGCAATGGCAGAGGCCTGAGATAGGTTTGAAAGGCTACTTTGGTGGCTGGCGCAATCAGTGCTGCAAGCCCATCAGTAGCATTTAATTTACTGGCCCTGGGTATCTGAGATACCACTTTTCAAGGGACTGACAGGTCAATTAAATATGCCAAACAGGTGTAGAACAATCTTACCATGTTTACCACAGAGAGCACATGCACTTTACACTGAACAGCAGTGCTAAAGTGCCCAGAGTCCTAGAACCACCAACACCATGTCAGAAAAAAGGCTAGGAGGAAGGCAAAAAGTTCAGGGATGACCCTGCAAAAAGGGCCAAGTCCAAGAGGCGATATCATGGTCTCCCTGTACTCTTTGTCCCTCTGTGGAAAGAACATCTGAGACCCTGTTTCTTTGGATATGAGCTTGTAGTTTATGAGCAAGTAGGTGGGCTGCTTTGTTACTGCCTGAGTAGACTTTTTGATAAGTGCGGAGTAGAGCGTATCCTGCTCTTACCCAATCTAGGGCTTTAACCTGATTTCTAGCCGTATTCAGCTGCCTAGGCACCCTGTGCGCGCCTGTCTGTTGGTGAGCCTTCTCAAGTGTCTTGGCACTGGCCTCCAGGGCATCCCTCTTATCTAGGCTCTCCTTATTGAGTCTTGTAGAGATAGCTATAAAGGTTTCCCTTATTACTGCCCTCCAAGTTTACCAAAGGAGGGTGATGAGAGTGGTTGGTTTGTCATTGGACTGGAGGAATTTTTGAATGACATCCCTAATTTCATTTGCGGTTGAGTCATATGTAAGTAGTTTTTTTTTAAGGCACCATTGTCGGGCATGGGTGGTGTGAGTTGGCGCACGGAAGGTGATCATGATGGGGGCGTGATCGGACAGCGCCACTACATCTGTTTCTGTCTGGCATATAGTTGCCAGGATGTAAGGGGAAACCAGAAATCAGTCAATCTTAGCATAGGTCTGGTGGGAGCCGAGAAATAGGTGTAGCCCTTTGATGAAGGGTGTGCAAGGCGCCAAACGTCTGTAAGGCCTACGTCTCTCAACCACTGCTCCCCCGCATCTGTGAGTGCCTCTGATTGGTCTTGTCTGATCGCTGGCCTATCTTGGGCATTGTTGTTGTCTAAGTCAAAGTCGCCCCCTTTCACCATATCCTGGTCCAGGGTTGTAGTCACTAGGCCTAAAGCTTTAAGTAGGAAGGCCTTCTTATGGTCGTTGGGCGCATAAAGTGTAACAAGAGGGAAGGGGTAGGCACCCAATGCAAGTCATAGGGAAAGAAGCCTCCCCAGGAGTTCAGCTTGGGTGTGAGTGGCCTGGCCTTCAAAGGAGCTGGCCAGTAAAATTGCTAGTCCCACCTTCTTGCTGGGCCCTGAGGAGAAGTACTGTCTGTCAAATCTGCGAGACTGCGATCTCTTCCAGTCTTTCTTGAGTGTGTCTCTTGGAGGCGATATAATAGTTAGTCTCGTAAGGAAGAGAGAACGGCCAGGCATTTTGCATGGGTATTGAGACCTCTAACATTAAGGCACCGGATTTTTAGCATTAGCAAGTGGTGGGGACATTTTGCATGTACGGTGGTCGTGGGGAACTCAAAGCAACATGTGTGGTAATAGGGTGCCTCTGTGTGAATAGGTGATGGGCTGCTAAAGACGGGAGCCTGCGGGTGAAGAAGAGAAGCGTTGTGGATAATTACATCCTCCATGGTTTTCCTAGGTAAGTAAATACAACAGGTTAAAGTTGCCCTATTTCACCATATCCTGGTCCAGGGTTGTAGTCACTAGGCCTAAAGCTTTATGTAGGAAGGCCTTCTTATGGTCGTTGGGCGCATAAAGTGTAACAAGAGGGAAGGTGTAGGCATCCAATGTAAGTCATGGGGAAAGAAGCCTTCCCGGGAGAATTGCTTGGGTGTGAGTGACCTGGACTTCAAAGGAGCTGGCCAGTAAAATTGCTAGTCCCACCTTCTTGCTGGGCCCTGAAGAGAAGTACTGTCTGTCAAGTCTGCAGGACTGCGATCTCTTCCAGTCTTTCTTAAGTGTCTATTGGAAGTGATATAATAGTTACAGTCTCGTATGAAAGAGAGAAGGGCTAGGCCTTTTGCATGGGTATTGAGACCTCTAACATTAAGGCACAGGATTGTTAGCATTTGCAAGTGGTGGGGACATTCTGCATGTGCGGTGGTCGTGGGGGACTCAAAGTAACATGTGTGGTAATAGGGTGCTTCTGTGTGAATAGGTGATGGGACCCTGCGGGTGAGGAAGAGGAAGGCTGGTGGATAATTACATCCTGCATGGTTTTCCTAGGTAAGTGCATACAACAGGTTGTGGCGTCAGCGGCCGGGCAGTGAGAGTAAACAACAGGGTGTGTAGGTGCTCTCCCTGCCGGACTTTGAAAAGGCAATGTTTATGTTGTTGGACTTGCCTGCTGGACTGTTCAGCAAGCGGGTTCACAGGGCCTGAGCTAACTGCCCTGTGGATGCCCTCAGGGACCATCCATCGTGGGCTGCTCATGACGGCTATTCTGAATTCTGGTCTTTGGTAGCAACGGCCCCCTGATGCTGCTGTATGAGAGCTTTGTGTTCTCAGCAGTGCTCATCTTGGGTTGTTTTGAAAGTGCCTCTTCGTGTGCTGCACTGGTTGTTTCTGCTAGGAGTGTGTCTGTGGGGGGGGGGTCTCACAGTCAGATTGCCCCCGTGAGCGTGCAGGCTGAGGATCGCATTGGCCTCCTGCATGTTGTGGACAGCTCGTGTCCCTCTGTCCCAGACAAAAATTAAGCAAAAGGGGTTTCCCCATTTATACTTGATCCCTAGTTCACATAAGAAAGCAGTCATGTCTTTGAGGGCACGGCGCCACTGGAGTGTGGTGGGGGCCACATTTTGGGGAGTCAGATTTTAAGGCCTTTCAAGGTGAAAGCTCCCTGATCCCTAACTGCCTCCATTATGGAGTCCTTCACGCAGTAGTTGTGGACACAGGTGAGGATATCTTGGGGATTCCTGGTGCGTTCTAGGGTCAGCTAACTCTGTGGGTGCAGTCCAGAATGATCTCTTTGTCAGACAAGGCTAGGAGGACATGGCAGAAAAGTTGGATAACATAGGCCTCAGGGTCCCCTGGTGCTGCCTGAAGAGAGACCCCTTTGATCCGCATGTTAGATGGACGGGGCCTGTTCTTTAAATCCTCAAGGTGTATCTGTAGTTACTCATGTCATTCCCGCAGTTCCAGGAGTTCTCGACGTTGGGCTTCGAGTTCTTCCTCCCTTACATGCCCTCTGGTTTCTAGAGTGGCCACTTGTTGACCAAGCTCCACTACGTCCTAATTGATGTCTTTGATTTCTGAGGCCACCTTTTCATCGAGTGAGGTTATGTCCTCTCTAAGCTTGTTGAAGAGGGTAGCCATGAACGTGCAGGTGATGAGTCATTACATCGTCATCCTCTATGGGAATGTCAGCCGATGCCAGTGTTGGGGGACCGAGGTGCCTACCTCCGTGCGGGAGAGAGGGGGGGGGGGGCTCTGCCTTCTTTTTTTAGGCCACTTTATTAAGCAGTTCTTTGATGGTAGTGTCTCATTTGGTTTTATGGGCCACCATCCTTTCCCTTGTTACAAGGCTGTGTTATGCGTGGGAACGGTTTGGGCATTATGCAATGTCACTGGGGAGGGATGCTCTCACAGAGTGGTTCCTTTGCGGGCGCCCCGGGAGGTGCCTCCATTGTCCAGTGTGGTACTTTTATGTGGGCCTGTGGGGCTTTATGGGAACCTCTCGTCTAGTGCCAGTCTCGTCTGGATCCTCCCCAGGTTGCAGTGTCCAGGGGTATAGCCAGCACGTGGCCCTCTTACGGTACTTGAGAATGGCGCTCTGCCGTAGCTACTTAGGGAGGGCCTGATGCTTGCTTTAGTTGCTGGTGTGCAGAATAGTAAGTGAGGTGCAGAGTTAATGCCAAGGGACCCTAGAGGTTGCGGTGATGGAACCTGTCTCCCGTCTCACCTCCGTGCCCAGTCTGTACTCCCTCAACTTGCCGGCATCTCCTATGCTGGCCCCAGACTCCGAGAGTGGGCTGCTGGTCAGAAGATGGCAGCCACCCGCCAGGTCGGGCCCTGCTCCCGGCATCCAGTCCTCCTCAGGGAGCCTTACCGGCAGGGACCCAAGAGCACCTTTTCACTGATGCCGCTCTCTCTATCAATCAGACCAGGCATCCGCAGAGCGAGCAGCCGGCCAGCATAGGAGCCTCCTCTTCATTCACATGGTCTTGCCCCAGCCGAAGACCAGGCCCCAAAGCACTTCTCCCTCGCTGCGGTCGGAGTACGAGATGGCTCCTGCTCTGTGTCCCCCAGGTCATTTGGGCCCCAGGGCTCGCACCATGGTCCCCCTTCACTAACAGAGACTGTCCAGGGATCCAAAAGGCTCAATGTATGCAACGGGACCGGTGTCGGGTGGAGGAACCGCACGGAAATGCTCCTACCAGGCCGCCATCTTGGCCATGCCCCCCCACAGACACTTTATAGGTCAGTCTATAATGAAAGAATTGAACATACTGGTATTAGGGCATACTGCTGGGCCTCTCAGCTCCAGGTTATTAATGAATGGGTTTTACTCCAAGAAACTACCTGACAACATGATTGGAAAAAATTCAAATGGAGACAACACATACATCCATTACATATATGGGAAAGCAAACTGAAAGGGGACAATTCAGGTAACCCTTGATGCTTGGGATAAGGCCACAAAATACCTAAGCTGGCAAGAAAAGACAATCAAGGTAACACCATTACAGAAGGGGAATACATTGAAGGTAGTAAGGTAACTCGTATACTTCAAGCAGTGGGACAAAATAAGCATAGATGAACTAGGAGACTTGTTGGAGGATGAAGGGTTAAAACATTTAGATAAACTACAAGAGGAACATGAACTGGAACATGACCAAAGATATAAATATATACAGCTTAAACACGCCCTAGTTGCAGAGGGGATAGATTTGGCAGAGGTGCCAGACAGTCTATTAGAGAGTAAAGTGGTCCTGGTTGAAATACTCAATAAATCGGTCTCACAGATATACAGCACCCTCGTTAACAATACACCTGATGACCTACAGGAACTTAGAGCTACCTACCTGGTAGGACAATTGGTTGGGAAACTGCCTTGATGCGCTCAAGAGAGATAGGAAAAAAATCCAAATTAAGCTTAATCCAGTTGCAAATCTTGCACAGAATAAACGATAACAGAAGCAGATACTACAAAAAGGGAAAAGCACAGGCTCCCACCTGTGTCAAGTGCAATTTGATTGAAGGCACGTTCCTTCACACAATCAGGGAATGCCCTACTATAAGTACATACAGGAGGGAAATATTTACGGAATTAGATGCAATCCTGAAGACTTATATATAGTGTGTGACCCGTTTGGTCATACTGAGCATCACAAATGACATGGACCGCCCCAGGACCATGTTTTGTTCTTTGTATTGTGGTTTATAATAACTAAAATAGGCTGTTGCAAGAATGTGGGGGAAGCAGCAAGCCCCGACCAAACAAATGTGGCAAGCAGACGTGAACATGTGTAGGGAAGCTGAACGAGAGATGCATGAGGGGAGAGGATGTCCAAGGAACTTCGAGAAGGTGTGGGGAAGGAATTACTAAGGAGTGGCATGAGAGGAAACTGCATCATTAGGCAGCAGGGCATCCACACACTGACTGTCACACAGAATAAACAAGGCAAAATGGGTGATGGGAGATACAGGGGTGGAGGAGATCCAAATATTTGTGCGGATCAAAGGGGGGGGGAGGGGCTCCATATTGTGTCCTCTAGGGAGAAACTAGGCTACTTAAAATGTGCGATACAAGTGTAGACCTGATTAACGTGCATAATATACATGGTGTTATGTTGGAAAATAAATCAACACAGTTCAAAAACACAAACATATTGTGGTTAGAGCTGGGCATGTAGCGGTTGTGAATAATGAAATTGCAGATGCGTTGTCTCGTTCGCTTTGGAAAAGGTTTCATGTCTTGGCATCAGAGGTGGAGCTGCGCATGCTAGTAAGGCCGAAGGTGCTTTGTCATTTAGGTCGAGGGGGGGATACTCCAGTTAATTGAGAAGTCGTTGACACCTTCAACGAGGAAGGCATATCATCAGGCATGATGGGCGTTTATAGCATCAGGTGCACTGTGTCAGAATTAGGGTTTTAGTACAGCGATGTGAAGATGTGGTGAAAAGGTTTGTTGTCTGCAGTCACAAACACAGGTAAGCTAGCTGGAGTGGCTTTATACTGGAATCTGTTTTTGGGATATGAACCATTAGCAAGGGAGATGGGGAGGAGAATTCTGGAGTGATGGTATGAGGGAAGTGTCTGGTTTAAGAAGAGTCAGGAGACCTATTACTGTTACTTTGCTAGTGTGGTTGGTGGGGATGTTACCATGTTTGTATTAACAGGTCAAAGGTAGTGTTGCTTGCACTGGTTATTTTGGGGGGCTTTAAGGTTGTTAGAACTGCTGAGGTTGGGAGGCAGTATAGGTTTTTTGAGAACTGAGGTGAAGATGAGTGGAACAGTGGTGACCTGGCTTAGGTAGTGTAAAACTGATCAGAGGGCTTGTGGCAGATTGATACAGTTACTCAGTTATCCTGTTGTGTTAACCTGTTGAGCTTTGCTCAGTAGCAGGCATTGCGGGAGCGGGTTTCGATAGAAGTTGTACGATATTTGCTCATGAGAGTGAAACTATATTATTTAGATTTCAGTTGATGAGGTTGCTTCAGAATGGGCTGTTGAAGTTGGATTAGCCAGTGCTTGAATTTGAGATGAATTCCTTTCTTATTGAGGCAGGGACAAAAAGAGGCTGTTTGGAGGGCGTGATTAGGAATTTGGAGAAGTGGAGATCGAATTGGTGCAGTAAAAGATATGAATGGTCGTCTTATGTCTCTCAGTGGTGAGTGAATATAATTCTAATATATTTCTCTCTAGCTCCATCTCAGCAGCGGCGTCGGTGGATCTGTGGCCATTCCTTCATAAAATGGGCAGCCAAACAATTAGAGACAAGGACATATGGAAGACAGCGCTGTTTTGATAACGTAGGGTACAGATACAGTAGTGGAGTACTGGGGAGGTGTTGAGGGCAATTGTTACAGTGGTTGGCAGAGTTATTTTGAGGTAGGGCGGCCTCATGAGTTGGCTGTGCACCTAGGTGAGGATGACTTGCTGCAACTAAAATGTTTGGCTTCATTCAAGGACATAAAGTCTGACTTAAAGGAGATTAAGAGTTTGTGGGCAGAGACCATTATCGTATGGACCATGGGTACTCGCACACATTTTCCCAGTGACCAAAAAGTATGGTCTGTGAAAGGACCACATTGATGCCAGCAGTTTGAGGGTCGGACTGGTGTATGGTGGGTGTAGGGTGAGCGAAGCATATATAGTCTGTTGACAGTGAGTTGTGCAGTTATTTTGAGGGTTAAATCATATCCTTCCTATGCCTTGGTCCCCTTAATTACAATTATGTGATAGAGGTGGGCGAGCCACAGAAGGCTTGAACCAAGCTCGGGCCAGATCTCTGGCTCTGTCTCAGTTCAAGTTTCTCTTGGATCCTCGAGCCCAAAACTAACAGAGCCTTCATGTGGCTTCTCTTTGCCACCAACACTCTAGCCTCATGCGCCAAGAAATAAAGACAAAGCATTAATTTTTGATGAAAAACTGAAAGGGGAAAAAGATACCCATCTAGTGGCTGAATTGCTCAATGTGAGACCAAAAAACATAGGATCAATCCCGGCTTCACCGCATGATCAAATTGTGTGATCTTAGGCAATTGTTTTATTTCACTTTGCCTCCTTTTTCTTCATTATATGTGCGCACCTTGAAATACCAGGATATGCGCAATACAAAACCTTCTCTTGTGTTTGATTTAAACAACTATAATGTTGTTCCAATTATAATAATAATATAGGCCACCCAGAGGGTGCACATGACAAATGACTTGCCTCTTGGTTAACCAATGGCATTGTTGTCAAGGCGGAGGCAGGCATGAATGCTTCTAAGTTCATGTTTGAAAACTATCACTTCTAATAATGCCTCTCACTGCAGTGATATAATCTTATGTGCTATGGTGACACGCTCCTGCATGTTAATTAAATTAATTTTTTTAAATTTTGCATAGAGTTCATCATATTTTTATGTTTGTTGCACAATGACTTTAAAAATGAACGTGTTCCTACAGATAGGTGGTGCAGGACACCTTTACTTCTTTTCCTTTACCTTAGCTAATGTGTAAATAAATGCTTTCCAGTTTAACAGCTTTCTGTATGTTACTGCTCTGTCAAGTAAACAGCAGCCCAGTGGCCGCATGTAAAGCTCCCGACAGCCGTCCGTACTTTGAGTATCCCTAGTATGGACTAAGTTGATGCCCAGGAGTGTGTGGCAGGGAGCCTTAAGTAGTCAGCTATTAACAGGGACAACAGAAAGGTTAAACGAAAGATGATGATGAATTCTTGTAGGGAGAAAAGGTATGGGTAGAGTAAGGCAAGGTGAATTTGTTTTGAGGACAAGCAATACTTCAGGAACAATGAAGTACACATCCTTTATGGGGTGTGTTATGAAAATGCATAACACTTTAGAAGCTTAATTGGGGGAGAAGTGTTGGGTTTAAGCATGGACGAAAACCTCCTCATAGAGTTTTTCTGAGTGGCAGGTTGGTAGGTTATAGTTGTAGGTTACAAGCACTGGTTGGTCTTGCTACTGGTCAGCCGGTCCAGCTTGAGGGAGGCAAAGGGGGTGGAGGAAGCTGTGATGTTGTTATGAGGTTAAGCACAATCTGTTTGGAAAGCTTTGACCATGGGGGAGATTTATGGGGGAACTTTTTAATAGGAAGAATAGTTACAGAAGTTTAGTTAGGAGAAGTATTGCTGTTTAATGGTGGGTGTGACAGGATCACCTTGATGTATAGTGGGGTTATTAGTTCATCCGAAAGACATTCACCAAGGAGATACTCATCACTTGAAGTCAAGTGCCTACTCATCTTTTTCTCTCTTTGCCCTGCCCGTTCTGTGATGGATAAGCAGGGCTTTAGGAGGGACGGGTCCTGCCGGTGCTCAGCACCAGCGGTTCTAAAACATCAGGTGCTGAGACAGGTCCCTATAGGGCTCTCCATTTTTGCCCTCATCCTCATGGTAAAAAAAAATCTTAACTCTGCAGCAGTTACCACCCTTTACTGCCTTTGATGTAACTTCAAAGAAACTCATTATAGTTCTTTCAGTCTCATCATTTCAAAACTGAAACATTTAAAATGTTCTATACAACGAAGCCATAGTTGTTGCTTATTTATCTTAGGCAACTAACAACCATTGACAAAGACAATAGTTCTGGCTTGTTATAGGTGTAATGTTGTTTGTTGCATTATATATATATATATGGATGCAATGACAGAAGCAGCAAAATACCAGTCGGGCGGGACACTATGCTAAGCACAGTTTTTTAGCTCAGGTGTTTTTAAACCACGCCCTTAATTACATCGGCCACGCCCCTTGGAGAGACCCCCCAGTTTTTTCAGTCCACTTAAAGTCCTGCGGATAAGATATAATGGATTTTAAGAATTCAAAGTGCACTTTAGTTATTAAGAATTTTTTTATTAATTTCAGTTATTCAGAGAATCTGGTGCCCACCAAAAATATTATTTACCTTAAGCCATTATACACGTCTTAAACTGTTTTTTTCTCGTTCTCCTTCATCTTTTTCTATCTTTCGCTCAATCTCTTGACCTGTCTACTTGACTCGGTCCATTTAGGTCTGGACTAGAGCCTCATGTTCTCATAATAAACATACATACATATCTACATACACTCAGGCTCTTTTGGTCAGCCCACTTCTTACACTGGTCTTTGTTCTTACACTGGCATTCACATTTTGCTTCTACCCACCATAGCATACAACGTGGAGCAGTGGTTTAGCCCGCTTCGTGTACTGGCTCTCTTCCACAGTTACCAAAGGCATTCTGCATAAATACATCCACGGCTGCCCGAAAAGAAGTGCACTTCAGTGCCAGACTGGTGTGCCTGGGCTGCTGGGTTAATCCTGCTCTTTTACCACTATTTTTGCATATTGCACAAGTCTGCAAAATAAATAAATAAAAATTGCACACTTGCCAAGGCCAAAAATATTGGTTTTGAAAGTTTTTGGTTTTATTTTGTCCCTCCCACTTACATGAACCAGGACTGCCATGTAGAAAGGTGCCTGGGAAAGTGGTCCTCAGGCCCTTGGCAGAGCATCTGCCACTAACGCAGGGTCTGTGATATAACATCTTCTGTTGGGGCAGGGCCGGCTGGTCGTGCCTCATGGCCCTTGGTGCTATATCTGGTGCTGCGGGATCAAGGTGTGGTGCTGGTGATGAAGCCTCATGATCCTATGGTGTAGTATCAGGTGCTGGTAGGTCGACCACCACATTCCAAGACATGGACATGGTCTCTATTTTTTATTGCTTGAATGAGAAAAGTTTTGTTTTCATGTGTTTTAATTAGTTCAAATGGAAGCAAAACAAGACTACAACATCCGGAATGCATTAAGTCATCGCACGAAAGGCCAGGACTTGAAATAGTATCCGTAATGACCGGGAGGGTGGTGGTCCCCAGGTGCTGAAGCCTTGGGCTTGCTGTGCACATTCTGGAAGTGGACCATTTTAATACCTGGTTATGTCCTAGTCCAGGGCATGAGCGAGGTGGACAAAAACAGTCTCTCTGACACCGGTCGCATGAGGACACCGGTCGCATGAGAGAATTGTTATTGTTTCTGCTTAGGTGAACTGCCATCGTTTTCCAATTGATCTTCCTGTGGGCATTGGGACGCCCCATCAATTAATCCTCCAACTTCTTATCTCCCCAGTCCTCACACTTAGCGTCACATCCATTACGATCTGATGGGACGATTAAGGTGGGGGCTGATTTAACACTCAGGCAGGTCTGGTCTGTAAGCAATTAAATGTTTCTGTCCCCTTGCTTTGTGTAGTGAATGTGAAAGCGTGTTTGAAGGGACATACAGCAGGTTACAGTCACTTCAGCTAATGTGACTAATTTGCGTAGCAGTGCCAAAGCGCAACTTCCCTTAGTTGACTGGTCAACTTGTGTCAGTCCCTAACGTCACCAAACGACATCCAAACACAAAGTGATGCTGTTTTCTTTATGTTCATCTTTATTGAAATTACATTTATATAGCGCTTACTACCCCTGACGAGGCGCTGAATAAAGCTGGGGCGGGGATGTGACCTAACGGCTAGAGAGGTTGACCTTGAATCTGGGGAACCAGGTTCGAGTCTCGGCAGGGATGCTCAACATCCTATGAATCTGGGAAAATCACTTAATCGCTCCATGCCTAACAAACTGAATGTGTCCCTCTGTAACGCAACTGGTTCTTATGTAAAGCGCTCTGATACCTTCAGGTCGAGTTCACGCTATATAAAATAAAAATAAAAAAATGCTAAGTGATGGTGTATTGTTTCCCTTCATTCTTTGTAAAGCTGCCTATTTAGGCACAAATATGTGAAAGTCAAGCTTTGCCAATAGCAGTATGTTTGGATATGCCTGGAACATTGCTTGTATTAGTTGCATTAGACTACTTGTACACCCACATTTGTAATGAAAAATTGTCTTGTAGGAGACTGGGATGGATGTATAAGCAAGGAGGCTTGGTTTGTTCTGCAACTGTGTCTTTCTTTCTAGTCAGCTGCAGATGAAACCATACATATAAGATTGTGTGGAGTCTTCTGGAAATGATGATGGGTTGTTAATGCCCCGGTTACTTACCGGTAATCTTCATTACTCCGAGTCCTGGTCTTCCTCGCCACAATAATTACATAATGAGCTTTAGTCTCCCACAGAAACTCCAAGCAAAATAAAGTCAGCCTACTAGTCTCCCATCCCTTCAACATGGTCGACATCCTCTTCTTCCTATAAAGAGGAAGTTAGCCCACATCATATCCTGTCACCAAAGCCACAACTAAGAAAAGATTAAGCCATATACAACAGGGCCGGGAGAGATTGGAAACTATAACATGGCGAGGAAGACCAGGACTCGGAGTAATAAACCAGGGCAGTACCTCCTCGTCCGTCTTCCTCGCCACAATAATTACATAATGAGCAAATACCAAAGCAAAGATCGGCTTCATCAAGAACTTAATAAAAACAGAAACCAAAGGAACAGACTGTAGAACACAGTTCAAACCAAAAAGAGAACAAAACGTTCCCACACAGAACACAACACCAAAACACAGTGTTGAACCTAATCAACAAATGACAGAGATGCATCCCCACCAACCTCCAATTGAAAAAGAGGGCTGCAATGTAGGAGGAGACTTCCACAGGGCCGCAACACAGACAAACACCACAGACAGCCCCATGACTGCAAGCCAAGAAGCAGCCACAGGACCAGCAGACCATCCCCAAAACCGACCACAACTTGGCCCAGGGAAGCAGAAGTCCAACAGAAGAGACTGCAGAAACCATCCCCAAGAGTGGAGTCCGAGGGAAACAACCCAAACAACAGAGGGCCAAAAGGCACAAAGAAGACAACCACCATCAGAACGGCACCTTTCGGGATAGGCAAAACATCCCAAGGAGGCGCCGCCACCAATGGCCCAGGGTGTCACATCCCAAAATAGACCAAAAATTAGGGACACAAGAGGCACCAGAGAACCAACACAGGGACATCCAAATGCCCACAAGAGCCTCACACAGAGTCCGAAGAGAGGAAGAGGTCAACCTCAACCCTAACCCAGCGGATCAAAAACAACCAGCACTAGTAAGGGTGCAACATCACAAACCAGCAAACCCATCTGAGCACACCAAGCACCAGAAGCAACCAAATGCAGGGCAGAAGTGCGCAAGGCAAAAGGACCACTGGACTGCAGAAACAAAGCAGCCCCAACACAGCACACCATCCAGGAATCAGGGCCAAACCACCAACAACCATGCCCACAGGCGCAACGGCTGCAGCCTGGTACCAGGAGTCGTGGACCCAGAAGCAGGCACAGACAAACAGGAAGCACCCTGAGGGGCTAGACAGCCAAGAGCAACAAGAGGGGAGACCACAAGAGTCCCCACCATCCCGGAAACCCCAGAAGCGCAAAGGCCCCCCAGAAGCACAAAGGCCCACCTGCAACCCATAGGGAAGCAACGGAACTGGGGGAAACACACAGCAGACCCAGGTAGGCAAGGAATACACTTAAAAAAGCAGGGAAACCCGGCACATATCATGGAGGCGAACCCCAAAAACCAGACCACCGAGCAAACGGAGGACTACAAACATCAGCAAGGAAAAAGAACACATTGAGGGAAAACTCTCAGCAAAACCATGCCGCCGCCCTGCATACCTTCCAGGGGAAGGAAGCGCAAACAAAGACCAGAGCAGCAGAACAGCCCCGAAACAAAGGACCCGAAGCAGACGCCGACAGGGACAACACCCAGGTGGTCACAACCACCAAGACGGAGGAAGACCATACCCAAACATGACAATACGACACAGGAGGGGCAGATACAAGGAGCCCCAACAGAACAACCCCCAATCCCCAGCAGCAGGAGGAACAGGCAGGAGGGACCCAAGATCACATCGCAGGAGCAGACAAAGCCGACAGATCAGGACTCCCCTGCCCAGCAGGGGGGTACCCATCGACACAACGCCGGAAGGGATAACATGGAAAAGATGGGTGAGAAAGGAAACACCACGACTCACCACAAACTAAAATCTCCCCTACCAGCGCCGTCACCAAAAACCTGGAGGGAAAGCAGGAGAATATGGAACAAGTGGGAAAAGACCAGATAGAGGAATAGACACAGCCGGACACTGGCCACCCCAAGGAAACATCAGAAGGAAAACAGAGAAAAGACTCCGGAGACAAAGCCAATGAGGCACCAGGGAACACAGCTGTGCCTGCCACCCAAGAACCCTGGTTATAAGGGACAACACTTGGGCCACCAGGAGAAAAACCAACCCGGCCCAGGAAAAAAAAAAGGTAGAACCTGCAGCTGGACGAAACCAGACCACACCAAGACACCCTGAAACCAGAACAGTGTCGACCCCCCCGAAACCGGGCGTACCGCTGTCGAAAAAGAAGAAACGACCAGCAAGGAAACCAGAGAAGGAAGAACGAAATCCCCAACCCCAAGGAAGAAGAGACAGGGGCTGGAACCACACATGAGGGAAAAAGGGGACAACTATTGTAAATCCACCTCAGGCCAGAAAACATCAGAACGACCAACTCCAGAAAGAGAAGAGAACATCCTTCCCCCCCATTCCCAGAGAAGGAGGGACAAGAAAGAACGCCCTGTCTGCCAGGAGCTACGGGCGCCCATTTACCAAGGCCCGCTGCAAAACACCCAACAAGGACATCATACCGACACCCACCGTGGAGACCACCCTTAACCCTAAGCCAGGTGTACGGGTGGACGGAGAGGCAGCAGCCGCATGCCGAAATCCCAGAAATGCCAGTGGCAGGCCCTCACATCCCCCGGCTGGAAGCACCAAAAGCCCTCACAGAGGCAAGAAAACCACTGCCTCACAACAACACAGGGACCAACAACATGCGAAACACAGCCGCCTGCAAAAACATGACCACCAAGGCGATGGAGGGGGGGGGGGGCTTTCAAACAACTCAACCCCAGAGAAAGAAAAGGGCACCAACAAAGCCACTGGACAGCAAATCACCATAACAAAAACCAACACAAGTGCAAGATTGCCAAGGACGATCCAGCAGAAGAAGCAGCCGTACCCAGGGAGGCCAATAATGCCAGGCAACCCCCTCAACCTGCAGTACAACATAGCCAGGGCAAAAGGGAAGCCTATACCTGTCACAAACAGCACTGTTAGGGACCGGAGAAGTACCACAGCGACACAAGGGAAGAAGAAGTGGTTGCCGCTCAATCGACAAAATGGAGAACCGCCACACCCCAAGACCGAACAGGGTCTGTGGGAACGATGTCCACAGAAACAAACACCACGGCCATCCTCCACCAACACACCACAACTCCGTGGGGACAGATGAAAGGAGCGGCAGGGGCAAAGGCACACGAAACAGGCAACGGGAAATAAACCACAAACTCCCACAAAACCACAGCCAGAAAGGCCATGCCCAGCCCAATGGGACGGAGGACCACAGTAAAAACAGGACCCCACACCCAACCAGCAAACAAAGGGACTGCACAGGAGCAACCCCATCGGACCCAAAAGCAACTGACAAAAATGCCACTGCATCACACACAGAGAACACCACCAGGAAATGAACCTATGTCCCGGGAGGTCCGTGCCACCAGAGACACAAGCTTGAGCGCCTGCTTCCCAAGGAGAGTCAACCACACAATAGAGTGCGCAAACTGACACACAGGAAGATCCAAAAGGACCTTCACAAGTAGAGGGCACAAAGACAATCAACAAGTGCCCAACCATCCAACAGACACGGGACAAGGATGTCAGCCGGAACCAGCACAATCTGAGTGCCCTGCAATGAAAGCCATGAGTAGGATAACGCGGGGCCAGAACAGACTCAAGCGCCCAGGAACCGTGCAGCAGGACCCCAAACATGTAAAGGGACAGATAGGGCAGACCCCCAGAGCCGAAGAAAGCGCTCCGCGACTGCCACAAAACACGCAGGACTCCCAGGCAAGGCCACATAGAACGGCCAGGCGTAAGCAAAACACGCGGGGCAAAGGCAACCGGACAAAAGGAGGCACCAAACACTCCTAAGAACTGTCAAGAAAGCACGAGGCTCTGATGGCTCTACTTCCTCCACGATATGGGATGTTCCGAGTGCCGTGCCACCTGACTTTAGCCTACAACGTCTGGTATTACCAGGCGGTCTTCCACCCAGGTACTAACCAGGCTCAACGCTGCTGAACTTCAGAGATCAGACGAGATCAGGTGCTTTCAGGGTGGTATGGTGGTAGGCTCCATGCTATAGCACAGCACACCACCGCAGCAATCACAGGAACAAACACCCACTAAATCGGCAAACACTTGATGTAAAAAACGTCATGGCTGTCAGTGAAACATACCCACCATGCACCGTGGCGGCCTCCGGCATGTACCAAGCGTGCACGCCACTTGCCAACAAGGAACATACCCCCAGGGCTGCCTGCGAATGAGAACCGTCGCCCGCAACAGGCCACGCCCACACGCCACCAACAGGAAGCCAAGGAGCGAAAAGACGAGATCGGACCGCGCCGACCCTGCATGGCGTGAGGAAGCACCAGGAAGACTGAGAAAGGTGAGACAACGTCTGAGAACAGACGATATCAGGTGCTGACAGGGTGGTATGGCCACAGGCTCAACACCCAAGACAAAGACCGTGACTCACCGGAAAGTCCGCTCAAGCAGGACAAGACTGGTAGAGCGTACGTCGATCAATGCACAGCAGAGAGCCTCAGAGAACAAGCCAAAACTGAGCTCCTGGGGGACTGGTAAAGCAGGACACTGGGAGCGTGAAACACAGTGCACATCTAGAAGAAGAGGTCGCCCAGCATGCCCAGCACACCTCGACCCCAGGAATACCAGAGTCCGCTAGAGCAGGACCTCGAACCCACTTACCTCAAAAACAGGAAACAGCACTTGGAGTAGTGCAAAAACAAACAAGCATTTGCAATGCAATCGGACACGCCTTTGGGACTTTATATGTATTTAGCTATTCAGCACATTAGCCTGGGTGCTGAAACATCTACTGTTCTTTAACATGGAGGGAAAGTAAGCACCAAACTGCGTGACACACCAGGTATGGGAACACATGGAGAGAAATATTGCCTTTCAGCGGGAAATCATTATAGTCCAAAGCTCTGTTTTTAATATAAAATCAGGGCCTTCAGTAGTCATATCACTGAAAATACAATATTTGAAAAAAATATTATTGTCTACGGGTGCTTGTGGAAGACAATTTCTATGGACTGGAATATAGAGAATGCTAAAGTGATTCTAGTATTTTACTGACCTCTGCTGGTCGTTTTCTATCAAAAAAGTTAAATAGAGGCAGTTGCCAGAAAAATAAAAAAGAAAGTCCCTCAGCAGAAAGCAATTCTGGTATTTTACTGACCTCTACTGGTCGTTTTCTATTAAGACAATTAAATAGAGGCAGTTGAACAAGCAGAAAGCAATTCTGGTATTTTACTGAACTCTACTGGTCGTTTTCCATCAAGACAGTTAAATAGAGGCAGTTGAACAGAAAAAAAGTCCCTAAGCAGAAGCAGACAAGTCCAGGGCTGATCTCCAGAGCCCTCAAAGTACATACACATATAAGTATATACTAAAGTATATACAAGAGGTCTTGCATGCTCGACCTAAAAAACAGGATGGGATGTGGGTTGACTTCCTCTTAATAGGAGGAAGAGGATGTCGGCCATGTTGGAGGGATGGCTGACTTTATTTTGCTTGGAGTTTCTGTGGGAGCATAAAACTCATTATGTAATTATTGTGGCGAGGAAGACGGACGAGGAGGTAATTTTTCTTCCTTGTTTTCTCCAAGGTCTTCGGAAGTGGAGGGACCCCAGAAATCTCAGATAAGAGGAAGTAAGGTAGCAGTTAGTATTTTTTCAGGGAATAACCAATGACTTTCCTGTCACCATTCACCCCTGGTGCTCAAGTTACAAAAAGAAAAACAAAAGAGTGTAAAGATGTAGCCAAGAAGAAAAGGCGCTTTTATGAAAAATGCGGAGGTGGAGACAGATGACCTCTCTGTTCTCTTGTAAGTACTTATACTGCCCCCTTTTCTATAGCTTTACTTGCATGGACTCTGTCTCTCGTGGGTTTTGATAATCATGGAACTCAGGGCTCTTTCTAACTTATTTGCCCTGTAAAAAAAATATAAGAATATTGGTCCGCTTTGTTCTAATCTGTCCTAATGCCTTCTGGGAGATGAATACTTAATAGGGCCATAGGCACTTTCTTACGTGTGAAAAACAACTAGTGTAATCCTTACTTTCGATGAATCCAGAGTGCAACCATTCCCTCCTAATTCTTTCTCCCTATTTCTCTCCAGAGTTGTGGCGGCTACAAAGCATTCTCTGGGTCGGTCCACGAGTTCTCTGTCCAGCCTTCGTCTTCTTTTCCTGCAAGGGTGAGTTCGTCGTGGTTCTCCTGCCCGAAGTCTTCTCCGCTCGACTCCCGGGTGGTCGGTGTCTTCCGCGGCTTCAGGGCGTCTTGGGCAGTGTCCTTCCTCTCTCGGGTTATGCCGATTTCCTCACTGTCGGCGTTCCACCAGTCGGATCTTCCTTCCTCTCTCCTCACTTCCCTTTCCTCCTGCCAGCCTCCGCAGGATTGATCTTTCTCTGTATTAATCCCACCTTCCTGTGTAAAGAGATAGCTGCCTGTGACTGTCTGGGTTATTGCAGGGCAGGCTGTTTTTACCCTTCTTTCCTTTCCAGGTCTTCGGACATTGAGGGAGCCGACTGCAGAGACGGCATGGGAAAGTACCGGTAAGGGGGGGTCCCAGGGCTAATCCTCTCACATGTCTATGCATGACAAGTGCAAAAAATGGACAGAACAAGATAAACTGCTCTCACGTCAGAGCTTAAGATTCTATGTCAGGACCAGAGGCTCCGATTATGCTTCTCATTTCTTTGCTTTTATTTTTCAGCAGCCAATCAAACTTCATATATTCAAAAAACTACAAATCCCATGAGCACACAGTGCCCAATAACCATAGAGTCCAACCTATAATAGGGTCTGCACAAGCCAACACCTCCTCTTTCTTTGCTGCTCCGCAGCCAGTTAAGTGCCTTTTCCCTTCTTTTGCATGTATATTGTGCCTTTGGGTTTAGGTGTGTCTTGGGAAGCGCGCGTTAACGCGACCGCTAACACTGTGCTTACTATTGCCATTAATGGTGTTTTTTCTTTTAGCTCTAAATTGCCTAAATTACACGCTATTTTGTTTGGTGGCTTACTGCGTAGCTGGTATTCTCCCAATGAGGCAACGCCTCTCGCGCGGTTCCTTTTTGCTTTAGGAGCGCTTCGGCCTCCTCTGCAGGGTGTCTCGCGCCCGCCGCAGTCTTCCGGTGGAGCGGGAGTACGGGGGCGAGGACGCGCGATCGCAGGATCGCGTAGTCCTCTTTCCATTAGCACTGGGCGGCCATTTTCAGATGTCAGTTTCGGCATTACGGTGATCGGAGCAGCGCTTGTTAGTAAAAGCTCAGTTTTTCCTGCTGATTTGAGTGCCCGGTTTCGCCCCCAAATACGCCTGATGCATATATGAGCAGAGGGCCGGATAATAAAGCATAGGCCTTGCATAGAGAGGTTACTGGCAAGCCCTCCCTCCACCATACAATTGGATATTCACTGCCTTGTTGGCTTGCCAGGGGTTCACCTCTCCCCCTTTAGTGTCCGGGCTCCGGACTTTGAAGTTGAGGTTTTTCCCTCTGTGTGATTCACCCCAGGACCTGGGGGTTGAGTGGGGTAGCAAAGTACTCACGCTACAAGCTACCTTAGTAGATTGGCTATGGCAGAGTACATATATGAGCAGGATTATTATGAGGAGAAGCCGTCAGACTCCCTTGAACAAGACCTCGTGGAGGCTTTAGACAAAGGCGTTCAGAAGTCCGTGAATACGGCTCTGGTAAAGGCGATTGCGCCCTTAAAGCGCCATCTCAATAAGTATGCCATGCAGCAAGGCTGCATTCCGGCCCCAACTGTTCCCGCCAAAACGATGACCTTACAGGAGAAAAACCCCCACAAGGAGGACTTTGCACGTTTGGCGGACTCCTTGGTGAAAGGCCAACCATCTTCCCCGCAGGCGGATCCGGCAGATTCTCTCTACGGAGGGATGGGGGATACTGACACCGACCCAGAGTCTGATAAGGAGGAGGCGGCCCAGCCCGCCAAGAAAAAGAAAAAGGAGCATCACGTAGAACCGTCCCCTCAGCCCAAAGTCCTTACCTTCGAACCCGCGGACATCATCCATCCCAATTCTACGGCCTGGGTTCCATCCCAAGAGGTGGCGGACTACGTGCAATCGCACCTCCGCCGTCCCTATGACAAAGAAGTCAGGGCGCGGCTGCGTTCGGAATGTCCTCGGCCAGAACTAGCGGCGAAAGTGGCGGACACCCCTGACATGGACCCCTCTATGCTAACCTATCTCCGTAAATACTCTAAGGACCCTAAGAAAGGCATCGACCGGGCCTGGCGGTTATGCCAAGATAAGTTGCTTGATCTGTCTGGGCCCCTTACGAAAATCTTAGAGATGGGGTTCAGGGCCAAGGAAAGCGGGGCTATCATTAATCCAGATGAGCTCATAGGTTGGGCGCAGAGAGCAATATGTCAGCTCGGCAATGCGAATTGCGCCATGTCGACGGAACGACGGCGCTCCACACTCCTCAAACTAGACCCTAAGTTGGCAGAGCTCTCTACCTCGGAGGCCGGCCCTGTGGCCCAAGGCCTCTTATTTGGGCAACCGTTCCTGAAGGAACTGACCAAGTTTGTGGCCACGTTCAGGGGCCTGGATAAGGCACAGGAATCCCTAAAGAAGGCTTTCTGTCCGGTTTTCAGCAAGGCCGGACGATACAGAGGGCGGTCGTTCGGCCGTGGTAATCCAGGCGCCCCACGAGGCCAGTACCATCAACAATACCACCAACAACAACAGCGCGGGGGATACCAAGACTCTAATTCCTCCTTCTACCCCACTCGCAGGGCAAGGAACAAGTTCCGCAGGGGCAGGTACAACGGAAACTCCTACAATCAGAACGACACCGGAAATTCAGGTGAGACTGATTTTCGCTTCCGATGTGATATTGGGAGGTCGTATTCAATCTTTCCTTCAGACTTGGCAAACGATCTCGCAAGATGCGTGGATCTTGGAGACCGTACAAGGTTACAAACTGGAAATGTACGACACACCCATTCAAGGCCTTGTAACCCCGCCAATGTATTTTTCCCTACTCGATCGGAATTTAATCACAGGAGAGATCTCCTCTCTTCTCAAGAAAGGGGCCATTGTCAAGTCTCAAATACATCCCTGTGGCTTTATAAGCAACGTGTTTCTTGTGGAGAAAAAGGGGGCGGGTCCAGGCTAGTCTTGAACTTAAAGGATTTCAATGGCTGGATCATTTACCATCATTTCAAGATGGAGGGCATCCATCTTCTACGCGATCTCTTACAGGAAGGAGATTGGATGGTGCGTCTCGACTTAAAAGACGCTTACCTTTCAGTTCCCATTTACGCCCCTCATCGGCGTTTTCTCCAGTTCATCTGGGCAGGCGTTTGTTACGAGTACAAAGTTCTTCCCTTCGGCCTTTCGTCAGCACCATGGTGCTTCACGAAACTTCTTCGTCCGGTGGTGGAGTCTTTGAGAGCGCGCGGGGTTCGGTTGATCGTCTATTTAGACGACATTATTCTCATGGCGCGCTGCCCACGCTTGGTGACCACGCATTTGGAATGGTCGATATCTCTCCTGCAAAGCCTGGGGTTTGTAGTGAATCCTCAGAAATCAGTGTTCTCTCCCACACAATCTATAGAATTTCTGGGTTTCCAGATAGATTCTCGGAACTGCCAGCTCCTCCTCCCTTCCCAGAAGATCCGAACTATCAAGAAGGAGTTACGGTCAGTATTGAGCAGGCAAGTTGTATCGTTGAGGTCCGTAGCACGGATTGTGGGGCTCCTGGCCTCCTCGATACAAGCCATTTTCCCAGGCCCTCTTCACTATCCTGCTCTTCAACGATTAAAAATCCAACATCTCCGCAAAGGCCTCGGATATGCAGAGAGAATCCCTCTTTCAGAAGAAGCGAGGTGGGAGATGCTTTGGTGGCTCGAGCACATGGAGTCATGGAATGGCAGAGCTATCTTCGGGTCCAGTCCCGAAGTTGTAATAGAGTCAGACGCCAGCCGATGGGGCTGGGGAGCCCGCTGCGGCTCGACATCCACTGGGGGTCGATGGTCCCAGGAGGAGTTATCCCTACACATCAATTGTTTGGAGCTGCTGGCAGGCTCTTTCGCGATTCGCAGTCTCTCCCCGCAGAAAACGGATTGTTGCATTCTTCTACGAATGGACAACATTTCTGCGGTCCGGTACGTCAACAAATTAGGGGGGACTCGGTCCAAAATCCTGACGGAAATAGCCAAAGATTTCTGGCACTATTGTCTTCTTCACAGGATTTCGGTGGTGGCGGAGTACCTCCCAGGACGCAGCAACGAAGTGGCCGATTGGCACTCTCGGTACCTCCGAGACTTCAGCGACTGGAGGCTCCACCCGCGAGTGTTCCGATCCTTGAACATGTTATGGGGTCCGCGCCATCTGGACCTGTTTGCGTCGCGTCTCAACCGACAACTTCCGAATTTTTACAGTTGGTGTCCGGATCCGGAGGCGATAGCCTCGGACGCTTTCCTCCAGAAGTGGTCCCAGACTCTGAACTATGCGTTCCCGCCGTTTATGATGATACCCAGAGTGTTGGCTCAGGCCAGACGTCAGCAGGCGGAATTGATTTTAATAACTCCATTGTGGAGGGCACAAGTTTAGTTCCCGTCCGTTATGGAACTGGTATGTGCCACGCCTCTCCTTCTTCCACAGAGATGGAACCTGTTGCTGGATCCTCAGAAGAATCCTCATCTCTTGGTAGAATCAGGACAACTTCCTCTAGTGGCCTGGCGAGTTTCAGGGACCGATGGGAGATCCCAGGCCTTTCAAGAGACGCTCACAGGTTCATTAACGAGGCATGGTCTGCCAATACACACAAACGATATTCATCAGCATGGAATAGGTGGTGTAGTTGGTGTTCTCAACGGAACACCGATCCCACTACAGCAACTGTCTCCATGGTTGTGAATTTTTTAGCCTCCTTAGCGTCTTCGGGCTTAGCATACAGAACTGTTAATAATTTTCGGTCTGCTATTTCGGCAGGGCATGTCCGGATAGACGGGAAGTCAGTGGGAGAGCATCCTTTAGTGTGCAAATTACTTAGAGGTATTCGGATGGTCAAACCCCCTCGGCCTAAGTACGCGGTCCTTTGGGATGTTTCAGTGGTTCTCCGGTTTTTGGAAACCTGGCCGACTAACAAGTATTTGTCACGTAAACAACTTTCGGCAAAATTGGCTATGTTATTGTGTCTGGTTTCTTGTAAAAGGGTTTCGGACATCCGAGCCCTGGATTTAGCAGGACGTCAGTTTTCTCCTGAAGGGGTAACATTTACCATATCCCGGCGTACCAAGGGTAACTCAACTTCGGTGTCCTATCCGGCTTTTCTGGACAATCCCAAACTATGTGTCGTCCAATGTCTTAAAGCGTATGAGGTGAGTACTATTGATTTCAGATCTGATTTGAATGGTCAACTGCTAATTGCATTACAAAAGCCTTTTCGACCAGTGACCCCAGCCACCTTGTCTAGATGGGTGCGCTGGCTCATGAATGAAGCAGGCATTGATGTCTCCAAATTTGGCGCCCATTCTGTCCGTGGGGCGATGGCGTCCAAATCTTTCTCTATGGGTGTAAGCCTTTCAGACATAATGAATGCGGCAGACTGGTCAGCTGAAACTACGTTTAAGACTTTCTATTATAAGCCTATTCTGGATGTTGCATCAATTGTGGTGGCTCCGCTTTGAACAAGCATAATCGGAGCCTCCGGTCCTGACATAGAATTAAAAATTTGCGAACATACGTGACAAGAATATTTAATTCTATTAAGGACAACGGAGGCGAGGATTATCCCACCCAGAGTTAAGTATCATAACTTGTGGCATGTTGAAATATATTTTACATTGCATTAATTTTTCCCCCCTTGTGGCTAGTTGACATGTTGATGATTCATGTAAGGTCTTCCGATATTACGATTCCTGTTTCTGTTTCAGGTTCTGAGAACAAATGAAGGTTCTGTCATCTTTACGGTGTCTGAAGTGGAGTGTTCTCTTCGGAGTTCAGTTGCGATCGCCCGCTTTTTCGCCAGGGATCGAAGATTTGTCTTCACGTTTGGAGAATGGACTTTCTATTGGTTGTGAGGGGCTCTCCCTCCAGAGTTACAGTTACAGTTGAAGTTAGGACTGAATTGGTCATTATGTTATGCAGATCAGACAAAGAAAGAGGTGTTGGCTTGTGCAGACCCTATTATAGGTTGGACTCTATGGTTATTGGGCACTGAGTGCTCATGGGATTTGTAGTTTTTTTAATATATGAAGTTTGATTGGCTGCTGAAAAATAAAAGCAAAGAAATGAGAAGCATAATCCTCGCCTCCGTTGTCCTTAATAGAATTGAAAATTCTTGTCACGTATGTTCGCAAATTTTTAATTATCCTTCTGCTGCCTTTACAAGCCATGTCTGATGGAAGTACTGCTGCTCCCTGCCATTAGTGTCAGATAAGCTTGCCCTTCTGTATCCTATACTGTAATGTTGTTTTTGAATGAAGCTTGCACTGCTGCTCCCTGCACTGTATCTGGCCTGTGTGTCAGATAAGCTTGCCCTGCTGCTCGCTATACTGTAGTGCTGTTTCTGAGTGAAGCTTGCACTGCTGCTCCCTGAACTGTCCCTGGCCTGTGTGTCAGATAAGCTTGCCATCCTCATGCCCACAACCTAGTGCTGTTTCTGAGTGAAGCTTCCACAACTGCTCCCTGTACTGTACCTGTCCAGTGGGTCAGACAAGCTTGCCCTCCTGCTTCCTATACTGTAGTGCTGTTTCTGAGTGAAGCTTGCACAGCTGCTCCCTGCTCTGTAGTTGGCCTGTATGTCAGATAAGCTTGCCCTCCCGCTTCCTATACTGTAGTGCAGTTTCTGAGTGAAGCTTGCACTGCTGCTCCCTGTACTGTACCTGTCCTGTGTGTCGGATAAGCTTGTCCTTTTCTGAGCAAAGCTTGCACTGCTGCTGCCTGCACTGTACCTGTCCTGTGTGTCAGATAAGCTTACCTTCCTGCTGTATGACGCAGTGCTCTGTTTCTGAGTGAAGCTTGCACAGCTGCTCCCTGCACTGTAGCTGGCCTGTGTCTCAGATAAGATTGCCCTCGCTTGCTATTCTGCAGTGCTGTTTCTGAGTGAAGCTTGCACAGCTGCTCCCTGCACTGTACCTGTCCTGTGTGTCAGATAAGCTTGCCCTCCTGCTTGCTATTCTGTAGTGCTGTTTCTGAGTGACGCTTGCACAGCTGCTCCCTGCACTGTACCTGGCCTGTGTGTCAGATAAGCTTGCCCTCCTGCTTCCTATACTGTAGTGCAGCTTCTGAGTGAAGCTTGCACTGCTGCTCCCTGTACTGTACCTGGCCTGTGTGTCAGATAAGCTTGCCCTCCTGCTTCCTATACTGTAGTGCAGTTTCTGAGTGAAGCTTGTGCTGCTGCTCCTTGTACTGTACCCGACCTGTGTGTCACGTAAGCTTCCACTCCTGCTGTCTGACGTAGTGCTCTGTTTCTAAGTGAAGCTTGCACTGCTGCTCCCTGTACTGTACCTGACCTGTGTGTCACGTAAGCTTGCCCTTCTGCTGCTTATGACGTAGTGCTCTGATTCTAAGTGAGGCGGGCGCTGCTGCTCCCTGCACTGTGCCTGTCCTGTGTGTCAGATAAGCTTGCCCTCCTGCTTGCTATTCTGTAGTGCTGTTTCTGAGTGACGCTTGCACAGCTGCTCCCTGCACTGTACCTGGCCTGTGTGTCAGATAAGCTTGCCCTCCTGCTTCCTATACTGTAGTGCAGCTTCTGAGTGAAGCTTGCACTGCTGCTCCCTGTACTGTACCTGGCCTGTGTGTCAGATAAGCTTGCCCTCCTGCTTCCTATACTGTAGTGCAGCTTCTGAGTGAAGCTTGCACTGCTGCTCCCTGTACTGTACCTGACCTGTGTGTCACGTAAGCTTCCCCATCTGCTGTCTGACGTAGTGCTCTGTTTCTAAGTGAGGCGTGCGCTGCTGCTCCCTGCACTGTACCTATCCTGTGTGTCAGATAAGCTTACCTTCCTGCTGTCTGACGTAGTGCTCTGTTTCTGAGTGAAGCCTGCACTGCTGCTCCCTGTACTGTACCTGGCCTGTGTGTCAGATAAGCTTGCCCTCCTGTTGTTTATGACGTAGTTCTGTTTCTGAGTAAAGCTTGCACTGCTGTTCCACGCACTGTACCTGGCCTGTGTGTCAGCTAAGGTTGACCTCCTACTGTCTATGACATAGTGTTCTGTTTCTGAGCGAAGCTTGCACTGCTGTTTCCCGCACTGAACCTGGCCTGCGTGTAAGATAAGCTTCCCCTTCTGCTGTCTATGACGCAGTGCTCCACTTCTGAGCGAAGCTTGCACTGCTGTTCCCTGCACTGAACCTGACCTGTGTGTCAGATAAGCTTGCCCTCCTGCTGTCTATGACGTAGTGCTCTGTTTCTGAGTGAAGCTTGCACTGCTGAAGCCTGCACTGTACCTGGCCTGTGAGTCAGATAAGCTTGCCCTTCTGGTGCGCATGAGTTAGTGCTCGGTTTCTGAGTGAAGCATGCACTGCTGCTCCCTGTACTGTACCTGGCCTGTGTGTCACGTAAGCTTGCCGTCCTGCTGTTTATGATGTAGTTCTCTGTTTCCAAGTGAAGCTTGCACTGCTGCTCCCTGCACTGTACAGGCCTGTGTGTCAGATAAGCTTCCCCTACTGCGGTCTGACGTAGAGCTCTGTTTCTGAGTGAAGCTTGTGCTACAGTTTCCTGTACTGTACCTGGCCTGTGTGTCGGATAAGCTTGTCCTTTTCTGAGCAAAGCTTGCACTGCTGCTGCCTGCACTGTACTGGCCTGTGTGTCAGATAAGCTTGCCCTCCTGCTTCCTATACTGTTGTGCTGTTTCTGAGTGAAGCTTGCACTGCTGCTCCCTGTACTGTACCTGACCTGTGTGTCAAGTAAGCTTGCCCTTCTGCTGTCTATGACGTAGTGTTCTGTTTCTGAGCGAAGCTTGCACTGCTGTTCCCTGCACTGTACCTGGCCTGTGTGTCAGATAATCTTGCCCTTCAGCTTCGTATGACGTAGTGCTCTGTTT
The DNA here is from genome assembly GCA_963921515.1 of Calotriton arnoldi. Classification (NCBI taxonomy): domain Eukaryota; kingdom Metazoa; phylum Chordata; class Amphibia; order Caudata; family Salamandridae; genus Calotriton; species Calotriton arnoldi. The sequence goes on along the minus strand of CAWUFW010002803.1, from coordinate 510,356 downwards.
CTGAGTGAAGCTTGCACTGCAGCTACAGGTCATAGAACTGTTCTGTGTAAGATAAACTTGAAACATATGCTGAGGAGTCCACACTGCAAGCCCATTCAAAAAGGATCTCGTTGCTGAGACTGCAAACGGCCATCAGTACTACACTATCTGCTCAGGTACTCGGATACTGTAAAACTAAAAGAATAACAGTTCTGCATAAAGCTCGGATATGCTCCGTTATGAATACCATCTCTGCTTAGAAGCTCTGGCACAGTCAGTTAAAAAGCACAGCGGCCATGCTGAGAAGTTCTGAGACGGTCCCATTGCATGCATTGCGTCCCTCTGGTGCATTGCCAGTACCTCACCTAACGCACAGCAGTCCCGCTGAGACCTTCAGAAACGGTCCCATTTAAGCACGAGGTCCCTGCTCAGAGGGCCTGGAAATGCCGGGCTGAAGAAACGCAGGCTGTCGTGAAGCTCAGGTACCCTCCATTAAATGCATAGAAGCCCTGCTGGAAAGTGTCCATATTGAGTCAATTATTGACCCTCTTAAAATTCAACAGCACTGCTGAAAACATTTCTGTCCTGTCCCAATTAAAGTACGACAGCCGTGCTGAGCCAGCACCCCATTAAACTTCTGTTAGCTCTGTTGGAAACTGTTAGCTCTGCGTGAGTCGGAGTATGGCAGCTCTGCTGAAAAGACGCCCATACTGTTCCCTTGCAAGCTCAGCAGTCCAGCTAAGAAGTATTGCTGCTGATCAAGGCAAGGGATAGCAGCAGTGCTGAGTTCATGTGGCTCGGCCCCATTTAATGTATGGAAGCCTTGCTGAGTAGTGTTGCACTGGTCCCATTAAAGGTATATAAGCCCATCTTTGAAGAGGGGGTAGCTTCTCGCAATGTCTACCCCTAACCTCACTGCTGAGTGCACCAACAATGTAAAGTATCCCCTTCAGAAACAGAACCTTACAAGAGTGACAGACAACACACCTCAATACATACCCCACCAAAGCATCACATTGTAAAAATGTTAGCTTTACTGGCTTTGCCACTGCTTGTTAAGGAACGGTCCTGCACAACCAAAGCAGGATTTAAGCAAGAACTGTTTACTAAACAAAAAGGAGCTTGAGAGTGGTGGAGTTTCGCAGGGATGGGACTTGGGTTGTTAGGGGTGACATATTTTGTTCTTCTGGGGGCACTGTTGGACGAATGTACCTGGAAGTGGGGCCTTTGGGATTAATGTACTGTTCATGGAGGTGGCATCTGAGGGCTTGTAGTGTGTGCCAGCCGTAGGATTGGTAATAGTTGAGGCTTTACTAATCTTAAATGTCCCGTCTACCACATCTCCATCTCCTGGCCATCGTCCACCATTTACACGGTGAGCAGCCCCCTTGAAGGACCTGATGTTCCATGGTAGATAAGATGGAAGCGCAGTGCACCCTTTGAAACCTGGGAAGACAGATGCAGCCTTGGGTTTCCAGTCAACAACTCACCCTGAAAACAAAGCTAAGCTTATGAAAACATGCAATGGAGACGTAGGGTCTCCGGGGTAGCGCCATGCCATAACGGGGCATAGCTGGACGTAGAGCCAGGTCCAAGGACCCAATCACAACCTCATTCAGAGACACATCAACAACTGATCCCCAGCTGCACAGGCAGGCATATTTAAGAAGGCCTTCCTCCTTCACACAGGCTGCTGCTGGAACTGGAATCTACAGTGACCCCACATCTGCATTATACCTCATCCAGCTCAGTACCTTGCTAGGTGCAGGCAGCTAGCCAAACGACTTCTATCACGAAAGGAGAGCAAGAGGATAGGGTGCCTCGTCCCTAGTGTAACTTTCTACACATATGGGCAACTAGGCTGAATAGTTGAAGTAAGGTCCTGGGGTGAGGTCAAAAGGCTCAGATATGGTCCACCTGTGTGCACGCAGGACACCTGCAGGTCACTGAGCCAAAGTGTGTTTGCACATACAGAACTAATAGCCCCCGCAATCTCCCCAAAAATGTAGCTCATCATGGACAGGTGTCGCTGACATTTCCCCATCAAACCTGCATCTCTGTTGCATTTTGTTGTTACACAATACAAAAGGGGAGGTACACGCTGAGTCGCGTCGCCTGGTTGCACCAACTTAATCAGTATTACTGGACAGTTATGGCCGCCCCTAGGAACTCAAAGTCTTAAACTTTGAGTTCCTAGGAGCGGCCATAACTGTCCAGTAATACTGATTAAGGAGAGATGTCGAGGACCGTCTTGCTAGGAGTTTAGCAGGCACATTTGGCAAGTGAAGGGTGGCTCAATCCAACATGATGTGCCAGGGAATGGCGGAAGTGGGAAGGTAGAAGGGGCGAGCACCAAACCAGGGCATGGTTAGAGTTACAGGCGAACAAATTTCGACTTGAACCTTTGAGGGGGCTCGATGTCGCTGACGGGTGTAATAAAGTACACCTTGAAATTGATCATTTCCTCAGTTAATTTCTTCCTTCTGTGGTAACACAGGACATTTATGCGCCCTTTTTCATAGCCAGGCCCAGTCGTTCCATTGTTACGGTCTTTGTGTTCTGTTATTCGCAGTGCCCCAGTCCTGCGTGCTGTCTGTATGCGAGGCATTAGCAGGGCTGCAGGCTGGGCGGGAGTGTGCGTGTGTGGGTGGGGTGGGGGCGGAATGGCCTCCCTGGCGAGGACGAACAGCTGCAGCTGACATCTTCAGCAGAGTGATTTCCGGAAAGGGTCCGTCTGCAGAAAAAACACACACACCAACAGAGAAGAGAGCAGCGTGGGAAGACGAAGCGGAAAACAGAAATAAATACCCGCAGTCACGTTGTAGGGACAGATGTTGTGTTCGTGGGCTTAGAAAGCACCGCCAAAGCCCTCGTGGGGCCTCTTCGAGCGCAGAAGATACAAGTTACATAACCCGAGCCACGCAGCCTTACATGTTTACAGCAACTTGTAGATTTCAGATAACCAGATTTTTAACATTCTGCAGAACCTTCCATGGCCCCCCTTCGACCAAAGCACACTGACAATCTATAATCGGAGACAGTTTAAGGCATGGGCAGAGTAGGCAGTTGCCCGTGGCCCCCAAATTTCAAGAGACTCCCCTGGGAAAGGGAGCTTACAACACTGGCTCTTCCAACACTGGCTTTTTTTTATATATATAACTGGGCTTGCCTGTTCTTAACCCTCATACTGCCAGGTAGGTGGGGGCGACTGTATTAAAAAAAATCTTTTTGTCGCAAGCCTTTCTCCTTACATCATATCACCACTTGTGCCTCACGTCTCTCTACCAATCCGTACAACTTTAAGTACCCACCCCATCTCCCTTCTAGTCGCCTCTACCTCGCCTTTCACTCTACTACTCTCTGTGCCCATCCCATCTGTACCTTCTCTGTGACTTCTCTCAACATAGTCCCTCTCTCTGCACCTTCTTATATCTTGCCCTCATTTGCTTCACCACACTCTCAACCTCCTGTTTCTTTCTCAGCTATCCACATCTCTGTGCCTAACCTCTCTCTAAGCTCTTTACCCTACCACTTTCTACCTAATTTCTCCCTTTTTTCAAATTCTCATCTCTATCTACCCCACTCTTCTCTTTCTCATTTCTCACTCTCACACTGCCTGGCCACTCAATTTACCTCACTATTCATTCACAACTCCGCCTGTCCTTTTGTCCTCTGTTCCTTCTGTCACCTCTCATCACCTTGCACCTTTCTCACAACCTCTTTCTTTACATCTTTTTCCCAATCATTAGCTCCTCTCTCTCTAATCACCCTGCTCCTTCTCCATGTCAATTCACCCTTTCTACCTTCTCTCTCCCTTTACCTCTGTTAGTACATCTCTCTACCTCATCTTTCAGTCTCTATTTCATTATGTTTGCCTGTTAAGATCACCTCTCTCTACCTCACGCTCTTTCCACTTCACCTCTTTTCTCTCTACACCTTATCTCTATTTTTCACTCCCTCTACCTTTCTTTCTGTCATACTATTTATCTGACAAGTCTTTACATACACCTACCTCGTTGTGCCTACATCACCATTGTCTACCTTGCATTTGTCTATGATACTTACCTCTCTACCGCTACCGCTCTCTTACATCTACATCTCTGTAACTCACCTTTCTTTCTATTGTATTTTTCTCATTGCTTCTGAGGACTACAGCACTCTCTACAATTTCTTCCTGCTATCTCTAGTGGTCTCTACCTCACTCTAAAACCTTACATATATTTCCACCTCTCTACCTACCTTTTCCTCCTTACACTTCTCAGTATCTAGCTTTCTGCCACCTCACCTGTCTCCCTTTACATTTTGTCTATCTCTACCTCACCTATGTCTCGACCTCATTTCTACCGCCCTTCTTCCTCTCATTTACCTGTCACTACAATTCCCTTTATCTCTGCCCTTCTGTGTCCCATCCTCTCCCATCTCTCTTACTCAGCAGTCAGAAGGCAATGTCTAGCCAGAGAAGTGCACACAAAAAAAGAGGAGAGGATGGAAAAGGCAGAAAAGGGAATTTAGGAGAAAATGATCACATTTCATCTAATGAATGGTAATTGGAGCAGTGCTTTTTCACTACTGCAGCGAATGGGGACTTATGTTCATACCCCCTAAACTGAAAAGTTAATCATCACAGACACGCTCCTTCTCTGGAAATGCCCCCAAAATCTGAAACTCACTCCCTAATGAACTACGCTTTAACCCTTCCTTCTCCTGCTTCAAACGAGACCTCAAATCTCTATTGCTCACCAATTACTTCAGCTAGATCGTGCAATTGCTTACGCCTCCCAAAGACCCAACTCTCTTGGACAATTCCAGTCGGAATCTGTACCATGTTAACTCAAAGTCTATCTTCCTCCCCAGCACCCAATTACTTTATTGATTTATATTACTACGCTCTCACAGTGTCTACTTTAAAACTCTGTGCTCCTATATTTCTGTATACAACTTCATGTGATGCCTTTTTACCGCTCACCATGTACTTGTGTAACGTATCCCCTAAACCTGTAAAGCGCTCTGTTACCTTTGGGTCGAGCCAGCGCTATATAAAACTCAAAAAATAAAATATGTTCATGAATAGCTATCAATTAAATCTACAATTTAAGGTGCTTTGTACAGATGTCTTACTTTGCTGTCATGCACTAGTCCACTAAACATTCACCAAATCACCCTTACAGTGTTTCCTACAATGATAGCATCAAGCAGGTTAGACACATCATTATTTCATGTAAAATGTTGTTGTTGTAAAATTAAAAAAAATCTAGATTCAAGCACAACAAGAAATAGCTTTATCAATGGTTATTTAAACTTTTCTGGGTACAATTTGGCTGGCAGATGCCAGAAATCTTGAGCTTTTGGATATCTTTGTGTGCACACTTTTCTGAAAGTTTCACCTACAAATCAATATTGTTCAGTATCTTGAGGGTTCGAATTAGCTGAAATGGGTGGTAAATTCAAAACTCTTCTTAACAAAGGCATCTAAATATGTCTTGCCCGAGCCCAAAAAAACCTTAAGATGGCACTGCACCTCCTACAAGCTGAAAGACGGAAAACCTTATCCGTCTTTCTTAAGGATATAAAATATCCCTAACAAGGTACCACCAGCAGAAACAGTCAGGATGGTGAACTTTAACCCTCCTTAGTATCTATGACTTGCGATCCATTAGCCTTATCCCTGTAGGAGTACAAACCGTTGTATAATGTGCTCTCCATTGCACCCCTCACACGTTTTTTCCACCATTTACCGTGATCCTTCCTAATCCTAACCCTTGTTATGCTCCCTTCCACCTCCTGCCCTCAGATATTGAGGTCACGAACCCTGCAATCCCCGAGACATCACAGTGCTGCCCCACCATTTAGGGCCTTAGCTTAGGCCCTGTAGGCTGGAAGGACAAGGAGTGAAAACGACAGATATGAGGGTTCTTCGCGCCCTCTTTACACTCTAAGGCTTGTTGATGAGCCCTGGGACAGGGGTGGGGGGACGGGACGAGGGGGAGCTTCAGATTTCCCGACAATCACGCGGGTTAAAATACATTAACAGAAGCAGTGAAGGAGCAGTAGGGAGGGAGAGGAGTGTGGATTGTGAGGGGTACTTATACTTAATATTTTGTAAAGTAAAAAAAAGTAGAAGTCCTTTTAAAACAGAGACGCGAGAGAGTGTGTGTGTGTGTCAACACCCAAAGCTAGGCCCCTGACAGCTGTCTGCCACTTATTGCAGTATTATATCTCTATTTGGATTTTTTATATTATGTATCATGCACACGTTTCACCTTTTCCTCCTGTAACGTATCATTTTCTACCTCTTTTTGTATTTTGTTTGTTTTTGTTATTTGCACAATTGTCACTTTTTAGGTCGAGCCTCGAGTAGCGCGCAAGCGCTGCTAGGCGAAGACTTTATGTAAGGGGGTTTCAAAAGCTGACCAGACGCTCGTGCGTCGTGGCCTTTTCGGGCGGTTACGCGCGCAGGGCCGACATCTGTTTCCCATTATCGTGCCCAGACGCGTGCGCGATAATTGGAAACATGCCGGGAAAAGGCCATGACGCACGAGCGTCTGGTCAGCTGAGCAGGCTGCCTCGCTCGCCCTCGCCCCCGCTCCTCTCTTGTAATTTGTCGTTGGCTGTTTTTATTCTCATCACCATCACCACCCAGGGTCTGGTTCGAGTAAGTTCACAGGTCGGATTTGCGCGTGGCTTTTCCTCTCTGCTCCCTTTTGTGTCTAATGCACGGCGCGCTGGCTCTGCAGGGCGTGTGATCTTGGGTACATCGGTCAGTCTCTCTGATCCGACCCTGAGCCGCCTGGTAATTTATTGTCGTTGGCTGTTTTTATTTTCATCACCATCACCACCCAGGGTCTGGTTCGAGTAAGTTCACAGGTCGGATTTGCGCGTGGCTTTTCCTCTCTGCTCCCTTTTGGGTCTAATGCACGGCGCGCTAGCTCTGCAGGGCGTGTGATCTTGGGTACATCGGTCAGTCTCTCTGATCCGACCCTGAGCCGCCTGCATGCACACTGGAGACAGCACGGAGGGCTGTTATGGCATTGCACACCCCTCACAGCCAGCAGACAGCTGTCGAGGCGCACAGGGCCTCACCTACCTGACGTCCGCGTCCTTCGGGGGCCCCTTCTCTGGAGCGTTGATGCGTTTAGAGAGGCTTTATATCTTTACTTATGCATCTCAGTAGTAAAGCGCCAAGATGCAATCTATAAGAACAGAAAGCGCTAGTGTTTACACTGCGAAACACTATCCGTGTTTCACTAAAAGGGCCTCCGAGTAGCCATTCAGAATATTTTTCTTGGTTCTTTAGCAGTTTGTCGAGCCCAGAGCGTAATATAAAAAAAAAAAATAAGTGCACGGGCTCCGTTTTTTCCCCTCAGAAGCCGCCGCCAGCGCTGCCGAATGTTGGGGTTGCCAAGGCTTCTTCATCTTGATTCAACCTCATGTCTTTTTCTTCCGTCACCCTATATTTTCTGTCTCTTTTTCCCCTGAAGCGGGTTCTTTTACATCCCAGTCTTTCATCTCGTGTCAGTCACTGTTTTACTCTCTTTCTCTCCCTGTCTGTCTCTCTTTAATGACTGCCTCTTTCTTGCTCAAGGTGAAAGTTTTGGGAAAAAAAGTCCCGCTGGTCCTAACATGAGCAGCAGTGCCTCCACTTCCAGCCACAAATTAAGCACTAAGGCTCAGATTTACTAACGCTTTATGCCGGCATAAAGCAAAATGAACTGGTGCACGGTATTTACTATCTAGCGCAAAAGGTGTTGTGCCACGTTTTGTGCTGGAAGGTCGCCCTTTTCACAGCACAAAAGCCCTTTGCGGTGCTTTGTAAAGTGCAAACAGCACAAACAGCCTAAGTTTTGACATAAAGCCCTATTTTTGAAGGTGGTTGTTACAGGCTCAGGTGCAAAACTTGAGGCCGGTGTGAATAAGGGGAAATGTGCCCTTTAAAAACAAGCATTGGCATAGCCAATAGGTCTCGCCTTTGGGACCTTATAAGTGTTTAGCCATGCAACAGTTGATGTTGTTGCACCAAGGATATTGTGCTGCATAACTAAATACTTATAAGGTCCCAAAAGCGAGACCTATTGGCTATGCCAATGCTTGTTCTTCATGTAATGTAACGCTTGCTTTTGTATTTTGTCACTTGCAATTTTCTCCTCATGTAATGTTACTGTTCCTAATGTGAAGCGCTCTGACACCTTCGGTAAAGTCCGCGCTATATAAAAATGCATAAAATAAATAAATAAAGGTGAAGCCGGGGCGACGTCCACCCAGCCCCCCCCCCCTCCCCCCTCCTTCCCAGTTCTCAGTTCATGTACGTGCTCCCTCCTTCACCATCTTGCCCCGTCTGCTTATCATATCGCGTGCACCACCTCCTGACCTGTGACCCCCATTGAATAGGGTGACCAGGATTGTAAAGCCAAAAACCGGGACATTTCACAAAAATAGAAGAAGGACTACAATTTTACTTCAAGCGAGCGCACAGAATGACAGCGCTACTCAGCAGATAACTACAGAACAGGCAGTAGGAACATACATAAAATGCAATTTTTAAACCCAGTAGCTTGCCTGTTAATTAAATTGCTTTCTTGAAACAACTGCAACTATCCCTGCTTTGTAAAACAATTAAAATCACCTCTCTCTGTTTTCAGTCGACCCTCTCTAAAAACGGGGACATGAGCTAAATTTCCTGAAATCTGCTGGGACAGCTGGTGAAAAACCGGGACCGTCCTGGCAAATCCGGGACGCCTGGTCACCCTACCATTGAAGCCATTGTGTCCCATGCCGTCTTAGGCCCCCGCCCTCCTTCCACAAATAAAAGGCAGCCGCCTCCCTTTCTGCTCCTCGGAGACCGCAGTAAGTCCCGTGGTGGGGGGAAGGGAGCGCGGAGGCAGCGTGGGCTTCGAGGTTTGGATTGCTGCCCAGCGTGTCTGTGTTTCACTCCCCCATCCCCCATGCCCTGCCCTTCTCTCACAATCACCCTTTCTCTTAGCTTTCTCTCGCCCCCATAGGCTCCCTCCCTTCACCCCTGCGGCCCCCACACGTCTTTCGCGGCCTTGGCTCGAACTGCGCTTTGTGCTAAACATGTCTGAACAAATCCTCCGCCACAGTCATCCCTCAGCCCCAGGGCGCGAACAGCGCAGACGAGCGGCCAGAGCAAAGTCCTGGCTGAGCATTAGCACGACAGGGTCGGCGCTACGTAGGCCTAGTAGGCAGCCGGTTATGAGCGTCCCCACAAGAGGGCGTCAAATCACAAGTACCTGCATCAAATATGGCGCTATAGCTAGTACTGAGGGTGCACCAAAACGGAAAAATCCTTGCTCTAAAGCTGGTTTTAATCTTAAACTATTCTCCTGGGGTTCAGCGACGTCAACAGTAAATTGTTGGAAGAAGGAAGCTCACACTGCCGAAGTCCTATATTTCGTAAACAAATTGTATTTGTACGAGGAGCGTCTCTAAACATCATAATCATAAAATAGGCCCGCGTGAAATTTCTGTTACCCATCTGCAACGTTCACTAGGGACTTGGGCAACTTTTAGCAAGGGAGCAACACGAACGACTAGGACGCACAGGGCAGTTGTTCACAGCACTTTAGCACTGTTATTCTTTTTAGAAAGACAAAATGCGAGGACGCATATCGTGCTACAATATAGAACTGACTTTCGGTTTTGCATTTTGCTAATTTGTTGCGGGATTTCATGTATTTACGCAAAAGTACATTACACACATTTCTCACATCCTTAATCATAAAGCTGTTGCAGGCCAATACTGAGAGCCATGGTGTTTTCTGTAGAATTTTGAACGGATAAAGTTTTTTTTTTTTTAAAGTGCACATATTGTGCCATGAAGTGGCAGACCCTTTGGTTAGTTAACCTTTCAGGAGCTGATTGATATATTCAGGTGTTGAACTAGTACTAATGAGGTGAAAGTTTTACCTAGGCAGTATTGTAGTAGGACCTGACTTCCTGAGGCGAAAAATCCAGTGGTATGTCCCCAGAAGAACGCTTCGCTCAATGGGAGCAAAGCAAGCTCTTGTCCCTTCATTTAAAAAAGTCGATTGGGGAGGTAGGAGCTTTATCACCTGCGCGTCAAAGGCCTGGAATGATCTCCCTTTCTATCTGAGGAACTCCACAGACCTCCTCATTTAGGAAGGGGTTGAAAACATGGCTTTTTAATCAGTAGAATATCATATTACTCTCTCCAGCAGGCAGTGCTTAGCGCCAGGACACCCGAGGGTAACCGTGCGCTCTAAAAATGCAACTAACATAACGTTATGTCGATTTGTATAGCGCACTAAGCGCCTGAGAGGGTATCCAGGCGCTTGGGCAGATGTGTAGGTGTGTGGTCCCCGGTCCCCAAGGTGCTTATACAAAGTGCCAGGGCTTCAGCTTCTGGCAGAGCTCAAGAAGTGAGGAGGAGCTCTGATGTATTGATGAGGGTATTTCCATGTCCTCTTTGGCTTTTGTGGATGCAGGGAGTGTGTGGGAGTGAAAGTGGGGCCGTGTAGGTGTGGTGGGTTGGTGTAAGTGTCTGCGGCTGTTCAGGTATTCTGGTCCTGGGTAGTGTAGGGCTTTGTATGTGTTCGTGAGAAGTTTGAATTGGCTGCACTTGTGAATGGGGAGTGACTGAAGCTTCCTGATGTGCAGTGTGATGTGAGGGCAGCATTGGAGGTCGAGTAGGAGTCTTGCGGCGGTGTTCTGGATGGTCTGGAGTCTGTATAGGAGCTGTTTGGAGATTCCAGTGTAGAGAGAGTTGCCGTAGACCAGCCTGCTGGTGAGGAGTGCTTGTGTGACGCTTCATCGGGTGTTCGGAGAGAACCATTTGAAGACCTTTCACAGCATTGCGTAGGATGTAGAAGCAGGAGGGGCACATTGAGTTGATTTAAGCCATCATGTTGTGCTTGTCATGTAGGATGTTCCCTAGGTCTGTGGGTGTAGGTCCTAGCTAACAGCCATCAGGTGGAGTCCCATAGGGAGGTCTTGTTGCCGAAGACCAGTACTTCCGACTTGTCGGAGTTGAGCTTCAGTCAGTTGGTTCGCATTTAGTCTACTATAATGGTCATGCAAATGCTGAAGTTGGTTCTGGTGGTGGTTGTCTTGTCAGTGAGAGGGTGAGTTGGGTGTCATTGGCGTAGGAGATGGCGGTGAGGTCTTGTGATCCAATGGCGTTGGCGAGCGGAGTCATGTATATGTTGAAAAAGGTGGGCCTGAGGGAACGATCCTTGTGGAACTTCCCATAGAAGTTTCTTGGTCTCTGATGTGAAGGGTGGCAGCCTGACCCTTTAAGTTCTTTCCATGAGGAAGTAACAGATCCATCTGAGAGCAGATCCTTGCATGCCAATCTCGTGAAGTCTTCTGCTGAGGGTGTTGTGGGAGACAGTGTCATAGGGCGATCAAACAGGATGAGTGTTGGTGTTTCTCCTCGGTCCAGGAAGGTTTGAATTTCGTTGGTGGCCACAATGAGTGCTGTTTCGGCGCTGTGGTTCTTTCTGAATACTGACGGAGTGCTGTCTAGAAGATGGTGAAGCTCGAGGTGGGTTGTGAGTTCCTTGTTGATGGCCTTCTCAATCACTTTGCTTGGATAGGGGAGCAGGGAGATGGGTCTAAAATTGCTCAGTTGATTCAGGTCAGCTGTATTAAAATGACAAAATAAAGAAAGAACATTGCCACAGAATGTGTCACATAATTTGGCTTTTCTGGCCACATTAATGAACCTTGCCGCATAATTCCAGTGACCCTGCCTATAAGCATAGGTACAGCCCTGTTAAAAGAAGTTCCCAAATTGCGAAGCTCATGCTATACAGGATTTAACATCATTGGCAAGGCACTGATTAACAAACTGATCCTGGCTGAAGTGATATATTGTAATACTGACGAGAGTAAGACCGTGCTGGAAGAAGTTGAGTGCTAAAGTCAGAACCACAGAATAATGCACATCTCCGGCTGGTTCTTTTCAGGCAGGAGTAGACATACTAGCTAATTCATCACCTGTTGTCTGCAGGATTCAAGGGAAAAAAAGTGTTCTACCTCAAATGATCAAAAAAGACACCAAGCGCTGCACTGGAAATGCAAACCCATCTTCATACAATCATCAGAATTTATCTGCTTGCCTTTCACGAGTTAACTGGAGCACCAAGACTGTAAAGAGGCAAGATTCCTCCTACATTTTCCTGGTTCATTCATATCAGAGACCTGGCTTTTGCAAGGATGTGTTTACATCTAGTTAAAGGTGCATTTGGCTGTTCCTGCCCTACCCACTATTGCGCACACCCTAGGCAGCGATGAAAGTACCATTTTTCCCTGGAAGAACCAACCCTTTCAAAGGGCTGTGAAAGTTTCTGGGGGTAGCTCATGGTGTTAGTGGCAGTAAAGCAATGGGTAGGGTATATGCATTTGAACTTACTTTAAAACAAACTTCATTCTGAAACATAACATGTAAGTGCATTTATACCGCGATGGGTAGCATAATTCATCCTTTGTAAAGGGATAGTGCTAATTAAACATCTTAGAACTGAGTCGGGGCTATGGTCTAACAATGAAACATGACAAAAAAAGAAATATGAGCTCTCTATCAATATGTATGCCCATGTGAATACCCAGGCTTTTGACTGTGATACTTCCCCATTTTTTGAGACTGTCATATTGTGTGGTCAGCTATTCTTTTTCATAAACAACTTTATTTTGGGGATCTGTTTACATTGTAATCTCAACCTGCTTGTGATATACGTTTACAGTTGGAAACCACACTTACTGCTAGCACAAGTGCATTCCTAGTCACACGTGGCACTTAAGGCCTTACACTGCAGAAGAGGCACGCCACAAACAAAACAAAGATCATTTTATGGATGTTATAGCTTCATAAGGATCAAATGAAAACTCTGTAAAAATGTAACTTACTACCCGCACTGATGATTACCTCATTTCTTTGAAGGTAGTATTCAAAGAGTGGCAGCCGCGGCCCGTGCAGGTAAGAGCGGTGGGGCGGGGGGGATTTTGACAGGTGACAAGGGAAAATTAATTATTTATTTATATTTCCCTCGTTGTCTGTCAAAATACACCCTCCCCCCCCAACCCGGCCCCACCGCTCTTACCTGCATGGGCCACGGCTGAAGAGTGGCTAAGAAAACAAAATATGTCCTAACCCCGACTGAGAACTGCAGCCTACACATTAACCATATCCTGCCTGGACTGCGGCAATGCTTGATAGAGTTTCTCACTCTTCCCTCGCCCCGATGAAGGTGGTCCTCAATGCCACGACTGTTGATCTCCTCAAAAAAATAAAATTTCATCACGTAGCTTTGGCGTTAAAAGAACACAATACGGGCAAGAATATTAGTCAAAATGTGCTGCCTCACCCAAAAGACCATCAACCTCCCTACCTTGCTGTGCTTCTCACCATCTTAGGTGGAGAGAGGTCTCAGGAGCAAGAACTCACTCATCCTACAAACACCAGCCCTAATCTATTATTAGCACAAACACTGACTCTCTTGCTCCGCTCTCAGCCTTTGGAACGCTTTCCCTCCCTCACTCAGAATTCAACCAAGGCTGCTAACCTTCAGGAAGCTTCTAAACACCCACCCGCCCTGGCTTTACTTGAATTAATCCTTCTATCTTTTTGCCTAGTCCTTTTCTGTAATTTGCCCCAAAGCTCTAGTTTTAATTAAACTTCCTCTTGCATGTATTTCTCTAGTTCGTTTTAAAGCACGCTTTACATCTTAGTAGGTGCAGCTGCGCAAAAAAAAAAACGTTCTGAACAAAATAATGAACAATAAAACGCATTTTATAGACACCAGGCCCAAGAGTAAGCTCTAACCTGGAAAATGTAGATAAGAACGGATTCTCAATCCTAAAAATGTAGCACTGCAGGTGAAACCTGCAATATTGAGTCATATCCCAATTACTTACCAGTTATTACTTCAGAGTCCTAGTCTTCCCTGTCCCAGTCGTAACATATGCCTTCAGCCAAGACAGATAACACACTTTATTTTGTAACAAGGGTGTTATCCCTTTCTTTTCCACCTTGTTGATGTAGTCTTTCTTCCCTTTCTATAACACTGGCCATTCCTTCTAGGGAAGAGCTCTCACCATAGTGGGCTTCTGGAGGCCTTTTGGTCCAGTCTTCCAATTTACCACTGTAGGGTTGTCCGACTCTGTTGTTTGACACTGGCACAGCATTACTCTATCCTACTGGTTAAGTATCTAGGGTTTTGTTGCTGGTTTGTTTCATCCTCACCTATATAAGGACTAGGAAGAGAGGTGAGTGTTTAATGAGTATAATTGCTCCTGTCATGGTTAGGAAACGCGAGTATTGTGGCTGCTGTTTTTCCGAAGAACTAGCCAAAGTGAATGGTCAATGATGATCCTTGAAATCTAAGTTTAAAAAATAGAGTATCTAGGAATGCTTCATAATGTCAGACGCCTAGAAAACTATATTTAAAAGATCTTCCATGCCAAAATAAATGTTATCACTAATAAAATGGTGCGAACTATTCAACTTACTGAAGCACGGTTTTCAATTGCCCAAAAATGAATGACTACTACATCAACAGTCTCCTGACAAAAATTGGGAGTTTGGGATTTTTTTTTTTTAAAGAAAACGTGGAAGTTATAAAGCTCACTTTACACACACTTTTGAATTGGAATGATGCTAAAGACATCCCTTACTCCAGAGTCTGTCTTGTGATGTACTGGCGCAACAAATCCTTCACTTTCTTGAAGTCTTGAGACCAACCACACATATGGCATCTGTCCAGTAATAGTAGCAACTAACAATGAAGAGGCTTAAAAGCCTATCAAATGACTTGGCAAATCTGTCTTTCGAAAGAAACGATGAAAAACACTGGATGCATTAAAAAATGCATTTATATGCCTTCCACAAAAAAATAACTGCCATTAGCTTCTAATGGTCGGCTAGGCTACTGCGAGATCGAGTGAAGGGGTTTCACTTCCTCTGCCATTACCAGTTGAGCATACATCTCATGCATGGAACGGAGGTTCTGTTGGTTTTGGTTTGGGACGGCATGGAGATGAGAGCTCTTGGTCAATGCTGATTTTGCTGGATCTATCAGCAGCCTTCGATTACGGGGACCATCACATCTTACTGAATTGGCGGGAAATGGCAGTGGTGCTTTAGGAAAGTCCAAAAGTTGGGTCAGTCATTTTTTAGGGTGGAATTAGGTGATAATGTCATGTTATTTCTCTTGTAGCAAGGACAACTGTCTAGGGTGCCGCCTATGCCATTCTGTTGCCAAAGCAGGTTAGAGTCTGAAAGGTCTAGGATGAGATGTTAGGGTGTTCTCAGCCATGTGGAGGACTGTTATTGCATGGATTGCTTGGTATGAGGTTGATCAAATAATGCATGCATAAAAGTACAAGATGTTTCACCATCTTACTACTGCTTCTGCTGGCAGTGGCGGCTGGCATGGCTCGCGGGTGGGGGCGGGCGGCAGGGGGGTGGGTGGGTTGTGATTGCGGGACGGAGTGAGCATATTAAAAAAAAAAAAAAACGTACCTTGCCGCCGGGTCTTGCGTCTCTGCTCCTGCTCTCCTGCCTCCGACTTCAGGAACAGGAAGCCAGGCTCCCTCCCATAAGCCAATTACAACACTGCAATGCAGCGTTGTGATTTGATTGGTCTAAACACTGTGACACGGCACTCAGCCAGGGGCTGGAGGGGTGGGCATGTTCTCCATGCAGGCTGTAATGCAGCCTGCATGGAGAAAGGGGGAAGTGCGCATGACTGGTTTGGGCAGGCCGAGAGAGCAGACCAAACAGTCATTGCGCACTTAGGAGTGGGCAAAACACTCCTCGACTGCCCTGCTCCGAGAGCAGAGCAGCCCCACCCGCCCACAAAGCAGCACAAACATAAAATGATAATAACTGAAAGTTATCACTTTGTTTTTGCTTCTCGCACTGCTTGAAAGCAGTGGGGCGACGCTCCACTGCCATAGCGGAGGAGCCGCCATGCCTGCTGGGCGTCAATTTGAAGTAACTGAACTGTGGGTGTAGGATACTAGTATCACAGAAAAGTGCTGAAGGGTTTTACCAATAGCCTGCCTGACTCTTATGTATTAAAGGTCATTACCATTCTCATTGGTGAACATCAGATCTTTCAGATTCCCCTGTCGGTTTAATACGGACATCACCCTACCACTCGACCCAAGGCCACCACACATCAACTAACAGTGGTGAGCTGGAGAAATGCAAATCTGCCCAATTGTCAACATCCTTGAGGATCACTTGTCCACCATGTTGAGGGCTTTAATGGCAGCCAACGACTAGATGTCACACAATAGCCTCCCACTAAATAGAGGTTCTGGTGCTAGGTACCCATGCCTCCTCTAGAAAATACTAGCTAAGAAAACTGCCACCCTTTTTTGGTAGTCTAATGATATAAAAGAAGGGGGAGGGGATCCAGATGCCGATTAAAGTGTGAATTTGTATATTGGCAAGGTTATCAAATCTACTTTTTATCAACACAGTGTTGAAAAGAGCCCTTCCTTTGTTCTGGTGGTGGGAGCTCCAGAAACCTCCAGCTAGTAGTAGTGTGCTAATGCACTTTATGCTGGAGCACCAGCACACTAAATCAGCCACCTACAATTGGGGGAAACGGAGCAAGAAGAGTGAAAGCTGGACTGTGCAAACACCACTCCGTGCTCTAATTTTTTACAATATATTCTCCATCGGTGAAAGCAAGAATCCATTCTAAGACCAGCTATTTTTTTCCAAAGCCTGCATGGTCTGGTACCGAACTACCTTGAACGCGAAATGAAAATATTTTACAGATTTGGCAATAGCAACTTTGTAGTTCTCATTGCACTTCACTTACCATTGAAAACGCTTTTTTGCTTTTCTGAAATATCTGTCTGTCTGTATTGCAGCATCTTTTGGTACTCCAGGGTAGGACTTTCGAAATATTTCCATCACAAAGTCGGTTTCGGTTTTGTGGATGTGCTCAATCATTCCATGTACATCTATTCATCAAAATGCCCGGGGTAATTGTAATTCGCATTTATAGAGCGCATTATCACTGTCAGGTCTCTAAGCGCTGTGAAGAGAGCACCTACCGCAAACCTGTATCGCCCCCTCCTACCAATGACGTCACAGAGATGATCTTCCATCCTGTCCTAAACCCCTCACTATCTGCTTGCTGTTTGGTGTTCAGGGATTAGGAAGGGCACGAAATGTAAACTACCTATAGCACGTATGCCACTTAAAGACCTCTTTGCATTCTGCTCTTGGCACCTTAATAAAATAAAAATCAAGACTAGAGGTGTTACGGGCAGGGTCAATGGTAGTAAAGAAAGGTACATAAACAAAGAAATAGGCAGTCCGGGATAGAAAACTGCACCACCTTACTATACACAAATAGTAGATATACTTCAAGATTCAGGTTGCCCACCTCCCTGGTCCACTGCCTTGGGACCATACAAATCTAATACATTTAAAAAGCACACAGAGAGGCAACACAATATTTAAAAAATGCACAAATGCACAGTAAGTGAATCAATCCAGACTCTTCAGTAGTATGCGGTATATTCTTTTTAATGTCGCAAGATGATTGAACACAGCAGCCGCAATACAGCCAACGCGTTTCGCCCCAATGGGGCTTCCTCAGGTCAAGATAGGAATCCTCCAATCTTAGTGATCACTGACGTACCACGATCACTACTTGATACACTTTGCAACAGTACGTAAATCTTTCATCAGTTCCCAATAATAGATATGATAAATTCCTCAATTTATTCGACACTTAAAATCAGTGGTTCCCAATTGCTTAAAATATGTGAAATCCGCAATTTGTGTTGCGAAGTCCATGTTCAAGGCCGGCGGCGGGTTGAGAGGCACGGCGTCTTACTGGGGCCATTGATGAAATAAACTTTCAATATTTGGAGTTTCACCTATCATAGTGAACATACGAGAAATATTAACCTGGATTTCGCAACACAAATTGCGGATTTCACATATTTTAAGCAATTGGGAACCACTGATTTTAAGTGTCGAATAAATTGAGGAATTTATCATATCTATTATTGGGAACTGATGAAAGATTTACGTACTGTTGCAAAGTGTATCAAGTAGTGATCGTGGTACGTCAGTGATCACTGTAAGATTGGAGGATTCCTATCTTGCCCTGAGGAAGCCCCATTGGGGCGAAACGCGTTGGCTGTATTGCGGCTGCTGTGTTCAATCATCTTGCGACATTAAAAAGAATATACCGCATACTACTGAAGAGTCTGGATTGATTCACTTACTGTGCATTTGTGCATTTTTTTAATATTGTGTTGCCTCTGTGTGCTTTTTAAATGTAGTAAAGAAAGGTCTTCTTCAAGGTCCGAACACATCTTGTTGGGAAAGATTATGGTCTTCACATCCAAACTATGGAGCCTCGTAGGGTTCTCTCAAAGCATAAAAATCATTTTCACACACGCTACAAAATCGCTGAACACCTAATCTTTTAAAGTATTACATTTGTTTGTGCCTTTTGCGGTTCTAAAAGATGATTCTTGTGGTTTTGAAGTATGTAGATTGTTCTGTATTTGTATGCTATTTTTGGACTTTGTTTTATCATTCACTGGCCTGTTTATATTCATGCTACAGTGGAGTATAAAAAACTACTTTGTGTGCTATACAAGTAAACTAAATATAAATGGGTCAAAACGTGCCACACATCACCTTCCTTGTGTAAGATGCTACATGTTTCATGACCCATAATGCAGGCAACCCTTGCTGCATGGTACATACAACTGGGCCGGATTGTGACCAAGACCAGTCGATGACGGCATGAAGCTGTAGCTGCTGGGGTCTGACTCAGAACTGTGGTCTGGCAGCGCTGGGGGTGAACACCCACCAGTCCAGGCAGATCGTACTGACAAGGCCGTGTACAAGGAAGATCACACTGCTGGAACCAAACATCACTTTCAAATAAACACCTATCACGGTAGGCATTCACTGCTAAAGGAAGCTGCCACTAGTGCTAGAACCACACACATCTCACTGAACACTGCTTCGGAAGCTCCCACCCTGTTCCTTGGTACCGGCAGAACACTGCTGGAGTCACTGGTACTGCTAGGGGAAGCTCCTCTGTGCTGCTGAAAAGCTTATGGTAGCAGCCGAAAACCGCCGAGCGACCTCACACTGCTGCAGTCATATAGCACTAAAGGGGTCAGCTCCACTGCTGGAGCCCAAAGGCGCTAAAAGGGCACTGCACTGGGAAGCTTTCACTACTAGAGTGCTAAAGCGCTTAAACCGCAGTTCTTGAGTCCTAAAGCACTAGTCAAGTCAAGAATATCTTTATTCGGTTTAAAATAAACCATAAAAGTATAACATTCATACAAAGTACATAAAATTTACATATCACAATAGTACAGTAAAATATCATTTGACTAAAATGTTCCACAGGGTATAGAAATTACTTTATTGATTTAATTAAAATCATAAAAGGAGCGGCAAAACCGCTAAAACACGTAAAATTCATAAGCAAGCTACAGATTAATTGATAAATTCACGTTAAAATATGTGATAAAAAACTTTTAAAAACAGAATACAATTGGTTCCTTCAGTCTTGTAATAGTGAGTCAAGCTATAAGATACATAGTTCATATGTAGACTGCGGATTGATTAGCTACACTTTGTCACTTTGCATGCTTAGCCGGTTCAAGTTCTCTGTCTCTCTTTTCTAGTTCGTTTGCAGCTAAACTCAAAAACTTTATTGCTTTGCATGCCAATTGTACTGTCGAGCCTCCTAAACATTTTATTACGGCGGATCTACAAGTCCTTATTTGTTCTCTTTTCATTATTGGCCGCAAAAGTTCTTTCCGTGTGGATGATAATGCCGGACAAATACAAAGTAGATGGAGCAATGATTCGTCTTTGTCCACAAAGGCGGCAGTCCATTAAGGGCCAGGTCCGTTTCCATTTTGGGATTAGGTCTTTAGTTGGATAAACTCCCAGTCTCAGTAAGGTCAGTTGCTGCTTCATGCGATTTGCAAAATGTTCCGACAGGTATGGTTGAGGTTTTAACATTTTGTATGTTGGCAACACAATCCATGCATTAATTTTCGTGGTCAATGAGGCTTTATCCTTTTCTTGAGATATCCGGTTGATCGTTTTATTGACTATTCGTTTGAACTCCGGGTAGGATGGTATTGTGTGCCAAGCTTCCTCTAACATTAAAGCTTCAATCGATTGCTTTAAAGATGGATAAACCGAGTTACTCAATCTGGATTGCCTTTCAACCTCCAGCCAGCAGTAATGTGCCAGAGACTCTTCCTCTGCTGCCCGCATTCTCCAGTAATATTTTACCAGCGCTCCTTGTCTTGACGGGATCTGTTTTTTTAACCCAAATTCTAATCTAATCAGGGCTTGAGAAATGTGGCGCGGAATTTTAAATACATTTTTGAAGAGACTGGTTTGGGCGATGTTCAGAATTGTTGCGTCCTTTGTGTTTAGGAGTTCTGAACCATACGTGATTGAAGGTAAACATTTTGCTGCCACGACCTTTAGTAAATGGGTCGAACAGTCACTAAGTTTTTTTTGCAAGATTTTGAATGCAAATAATAGCTGTTTGGCTTTTGTTTTCCGCTGTTCTAGGTATTGCTTGTAATTAAGGTGGTGATCCAAAATTATTCCTAGGTATTTGTATGTTCCCTCCTGGACAAGGCAGATGTTATTGATCGTCCAAGTGAATTTTGGTATCTTTTTGTGTGGACTCGAAAAACACATAACCTTTATTTTTTTTAGGTTGATGTCTAATTGATTTGAAGCTATGTATTCTGCTAGTTGGTTTATCAATCGTTGGAAGCAGCGGGGCGTTTGGGATAGCAGCACAATGTCGTCGGCATATTGCAGACTTACTATTCTCACGTTCCCCAGTTTTGGGGGGGTCCCCTAATATCGAACGCAAGTTATTGTCTAAGTCGGCTGTATATATATATTAAATAGACAGGGGGCTAGGACGCACCCCTGTTTTAAAGCTCCCACCCTGTTCCTTGGTACTAGCAGAACACTGCTGGAGTCACTGGTACTGCTAGGGGAAGCTCCTCTGTGCTGCTGAAAAGCTTATGGTAGCAACCGAAAACCGCCGAGCGACCTCACACTGCTGCAGTCATATAGCACTAAAGGGGTCAGCTCCACTGCTGGAGCCCTAAGGCGCTAAAAGGGCACTGCAACGGGAAGCTTTCACTACTAGAGTGCTAAAGCGCTTAAACCGCAGTGCTTGAGTCCTAAAGCACTAGTCAAGTCAAGAATAACTTTATTCGGTTTAAAATAAACCATAAAAGTATAACATTCATACAAAGTACATAAAATGTACATATCACAATAGTACAGTAAAATATCATTTGACTAAAATGTTCCACAGATTATCAAAGAAATTTCAAATACAAGATTCTAAAAAGGAGATGCCAATTTTATTTACATTTCGTATTGTTTCCTTATTGAAAGGGCCATCCTAATAAAATTTAGGACTGCCGTGCTGATTGCTTCAGTGGACAAGGATAGTAAAAAGTTAAAACCCTCCTGGAAATTACATGGTCTGGTTTCTCTTAAAAGTGGAATAAGGAACTGAACCCTTGGATCCTTATAGAGTGTACAGAATAGCGTAAAGTGCAAGGTGCTTTGTTGTGATAAGTTATCACAAGGGCAAGGAATGAGATTATTGCACCATCCGGCCTGTTTGGGAAAGGCCACTAAAAAGTGCAATGTGCAAAGCCGAAATCTAGTCAAAAGAAATCTGAACTGCACTAAAAGGGCACCACTAGGGTAAAGTCCCACTGCTGTTGCCCTGAAGTGCTTCAAGGGTGGTGCTAGAGTCCTAAAGCACTAAAAGGGGAATGCCAGTGCAAGGTTCCACTGCGAGAGTCCGATAGCACCGACAGGGAAGCGCCCACTGCAGGAGTCTTCTGTCGCTGAAAGGGCACGGCTAAAGGAAGCTCCCACTGTCCTGTTGGAGTCCTTTGGCAGTGACAGAACAACGATGGGGGCCCTCACCTGGCTGGAGTCATACAGCACTAAAAGAGCACTACTAGGTGAAAAAGCTCCCACTGCAGGAGTTCTATAGCAGTAAAAGGCACTGCTAGGAGAAGCTCCCACCCCTAGAGCCTACAGCACAGACCAGGCACTGCTATGAGAAGCTCCCACCCCTAGAGTCCTACAGCACAGACCAGGCACTGCTATGGGAAGCTCCCATCACTAGAGTCCTATAGCACAGACCAGCCACTACTAAGAGAAGCTCCCACCCCCTAGAGTCCTACAGCACAGACCAGGCACTGCTATGAGAAGCTCCCAACCCCTAGAGTCCTACAGACCAGGCACTGCTAGGAGAAGCTCCCACCCCCTAGAGTCCTACAGCACAGACCAGGCACTGCTAGGAGAAGCTCCCACCCCTAGAGTCCCTTCCCTTGGGCTGAGAGGGCGCTGCAGGTGGACATTCACACTGCTGGAGTCCTGCAACACTAAAAGGTCACTGGTAGAGTAACCTCAGGCTGCTGGGGTCCAGTCAGTGCCATAGAGCTTTCCTGGACGAAGCACTGAGTGCTAGGGTAGAACTGACAAGGCACTGCTAGAGAAAACTCTCGCAGCTGGAGTTCCTTACACTCAAAAGGCACTGGCAGGCTGTGTGGCCTAGCAGTTGCTGAGCCTGGATCCTGGGGACCCAAGTTTGAATCCTGGCCTCTGTACTACACCCAACATCGTGTGATTCTGGGCAAATCAACTACATTTCCGGAGCCAAAATGTGTTTGTGTGATCCCCATTTCAAGTACATGATCTACGGTCATCTCCTAACCCCACGTCTAATGTACGGCACTCCTCTGCTTCACAGATAGGTTTGTGCTATGTAAGTACCAAAACAAGCTAGAGGAACCCACCACTACTGTACTGAAAAAAGGAACTGCTGGAGGAAGCGCCCACTGCTGGAATCATGCAAGATCAACAGGAACTGGCAGGGCAAGCAGACACTGCTAAAGGCCCATGGCACTGACAGGTCACTGCTGGGAGGAAACTGCAAGTGACAAATTCCTGTACCCCTGACACTACTATTGGTGGACCTAACACATCTGGAGTTCTATAACAAAGAGCACTGCAGAGGTGGCTGGGGGAAGGGTCAGACTCCCGGGCCCTGCAGCACAGACCAGGCACTGGTGTTGAGGTTTGGGGAAGTGCACAGGTGTGGGGTCTTCAGGAACATTACTGGGCAGAGCGTGAGAGTGCACACTGCTGGAATCTTGGAGCACCGAAAGCCACTGTCGAAGAGGCTTGTGGGCGCTCACCTTGCTGAAGTACACTAGGACTTCTACCGGGAGGAAAGTTACTCAGTGCATCATTCGCTCTCTGTCGCCAAAGTACATATCAAACTCCTCTAATATAGTGAATTCCCTGTCGCAGAGAACATGCCAATGTCTTCCGCTACTTAGGGCCCTATTTAGATCTTGGAGGACGGATTACTCAGTCACAACGGTGAGGGATATCCCGTCCGCGGAAATATGAATCCCATTATTTCCTATGGGAATTATATTTCCGCGGACGGGATATCCGTCACCGTTGTGACTGAGTAACCCATCCCCCAAGATCTAAATCAGGCCCTCTCTGGTAACTCGGTGTCAGACGAGTGCTGTGGTGGTGTCCAGACCCACATGTTACCCTATTCCAAATATTCCCTGTATTTGTACATTCCATACAATAAACGTGTCCCAACAGCTATTCACTAAACATATAGTGTGAAAGCAGGTGTGAACCTTTAGTATACGGGGTGTCCCCGAGTAGTGCCTCTGTTGCCCGATTTCTGAGTGGCACTGTCCCGGTCAGTGTTCATGTGCGCCTATGGATGCAGGGGAATGTATATAGTGCAAGGGCTGGAGTTGCACAAATAAGCCAGGTGTTTCTGGCGGGCAAATGAGGGGGTTCTTTTTCTTGCCGTCCGTGTCAAGCAAGCAGTGTGGTTACTGTTGTCGGGTGGCCAGGGTGAGTGACGCCCAGTACCTCTGCACAGCGTCAGTGTCGTTCAGTCCCCTCCCACAGTGACGGTGTTTTTTCTGTCAGTGTGTGCCTGTCCCAGCGCCATCGTGTCCTCGTTCCAGGGTCCCTCTGTGGCAGAAGGCACGAGTTCAGGGAGGTCAAGCATAGTGATGACGTGGAGCCGGCGTCAGGGCGGTTAATGACTTTGGTGACAGATAAGCCTTAAAGTACGAGCATATTCCCCTACATGAATTGCCGAGCAGATTCCCGCCTCACTGCGCTCGTCCGTCACACTGGTGCATTGCACAACCGGGGCTTCACGAGGTGGAATGTGCTCTGGGGGTGTCGAAAGGGCACGTGACGTCATTTGGTGGGAGCTCCATGGGCGCGACATCTGCCTCTAGGTTTCAGGCGTGTTAAGCTGCAAGAGTGAGCCAAGGTCACATACCACACCCCAGATATTGTGTTTCTTCGCCCCCGGCGCGTACGTGCGACGCACCCCTCCCCCCCTCGAACACGTAGAACTGACTGAACCAGGAAGTAAACAGTGGCGACAGTGTAACAGGAGCTGCTTTGCCCAGGGTACTCATGTACCTATCCGCATCCTCTACAATCTGTACTGGTAAACAGGGGGCTTGATAACACAATTAATACACTGGTGCCCCCCCCCCCAATCTGCTGCACTGTAATAGCAATGTTCTTGTGAATGCAATCTTCTGCCACACTTTGGCGGTAGAATTAGAGAAAATTTGGGGGAATATTATTTCCATATTAGAGCGGAGGCTGATACAGAATGCAGGCCCATTTTGCGCAGACTGCATCGAAACTGACCAGTTTGCACCGACCACAACATCAGACCAGGCCAAAGATCAACTAGTGACGCCACTTTGACCTACTGAAAAACCAGAAGAATGCAAGCCTTAAGAAAGCTGTAGGCCCACAAGCCAGTAAGGGCGAAACACGTGCTTGTTGATCAATCGAGAACGTGCTGTACACACAAGCAGATTAAGAAATCATCTACAACATTCACTGAAACTTGTATATACTATGAATACAATTATGCTTTTCTAGTACTGGAATCAACCTAAAAAAAGTATGTCTAACTCAACTGGTTGAAAACTGATTTAGAGCGGAGGGCGTTTTAAGTGGAAGAAAGCTAAAATTGCACTTTTTTGATCAAAATTGGAGCTTCCTGCCTAAATCAAAAGTATTGGCAGGTCGGCCTCGCCTACCATACCCTCACCATCTAGAGAGCTTTTAAGCCTTGTTCTCCATGTGTTACACAGATCTTCAGTACTTGCACCCACTCTCCACCGAGCCTTCTGTACTAATTTCAAGGAGGTACCCGTTATGGCCTGTGCAGCTTGATAAGCACCCCCCCAACACTTCATAGGGAGACCTTAGACCCAACAGTATATGGGGCTCCACGCCATGGGTCTCAAGGTAACACACGAAGCCAGGCAGAAGTGCATGGACTTCTCTCTTGCACCAACTAGTCATTAAGGCCCATATTATTTCATCTTAATTTGTTTTTATTTGCACCCAATGGATGTGCCTCATACTGCAGCATACTGAAAACCTTTAAGTGCAGGCAAGCTTCCAGGGTGGAAATAAGGGAGGACCCAGGGTTCAACAGCACAGAGTGGCACCAGAGAGGCAGACACTAGGAATCTATGGGTCAAGTCACCAGGGTCTGGTAGGAGCAGCATGGGCACGAAGGGGACAAACATAATACCAGCAGCTTCACCAAGTCCCACCAGCAGTGTCACACAAGTCAAGATGAAGCGTCCAGTGGTTTTCAAATAATTTCATGTCTGAGGCCAAGTCATATTTCAACCTCATTGATAAAGCAGGTTAAGCAATTATGAATTCATCAGAATTATCGACGACTCAGATATAACTGCGAGTATCTGTTTTGCCTGCCCATGATTATCACAGCGAGAGTAAAAAGACTGGTCGAGTTAGACGTTTTACCAACTACTGTAATTGGTACCACACCTGAAAGACATGATGTTTACCAACTTCGGGAGGCAGGGTTAAGAAACAAGTTAGTTCTCTGTAACTATAATTTTGCAGCTGTGCACTTCAATGAATGTCAGGTCTTGCACAGGTAGCCCCACGGCCCTCGCGACTTTACCTGGTCCGAGCTGACCTACCGGTCGAACAGGAAGACCTACAGTGCTCAGTCAGCCTTACGCCTCCTTCCCCTTAGGTAGTAATCCCGGTGTGGCAGGGAGGGTCCAAAGATCGTTAAGCCTCTTCCCCAGAGACCAGGGCTGTTTGCAAACAAGTGACAGTTCTCGAAACAATTAAGAGGCACACCTGGCACTTCCTTGTCCCCCTTCTCCATGCGCGCATTGCAAACCAGGAAAAGAAATCCATCTCTGGAGGTCACATTGTGCACCTGCTACACTTGACCCTATGCCCTTCAAAATGTATAGAGAAGCCATTCTTCTTACACCAAGGCGCGTTTCCTAGTGCACCATATGAGCTACGATCCTCAATACCACATAAAGAAGGCCCTTTTTCGGAGGCCACCATGTCCATTTTATCTAAACTGATATTCTACGCTTGGAAAGCTGCACTTGAGGCTAACTCTGTTCCCATAGCTCCATCCTAGTTAGCAGCTTCCCACAACACTAGACTGTACGAGAAGGTCTCGATACCAGTGGCAGCCGGTAATATTCAAGGGTGGGGGTTGATTTACACTCACACATTCACACATGCGCGCGCCCACACACCCATTCACATCACTCATTAATAAACAGGCATACATACATGCACCAAACATAAGCACAAAACTTATCTTTACTGTAGAGAGGGAAGCCGGAGGCCACAGGAGGGTTGGCATTGCTGCCTTCCAAATGAGCAAAAGCAAAAAGAAGAAATGATGGACAGAATGCTGAACAAATCAAACATTCACCCCCAGTCACAGATCTGGGTTTAATCCATTGTTTATTTTGCTCACCACGCCACCCCAGTTTGGACCCAGCCATATGCATTTCAGTCTTGACCCTGCTCCCCATAGGAACAGTTCAGCCCAAACTGCCAAGCCAGGTCCTCCCTGGACCGGAAACAAGCATTCCGTCGATTGTGCGTCTTTTGCTTTCTCGCCCTAAGTGGATCAGGTGTGCCCAGACATGGGTCCGGGCTCACTGTGCTCCTGGTTTCAAGCTAGCCTGGCCTATAAAGGGTGATACGCCAAAATCGGTCCCAGGATGCTCGTTTCTAGTCCAGGGAGGACCTCGTATTGGAAGTTCGTGCTAGACTGTTCCCATGAGGAGCAGGGCCAAGACTAATTTGCATATGGCTGGGTTTAAACTGGGGCGACATGGTGAGCAAAAGAACAATGGATTTAACCCAGCTCTCTTAATGGGGGTGAATGTTTGATTTGTTCTGCATTCCGTCCATAATTTTGCTTCCCAATGAGCAAAGGCAGCACCCCCTCACTCGTCGCCGAGTGGGATAGGGGTCAGTGAGACTGCTGACTCCACCCAACTCTGTAATGAGGTGTTACTGATAGACACTCAGCTTTGGGCACTTCAGGGCTTAAAACTGAAGCGCCCAGGTCAGAGGCAATCAGTGACAATCCCTTGTCCATCGGGGGAGGGCCTCAAGGAACTTTGGCCAGGCTGAGGTCACACCCACAGGGCTGTGAAATCCCCAGCCTAGCAAAATTCAGCTCAGGCCGCCAGAAGGATGCGCATTTAGAGGATGTTTAGCTCAGTGGCGTAACAAAACATGAGGCCCCCCACACTCACATCAGAAGGGGCTGAGGGGCCTCCCTCCACTATGGGTAAGCCTGGCCCCACCCACACTGCGGGGGCCTCCTTACACCCCTGGTTTAGTTCCTGGCTGCCTGACCTGAACAAGAAGGGGGGGAAGAAAGGGTGTGATTTGTGTGTGGGGGGCTGGAGATGGCACATCAGCGCATATGGACAGCCGTGGCTGCTCAATACACTTTCTGAAGTTTCCTCATATTAGAAAAAAACTACCTTTAAAAATAGTTCAGCTCCACTACATAACACCACTGGCCAACATCATCAGAACCACTGCATCAACATTCTCACCTATGCATACGACACACAAGTAATACTGTCCCTCACAGACAAGACAACTTAGACAAGAATCAACTGTCCATGCTTGCATGACGTTGTGGCCACCTACATGAAGTCCAACTGCCTCAAGCTCAACTCAGACAACACCCAAGTAGTGATTTTCGGAAAGAAGACCTCTCTCAGACCTGCGCCTTGTCGTCAACAGATCGATGGCCCAAGCTAGAAACCTAGGAACCATCTTTGACAAAAAGCTTGACATGACGACCCAGGTCAACTGTCGCCACAACCAGCTTCCATATGATGAGGATGTTGCAAAAAAAAAAAAAAAACTTCAAGTGGCTACCTGAACACACTAGGAAAACAGTCACACATGCCATCATAACCATCAGACTGGACTACAACAACGCACTATACGCTAGAATCACCAAACAACTCCTGAACAGACTCCATACGTTCAGAATGCAGCAGCCAGACTCATCCTCAACCTACCACACCCACGTTACATCACACCTCAGGAAACTCCACTGGCTCCCCATTAACAAACACTCAAGCCAAACTCGGCACACAAAGCACTTCAGAACAGAGGCCAGAGGCCCGCCTAACCTTAACAGGGTGCCGAACTTCAGACATTTCTCTTTGCTGGACTGCCTTCTCTTTCTCCCCCTCAGGTCCCCCCTCTCGCCAATCTCAGCCTCCGACTCTTCTCCCCCTCCCACCCCCACCGCTCTCTACCCCCTTTGATGTTTCATTTCGCCGTTCACTCTGTAAATATGTAATTTTGAGTTGCCCAAGCCTAATCGCTGGTAAAATGTAATCATGAGTAAAGTCACTATTTGTGTATATATGCTTAGATATAACTCTAACCACTAGTATATGTAGTAGACCTTTGTACTTACTACCATTCCTAGGAGTTTAGCGTTTATCCGTTTGTATCTCTTCCTTGAGTGACTTTGCAACTTGTACATTTGCAATTTTTTTCTGCTTGTATTTCTTTTGTAACGCATGTAATCCAAAGTCCTTATGTAACGCTACTGGTTCTTTTGTAAAGCGCTCTGACACCTTTGGGTAATGTTCGCTATGTTTGCATTTCTTTTGTAACTCATGTAATTCAAAGTCCTTATGTAACGCAACTGGTTCTTTTGTAAAGCGCTCTGACACCTTTGGGTAATGTTCGCGCTATATAAAATCGCATTAAATAAATACACTTCCACCATCCCCCCAGACACCTCTGCTCAGCCAAACTCACTGGCACACATACCCGCATACATAAAAGTAGAGCATGAGATTGCGCCTTCTCATACACCTCCTCCAAAGTATGGAACGACCTCCCACAGCATATTGGAGCCTCCTCAGAAGACCTGGCTTATTTAAAAATCTTTAGAATGACCCTGCATACCCACCTGCAAAGCACCAGTATACCCTCACGGTTGATTGGCGAGCTATACAAATTTGCATGACATAACAATTCATCTAAACTGCAACAGCAAAAGATGTAAATCACAAGTATTTGTCAACCTGCTCCACATCGGCTACTGACCACCCCTTACTCCAAAAATAAAGAGAGCAGCCCCCACGAGTGTTCTGTGTGCCTTTTTCTAAGAGAGACACCGCCCCATACCAGGAAACTAAACTAAGCTAGTCAGTTGGTCGCATAATATTACTTCCTGAGATTGAGCCCCTCAGCTAGCATCTGTTACACTGCCTCTAGCCAGAAGGACTCCCACCCACTTCCTTGAAAAGGAAATGCTATGACTATGGTCACCCTTCCGGCCTCTAACTTTACCTGGAATCAGTCAGTTCTCGCTCCATTGGATGATCTCTGCAGCTCATTGTCTTTGAGGAGTTAAGTTAGCAACTAACCCTTCTTGTTTTGCCTTCATCTGCAGGCTAACGAGGGCATTGGCGGAGATGGTGATTAGCTTCACAAGAGGTATTTATTCCCAAGCCCCCGCCCTACAGGACACGTCAAAGGGGCATAATAACAGAATAGTATCTTTGGGGGGGAACTGGATGGGTTGGAGATTATGCTAGACCCATGTAGTATACTCTTAAGTAAACTTTACTACTGGCTTTAGTGGCGCTGGTATGGCAGAGAGAAAACACGATGGGGCCTGGCCAAAGGGTCACCATTTGAGTAATTATCTGAATTCTGGGCGATTGTGCTGCGCGGGTTAGCTAATGGGATGGTAATGCCAAAGCTGAGCCCTTTTACTGCAAACTGCTGGAAACCCTCCCCGAAACTCATTATCTAAAGACTGGGTGCTACCTGGACATTTTCTAGTTGGGGGGAGGGGGGGTTGAATTTTACAATTGGGGAATGACTCGAACCTCACACGACATTGTTAGGACCGCCAACATCAGGGCGCACACCTTCGCAAGAAGCACGTCACAATTCCCACCCCTTCGGCTCATCTTCTCTGCCGTCTTACCACCACCACCCCCCAAAGGAAAACCAAAACAATACCGCTTTATGCAACAAAATTATTTATTGAATTTGAAAAACATTCAGCTGCGACATTAGTTTCTGCAAATATAAAGGATTCTGCTTTCACAAGAAACCGTAGACTGTACAGCATATGGACCTCCAAGATGGCACCAGTATTGCACCGAAGGGGGCAAGAGCGGTGCAACAGAACAGTCCTCGGACTTTCAAGCTAAGATCATTAACCCATTAACAGCCGATGAAATGCGAACCTGTCCTGAAATTCTTAGGTAGTATACCAGCCCACACAGCCATCTGCTCCCACTCCACCAAGACCTTGCTCCCCACTAGTTGGTGTGCTACCTTCACGAAGGAGAGCAAAAATCCGTAGCAACATGGTCAGTGTTCGGGAGCGGGGGTGTAATAACTACAAAGGTTAAACAGCACCTACTGTTAGCAGGGTGCGCCGAGGAGGCAGCACCGCGATTCTCTACGTGTGCTGTGAAGTAAACCGAGGGTACACGCAGTGTGATGGGCGGAAATACTGTGGTCACATGAGGAATGTGTGAAGGAACCCCCAGATCCCCAGCCCCTTGAGTCAAGGACAAAGAGTCCAGACTAAAGAACTCTTCCGTCAGGACGAATTCAAGCCTGAGGGTTGGATGTAGGGAAATTCTCCCGTGTGTTTGGCAAGGATCCCCCAATGCATCTGGTCATGGTAGTCGCCTGTGGAGTACGTATTCACGCCTCTGGTGCGTACTCTGCGCAACAAATAACTGTAGAGCAGAATTCACCTCTTGAGCGTGTGGTGAGGTGGGCCTGGGGTCAGGGCTTCGAACGAGAGCAGGCGCCGCTAGGGTCATGTGAGATGGGGCGATGGCAAAGCTGCTCTCGTGTTTGCGGATGTGAAACAAACAGGATGGGGAGCTGTGTGAGGTGGGTAGTTAAACAGCGGGCAATTACCTCACATGCGCACAGTGGAGACCAGTATTTTGCCTGCAAAGTTCTGCTCCGCAAGACGTGTGCCCCTCCCCCACACGCCCTTCCAGCCTGAAACCCGTGGTGAGATCAGCTGTCAAGCCGGAGGGAAGAAACACTGGCCCTCCCCGTACACACATGCCCCCGGGTCCCTGGAAGGCTGGGCCAACAATGTAGCACAGATGGGAATCCCTTCCAGCCGGCCTCCCTCCCTCTGTGCACGTCCTCTTTGCCCGAGGAAAGCCCCGGCTTTGCCCCTCCCCCTCCTACACAATGCAGACAGTACATAGCCCAGCAAGCAGCCCTGGGGAGGTGGAACCTTGCAAACCCCAATCATAGGCTCGACTCTCGTACAATGCAGACAGTACACATCCCTCTTAACTGAATGCTAAAGTGTCAAGTGCTGGAGGAACACCATCAACAATTAGAAACATACAAAGCATTTTACAGTCAGTGAGCCCTTGAGAGGGTGTAAAGCTCCCCCGGAGCCCCAAGTGTCGCCGTAGAACCATGGGGAGAAGGGCTCTTCCTTGTTCACCACTGACTTCAAATGCACAAAGAATGCAAGTGAGAGTACCCCTACACCCAACGTTTAGGCCCACAATAGGCCATTCGCCAGTGGCAGACCATGGGGCGCGCCCTGAGCACCTCGACAGATATATCCTTAGCACCCCCCCTCCCCACCCCCCCATATGGCCTCGGCGGCACACCATTTTACTTGGATTCATGGAAACATTTAAGGGGTTTTGTATTCACTTCGTCTCCGGGTGTGCCGCCTCTCTGGTAGTAACTAGCTTGACTTCTCTCTTGTGGGGGGAGTTACTAATTCCTTCATGAGGGGAGGTCTTCCGACCTGAAGCTGTGTTCAGGTCTCCCACAGATTAGCCCACCCACACCACCGTTAATGATTACAACCCATCGCACCTCCCTTCCTCACCCCACCTGGCTGGTAGAACTTTACATTTACCCATCTTTCTTTTTAAGGGGGTAACCGACAATACCCACCTTTCTCACTAGGTCTCTCTAATAGAAACAATTAAATACCTTTCCTCTCCGGGATTTGGGGGTGGGTTATTTCTTATTTCACTCCAGTAAGTGTAAACCTCTAGGACAACCTGGCCAGTGAGCAAGGATTTGGTGCCCCCGTTTCCTGTGGATGAGTGTATTCTTATCCCCTCCGAAGAGAGGCATGCCCTCGCCGCCTCACTGCTATAAAAGGCGGGATGAGTTACTCATCTGCGGGCAGTGATGACACTTCCGCAACCAGTGAAGGCAGTTTTCTTCTCACCTGACAGTAAAGGGGAGTGCCATTAGAGGCAACGACCCGCCCCCTTCAGCGAAGAAAAGTTTACATTCCTCACTTTTCCTGTAGGGAGGGAATCGGCAGTGTCTGCCCCCACCCTCTTTGTGGCAACTGTTTCCTTCTCACTTCCCTCGTAGGGAACAATCTCCCTTGCAAACGTGAGCTTAGGTGACTTGTGGGTTAACTTTCCAATTAAGGGCTGTGCGTCCCCAACCCGGTAGGAATCTGTCCCTCCCTGCCCTCTGTGGAAGGTGCCTTGCTCTCTTTGAAAATCAAGTCTATTCTGGGCGAGTACCATCCTTTCGCCACTCTTTTGGTGTCACTCACCCTCTTGTCTACGGAATGATCCCCAGCTCTTTCGATCCCTTTCAGGAGCAGCCACTCTCACCCATTTTGGGTGCGAGGGGTCCATACTCTCCCTTCCCACGATGGAAAGGGCGAGTACTCTCTTCCTCCTTCGGGGTCAGCCCTTCTTCCCTCTCCCTTGGGAGAGGACTTTTACATGCTCACCCAGTCTGTGGATCAGGCTCTGGTAAGTGGTGCGTGGTCTTACTCTCCCAGTTTGCGTGGCACCAGATTCTAGCTCCCCAATGGATGGGAGTACTCAAAATGCCTCAATTGCAGTGCTCCAAGCGCCCAGGCTAGCGTTCAGTCCCCGCTCACAACATCCCTGGCTGGGATCAGGAGCCCCACCTTCGCTCGAACCCTCCCCACTGCCCTCCTCAGCACCCTCTTTTCCCAAGAGGCCAGAAAAGCCAGAGCCAAATATGCTGACCAGACTGCTGACATTCCCCGTGTCCATGTCACTATCCTCACCGGCCTCTGGCACCTCTTGGTCCCCAGGCTCCCAGCGGCCCCGCTTGGCCCCAGTGTCCTCGGCCTTCCCTACTTCTGCACCCCTCTTCCGGGAGAAGCGAGGGCTGGGGGCCTCTTCTGGCCTGTCCGTGCCACTCGTCCACAAGGCGCACTCTGCGTCGTCCGCCGAGGGGTCTCGCTCGGGGCTCCGTCTGTACGCCCGCCAAAGCTCGCAGTCGGGGTCTGTAGAGTCCCCCATTCGTTGGCATCGACAGTCAAGCGCCCCCTGGCACAAGCTTCTCTCTGTGGTCTCCAAGTTTGTACACAGCGGACCTCCTGCAGGCTGCTTATGAACTGGTGAACCCCCTGAGCGTCGCCAGGTATGCGGCCCCTCGGGTCCACGCCAGGCCTGCACCCCCTCGGACCCTCTCCAGGCATGTGCCACTTCGGGGGCATGGCTCAGGTAGACCTTCTGGGCGCTTCGGAGCACCAGGGACACCAGCAGGTTCTTGCGCAGCTTGCTGCTGCCTCCGCGCTGCACCTGCGAGTGGTAGATCTTGCCCAGCGAGATGCTGACGATCTTGTGGGCCTCGAGGTGACACTCCAGCCCACTTTCGGTCGGCCCATGCTCACCTTTAGACCCCGGAGGCATTGGGGCATAGTGGGGCTCTGGTATGCGGTTCATTCCCAGGCCCAAAGACGTAAACGGAGCCGGCGGTTCCTCCTCGCTTTCCAAATCACGTACCAGGGCACCGTCTCTCGCTCGAAGCATGTTGATTTCTTTGCTGTCGCTGTGGGCGAAGGTAAAGCCGGATGCCATGCAAGTCCAAAAGGAAGCAGGAAACTGGCAGGCTAGTTGGGACCGGCAGCCCTCGCCAGCAATCAAATTCAAATTTTCATGAGTCGAACTCAGTGACTGAAACGTGTCCTTTGTTGGCGGTAAAGCAGATGTTTTCAAAGCACTTTGCTGACAATCCGATCGAGCAGAGGAACTAGATGGACAATATGAGAGGTCTCACCAAAAGATCTCGACAGGCTCTCGTTCTGCTCAAGATCAACCACTCGATCTCTGGAACCACCCGGCACTCCAGATTTTTTTATGGGACAGCAGTTTCCGTCTGGGCAGCTAACCCAACGCTATTATGGGGACAGACCGTCCGCAGCATCCGACTCTCCCAGCAAAGTACCCTTTTGGTCAGCAAAAGATAGGGCAGTCAGTGCCCTGCTGTGAAGGGCTGAGCAGACCAGTTTTCATCTTTATGGCAGTTTTTACAACTGGTAGCTTACTTGTAGTACAATGTCTTGCTGGCACCGTTCCTCTGTCGTGCCAAAACAGTACGTGTCAGGTACTGACCTTCAAGCAATGTGCTGCTGTTTGCAAGAGGACAGGCTGCAATTAAGTGTTCTCCTGTCTCATACAGTGTCCTGGTCAGCACAGTTCAGGTTTTGCCCTCCTGCCACGGGCAGATTGTCACAACCGGTTGCTTGTTTTAAACAGGGCGATCCCTTTCGATCTTTATCTTCAAAGCAGCGTGACAGGCAGTGTATTGTTGTTCAGTTTGTGTTGACAAACCAACACTCTGCTGCAACTTGCTCTGCCTTTCACACAACACTGCTCTCCTCTCCCACCTCCATTCGATCTCTGAGAGCCCGCGCCCGTTCACAGTATTATATACCCCTCGGGTACCGCGTGACCACAAAGTAGCCAATCATTCAACGCCCCTCTTGGCTGGCCCCACAGGACCGCAGCTCCTCTCACAGCCGGAGACGACGGACTTTACGTGCCAGCGCCACAGCCAATGGAAGCATCAAGCGCGAAGGGAGGAACGACCGTTTCGAAAGGACGCAGCGCGAGACTGCTCTTAAAAGGGCGAGGAGTGACTTAGAAAGAAGTGGGGCCCCCTGGCAGAGGCAGCTTGGTCAAAGTGGGCTCATGGGTCATTGCCGCCAAAATATGATTTTTAAACTTTTGCATATCCGCATCTGTTTGAGGAAGCCAGTGAGCTTATTTCGATAATTCCGGAGATTTCAACCAAGTGGCGGTGGACGTGGCACAGTGTCACAAAGGACGTTATTTGATAGAGCCTTGTGGAACTTGGTATGGAGTCACATCGCATACTATATATGGCTGACCCACGAGGGTTCGCACAGCAAAGGTTGCGTAAGGCTCACGCACGAGTAAACAGTCACAACGCACAGGGTGTTTATGACTGACATGCAGGTGTCAGTTGTTGTTGCAGACGGGGTAATTGTGTGAAATGGAAGTGACAGCATAAGACTGACATGGAGGTGTCGGGCGGCTAGTTGAGTAATATTGACAGGATCGGGATATCACAATGTGTAATGTAAACGGGTGCTCATTTAAAGGGCTCCAATACCTTGGGGTCGAGTTTGCGCTATATAAAACGGGGGGGGGGGGGGGGGCACAAAGCAGAGGATGACATCAGTGTGGACTGGCAGAGTCTCTCATGTGGCTTAAGCTGTGATCAGCTGTGACACCTTGCTCTGCGCTTGGCAGAGACCCACTCTCCGGTGCATGGCAACCGCACAGTAGACAAGCATTGGCAAAGCCTATCGGTCGCGACAATGCGAGAGCTATTGGCTTTGCCAATGTGTTTCAGCATTGCATGGCCAGATGGTAAGTGTTCCCCTGGCAGATGCAGCATCCAAGAGCCAGCACTGATGCGCCGCTACTCCTTTGTTGCCACAGGCATACATGAACAAAGCATCCCAAATTAAATGTACCATTGATAGAGCGCAAAACACAAATTGAAGTGTCAATTGCTTTTAATGAATGTTGCCAAAATTACCTAGTAAACTCATGATACTTATTTTGTTCACCTCTCAAGAACAGAAGGTACTGTCTGCCTTACTGCAATTCATACTTGTTACTTGCATGTTACACACACATGCCTGCTGCAGGCACTCAACCCACTGAGCTATCCGACTGGCTAAAAGTATCACAGCCAACTATCATCAAAATGCAGAGATCACTGCATGCAGCAGATTCAAATTCAGGTATCCTTTATTAAATATATTCCCTCTTCCTACTATATAGTGTTTTGTGGGTCACTGTTTCTATCTGGTTGGACATAAACATGGTATAGTCTGACCATTCCTCCCTCCCTTCCAGTCAGTGAATTGTATTTACAACGACCATCTAGCTGTCAAGGCCATTGCACGAAAGTAGTAAGCCAGCTCATTAGGACACTGTACTGTTATCACTGGGTATCGTGGCTGGATCCTGGCAGGGCTAACTCGGCCTTTGGACGTTCTGAGGTTGATAAAATTAATCCTATTAATTTGTGTAACAGTAACATTCTTGCAGTATTTAGACATGTCAGCCTTAAAGTGCTATATAACAGTATTGTATTATTTTTTCAAGAAAAAAGAGTCCCTACACATTTGATTATAAACACTAAAAAATCACCACAGTACTGGAAGTCAGAATAACAATCAGAATTTATACATTTTACTATGCCAAAAGTATGCTAAAAAGAGTTTTACTAATATACTAAAAAAGCAGTGGGTCAAAAGCAACAAATAACAGAAAAGATTTAAAAATATTAATATATTTATTTGCAAAAATATACACAGTCAATATTAAAAACAATACATCATTAAGATTTACAAATTCATGTCAGTCATGATTACAATCACAAATATAAGAAAACAAAGTTGTCGACGCTGCGTTTCGGTGACTAGACAAATGTGCACCTTCTTCAGGACAGTTTTCTAAACAAAAAAACATTATAAAAAACAATATATTATTATTAAAACATTTGTTGCTGACCTATTATACACTGCTAACTAAATACCAACAGGAAATTTATTATATATTGGCAGTTTTAACGGTTGATAAAAATTACAGCCAGTCATTGAAATTATTACCCTCCGCTATTCATAGAAGAAGAGTGTTATTTAGCCTTATTGTTACTTCATATATTCAAAATTCATCCATCATCTTTATGAATCCTAAAGATAGTGATGTTAGAAAAGTACCACGTACCTAAAAACACTGTAGACCAATTCTAACGTTCAGTGCTACAACACGTTTCAATGAATCAGATTTATAGGGGTGAGGAATTTAAAATGTTCACCTCGTCAGAAACCTTGGGGTTATAAAGGAGAAACACAAGAAAAGAATATATGTATTGTATGAGTGTTTCCACTACAACGGTATCTCCAAGTTATATTTATATTAGTGGAATATACTGAAGGTAACCAAAAAGTCTACACGTACCTTGCTATTGGTAAGACTTATACGTATAGGGTGTTCGTTGATGCCACCGTTCTATTCTAATGCACCAATTGTGCCAGAATCCTATGAGGAAAATTTATACAAAGGGCATTATACCAAAGGCACCCAATTCATATTATAAACTGCCCGGATACAGTAAACAAGCTTACCAGTAAAACAGATAAAAACTGGAACATCAATAGGAAGGGATACGCCGTGATCAGAGGTATCAATTCCACAAAACAGGTTCTTCGCCGGTATTGTGCACAATATCTATGATGAATAATATAGATTAGTCCCTCAGACACTAAGAGAGCCAATAGTTTAAAATCTACAAGGAGACGTTCTGTAATGTTATTCTAATGCGGTCACGAATCTCTATCTTTTTAAACAAATCAAGGGAAACAGCATGGGAGCTACCTGTGCTCCGGGTCAAACACGAATGTGTATCCTGACCCGGAAGCCGTTTATGTTGATCGCAAGGAGGCCGTTCTAATTTTATACGGTAAGCGGGGAGACGCTGGGATCCAATCCTTGTCCATGAAATAATTATTCTAGAAGTAAGAGATGTATAATAATACGGGAACAGGGCAGAATGTGTATTGTGTAAGTTCCTTGGTATATACCATATACCACGTACCGTTAGTATTTGGAGCAGGATGCCTTTCTCCTCTGTTCTTTAAAATTGAATTTACATAAAGCTTTTCGTAAATGATTAGGGGCACATAATAATGTGCGCTATTTATAGTTCTTTAAACACTCATACTTTGTCGATACCCACATGGTTAAGACAAAGAGAACTATATGTTGAAATTTCTCTTAAACCAGTGGGCATGTTCAGATTCTTAAACGATTATACCCTATGAATATATCCGCATACATGGTTCACTTGGTTTAGGTTAACCTGGTGATGCAAAGTTTTGTTCTGTTCGAGTGACGTGATCGGTGGTATATTACTGAGACCTTTAGGCGCTTTGTTGCCAAAAATATATTAAAAGCTAAAATTGAAGACAAGCGGCTCTAAGTTATGATAGAGATTCGTGACCGCATTAGAATAACATTACAGAACGTCTCCTTGTAGATTTTAAACTATTGGCTCTCTTAGTGTCTGAGGGACTAATCTATATTATTCATCATAGATATTGTGCACAATACCGGCGAAGAACCTGTTTTGTGGAATTGATACCTCTGATCACGGCGTATCCCTTCCTATTGATGTTCCAGTTTTTATCTGTTTTACTGGTAAGCTTGTTTACTGTATCCGGGCAGTTTATAATATGAATTGGGTGCCTTTGGTATAATGCCCTTTGTATAAATTTTCCTCATAGGATTCTGGCACAATTGGTGCATTAGAATAGAACGGTGGCATCAACGAACACCCTATACGTATAAGTCTTACCAATAGCAAGGTACGTGTAGACTTTTTGGTTACCTTCAGTATATTCCACTAATATAAATATAACTTGGAGATACCGTTGTAGTGGAAACACTCATACAATACATATATTCTTTTCTTGTGTTTCTCCTTTATAACCCCAAGGTTTCTGACGAGGTGAACATTTTAAATTCCTCACCCCTATAAATCTGATTCATTGAAACGTGTTGTAGCACTGAACGTTAGAATTGGTCTACAGTGTTTTTAGGTACGTGGTACTTTTCTAACATCACTATCTTTAGGATTCATAAAGATGATGGATGAATTTTGAATATATGAAGTAACAATAAGGCTAAATAACACTCTTCTTCTATGAATAGCGGAGGGTAATAATTTCAATGACTGGCTGTAATTTTTATCAACCGTTAAAACTGCCAATATATAATAAATTTCCTGTTGGTATTTAGTTAGCAGTGTATAATAGGTCAGCAACAAATGTTTTAATAATAATATATTGTTTTTTATAATGTTTTTTTGTTTAGAAAACTGTCCTGAAGAAGGTGCACATTTGTCTAGTCACCGAAACGCAGCGTCGACAACTTTGTTTTCTTATATTTGTGATTGTAATCATGACTGACATGAATTTGTAAATCTTAATGATGTATTGTTTTTAATATTGACTGTGTATATTTTTGCAAATAAATATATTAATATTTTTAAATCTTTTCTGTTATTTGTTGCTTTTGACCCACTGCTTTTTTAGTATATTAGTAAAACTCTTTTTAGCATACTTTTGGCATAGTAAAATGTATAAATTCTGATTGTTATTCTGACTTCCAGTACTGTGGTGATTTTTTAGTGTTTATAATCAAATGTGTAGGGACTCTTTTTCTTGACTGTATCTACCCTGTCCCTTATTTAAATTGAAGGGTACCTCCCTTTTTTGATTTCTTACTTTGTATTATTTTTTACCACTATTATGATACGCACAGGGCTTAGAGACCGCGCAAGTGCAAAGTGCCTCTTTGGTGCCCCTGGTAGGTTGCAGTTTACAAAATCTGAGTAATGTGAATTTACTTGGGTGCTGGCATCAAAATTTACCAAACCTACATCCATCTCAAAGGCAGGATGCCATCTGTTGAAAATACCTTTGTTTATTTTATCTTGCAATAATCCTTTTACTGATCATTTGCTTTTAACCTGTAATTCTGCAACATAATAAATCATATGATTGCTTATGTACTGTGCGCTGTGCACTCCAGCACCTACGGCTACAGTTGGTGGCCTGTGGCACTTTACAATGACCATCCAGTGAACTGAAACAAGCCCTTTCCACAGCCTGTTTTATTAGTAACCAGCAAGCCCATTATGCCATGTTCCTGCTTTTTGTAACTACCTCAGGAGTGGGGGGGGGGGGTGAGAATGAGTGAGTGAAGGGCAGCTGAAACAAAGTGGTCACATGACCTTGCAAGGCAATGGAGACCATGGAGGGTTTTGCTGATGTACTGTGCGCTGTATTGTAAACCACAAAACGCTTACTATACAGATGCACTCCAGCTCCTAGGACTGCAGTTGGTGGCATGTGGTGCTTTACAATGACCATCCAGTGAATTGAAACAAGCTCTTCCCGCAGCCTGTTCTGCTAGTAACCAGTGAGCCCGTTATGACGTGTTCCTGTTTTTTGTAACTATCTCAGGGGTGGGGAGGGGGGTGAGAATGAGTGAGTGAAGGACAGCTGAAACGAAGCGGTCACGTGATCTTGAAAGGCAACGCAGAGGATTGCAGATGTATTGTGCGCTGTATTCTAAACCACAAAACGCTTACTATATAGATGCACTCCAGCGCCTAGGAGTGCAGTTGGTGGCGTGTGGCGCTTTACAATGACCATCCAGTGAATTGAAACAAGCCCTTCTCGCAGCCTGGTTTATTAGTAACTAGCAAGTCCATTAGGACATGTTCCTGTTTTTGTAATGATCTCAGGAGTTGGGAGGGGGCTGAGAATGAGTGAGAGAAGGGCAGCTGAAACAAAGCGGTCATGTGAACTATCAAGGCAATGTAGACCATGGAGGGTATTGCTAACTTTCTCTCTCTCTCCCCGCAAATGCTCTCCTGGTAATTGAAAAACATGCTATGGATTGAAAAACAAGATAAGAACATGATTTACAGGCCTGTTGCATATTACGGTCGGAGAAGCACATGGCAAGCAGTCACGGAGGCGCAGGAGAGAGCAAGCAACAGTGGTAGGAGGGTGATTGGGGAATGGGATAAGAAAAAATGCAGAGCGGGGAGAGCAATTTCACGACGGCCGGAGAAGCACAGGGCAAGCAGACACTGGGGTGCGGGATGGAGAAAGTGACAGTGGGAGGAGGGTGATTGGGGGACGGGACAAGAAACATGATAATAGCATGATTTACAGGCCTGTTTACAGAAACGGCGCAGCACTCAGAGTGAGTGAAAGCACAACCACTTCTGAGGTGGGCTCTTAAACAAAGAAAAATGAAGTTCCTAAAATGGTCATTAAATGGGAGGAATTAATGGACAGTAGGAATTGGTCCCTGCTCTCGGGGAGAGCTAAACACAGGAAAAAGCATGACGCATGCATGCTATGGACAAATGGGGAGAAAGATTAGAAGAGTGATGATGGAGCCAGCAAATGGGAAGCCTATGGGCGGACTGAAGCCCACAAAGTATTTCAACATCTCTCTTTGGAGACAGCGCATGTGCTGTCTAGAGCCAAGACCTAAAAATGAACAGTCAGGGCCACCTTACATACAGAGAATGCAATAGGTCACAGTTCTGTGCTGCCCAGGAAAAGGCAGGATTTTGGGGGTTCTGGAGGAAGCTAAACATTACAACACCTTCAGAAAGGAAGAATGAGGTGAGTAGTTATGCCCGAGGATGAGTGACACATACTCCGGTGATCAGTAAGGTCTGCAAATTGCAGCAAGTTCCTACCTGGCAAAGAGCATATACATGAGTCACTAAACGTTCAAGGACACTAACAGCACAACTTTGGAATCATGACTTATTATTTGTAGAGAGGGTACAAGCCAAGCGTACACGCAGGTAGACAGCGTCTACCCACTCTCTTCACAGGGTGGACGCCGTCTCCCCTGCCAAGAAGTTGAACCCCACAGAAATATGCTGAATTCCTCCAGGTGGAATTTTTAGACACTCAGCAGCACCTGTACATTGTCTGCTTTCATTCAGAGCAGCAACCTGCAGACAAGGGGTTTTTGTCATGTTCAACTACTTACCAGTGATCTTCATTACTCCCAAAACCCTTTTTCTCGTACCAATACTTACTTCTATGAGGTGTCAAACCTCTACCCAGGCACCTTATGACCTAGCTTGAACCAAGTGGAAAGATTGCGATTCATCCCTCCTTCCTTTCCTCCAAGCCCCTCCCACCATACTGGTGATAAAGAGGAACATACCCCAAAACACTTCCTGTAAGTACCCAAGCTAAAAAGGAGAATTCAGGTCGTGAATCGGGTATTGGGAGGGTAGTAAGTATTGGTTAGATAAAAAAGATATTTGGAGTAAAAAACAAGTTACTTACCTGTACACTGTGGTACTCCAGTATTGATATCTTTTATAGATTTACATGCTTGAATCTTCCCTGTTGCCATGGTGGGAGTCCCACGGTAACAGTAAAACTAGCAGTAATGAAACATTAGCAGTAACCTTCATAGGAAAAAAATAATAGCATTTAGCAACCCATCAACATAATTTTTAATCATCCAAACTTCAGCCAATTACAGAAGATTCCCTAGTATTCTTCCCCTGCAGAGCCACCATACCTCAGATTTCGAGCACAAGTGTAAATGAAGAACATAGAGGTATGAAATGGTGAGCCTGAACGGGGAGGAGGGATGTATTTCTCCAGTATTGTATCTTTTATAGAGTCACATGCTTCAATCAGACTAGTAAGCAGTATCCAAAATGTAAAAGAAAACATAATGGCAGTGGGAAGGCGAACCATTCCACTGTGACATACAACCAAATACCGTAAACCAAATACAAGACTTGGAAAGAAAACAACATAGCACACATTTGAAGATACGTAAAATAATCTAACTAAATGCAATAAAAAAAACAGTAAAGCAAAAGAAATAGAAGTGAGGCTAGTAGCCGCATACCTTATGCGAAGAGACATCGCAGGGCAGCTTGCCCAACTGCTACATCCACCTTTTTCCAACCATGGAGGCAGTAATGCTTTGTGAATGTGTGAGCGTTAGCCCACGTTGCTGCCCTGCAGAAGTCAGGTAGATATGCTCCTGCAAACCGGGCCGAAGAGGCTGCAACCTTTCTCGTTGAGTGAGCCTGCGTCTTTGCAGGCAGTGGACGGTCAGCCTTTTCATGGCAGAAGAGTATCACTGATGTGATCCAACGAGCAATGCTAGCCTTTGTTAAAGCTTGTCCCTTTCTAGGTGCAGAGAAAGAGATGAGCAATTGAGACGATTTACAGAAAGCCTTTGAGCTTTGTAAGTAAAATTTCAGACAGCGTTTAATGTCCAGTGAATGTAAAGCCTTTTCCACCATCGAGGACGGATTGGGAAAGAACATAGGTAGAACTATAGGCTCGTTGAGGTAATAATTCAAGGCACTTTAGAGAAGAATGAAGGATTAGTTCGTAGAATGATTCGGTCCTGTAGAAACTGTAGATGTGGTTCTTTTATAGTGAAAGGCTGGATTTCGCTAATACATCTAGCTGACGTGTTGGCGCAAATATCAGGTAAGCAGATGCCGAGTCTTATACTAAAAGTCAAAAGACACACAATTGATGGGCGGAATGCAGAACAAATCAAAACATTCACCCCCAGTCAAGAGATCTGGGTTAAATCCATCATTCTTTTGCTCACCATGCCACCCCAGTTTAGACCTGGCCATATGCAAATCAGTCTTGACCCTGTGCCTCATGGGAACAGTCCAGCCCGAACTGCCAAGCCAGGTCCTCCCTGGACCGGAAACAAGCATTCTAGGACAGGTTTCGGGGTTTCACCCCTCTTCAGCCAGGATAGCTTGATTCCAGTGGCACAGTGAGCCCAGGACCCACGTCTGGGCATACCTGGCGCACTTAGGGTGAGAAAGCAAAAGACACAATTGATGGACGAAATGCAGAACAAATCAAAACATTCACCCCCAGTCAAGAGATCTGGGTTAAATCCATCATTCTTTTGCTCACCATGCCACCCCAGTTTAGACCTGGCCATATGCAAATCAGTCTTGACCCTGTGCCTCATGGGAACAGTCCAGCCCGAACTGCCAAGCCAGGTCCTCCCTGGACCGGAAACAAGCATTCTAGGACCGGTTTCGGGGTTTCACCCCTCTTCAGCCAGGATAGCTTGATTCCAGTGGCACAGTGAGCCCAGGACCCACGTCTGGGCATACCTGGCGCACTTAGGGCGAGAAAGCAAAAGACACACAATTGATGGACGGAATGCAGAACAAATCAAAACATTCACCCCCAGTCAAGAGATCTGGGTTAAATCCATCATTCTTTTGCTCACCATGCCACCCCAGTTTAGACCTGGCCATATGCAAATCAGTCTTGACCCTGTGCCTCATGGGAACAGTCCAGCCCGAACTGCCAAGCCAGGTCCTCCCTGGACCGGAAACAAGCATTCAAGGACCGGTTTCGGGGTTTCACCCCTCTTCAGCCAGGATAGCTTGATTCCCCTTTGGTATCGCTTTGTTCGCCCTAAGTTGGCAGGGTATGCCCAGACGTGGGTCCCTTGCTCACTTTGCCACTGGATTCAAGCTAGCCTGGCTGATGACGGCTGAATAGCCAGAAACCGGTCCCAGGATGCTTGTTTCTGGTCCAGGGAAGACATGGCTTG
Source organism: Calotriton arnoldi (assembly GCA_963921515.1). Classification (NCBI taxonomy): domain Eukaryota; kingdom Metazoa; phylum Chordata; class Amphibia; order Caudata; family Salamandridae; genus Calotriton; species Calotriton arnoldi. Next base: position 465,425 of record CAWUFW010002803.1, on the reverse strand, counting down.
GTAGTTTGGGCTGGACTGTTCCCATGAGGCACAGGGTCAGACTGATTTGCATATGGCCATGTCTGAACTGGGGTGGTGGAGTGAGCTAAAGAATGATGATGGATTAAACCCAGATCAGTTGACTGGGGGTGAGTGTTTGATTAGCTCAAGCGCTCCGTCCATCATCCCCTTTGGTATCGCTTTGTTCGCCCTAAGTTGGCAGGGTATGCCCAGACGTGGGTCCCTTGCTCACTTTGCCACTGGATTCAAGCTAGCCTGGCTGATGACGGCTGCATAGCCAGAAACCGGTCCCAGGATTCTTGTTTCTGGTCCAGGGAAGACATGGCTTGGTAGTTCGGGCTGGACTGTTCCCATGAGGCACAGGGTCAGACTGATTTGCATATGGCCATGTCTGAACTGGGGTGGTGGAGTGAGCTAAAGAATGATGATGGATTAAACCCAGATCAGTTGACTGGGGGTGAGTGTTTGATTAGCTCAAGCGCTCCGTCCATCATCCCCTTTGGTATCGCTTTATACTAAAAGTCAGCCTATTCAAGAGACAAGCGGGTAAGATCCCAGGTTGCTATCAAAGGACGAGGAGAGATCAAACTTCGAACTTGAAAACTTTTAAATTGCAAGATTCTGTGGCAATTATAGTATAGAAATGCAAGCATGGGGTTTTTTGTTTGTTAGGATGAAAATATTTGTTCTGAGAAACGAAATGTGTTGATTCCCGGTACACACCGGAAGACTAGTGTACTAAGTAAAGAAGTCCAGATCGTAGGCAAGGTAGTAGGTTCCAAGATGTAATTTATTATATTAAATTCCAGGTAAGTAGATAGATGGTAGATTGTAGTAAGATGGTAAATACTAGTAATAGCTGTAATAGCCCCACCAGGAGCAGCCTCCCTCTGCTCAGCCTCTCATCTTCAACTGACACTCTCACCAAGCCCACACACCAACATTCCGTGACATCATACAACATTCTCCAGTCAATCAGGCTGAACAGAAGGGAGATTATTGGTGTAAAGAAAGAAGACAAGAAATCACACTATAACAACTAGCTAGGGCGGATTCCCCTTTGAAATAGAAGGGAAGAGACACTCCTTCGGGGGTGATCTAGTAGGTAGTAGAACATTACCCAGGAGACAAGCTACTGGAAGAGACACTCGTTCGGGGGTGATATAGCAGATATTAGTGCATTACCTAGGAGAGAAGATCCTGGAAGAGACATTTCCTTCGGAGAATGATCTAGCAGGTTACTAGTGTATTGCCCAGAAGGAAACTTCTGGAAGGAACATTCCTTCAGGAGCGCTTGCAGGTATTCCAGTTAGATCTAGAGAGCCAGTATAGTGACAGGACTGGGTAACAAGTGTGTGAAGTCTGACGTGGTACAGAGATGGTCATTCAATCTGCGCTGGCAAGCCTTATTCTGAATAAGTCAGATGCCTGGCTCCCAAATTCCCAGATTTCAGAAATCTGGAAGGCATCTTTAAAGGAAGAATGACCAAGGCTGAGGCATCAGTTAGTGAGTCTGGCAGTTAGGCAAAGGGACAGCGAATCACTGGTGTCCGCTGACTGTACCCTGAGCACGGCCAGACCCGTGGTTGCAAATCCAAAATACACGAGGTGCAAGTAGATATCCCTCTATGAATAAGAAAGACAACATAAAGAATATAGGACTGCATAATCATCAAGGGCAAACTGTAGAGAAGTGGCAGGATTCCCCGCAGGTTGTCATACAATCTGGTATAAGCGAGAAAGAGAGGCAGCAAGATTTTTCCAATACTTTTGGTATTTCAGTACAGACCCCTAAAGTGTCCTGGAAGTGGCTAAAAGTTATCTCAGATAAAAACGCAGGGAGTCAGAATAAAACATCCCAAGACAAGTCTAAAAATTAATAGTAACTTCCCATGAGTGAGTCTGATAATTTATTATGGCAGGTAACAGATGAGATTGAATTAGAATTTACGTTTATAGAGGTCCATGGAGAACCCTGTGTCCATGTAATACCCCTCGAATTCATATAATCACAGGGTCGCCAATCATTAGAAGCCCTTCTTGATGTATTCCTCACAGATATCTATGATTCAGGAGTTTGAAATGTGAATGGGAGCCCGCATCCTTGAGCACCGCAGAGAGTTGTTTACAGTCATGACAATATAATAACATGCATTGCGTCAGGCACATATCCTCTCAGACCCCCATAAATGTACCCGACCCAGATATAACTATGGATGAAGTGTTACACAGACTAGGGATAAATGTGCTTGATGTTCATCAATTTGGTCTCACAGTGGTATATGTGAAGTCAGGTAACACAGCTTAAGATTTATATACACGTTTACCACTACAATAGGTTAGTGATACATATTAGTAAAGAAGACAGGCTCAAAAGGGCTCACGACATTGGGCTAACGAACAAGGAGTTAAAAATGACATTTCTATTACATATATGAAATACGCATACATTTTTAGGGGAACATGGAGACCCCTTTGGAACATATGATAAAGACTTTCCCTTCAGACAAGAAGAAAATACAAAAGTATTGTAAACCATGGCACAAAGGCACTAAGAACCACGCCTAGCCATGGCCAAAGGATGAGACATTTGACTAAGACAGAAGAAATTTTTAGTCAACGTGCGTTCAATTATAAGTATAACAAAAAGAAAAGACAGAAAAGGGAAGCTACTCTGTCACTATGGCGAGTATTCTGCGATGCGAAAGCAAATTTAAAACCAACAGCACCCAAAGAGACAATGACAAAGTCCTCAGAAAAGCTCATGCCTTATGGTCTTTACCCCATCCTGACAGCGGCAGGGTACCAAGATCCCGTTAGAGTTCCATCTAAAGAGGAGAGGCAAAAATCACGGGGAAACGAGGCACGATCGGATCTCACCCCTATGACTCCTCGGACCGGTCCGGACCGAAAAGACACGCTCATAAATGGATTGCAGCACACTGTTAGACAGGCAGAGTGCTCTAGAGGCCCTGCTCCCCTTTGAGGACAATGGAGTACGAGACATGTTGTTCTTAGGCTGGGAGATACTTCTGCAGAGACTTTAAGAGAGGCAACTGAGGAATGGATAAGAAAAAGGATGTGAGAAGGATATAGAGATGCCACCATATCATGAACCCCCAAATGAGTTACAAGCTGCAGGAGGGGCAGAGGAAGATGAGGAGTGGGAAGACAGGCTTAACAGGGGTGCAAATGAACAGGACACTAACAGGAGACCAAATAATGTTTGCCCACGTCCTTTGCAGAGGTCATCAATAGTGGTAAGAGATATTTCACAAATGCTGAGGAAGTCATTTCTAAAAAAAAAGAGTAGGTCCGATCTAACACGTATAGAGGTAATAGAATATAAGGAGGGTAGTTATTATTGTCAACCCTTCTCAGACGAATTGGCAGAATGGACTAAAAAGGATGGGAGGAAGCAATGGCCCAGACAAGGGTCTTATCAACCTATCGATTTAGCAACTGCTGAAGATTGTATATGGCAGGGATGGGGCAACCTAGAGTGGAACTGTCCCTTTATGCAACAGTGCCTTGCGGGATAGGAGGAGTATGCTATAGACCAACCGATCGAGGTGATCCGAAGTAATAGACCAGATCCGAGGTTAGGTCCAAGACCAGTAAATCCTCGATCGATAACTCAGTTACTCTTTATTTTCAAGGGTGGACCACTGCCCACAGTGCCATGCCACAAATGGAAAAAGAGAATTTAAAGAGGGCACTACCCCCGCTGTTTGACGGAGCAGGAAAATGGTTAAGATGTACTGAGAAACACACTGCTGGAGTGAACCTCGCCTTGGGCGATGTTAAAAGCTTCTTAAGTTCTTTGGTGGGAGACGTAGTAAATACCATTTTTGTCAGGGCAGGATTCCCTCAAATAACATTGATGAATACACTGTTTGACGGGTCATCTTCCAACAATATTTGTCAGCATGTCTGGGACACGCTCCGCAAGACATACACACACAGACCAGACACTAGAGACCTTATGGCAAAAAGTATAAAACTGACTGAAGACATTGCAGAATTCATTACCAGAATGAAAGAACGATGGGTACAGGAAGTAGGATGTAACTGGGAAAACACAGGAGGAAATGTAATGTTATTTTATAATGTATTGATATGAGGTCTGCCCACAGATATACAATCAAGCCTAGAAGGACTAGTGGGAATAGAGGCTAAACTATGGCCAGAAATACAAGCCCACATAATACATTATTAAAGCGGAAAAAAGAAAAGGACAAGGAGAGTACAGAGCAGGCACAGAGGGCTACAGCAAAGTTGGTACAACAGAAACTTAAAAAATCAAGTACAGAAGGGGCACTGGTAGCGGCACCACAAATGGCTGTGCAAGTGCAGGCACCAGGAGGGCAGCAAGTAGGTAACATGAGAAAATTATGAGAAGGTTTTTCAGGAGGCCAAGGGCCAGTGCAGGAAAGAAGACATCAAGGATATAGGGTAGGACAACAGTGTTATTATTGTGGAACTATGGGTCATTATGCGAGGGAATGTAGAATGAAAAAGAACAATGAGCAAGCACAGGGATGGGTTGTTCCGCAGAGGCACATGGACCACAACAGGTGCAATGGGGTCGCCAACAACACTCACAGGTTCCTCAAGTTCAGTGGACTGCACAACAAGTACAAATGTCACAGAATATTCCCCAAGTTGTCAGAAACACTTCACGAGGGCCCCCACAGGTCCAGATGGGAGGAGTAACAGTACAAGGAGGTAATCCCTTTACTGCACAACCCCAAATGTCTGGAGGGATGCCAATCAACAACTATACGCAATGAGAGAGCCCACAGACAACTATTATGTGTCCAAGGCTGTCTGTAACCAACAGATCATTTGAGGAACCCACTGTGACGGTAGCCATAGAAGTTCGCTCCTATAGTTTTTTTAATCAACACTGGGGCCACTAAATCTTGAATAAATGAAGGAACGCCACCGCTTTCTCACAAGTCAATGGACACACAAGGGTTTCTGGGGCTGTCAGGAGGGTTCCCTTTACTGAATCAGTGAGTATGACAATAGGAGACATGGACATTGAAGGGCCATTGTTATATTCTCTAAAGGCACTGGTCAATCTTCTCGGAAGAGATCTCATGAGTAAGCTGAATATGACCATCTCTATTTTGGAAGATGGATCGATGGTGTGTTACACACCTGGTATTACACCAGGTAGAATGTTATCACTCATAACACATGAGAACTTGGAACAGTAGGTCAAAGCAATTCCTGTGGATATAGAGGCCTTTTTGAGTGGTATATATCTTTCGATAGCGCTTACACTAGTGCTATTGGGGAACACAGTTCAGATACCGAAATAACTATTGTTTAGGCTCGAGAGACCTGTGGATCTCATAGAAGAACCTTACATGGTGTTAGAGATAATGGCCCTTGAAATAAAGAGATGCTTTGCATTATTGATAGCATTTGACAGGAGACACGTAACGTGGGCATCAGTAGTATTTACGGGTCCAGAGGTCAAATTGAGAGACATATCAGATGAAGAAATGTTTAACGACAGCCCATCAATGGAGACAGTAGTATTTCCAATGGATATTCCTATTAGAGTGCAGTTGCAATATAGGACCATGCCAAAACATACACAAGACAGTACAATGAGAGAAAAGGATTTGGCAAGGGTACCAGAGAGTCAATGGACAAAGGGACCACACAATGTGGGACTGATAAAAGGAGCTGAGCCTGTGAAAATCACACTGAAACCCAGAGCGATACTGAGCAGGGTATATCAGTATCCCTTATCCAAAAAGGCAGAAGACATTTTTCCCACAAAGCAGGCTTTACTTGAGCAGGGAGTAATATATGAGAACATCACCCTGTAATATGCCGATTTATCCTATAAAAAAGGCTAAGGGGGGAACTTGGAAGACGATTCAAGATTTCCGCCCCCTGAATGATATAGTAATCCCAGAATTTCCGGTGGTACCCGACTCATCAATCAAACTGACAAACATTGCTACTTTTCAGTGATTGATTTGAAAAAATTCATTTTTCAGCATCCAACTGCACCCAGACAGTCAATATCTAACAGGGTTTACGTACAGACAAACTCAGTATTGCTATAGAAGGGTCCCACACAGGGCTATTGTGAGTACCTGAGTATCTTTAACTGGACATTGAGAAAGGATTTAGCAAACGTAAAATGCAAAAGCACCCTTTTACATAGGTGGATGACAATTTGGTGTGTAGTCCTACTGAAAATATATGCCGAGAGGATACCGTTGGTCTCCTTTGCATGCTTGCAGAGAAAGGATACAAAGTAGACAAAGATAAATTACAGTAAGTGCAGAAGTAAGTTATCTATTTGGGACAGATAATCTCCAAAGACGGGAGGAGGGTGACACCTGACAGAGCAGATAAAGCCAGGAAGAGGCAGAGGAAGTTAAAGACACATTTAGTGATGACAAAGAAGATGTAGGAGAAGAAGGGGAGTAACGAGCACTAGTATTATCCCTTGATTTATGTAAAGCGTCTGACAAGGAGGTAATTAGGAGCTGAAGCTGATCCTCAGAAAGTCCAAAACCCTCAGAGAGCCATTGGTGCAGTCTTATCCTGCTTACGCCTCTTCCCATCACTATTGTCATTGCTGGAACAATGATGCTTCTTAGCTGATTGCTTCTTGTGTTCCATAGTGAATGACTGGGAAATATGGAAAGGAATTCTATTTATAGAATAGAAGGACTCCTGGTCTGACCTGCCCAAGTGCCAGAAGAAAAAGGGGAAAAAGAAAAACTCCCCCAAAAGAGTACAATAATATAAGATGAAAGGAAACCACAGTTCAACAGAAACATTTAATCCTATTCTGAATAATATAAATGTTCAAATCCTGGCTCTCATTCAGACACTTGGGGTGCCAGATAAAAAAGCCTGTTACTGGAACACAGGGAAAAGAGGGACAGCCACCTTTCTGGTGAATGAAAATTCATATGAAGTGGAAGAAGAAGAAGCCTGCCTCACATGCAAGCAAATATGCAGACCGTCGCCTGTACAAACCTCAACAAGTTTAATGATCTGGCTGTCCAGCTGGCCATAAAACAAGAGCGATGCGGATCGCTCTGCCAGGAGGGACATGCCTCCTAGAAAACCGTCTGTGGCTGCAGCGGGAATGGTGAGCGGCTGAATGCGCGGTAGCTATACAGCCACCAGTCAGGGGACGAAAACGCCTGCAGCCGCATTTAAATGAAAAAATGGGGAAGCAGTAGGGACTGCAACCGCTATGCAGCCGCCTTGCTGAGACCATTAATGCGCTCGCGGCTGCAACGCAATCGCTATGGGGCCCTGAAACTCCAAACACCATAACCAAAGGAATCAAGGCATTCACCAGGACCCTATGCAAAAAAGAGCTTGCGGTTGTAAATATGAACCCACTGCGGCCTCTGGTCAGGACAAAGATCATGCTCATAAATAAAATCGATCTTAGTCACACATCCCTGTTGAAACTTTCCGCTAACAAACGCCTTCTGGCCCAAGTATAATAAAGGCCCCGGCTTTAAGAATAGAAGTGTCAGAGCAGGGATGTTACAAACCCTAATACTCCCAGTACTGTACCCTACACAGAACCAACTTACTGGGAGTAACAAAGGGAAGGCCCGGAACCCTAGTCCCTGAGAGGCCCCACCTCTCAGGGCTTACTGAGAAAGGGCTCCACAGGCTCCAAGGTCCATATTGTGGTACCGAAGAGCAGATGAAGAAAACAGGAAGTGTTTTGGGCTCTGTTCCTCTTTATCACCAGTATCGACGGAAGGGCTTGGAGAAAAGGGAGGAGGGATCTATCTCGATCTTTCAGATTGGCTCTAGCTAGGTCATGAGGTGCCTGGGTAGAGGTTGGACACCTCATAGAAATAAGTACTGGTACGTGAAAAAGGGGTTGTGGAGGTAATTTTAAATTCCAGCTGGGCCTAGACAAAACAGATCTCGCCATCAAGTGCATTAACCACCATATTTTGTCTTACCATTATTGCTCTTCCCTGAGAATCACTGGGCACAGAAAGATCTATGCAGCAGGTGCCTTAACCCCATAAGATATTTAAAAATGCAGACTTTACAACCAATTAAGCAGAACAGATTTTATGACAAGACAGGAGACTAGCATTATGCATAACCTTTTATTTACTACTTCTGCTGCAGCACTTAAAAGCTTCATGTAGAATAGTATGAAGTCACACAACTCTAGAACATCAAGTATAACAAGGTCCCTTAACATTCCGAACTCATCCTCTTTTGTTTGCTGTTTCTGAGCAGATAAGTATATTTATATGTGTTTGCGTTAGGAGATTTAATTTAAAGTTACTAGTTTATTGAAATGTATAGCAGTATGTTTGAATAAGAAAATTGAAAGATAAATTGATTTATAAGGAAGTTTATTAGTTATATTTGATTTTAGAAGAATAACTTGGGAATGCTTTTTTATTTTTAAACCCAATTTATGGGTAATTATTTGTATTTAATAGGTTTTAGGTTGAAAGATTAGTTGGGTAGTCGAATTTACTGTTTAAATGGTAAATATATTATAGAAATAATGTAAAACAGTTCAAACCGTTTTATTTGCGTTTGAAATATGAGTCGGGCCGGTGCGCGAGGAAGGAGAGGAGTTTTCTTCCATGACGCGTGCTAGCTCGAGAAACATTCGGGTTACCGTGGCATGGAACGCATCGGAAAAAGGAGATGCGTAGAAGCAATGGAGTTTATTTTGATAGGAAGTTGGGCGCATTGCTTAAACGTGCAAGGTTGCGCGTAAGTTTTTAAAGGAATTAGGAGTAATTACTGTCACGGCGGGAGACGCGTTGACGAATAGATTTGTATCTAGGCAACGCGTCTCGAGCCGGGTCTGTTTTGTGGAGAGATTACGGTTGAGTGAACAGCTGTTCGACGAAGGAGTTTATAACGTGAGGAAGGAAGTTTTAAAGCATTATAAACAGGGAAAGAAGGATTTTAAAAGGAAAAGAACAGTAGATAAACAGAAAAAAGAGATAAAGGGAGATTATATGATTTAAAAAAAAAAAGGAAATTAAAAGGAGAGAGTAAATATCAATTGAAGTAGTATAAGTTTAATTTATTTATTTAAGTGTAATTAAAAATGAGTGAGAATGAAGGTTCAGGATCAAAGGAAGAGCAGGAAGAATTTATAAAAAAATTAATTGAAAGAGAGATAGGTAGTAAAATGGAAGAAACCTTTAAAAGGTTGGTGAAAGGAGGAAAAAGAAATATTGATGAAATGGAAAAGGATGAGGAGGAGTTTTGGAGTATTTCAGAGGAAGATGAAAATGTAAATAAAGGTCCAGGAGGAAAATGTTTCAAAAAAAGGAAACATATTGTGAATAAAAAAGATGGAAAAGATAAAGAAGGACCTTCAACAAGTGGAAGGTCGGTGATGGGTGTCCTAAGCGGCACAAAAAAGAGGCAGGATATCCCTGCAAATGAAAGGGGCGAAAAGCCTGATTGGACCCAGTATGATGAAAATAATGAATTTGACGAATATGTATTAGATCTGGATTATAATGAAGATCCAGATGAATTTTCGGATTTAGGTAGCTCTAGTAAGAGTATTTCGAGAGAGCCTACGGATCCGATGGGTCAAACATTATTTAATCCAGCTCAGATTAAACATTCGAGGAGTTCGGAAAGGTGGCCCTTGAGTCACGTAGCGGAATACATTAAATTCTGGATAAGACGTCCTCTTGAAAGGAGTGAACGTAATTTAATGAGAACTGAATGTTCAAGGCCAATCATTGATATAAAAGAGACCATGACACCAAATTTAGATCCAGATTTGATAACTTATTTATTCAAATTAGGGCGTGATCCAAGGAAAGGACTTGAAAGGTCTCTTAAACAATGTGAGGACAAGTTGCTGGACATTTTAGGGTCAGTTTCAAGAATTTTTGATATGGTGGAGGAATCGTATCTCAATGATACAGAAATAGATATAAATCTTTTAAGAGGATGGAGCAAGAGGGCAATTTGTTTCATTGGCAATGCCAATGCAAGTTTAATAGCAGAAAGAAGAAAAGCGGTACGGTCTATAATAAGCCCTAAACTTGGTGATTTCGCAAAAAAGTAGTCAAGTGAGGAACCGAAAGGATTGCTTTTCGGAGATGGATTAGTGAGGTCATTAGGCAAGCATGTCCAGACCTTTATAGCTTTGGATAAAGCACATGCATCAATGAAGAGAGTTTTCGGGAGTAGTAATGGTTTATATGGAAGGGCCGGAAGGCGGGGTCAGACTTTCGGCGGAGGATATGGAAGAGGCCCAATTTACCAAGGAGCAGGAATATCTCAAGGAAGAGGAAGTTATAGAGGAACCTCTTACCCAGGAACACTGTTTCCACAGAGGGGAAGGGGTGGAAGAAACAGATATACATGTGAAAGAGGAAATTTACAGACAGGAAGTCAGTCAAGTCAAGGTGAGTACGAAAGGTTTAATTGGTTTTATCCAGAAAAACACAGGAGGAAGGTTGAAAGATTTCATAGAGAAATGGAAGGAAATAACAGAGGATGCGTGGGTCATTGGAACAGTAAGAGGTTTTGTAATAGATTTTGTAACAGAACCAGTTCAAGAGAAGGAACCGGGAATTATTATGTTCAAAGAAGAGGTAGAGATTATTGTGGAAAAGGAAATAAAAGAAATGTTAGGCAAGAAAGCTATAATAGAGATTCAGGAGTGCAAAAGGGGTTTGTAAGTACACTTTTCGTGGTAGAGAAAAAGGATGGAGACCTGTGATAAACTTGAGGAATCTGAATCAATATGTAGTTTACAGACATTTCAAGATGGAGGGAATCCATCTGTTAAGGGATATTCTTTTGGACAAAGATTGGTTAATGAAAATAGATTTGAAAGATGCGTATTTTTCAATTCCAATTGCTCAGGAGAGACAGCGATATCTCCAATTCAGATGGAAGGGAAAACTGTTTCAGTTTGTTTGTCTTCCCTTTGGACTTTCATCAGCCCCGTGGTGTTTTTCAAAGGTGTTGAGGCCTGTTCAGTGGCGGCTGGTAACTTTTGACAGTGGTGAGGCGTAAGAGTTGTTGACAAGTGTGATGAAGTGAGCGAAGCAAGCAGTTACAGGAGGCTTTCTCCCCGGAGAAAATTTTGGGAAAAAAGGGACAAAATGGTTAATTTTGCAGCAAATATTTTTTGTGTAGAATTTGGTTAAAAAGTACTATATTAAAAAGGCAGATCTAAAGGGGCACCTCTGAAATGTTTATAAACATCAAAGAGTATTGGTAGGTCTGTAGAAGTTAAAGGTCATCATCACCATTGCAAAGATAGTACAAGGACTTCATCAAGCGAAACCAAGGACGCAGTTTGTTCTGTCAGATTGTAAGGCCTTGGAAAACACAGGCACACAGAGCAAGAAATAAATGCTATTTGTCGGATTCACTACACCTTGCATTAGGGACTGTCACACTTCAGTAGCATGCTATTTTATAATGTGTGCATTGTTGTACAGCTTTTGAAATCGGAGTGTGCTAATTCTTGAATCCAATCACCACAATTTAATTACTGTTTTTGAAGCGCACTGTAGTGCAGCCTGGAAGCGCTACAAGTGCGGCCAAAGTGCCTTACATCACTACTCCCCAAACCAATGTTCATTTTGTTCCCGTACAATTAGAGACTCGCTGAAGCTACAGGCAAACTTTCCAGTTCAGTAAACTGATATAAAATTGAGATTTGCCTCATCTTAATGAATCAATATCCAAATTTCAATAAAACTTTTGTACATTTCTAAATATTTGGTGCCAGTTTAACGAGACTATTAATCAACATAGAGCAACCATGAAATGTCCGTAGCAAAAGATGGCAAACAAAATGGAAGTTACTGATAGGTAACTAAATACCTAATAGAACCGCTGCCTACAACCTCAGACCAGCGCAGACCAGGGCTAGTTTATTTTTATATTCAAAATATTGCAGCGCCGAAACTTAAGATCTTGCAAATGCATCTGATGAAAAGGACAGATCTGGCCCCATCAGCATTTTATGAAGTGACAAGCATAAATATAAGTTACTGCCTGAAGTTTTACACAACTCTGTAAATAACACATTCAGCTATGCTTATAAAGCGAATCCTGTATTGTCCATGTATAGACCACAGTAGCCACGTCACGGCCCCTGAGATACGTGTACGCAGTCATCTACAGCAGTGCTGTGGTTTTACAAGCAGGAAAAGGCAGCAGCGGTCTGCGGTTCGTCGGAGTGAATAATGCACGTAGTAACCTCAGGGAAAGGTACGGTAAAGGCCGTCCTGTCACGTCACGTTCTCAGATGTAAGGCGAACTATACTTTCATTTTCACAGTAGTTGTAAAGAGAATGCACACAAATTTATAGCACATTTAGCCTTGCGCAAAATGCTCCTCAGCACTTTACTTTCGACATAAAAGTACAACAAAATTATTCTGGCAAACATATACGGCCTTAGGAGCAAACACGTGGAAAACTGCTTTAACTTGTAAGCTAGCTCCAGTAAAATGCTGCATCAATATGCAATGAACAGCGCTGACGTAGATTCGCGGCCGGCATGACGGGCGGGTGGGGGGGGCGTGGAAATGGGGTCGTCGCGGATGGGATGGGGGGAGGCGGGAGAGGTTTGTTTAATTAAAAAAAAATATTATATAAAACTTACCGTCCCGCTTCTGGATGGGTCCCGACTCCCGCCGTCCTGCGTTTTCAATTCTTGCAGCTCTCGTCAGAAAGGTAGCCTCCCTCCCTCCCTCCCCTCCGCCAATCACAACGCTGCAATGGCAGCGTTGTGATTGGTGAGGCGCATCGGAGAGCGCCCCAGCCGGGCCATTTTCTCTATGTAGGCTGCTGCAGCCTACATAGGGAGAGTGGGAGGTCTTGCTCGAGGGCAGGGGGGGAGTGGCTTGCCCACTGTTGTGCATACTGACTGTTTGGTCGGCCCCAGGGCCGACCAAAGAGTCAATACCCACAACAGTGAGCAAGCCACTCCCCCCTGCCCTCGAGCAGGACCGCCCACCCCCAACCAGGCACTTCTGCTTTCTCGCAGTGCGAGAAGCAGAAACATAAAATGGTAGTTATTACCATTTATGTTTCTGCCTTCTCGCACTGCGAGAAAGCAGTGGGGCGACGCCCCCACGCCCCAATGGGGGAGCCGCCACTGGGCCTGTTGTAGGTTTTTTGAGAGAAAGGGGAATACGCTTGTTAATTTATTTGGACGACATTCTGATAATGAACGAAAATGTGGAAATGTTACGAGAACACGGTTTAATAGTGCAGAGTGTATTGAAGGATCTGGGTTTTGTGGTAAATATGGAAAAGTCAGTTTTAGAACCAACTCAGAGGATAGAGTTTTTGGGATTTGTGGTAGACACTGAAGAAACATCTAGAGTTACCAGAAAAGAAAGTTATTCTTATAAAAAGAGAGGTGAATTGGCTTTTGAGGAAGAAGGAGGTAACCTTGAGACAGTTGGCGAGGGTGATTGGTCTTCTTTCATCGTCAATTCAAGCGGTTTTTCCAGGGCCTTTGCATTACAGGGCCTTGCAAAGAGTGAAAAAGGATGGATTGAACAAGGGTCTCTGGTATGGAGACAAGGTGAGGTTGGATGTAGAGGCAAAAGAGGAGTTGGTTTGGTGGTTAGAGAACCTGAAGGCTTGGAATGGACGGGCGATATTTTGGTCATGTCCAGACTTTGTTTTGGAGACGGATGCAAGCAACTTAGGTTGGGGCGCGAGATTAGGTGCACAAGAGACAGGTGGAAGATGGAATATGCAAGAGAGAAAGATGCATATAACTTGTTTGGAAATGAAAGCGGGTGTTTTGGCAGTTTGCAGTTTCAGGGAGAAATTACAGAAGACAACAGTTATGTTGAAGATGGACAATGTTTCTGCTGTAACTTACATAAACAAGTTAGGGGGAAGCAGATCAAAGGGAATGACAGAGTTAGCAAAGGATTTTTGGAAATTTTGCATGGAACACAAGATAAGTGTGTCAGCTCAATATCTTCCAGGGAAAGAGAATTTAGTTGCAGATTGGAATTCTCTGTATCTGAGGGATTACAGCGACTGGAAGCTGAATCCGTTGATTTTTCAGAAGATTCAAGAGGAGTTAGGTCCTTTGGAGGTAGATCTATTTGCTTCTCGGTTAACAAATCAATTAGGAAATTATGTGAGTTGGAGACCAGATCCAGGGGCAATAGCAGTGGATGCGTTCAGTCTGAATTGGAGGGAGATGAGAGGATATGCTTTTCCACCTTTTTCAATGATTCAAAGAGTGTTGAGACAGGTGAGAATTCAAAAGTGCAGAATGATTTTGATAACTCCGTTTTGGACAACTCAAGCTTGGTATCCTTCAGTGATGGAAATGGTGATGGGGGTTCCAGTTTTATTAAGAGCAGAGGAAGGTCTTTTACGAGATGTGGACGGACAGGAACATCCTTTGGTGGAGTCAGGGGTGCTCAGCCTTCTAGTCTGGAGCATTTCAGGAAATCAGGAAGATTCAAGGATTTATCTAGAGAGGCCGCAGAGTTGTTGTATGAGTGATGGGCTCCGGGTACTAGGAAGAGATATTCCAGCGCATGGAAAATTTGGTTACGTTGAGGCTGATGAGGTCATGATTGTGAATTTTTTAACAAGTTTAATGAAGGAAGGTTTAAGTTATAGAACAATAAATTGTTATAGATCAGCAATTGCTGCAGGACATTCTTTGGTTGATGGTATTTCAGTAGGGAAAAGTCAATTGGTTTGTAGAGTTATGAAGGGTATTCGTTTGAGGAATCCTCCAGGTTCTAGATATTCTTTTCTTTGAGATGTCAATGGGATTTGGAGTTTGTTGGAGAGTTGGCCAATGAATACATTTTTGTCTTTGAAGCAGTTGTCATGGAAAATGGCAACCTTGCTTTGTATGATATCTTTTAGGAGATTGTCTGATGTGAGGGCTTTGGATATTTCGGGAAGATATTTTGAACCTGAAGGGGTGTTGTTTGTTGTTAAAAGGAGGACTAAAACTATGTCTGAAAAATTATTTTATCCAAGATTTATTACTCATCCAAAATTGTGTGTGGAGAGTTGCATTAGGGAGTATGAATCTAGAATGGCTGAATTTAGGTGCGCAGGTGTGGATCAATTGCTGATTTCTTATGTTAAACCTCATGGTGCGGTTTCAGTGGCTACTATTCCAAGATGGGTAAAGAACACTATGAGGGAAGCAGGAGTTAATTTGGAAAAATTCAAAGCACATTCGGTGCGTGGTGCTATGGCTTCGAAATCATTTAGTGCAGGTGGTTCTTTGAGTGAGATTTTAAAAGCAGCAGATTGGTCTAATGACAGGGTGTTCAGAGATTTTTATTTTAGACCAGTGGAACATGTTTCTGAACATGCTTTAAAGAACTTTAAACATGCATAATGCTAGTCTCCTGTCTTGTCATAAAATGTCGATTCTCAGAGGTTAACTGTATAGAGAATCGTGATTTTATTAAAGACAAGGAGACTAGCATTATCCCTCCCACCCTCCCAGGTAGATGATGTAAAAAAAGAAGGGAAATTTGAAATAGTTATTTGATATTTAAGTTTAGGATTATGTTTTATGTTTTTTAGTATAAATGATAAGTTTGTAAAGAAGAAATTTTAACTGTGTTTTTTATTGCAGATCAACATTAATGGATTGATGATTTTTGCGGATAAGAGATTTGAAGAATATTTTAAGGAAGGGGAGAAGAGAAACAAAAGAGGGTGAGTTCGGAATGTTACTGGACCTTGTTATATTTGATGTTCTAGAGTTATGTGACTTCATACTGTTCTACATGAAGCTTTTAAGTGCTGCATCAGAAGTAGTAAATAAAAGGTTATGCATAATGCTAGTCTCCTTGTCTTCAATAAAATCACGATTCTCTATACAGTTAACCTCTGAGAATCGACATTTTCTGCCACATTTCTCCTTGTTGCCAATTTATTTGTGGCAGAATTGTACATGATAAGTGTATATGTTGAGGCCCAGATTTTGCGCCAGGGTTGCGTCAATTTTTAGGCACAATTCCGACACAAAATCTAATTTGTTAAATATTGCAATACGCTCAAATGTACTGATGATAGACCTGCTAAAAATACGTGTGAGGTCTTGAGAATTGATGTCACTTCTTGTGATATCACTTCTTGTGATGTCATTTCCTAAGAGGTCATTGGTTGGGATGCCACTTCCTATGATGCCACTTGTGATGTCATGCGCTGTGATGTCACGTGCCGTGATGCCACTTGCATATCACCTAACTTGGTTAGTACCCCCACTTCCTTTTTTAAAGACTTGTGCCCAGTTTGTAGATGACACCCCAGTTCCAAAAGTGTGGAATTAGTTCAAGTTCAAAGTTCTTTTTCATCAACAATACAATTTTAGGATACTTCCCTTCGATACACTCATTGATACAAACATCCCCTGTGGGACTTGGCCCTTTTGGCTAAAGTTCCCTAAACTTTTTGCTTTTCCCCTAGACCTTTTTTCTGACATTGTGTTGCCAACTTAGATGCTTTGGACACTTTGCCACTGCTAAACAGTGTCAAAGTGCAAGTGTTCCCTGTATAAAGTGTAATGGTAATTGGTTGTCCATGATTGGTATGTTTGCCTTACTAGAGAAGTCCCTAGTAAAGTGCACTATGTGTGCCAGGGCTGGTAATGCAAATGCTACTAGTGGGCCTGCAGCACTATTTGTGCCACCCACACCAGTAGCTTTGAAAAGGGAACTCAGACCTGTCTCTGCAGGGCCTGCGCGCAGTTTGCTAACTGCCATGTTGTGTTCTGGCAAGTGCACCCAATTGCCAGACCTTACCCTTCCCTTCCTATGCACATTAGACACCCCTATGGTAGGCCCAAGGTACCCCCTGGGCAGGGTGCAGTGCATGTGAAAGGTAGGACATGTACTAAGGTGTGTACCATGTCCTGACAGTGAAATAATCTCCATTTTGTTTTTCACTGTTGAAAGGCCATCTTGCCCATAGGACAGAATGGGGAGGCTGTGTAATATGTTTTCCAGCCTATCTTCCCAAAGGCTTAAGATGGAGAGGTGACGTTTAGTATGCCTGAACTCACAGTGTAATAACACATCTTTTTATGAAGGTGGTTTTTGCATTGTGTGTTTAGAAGCCACTCTTTTAGAAGTGGCTGAGTTTTTGTGCTCTAACATTTCTGTGTGTCTCTGCCTGGTTGTGGATTGACTGTCTGGATTTCAAAGTGATAGGATCTGGGGAATGTCTTGACCCAGGGGAGGAGGTGAGACAGCAACAGGCTGACCTGCATCTGGAGTGATGGGGAGGAGTAGCCCCTAGAGGTGAAGAGGCCTGGGCTGCAGCCATAAACCAATGGCTCCAGCCCCTGCTGAGTGATTGAGGATCTTGACCCCCACTATCAAAGGAATAGAGGTGTCACTGGCAGGGAGGCATCCAGAACTGGTTGGAACAGGGGTCAGTGCCCCCTG
The DNA here is from genome assembly GCA_963921515.1 of Calotriton arnoldi. Lineage (NCBI taxonomy): Eukaryota > Metazoa > Chordata > Amphibia > Caudata > Salamandridae > Calotriton > Calotriton arnoldi. The sequence continues at coordinate 447,976 of CAWUFW010002803.1, read as the reverse complement.
AACACAAAGACTTCAAAGCCATTGAGGGGTATAACTATGAGAGCTGAAGCCCCTGAACTTTGGAGAATGGCTTGATCAAGATTGAACAAGACAGGTGGCTACTTCGTGGTCAAGAGGAACCTTTGCCAAGGAAGAAACAACTGAATAGACTGAAGGATAGGACTGACCCTTGCTGTGTGTTCTGGGGCTGGCCTGCAGTTTGCTGTTTTAACCAAGGAAAGGCTGAAGGGACTTTGCTGTGTGCTGTGTCCCCGTGCTTGAACGGACTTTGCTGTGTCCGGAAGTAACTTATCCCCAAGGGTCCGAGGTGAGCTGGCTCCCTGTTGCGGAAACTCAGGAACACAAAAGTTTCCAGGAGAGTCTCAGCGACGCTGTGTGCGTGTGCTTGTTGCAGCCTGCGACCCTCGTAAGAAGTGCCCTGTGATCGTGGGCACGTGGAGTCCAAGCGAGGATCAGCGATGCTGTGTGCGTGTGCTTCGTGCAGCCTGAACCTTTTGTGAGGATTGTCCAGCTATCGTGTGCACCAGAATCCAAGTGAGTCTCCTCGACGCTGTGTGCGTGTGCTTTGTGCAGCGGGAGACCTTCGTGAGGATTGCCTTGTTATCGTGCACACCCGGAATCCAAATGAGTCTCCTCAACGCTGTGTGCGTGTGCTTTGTGCAGCGGGAGGCCTTCGTGAGGATTGCCTTGTTATCGTGCACCCGGAGTCCAAGTGAGTCTCATCGACGCTGTGTGCGTGTGCTTTGTGCAGCGTGAGACCTTTGCGAGGATTGCCTTGTTAACGTGCACCCGAAGTTAAAGTGACTCTCAGCGACGCTGTGCGTGTGTTCTTCGTGCAGCCTGAGACCGTCGTGTGGAGTGCCCGGTGATCGTGCACCCGAAGCTCAAGGGAGTCTCAGCGACGCTGTGTGCGTGTGCCCTGTGGCAGCCTGAGATCTTCGTAGCAGTAGCGGCCCAGACCGGCAGCCTCGGGGGAGCTGTGCCGCCAGCCCCGGGGGAGCTGTGCCGCCAGCCCGAGCCCGCCTTTGCCCATTCACAAAGATTGCATCTGAGGCGCAAGTCGTTGGAAGAGGAGAGGAGAGTGGGTTCGCGCCCCCCAGGTAACGTGTGTCAACTCCTGGGGTGGGGTGCGGGCTCGGAGGGAGACGCTCTCAGCCTCTCTCTCATTTCAGCAGTGCGAGCCTCTGCTTCGGCTCGTATCACGGCCCGTGTTGCCAAAGGAGTGGCAGTACCGGGGCCGAAGTGCGGAGCTGCATTTTTGTTACACCATACCCGTGTTGGGGGCAACTGTGACAGAGGCTGACTGCGAGTCAGACGGAGTGGCGGAGAGACCGCCTAAGGCACCGTGATCGGTGCCGGAGCGTATTACGCATTAGCTGATTTCTGAATAACGAACTACCTGATTGTCGTATTACACATTGCATCATTTCTGAATAACGAACTACCTGATTGTCGTAGGACGCATTGCATTGTTCCTGTATAACGAACTACTTGATTAGCGTATTGCGCATTGCATTATTCCTGCATAACGAACTACCTGATTAGTGTATTACGCATTTCCTTATTCCTGCATAACGACGTACCTGGTGGTTGTATTACGCATTGCATTATTTTTACATTGCAAAGTACCTGATTGTTGCGTGACGCATTGCATTATTCTTACATTGCAAAGTGCTTGATTGACGCGTTACGCATTGCATTATTTCTACATTGTACAAGTGCCTGATTCTAGCATTACGAACTGCATTTCAAGGTATTAGGATTACAGTGAAATGTTTAGAAGTGCTCATTGATACCGTTAGAACTTACAAGGCCTGGCTGGCCTAACAACCGGCCAGGACGAATATTACAAATACGCATATGTTGGATTTATATCGTGTGGTCTTATTGTATATCTTTTTATATAAAATTTATACTCGTTTTTATAAAACTCGTGTGGAGTCTATTTGTGGTGTCATCCTTGGATTGCTGTGAGGGTGGTTGCAAATACTTTACACATTTGCCTTGAAGATAAGCCTGGCTGCTCGTGCCAAGCTACCGAGGGGGTGAGCGGGGGCTATCTCAGAAAGTGACCTTCCTTTCCCTGACGTGGAACCGCGGGTCCCTATTTGGCCTGAGGTGCCTACCTCAGCCAACCAGGGATCCCGGGTCTAACATTTTGGTGGTCAGCGGTGTGGGATTGAAACATGTATTTGCAAATCCATTCACAGTAATTGGTGTACATCACAAGTTTAGCGCAGACCACGACGCAACCACATATTGTGTTCTTGATTTGTTGGTTCTAGTTGGTTTTATTTTTGAGCAACCTTTAAGCCACACATCATATCTCAGAGGAGTCAAGTAGCCAGTGAGGCTGCAGAATTAGAGTTCGACATTGAGGCATTGCTTACCTACAAAGTTGATCAATTGAGGCAATTCTGCAGAGCTTTGGGATGTCCCATGAAAAGTAGCGCCAAGAAGGAGGAGCTGCAGGTGGCCTTGAGGGCCTGGTGGGAAGCCAAAGGGGCTCAGGAGACGGGTGATGTTGAGGTGGATAAGGATGACCCAGGGAATGGTTTTAGTCCACAGGATTTGCCAGTGGAGGGACCAGTCTTAGGGGCTGGTAGTAGCCATTCAGGGAGGAGTTTTTCACCAGAGGAGCTGGAGGAAAACCAAAGGGTCAGAGAGCATGAGTTGGAGGTTTTGAAACTTAAAACTCAAGCAGAAGAGAAGAAGCTGCTCATTAAAAGTGAAAAGCGAGCAGAGGAGAGCAGGAGCGCTCTCGCCTTGGAAGAGAAAAAGATTCTCTTAACTCATGAGTTAAGCATGAGGGAACTGGACATTAAGGTTAAACAGGCAGAGTCCAGTTCAAATGGTGGCAGCGTACAGCCAGTGCCAAGTGTGGATGAGTACAAGCGTGCACTGGATGACTGGGTGTTGGTGAGCATGGCAAATGATTTGAAGGGGTTGCTCTACTCTGCCCCTAGGGAGGCTAGGCTCAGTAATTGTGTTCCAGGATTGCGCCAACCTGTGTTAGGGTGCGAGCTCTTTGATTCCCGGGAGCTGGCACAAGAACCAGACCCCTGGTCATGGGTCCAAGGGTCTGAAAAGGCCCTAGAGAGGGAAGAGAGGCGAAGTAGAACCGTTAGGTCCCAGAGTAGTTGGGGGGGGGGGCATACGGGCTAGCGCCCTGTCTCAAAGGAGAGGGAGGGAGTGTGAGCAGCGTCCCCAGGGGTTCACCACCCCACCCCAGAGACTGGAGGGTTCCTTACAGGAGCACCAGGTGGGAGGCCTAGCGCCTACTTGCCAGCTGTGCGAAGAAGAACACCTAGCGTCAGCAGGGCGTGGGGCGTCTGTCCCCAGAGCTCCCGCGGTCCTGAAGTTTGTGGATGGCACTCCAAAATGGCAGGCACAGAAATCTAAATGGAAGGTTAAGGGAGGAAGGTGTACCCCCATGGGAAAACCCGTGGGAACGTGTCCAGCTAGTAGAGCTGGGTCCCCTAAGAGTGACCAGGGTACACCCACATCTAGCCTGGAGGACAGGATAACTGGGAACAGTGTCCTGACTGATGGGTCTTCCAGGGATACCGCTCTAGGTGGGGGTTGGCAAGGAGCCAGCACCCCTAGTGAGGCCCCAGCTGTCTGGAAGTACCCATGGAGCAGCATAGTTGGCCCAGGGAGTAGTGACCAAGAGAATCCCCTGGGGTCACGAAGGCATAGAACCGGAGGGTGTCCCTGTGGTAGCGGGCCTTGGTCCTTGTTCTATCGCCCTAAGCAGGGAAGTCCATCAAGGTAGTTGATTGGCCTACCCTGGCGTTTGGCTGGGAGGGGGTTGTGTGGGACTAGGCCCTTTTGGCTAAAGTTCCCTAAACTTTTTGCTTTTCCCCTAGACCTTTTTTCTGACATTGTGTTGCCAATTTAGATGCTTTGGACACTTTGCCACTGCTAAACAGTGTCAAAGTGCAAGTGTTCCCTGTATAAAGTGTAATGGTAATTGGTTGTCCATGATTGGTATGTTTGCCTTACTAGTAAAGTCCCTAGTAAAGTGCACTATGTGTGCCAGGGCTGGTAATGCAAATGCTACTAGTGGGTCTGCAGCACTATTTGTGCCACCCATACAAGTAGCTTTGAAAAGGGAACTCAGGCCTGTCTCTGCAGGGCTTGCGCGCAGTTTGCTAACTGCCATGTTGTGTTCTGGCAAGTGCACCCACTTGCCAGACCTTACCCTTCCCTTCCTATGCACATTAGACACCCCTATGGTAGGCCCAAGATACCCCCTGGGCAGGGTGTAGTGCATGTGAAAGGTAGGACATGTACTAAGGTGTGTACCATGTCCTGACAGTGAAATAATCTCCATTTCGTTTTTCACTGTTGAAAGGCCATCTTGCCGATAGGACAGAATGGGGAGGCTGGGTAATATGTTTTCCAGCCTATCTTCCCAAAGGCTTAAGATGGAGAGGTGACGTTTAGTATGCCTGAACTCACAGTGTAATAACACATCTTTTTACGAAGGTGGTTTTTGCATTGTGTGTTTAGAAGCCACTCTTTTAGAAGTGGCTGAGTTTTTGTGCTCTAACATTTCTGTGTGTCTCTGCCTGGTTGTGGATTGACTGTCTGGATTTCAAAGCGATAGGATCTGGGGAATGTCTTGACCCAGGGGAGGAGGTGAGACAGCAACAGGCTGACCTGCATCTGGAGTGTAGGGGGAGGAGTAGCCCCTAGAGGTGAAGAGGCCTGGGCTGCAGCCATAAACCAATGGCTCCAGCCCCTGCTGAGTGATTGAGGATCCAGACCCCTACTATCAAAGGAATAGAGGTGTCACTGGCAGGGAGGCACCCAGAACTGGTTTGAACAGGGGTCAGTGCCCCCTGAACACAAAGACTTCAAAGCCATTGAGGGGTATAACTATGAGAGCTGAAGCCCCTGAACTTTGGAGAATGGCTTGATCAAGATTGAACAAGACTGGTGGCTACTTCGTGGTCAAGAGGAACCTTTGCCAAGGAAGAAACAACTGAATAGACTGAAGGATAGGACTGACCCTTGCTGTGTGTTCTGGGGCTGGCCTGCAGTTTGCTGTTTTAACCAAGGAAAGGCTGAAGGGACTTTGCTGTGTGCTGTGTCCCCCTGCTTGAACGGACTTTGCTGTGTGCTGTGTCCGGAAGTAACTTATCCCCAAGGGCCCGAGGTGAGCTGGCTCCCTGTTGCGGAAACTCAGGAACACAAAAGTTTCCAGGAGAGTCTCAGCGACGCTGTGTGCGTGTGCTTGTTGCAGCCTGAGACCCTCGTAAGAAGTGCCCTGTGATTGTGGGCACGTGGAGTCCAAGCGAGGATCAGCAACGCTGTGTGCGTGTGCTTCGTGCAGCCTGAAACTTTTGTGAGGATTGTCCAGCTATCGTGTGCACTGGAATCCAAGTGAGTCTCCTCGACGCTGTGTGCGTGTGCTTTGTGCAGCGGGAGACCTTCGTGAGGATTGCCTTGTTATCGTGCACACCCGGAATCCAAGTGAGTCTCCCCGACGCTGTGTGCGTGTGCTTTGTGCAGCGGGAGGCCTTTGTGAGGATTGGCTTGTTATCGTGCACCCGGAGTCCAAGTGAGTCTCATCGACGCTGTGTGCGTGTGCTTTGTGCAGCGTGAGACCTTCGCGATGATTGCCTTGTTAACGTGCACCCGAAGTTAAAGTGACTCTCAGCAACGCTGTGCGTGTGTTCTTCGAGCAGCCTGAGACCGTCGTGTGGAGTGCTCGGTGATCGTGCTCCCGAAGCTCAAGGGAGTCTCAGCGACGCTGTGTGCATGTGCCCTGTGGCAGCCTGAGATCTTCGTAGCAGTAGCGGCCCGGACCGGCGGCCTCGGAGGAGCTGAGCCGCCGGCCCTGGCCCGCCTTTTCCCATTCACAAAGATTGCACCTGAGGCCCAAGTCGTTGGAAGAGGAGAGGAGAGTGGGTTCGCGCCCCCCAGGTAACGTGTGTCGACTCCTGGGGCGGGGTGCGGGCTCGGAGGGAGGCGCTCTCGGCCTCTCTCTCATTTCAGCAGTGCGAGCCTCTGCTTCGGCTCGTATCGCGGCCCGTGTTGCCAAAGGAGTGGCAGTACCGGGGCCGGAGTGCGGAGCTGCATTTTTGTTACACCATACCCGTGTTGGGGGCAACTGTGACAGAGGCTGACTGCGAGTCAGACGGAGTGGCGGATAGACCGCCTAAGGCACCGTGATCGGTGCCGGAGTGTATTACGCATTAGCTGATTTCTGAATAACGAACTACCCGATTGTCGTATTACACATTGCATCATTTCTGAATAACGAACTACCCGATTGTCGTAGGACGCATTGCATTGTTCCTGTATAACGAACTACTTGATTAGCGTATTGCGCATTGCATTATTCCTGCATAACGAACTACCTGATTAGTGTATTACGCATTGCCTTATTCCTGCATAACGACGTACCTGGTGGTTGTATTACGCATTGCATTATTTTTACATTGCAAAGTACCTGATTGTTGCGTGACGCATTGCATTATTGTTACATTGCAAAGTGCTGGATTGTCGCATTACGCATTGCATTATTTCTACATTGCACAAGTGCCTGATTCTAGCATTACGAACTGCATAACATGGTATTAGGATTACAGTGAAATGTTTAGAAGTGCTCATTGATACAGTTAGAACTTACAAGGGCTGGCTGGCCTAACAACCGGCCAGGACGAATATTACAAATACGCATATGTTGGATTTATATTGTGTGGTCTTATCGTATATCTTTTTATATAAAATTTATACTCGTTTTTATAAAACTTGTGTGGAGTCTATTTGTGGTGTCATCCTTGGATTGCTGTGAGCGTGGTTGCAAATACTTTACACATTTGCCTTGAAGATAAGCCTGGCTGCTCGTGCCAAGCTACCGAGGGGGTAAGCGGGGGCTATCTCAGAAGGTGACCTTCCTTTCCCTGACGTGGAACCGCGGGTCCCTATTTGGCCTGAGGTGCCTACCTCAGCCAACCAGGGATCCCGGGTCTAACAACCCTCATCAGGTAACTGGTCTCTTGTAAGGGGAATGCAGTATCAAGTCCTGGCTGCTGCAACACTGTAGCAAGATTGCCAAGCAAGGATTCCATCAACCAGGAGGCAAGTTATATCCAATAATATAAAATGGCCGCCATCTCTCTGGAACATTGAAGCAAATTTGTATTTACATGCATCTCATGTGGTCCCCTCTGTCCCTAATTCACACATCTACCTAATTATGAGGTTAGTCAGTATCTTTGTCAGACATTGCCTCTGAGCTTTGTGGTAGAGCTACTTCCAAAACCAAACTGAATGTAAGAAACTTGCTATGGAGGGCCTGTGCTTATCCTAGAGGGAAATGGTTGAAAGCCAGGATCAATGAAAACATGTGCCACCTTCAAAAATCATAACTGCCACATTACTACTGACACACCTCTATACACCACTATCATTAGGCAGCCCCCATTCCAGGCCTCCCCTCCAAGGTAGGCTACACAAAGGCTTCACCTGCTGGGGCTTGTTTGGACTAACAAGGGCCAAGGCTAGAGTCCTTACCTCCAAAACATTAATAAATCCCTCCCTCAAATTAAGAAAGGAGCTGTATAGATTTCAACTCCCGATACTTCTCTGCTGACATCCTTTTTTTTTTTTTAATTTAAATTTTTAGTCATTTTATCATAACACGTTACAACACATTCCGGAACGTACGCTCCATTTAGGGTTCCAGCTGATTTTCTCATACACATCAATGGTGGAATGCACCGTAAAACAGACAATAAAACAAACCAAGAGAAAATACCCTACAAAGGAAGGGGAGGGGTAAGGGTCAGAAGGGGGGGGAGGGGGGGTAGGGTGGGGGAAAGGGGGGGACATCTATCTCTCTCATATGAATACGTTGAAGAAAACAAAAGGAAAAGCGATATACAGGCAACATCATACACTAGAGGACATCTTATGGCAGCCATCATCTCCAAGCGCTGTTACACGTCTTCACAGATAGCCCTCTGCTTAGGGAGGTACAGAAAAGGGGAGAGGAAACACCCTAGGGTGTAGGGGGAGTCGTAGGAGCCAGTGGGGGCAGAGGTTCTTGTTCCACGTCGGTATGTGGGGACCCTGGAGAGGAGTGGGGGGACGGTTGTGGCGTCCGCCACAGATCGCAGCGGTAAACGTGCCAGATATCCCTAGGACGAGAAGATGGCAGCTGAAGCGCAGCATAAATTTCCGTTTGTATATCACAGTACGCCATACTACGCATCCACATGGCCTTCGTGGGACTGATGTTCGCCCCCCAGTGTACTGCAAGTTCCCTTTTTGCTAGTAAGAGTGCCAGAGCAATGAAACGTCGATGGCATAATTTTATGGTGTTAACTATTCCCAATAGAGCCAGCTTGGGAGGAGGGAGTGGGGTAGCTATTATGTCTGAGAGTGTTTGGAAGACATCAATCCAGTAGGGTACTAACCGGGGGCATACCCAGGTCATGTGGGAAAAGTCCGCTTCAGGAGCCCGACACCTTGGGCAAACCGGTGACTTACCAGGGTCAAACTTATTGAGCTGATACGGTGTGATGTAGGTCCTATGAACAAACCTGAGATGGATAAGTTTGTGCCTATGGTTGGGAGATACCCTATGATTTTGTGCGAGGCAGCACGCCCACTCCTTATCTGTTAGTGGGTGGCCCAAGTCCTTCTCCCATTGTTTTCTAGCCCCTTGATCCCGAGCCGGCTTCAGCGCCGAACACGCTCGGTATAGTTTAGTGACTAGGTGATCCCCCTCTTTCTCAGCTATGATTAAAGTGAGTGGTTGAAATTCCGTGGGGGGGGGAGCCGGGGGGAGGGAAACGCAGTGGCAAGTGGACAGAGTGCCCCAAGAAGTCTTATTACCACGAACTTGTCCATATAAGTCAGCTCGAAGCGAGTATTAAGATCCGTCAAAGTAATCGCCCGCCCGTCTGGAAAAAGGGAACCAAAAGTAAGCAAGCCTAATTTGACAAGTCTATGCTGCACCAATACCTCTGTTGTAAGTGGTAGATGCGGGTTCCGACATAGTGGGAGCTCTGGGGAGTAGAGGGAGCCGTCACCCAACCTCCGGCTCAGACGGCGCCAGGCCCAGCATGTTGTGGAAAGAGGTTGTATGTCATTGGGATCCAGCGGGATACCCCGTGGGAATATCGCCCCCAAGTGGGTGGGGTCTCTGCTGACATCCTTACCTCCAAAACATTAACAAATCCCTCCCTCAAAGTAAGAAAGGAGCTGTATCGATTTCAACTCCCGATACTTCTCTGCTGACAACCTAAAACACAAACTGATGTACCACAACAACACACTCCCTCCAACAAAGTATGTCAACTCATTCCTCAGAGACTTCAAGAGAATCCATGCCTCACAGAGAACACAAAACCGCAAACCCAAATCATCTGCACCCTGGTAGTCCCAAGAACTCACTATCAAAAAGTGCACCAAACGCAAACAATAAATGAAATAGAAAAATTAGCAAATACCCAGATGATCTCACTTTTCAAAAAGTTCTCTGTCCTACACACAGGAAGTTAATCACATCAGCTAAGGCCAAATAATACATCAATGAAGCATCAAGCAGTAGCCAGACACTCCTCAATACAAACAGTGCAAAACCCTGGCCCGCTTATCCAACACTCAACAAATAAATGGAACACAGTCATCTCCTTCAGTGAAAATATACAAAAGAACTCAATAGCACATTGACAGAACCAAGCCTACATCCACTCGACCACACATACCCCAGCATAACGCCTTCCAGTGGTCATTCAAGCAACAACCTCAAATGCCTCTAAGACACCTCCTACAAAGATGAAGCCTTAACCTCATTCCCCTTATCCAAAAAAGCACTCCTACCCTTCCTCAACATGATCAACGTCTTCATTTCTCAATGAACCTTCAAAGATTCCCTCAAGTCAGACCAGACCCTCCTCCTCCCAAAGAACCCACCCTGGACCCTTATGGCCTCACCAACTCCATCTACCCTTAATTTGAAAAAATCAGTGGAAAAGCAGTGTACTTCCAACTTCAACAAAACATCGAGGCTAAATGCCACCTCTTTGGCTACTAATCAGGCTGCAGACCATGCTGTAGCACTGAAATAGCTACCATACAAATTATAGTTAATGTCCCCCTCGTCACGGTCATGAACAATCCCTGAATCTTGATATTCCTGGAACTTGCCACTGCTTCAACACAGTCAAACAGACGTCATGCATATCCTGTCGTCATGATTGGGCTTCTCCAACACTGTCCTACACTGATTCTACTCCTTCCTTTCCAACCCGCAAGCACTTGTTCAGATGGGTATGGCAATATCCCAGATGTTTCTGTCACCTGTGGAGAATCCAAAGCTCCAGTCTTGCCCTCCATCAACTTCAGTTTTTACATGGAATACTCTTTGGGTCTTACTAATAGACAGCAATGTAAAAATTCACCAATGCTCTAACAACACAAATAAATATATGTGAATTTCTCCATAGCTCATAATATTCACTGACTCAAAGGCTGCCTCCACCTCATTCAAAGGTTGTGACAAAGGAAGAAATTCCTATATCACAGGCCGCGTAGGCTGTGACATGGACAGGATCTCGCATAACATAGGTTTTGTAAGTCTGTGATGTGAACATGGTGAACTATACCACAGGTATATGACGACCCAGGCTGTGACATGGGTCAGGGTCTCATGCAGGGCAGCGTGTGAGCCTTTAAGGCTGTTATACGGGGGTGCACGCATCGAAGGGTGTGTAAAATTGTCCAATGGTTGCCGTGACACAATGCACAGCCAGATGTGACACGTGTGTAAGGCTGTGGCATGATATAATCTAATGTGACATTGACTGAGTAAGTCTGTCATTCAATGGGTATTTCATAGCACAGGTTGTGCAAGGCTGTCATACAGGCAGGATTTCACATATCAGAGGCTGAGTGTGATGTGAGCAGGGTGCCACAAAGGGCAGACTGTTTTGGAGCTGCTGGGACGGTATTTCATGACAAATTTGTTGCAAAGCTGTGACGGGGTAGGGTCTCCATTTACAGAATGTACATGTGTTTGGATAAGGGATTTCCTAACTGTGACAGAAGTGAGGTATTACATAGCAAAGGCTGTGACAAGGGAGTGGTGTATTTATACATTGAATACAGTGTTGCATAGTGCACCGAGATACAAACAAGGCTCTTTCAGGGAGATGTCATAGTGTAAGGCTCTAGCACTGATAGTGTGTCATATAGCATGAGCTAAGTAATTCTGCGCCCTAGAGGTCTCACATAATCCAGGATGTGTAAGACTAGATTCGGCAGGGCACCTAAGCGCATGCTCTGTCGGATTCATACCCCCAGATGATCACATAGGCAGGGCCAGTTACATTAAGGAACAAGAGAAGACTAACTTACACCCAAGAGATCACTAACTCATGCTGTAAAAAAGGCAAACCGTGGCAAATGCAGCACTTTCTGCAGCAGTATTACTTCACTACTTTGTCACAGCAACATAAATTAATGAAGTCTGGGCAAACGTTTCACCTCATTGGTGCTAGTTTAACACCTGAATACCACAAAAAACAACTGAAAAGTGATCAGATAATCTTCCCAAAGTATATGCTGCTGTGCAGTATTAGCTCTGGTAACTTTTCTTGTGACTTGATTGGTTTGAACTAGAACGTTTTGTTGTTGAAATCTGTAAATTGTGCAACAAATGGTGAATGACGTAGTAAGTGCAGTTAATAATTATGCAGAAGCCCCATGGCTGCAGAACTGCATAGTTTGAGTGGCCCTGCACGTAGGACAAACATTTACATTTGCTGTGGCCACGGTGTCACAGAGCACTTGCTACGTAAAGTTATGACGTGGCTATTGTGTCATGCACAGCAGTCAGGCTGTGTTAGGCTGTAACATGGGTCTGCTGCTAAACAACATATGCTGTGTTTGATTTTACATGGGTGGGTTGTCACGTGGCACACACTATGTGAGGCTGCAACATCGGTAGTGTGTAACATGGCAGGGGTTGTATATAGCTGGCAAATTTGCCAACTGCCACAGTACATGCTGTAATAAGGCTGTGGTGAGGGAAGGGAGAGACATGGCACACACTTCTTAAGTGTGAAAAACAGAGTAGGTGACAGCCGATGGTCTGCACAACCAGATCTATATTGAGTTTTGTGGGTGGGCGAAACTCTAGGTTTTGGCGCAATATTTAGAAAAAAAATTGTGTTATTGACCGGTGCAGTCTAAAGGATCACTACTGCCATTTGTTTTGAAATTGGTCTTCAAAACCACAGGCAGGGAGTCACAGCACAGTAAAGATTGAGACAGGAGTATCGCAGCACTAGCTGTTTCATTTCACAGTGCCATAGCAAACAAGCATTTGCAATGCAATAGGTCTCGCATTTACGGGAGATTGACCTATTGGCATTGTAAATGACAATGCCTTTTATTTACGTGTTGTTTTTAAAACAGATAAATAAAAGGCATTGTCATTTACAGTACCAGAAGCTTAAACTCTGGCAAATGCAAGACCTATTGCATTGCAAATGCGTTTGGCAGCTGTGCTATAAAGTTTTTTTTAAGCGTTAGGAGAGAGCGGGTATTTCAGTAAATAGTGCTCGGAGGCTGTAATTAAAGCCTATGGAGTAACAGCACACGTAACAGGGGGTGTCCTCATGGGAGGTTACAAAGTGAGACAAGGCGGCACTAAGGAGGGACTACTAAGCCTATTGACCAATGAAAAGTCACAGTTTACAGTGGACAATAACACAAGCCAATGTAAAATATGGGCAGAGAGTGGGCGAAGCTTCAAGTCCATACCTGAATACAGCAAGCCTCACAGAGCAGCGCATGCGCTGCCCAGGCTCGACCTAAAAATGGGTAGACTGTGGGGTGGACCAGATACCATGTACCTAGGCAGGGTAGGCTGTGGTGTTGGCAGGGTGTCACATACTGTAGCACACACTGAGTAGGTTGTTATGTGGACACAGTGCGACATACTGTTGCCATGATTTGGTAGGCCTTGAAGTGGACAGCGTATCAATCAATCAATCAATCATGTCACTTATAAAGCGCACTACATACCCGCGAGGGTCTCAAGGCGCTGGGGGAAGAGGGGGGTGGTGCTGCTACTGATCGAAGAGCCAGGTCTTGAGGAGTCTTCTGAAGGCCAGTAGGTCTTGGGTCTGTCGGAGGTTTGTGGGGAGGGTGTTCCAGGTCTTGGCGGCGAGGTGGGAGAAGGATCTGCCGCCGCCGGTCGTTTTCCGGATGCGGGGGACTGTGGCGAGGGCGAGGCTGGTCGAGCGGAGCTGGCGGGTGGGGGTGTAGAAGCTGAGTCGTCTGTTGAGGTAGGCTGGTCCGGAGTTGTGGAGTGCTTTGTGTGCGTGGGTGAGGAGCTTGAAGGTTATCCTCTTGTTGACAGGGAGCCAGTGCAGGTCTCTCAGGTGGGGTGTGATGTGGCTGCGTCGGGGGATGTCGAGGATAAGACGTGCAAAGGCGTTCTGGATGCGTTGCAGCCGTCTCAGGAGCTTAGCCGTCGTTCCTGCGTAGAGGGCGTTTCCGTAGTCCAGCCTGCTGGTGACGAGGGCCTGGGTGACTGTTTTTCTTGTTTCGGTGGGGATCCACTTGAAGATCCTGCGGAGCATTCGGAGGATGTTGAAGCAGGATGAGGAAACGGCGTTGACCTGCTTAGTCATGGAGAGGGTGGGGTCGAGGATGACCCCTAGGTTGCGTACGTGGTCGGTGGGTGGCGGGGCTGTTCCCAGTGATGTTGGCCACCAGGAGTCGTCCCAGGCTGAAGGGTTGGAACCAAGGATGAGGACCTCCGTCTTGTCCGAGTAGGCTATGGCATCACAAGGATGATTCATACCGCAGCGCAGGCACTGTAAGCTGTGATGTGGACAGAGTACTGCATACAGTACTAAAGGCTGGGTAGCCATGATGTAGAGTTTTGTATATTGTAGCACACGTTGAGTAAGTGGGTTGTGATGTGAACGTGGTGTCATACTGTAGCACAGGCTGGATAAGCTGAGGGATGGACAGGGTGCCATATTGGGAACCCGGGGAAGTGGAACCATAGTGACGTCTCTCCCCCGGTATCTTTTTGAGCATGTGGTGCTGGCCACAAAGAAGGGGCAAGAGATAGGTCAGTTAGGTTGGGGGCGGGTCTCAGGGCCCCATTTAGATTATGGTTTTATCCAGTTACCTTCTCTCCGGGAGGTCATTTATTTAGGAAGTTTTTCGAGTCAGTACAGTAGCATTTGAATTTATTTTACCCTCACCTTTCGTTTTCGTCAGCCCTCGCGCTTTGCGCCTGCTGCCACCCCACCTCACGACCTAATCCCGCCCCCAGATGCCGGACTACAGAGCCGGATCTCTAGCGTGTCCACGCAGCACTCAGTAACTACGTGGACACCAAGGATCATCTGTCAGTTTCTTTCCTTGTAGCACTATTGTGCAGGGGAAGTGCCTGGCTCCCGACTTTGGCCGCCATCTTAGAGTGGCTGGCTGTTTGTACTTCAATCACCTTGTGCATTAGCAGCATTGTCACTTTCTTTCCTTGTAGCACTATTGTGCAGGGGAGGTGCCTGGCTCCCGACTTTGGTCGCCATCTTAGAGTGGCTGGCTGTTTTTACCTCACTCAACCTCTTGCATTAGCAGCACTTTTAAATTATATAGAAAATTTCAATTTTAATATTCTTTTCCTTGTAGGCACTAGTTGCCATGGTGTTGCCTGGCTCCATATTCCACCGCCATCTTGGTAAGGCGTTTTTTTTTACTTCGTTTATGGTTTCGATTTTCTCCCTTTTATTTTGCTTTAGCTTTGAGTTAACAGTAACTGCGACTCACAAGGGAGCTTGTGAGCGCAGACGGGGGAGCTGGAACCCCGGTTTGAATTTATTTTACCATCACCTTTAGTTTTCGTCAGCCCTCACGCTTTGCGCCTGCGGTCACGCCCTAATCCCGCCCCCAGATGCTGGACTACAAAGCCGGATCGCTAGTGCGTCCGCGCCGCTGGCACGCCAAAGGCAAGCCCGTCTGCGCCCGTCCGCACCTGGACCGTGCACAGCGCCAGCCACTATGCCGGTTTTAATCCAGATTTACCAGGTAAGCCTAGAATCCACTACGCCAAACAAAGTTTGCTACAGCTCAGACCAGAAGGTAATGCATGTCCTGGAGTCTGTTTCGATCCTACACTAAGTAAGGGCTCATTAGGTTGCACTCATTGTGGCCTAACGTTCCACTATCTTTCTCTGGCGCAGGCCAGATGCCTAATCCAAACTAAATCAGCTCCTGAAAGGTACACGATAGATTCACGAGTCTCGTGTGCCCTTTTTAACGCTCCATCTCTTGTTAAAAACGCACTTGCTTTCCAGAAATTTACGAAGGACTACCGAATCGACGTAGCCTTTATTACGGAAACCTGGGCTGATGCTGCCTCGGACCCAGACCTACTACAGGCACTCCCTGAAGATTATAATTTTTTTAGAAAGGATAGAGTAGGGAAAAGGTGCGGAGGTATAGCCCTAATAATTAGGTCTAGTTTTAAACTAGGGTTTAAACCACTTTCAGACAACCTAGAATGTGAGGCTGCGACCTTTAAAATTGAACTAAACAATCAAAACACATTTAATGGCATACTTGTGTATTGCCCTCCAGGAATTAAATCCACCTTTCTTGACAAAGCAGGTCAACTACTGGAAGAGAAAGCAGACAAGTCCAAGTTCTCCATATTAGGACACCTTAACTTCCATCTGGAAAACACCTCAGATGATGAGACGGAAGCCCTGCATGCATAACCTGATTACTAGTGCAGGCCTTAGTCAACTGGTTAAAGGGCCGACTCACTCAGCTGTGCATTGTCTTGGCGGGATTTTCTCAGATCATCCCAATTTAGTATGGACCAGATCGCTACCTTTAATATGGTCTGATCACAAAGCGGTTTTGTTCGAAATCTCCTTGCCATCTAAACTGCCTATAAAATCCTGTAGAAAAGCTATTACTTTCCAACCATGGAAAAAGAGAGGTGGAGCATCTTGGTAATGTACTCACTCATTCCTTACAATCCATTTCCTCCGACCTAGATCTTGCAGTGTCGAACTTCCACTCTTGGATAGAATCTGCTGGTCAGCCATTAGCCCCACCGGCCATCCTTCGTTCAGCCAGGCAATCGCCTTCTGAACCCTGGTTTAACGAGTCATTAAGAGCGCAAAAACAAATCTGTCGTAGACTCGAGAGAAAATGGAGACTGGATGACAACCCCCAGACAAAAACAGACTATAGATCAGCTATTCAAGTCTATAAAACCTTAATCCTGAAGGCTAAGTCATCCTGTTTTCAAGAAAAAATAGAAGCAGCCAACGGCTGTTCGAAATTATTATTCTCCACTGTTAAGGAACTCTCTAAACTTCCAGATGCTCAAGACCATGAAAGTAGTCGACAATTTTGTAACGCCTTAGCTGACTCGTTTCAGCAAAAAGTTAAACAGGTCTTTGATGTTTTTACGCTCCTGGCTAAGCAGCCAGATGAGACTTCTGTTGGCTCTGGCACAAGTCCTTTGTCACAATCCAATCTTGACACCCTTCCGACGGTCACTCTCTCCTCCTTCTCTACTGTTACTTTGGATCCGAATATCAAAATAATTCCGTTAGTGAAATCAGGTTCCCCCGTGGATCCGTGCCCACCGAAAATCTTCCATCTAGCTCCGGAGATCGTTGCCACTTCCCTCCTGCCTATTTTCAATCTTATGATCACTTCAGGATATTTTCCTAGCGATTGGAAGAAAGCTTCTATTTTACCACTTCTAAAAAAAATCCAAACTGGATTCCAACAATCCTCTGAATTATAGACCAATTTCACGGTTGCTGTTCCCTGCAAAAATGGCAGAAAGGTTTTTGAATCAAGAATTATCCACCTTCATTACGGAGGGTGCCATTCTTGATCCTTCCCAGTATGGATTTAGGGCCCATCACAGCACCGAATTGGCTCTAATCACGGCCATGGAAGAACTCAGACAAACCTTAGATGGCGGTGGGAGCGCAGCCCTGATCCTATTAGACTTGTCAGCAGCTTTTGACACGGTCAACCACGATGTGTTGGTTGACCTTCTCTCATCGCTGGGGATCAGGGATAAAGCGCTCTGCCTGCTAAGGTCTTTCCTATCAGACAGATTTCAAGTGGTGGCTTATGGTGATTTCGTTTCTCCCGCTTTTTCCCTTCCTTGCGGAGTTCCTCAGGGCTCATCTTTGAGCCTTACCTTGTTTAATCTGTATGTCCTCCCGTTGGCCAAATTAACTAAAAGCTATGGCTTCACCTTGGTGTCATACGCGGATGACACGCATATTATTGTGTCAATCAACAGTGCATCGGCAGCTATTGCTGCTCGATTTCAAGACTGTATGGGCCATGTAGGACAGTGGATGCAAGATAACTTTTTAAAACTAAACTCGTCAAAAACGGAAGTGATGCTCTTTGGGAACTTATCTTCAGTTTGGTCAGACAGCTGGTGGCCTACACATATGAGTCCTTTACCAGTTCCTTCAAACAAAGTGAAAAATCTTGGCGTCCTTTTTGATACCAACTTATCCTTTGAAACACAGATCAACCATATCTCGTCTGTCTGCTTTTTTACTCTTAAAATACTGAAGAAAGTACTTACCTTTATTCCCTTTGATCTAAGGAAAACGGTGGTAACTGCACTTATTGCATCCAGGTTTGACTACTGCAATGCTCTTTTCACCAGGGCAAAGCAAGCGCAGCATTCGTAAACTTCAAACTGCTCAGAATGCAGCTGCCAGAGTCCTTTTCGGGCCCACACGCTATGACTCTGTCTCCAAGGCTCTCACACAACTACACTGGCTACCCATAGCCAAGCGTATCCAATTTAAGGCCTTATGTATAGCCTTCAAATCTCTGCATGATCTTGCTCCATTGCAGCTGTCACAATACTTTAAACCGTATATTCCGGCCAGATCACTTAGGTCTTCAGATTGTGGCAATCTGATTGTACCTAGGGTACGGAAAGCAAAGTGGGGAGGTAAAAGTTTTACACATACTACTGCCAAGCTCTGGAATTCCCTCCCTATAACCTTGAAAAAAGAATCAAATTTACATAAGTTCAGGAAAGGATTGAAAACCTGGCTGTTTTAATGGCGACTCCATCATTTATTTCAACATTCCATTAATCTGAATCAGCACCTAGACACCTTCGGGTATATGAAGCGCTTTACAAATATTTAATTTAATTTCATTTGGTGGGGTTTGGGACAGGTATGGTCCTACGATGAAGAGGGGCTAGTTAAAGGCAACAGTGGGTATTTTTTGGTGGGTAGCTTGTATGTATGGTGGTTGTAGGTGATTTAAGGGCAGAGTGTGAGGTTACGACAGCAGCATTTCAGAGTATGGATAGTACAGCCAAGGTGAGTGATGCCTTACAGATTTTGAAGCAAGCGTAGTGGGAAAATTTAATCCGTGCCAAAGTCATGGAACAGGCTTGGATTTGGCTGGTGTGGCGAAAGAGGCAGGCGGTTGGTGTGAGCACCAGTGGCAGTAATGGTTTGCTACCCCCACCCCTGCAAAGGGTGCATATATAAGGGAAAAAAAGGCACTGCAGGGAGAGACGTGGCAGGACAAAGACGGCCTTGGTGTCCGCGCAGGTTATGTACTTATAGGGGTGGTCAGGGCCTTCCAAGTGATGCCAGTGTAGTGAGGCACTGGAAGATATGGTGTTGGCGATGTACTTGAGATCAGCAGGAGAGAATGTGGATGATGCATGGCGTCTGCCTGGGCCAGGGGATGGCCTAGTCTAAAGGAGATGGGAAGGAGGGCTCTTGAGTGTGAACGCTGTGATAAGTTTGGGTCAGCAGGTAGTGCCCTAGCGCGTCATCAATGACACAAATGGGGGGGCGGTTGGTAAAAGCGGGAGATCAGGATGAATGGTGCTGAAATGAAGACAGACCAGATGTCAATAGACAAGGAGGGCAAAATGTGAAATTGTTTAAGGTGGTCTAAGAGAAGAGATCGTTGAATGTGGATTCCTGGGCAGAGGTGGAAGGACAGTTGTGCTTTCAAACAGTAAGGTTTTAGCGAGCAGAGGGGGCAGTGACACAGAGGGTAGGGGAATAGCAGGCCTGCTGGGGGGAGGAGGGGCATGCAGTGGGCAGGGGAGGAGAAGAAAGCCAGGTCTGCATTAAGTGGGCAAGGCAGCAGGATTAAGGCAGTTGGTCAGGAGAAACAGTAAGGTTGTTGGGTTTAGATGCCTGAATGGCCTTATATACAGGGCTTAAATGAGTTTGCTTAGGCTTGAAGGGCCTAACGGCGTGGAGGCTCTCTCGGATTGAGCAGCCCCAAGGAAGGGCACTGAGAGAACGCAGTATCGGCCGGAGAAGTCTTGAAGATACTGTTGGAGCTTTGTGTGCCTTCAGGGCTCCAGTCTGAAGCGATGTGAAAGTCCAGTATGGCCCCTCCAACATTGTGGTATCAAGAAGAAGTTGCAGCAAAGATTCCACATTTTAAAGAGGCAAAGTCGCAATGGAATGATGGTGGTGTGGGAGATGGGGAGTTGTCAGGGACGAGTGGGTTTGCAAGGAATGTGGGAGGAGATGCCGATCTGGATGGTACAAAGTTGGACTATGATGGGAGGAGGATGAGGATTTGGAGGACGGTGACATAGGAGGAGAGGATGAGGTGGTGGAGTTGTTCGAGGAGCATGGGAAGGTGGGTGTCAGGGGATATCGGGAGCGTGGGACTGGGGCCAACTATCAGAGGAGTGTATCTGTTTTGCTGCACATGGTGCAGAAACAGTGGGGAAAGTAGATATGGCGAAATGGGAACAGACAAGACAAAAGGAGTGGACGAAGACGTGGACAGGATTGCAAGCTGGAAGGAGGTTGCAGAAATGCACAGGAAAGTGGTCGGGAGCATGGAAAGTGGGTGGTCAGATACAGAAGGAGGTACATAGGTTGAGGTCACTTGGGTTAAGGGAAGTAGGTTTTGAGGGAATACAGAAAGGGGGTAAGTTGGAGAAGGTTGAGGGTACAGAGGACTCAAAGTCAATAGGTGACGTGGAGCCTGGCATTAACACAAAGAATAAAATTGGGTACAGCAGTGATAGGGTGTCTGACAAGAAGGACAAGGCGGATGGTGGTGACAAAGACAGAAGTGTGGAGAAAGCCAGTTAGGGAAGAAAGTGAATGGTTACATGAAGAAATTACCTTATGTGGGATTTGGTAAAACCGCTAGGTGCCCATTTGTCAAGTGCAACTAAAGAGAAGATTTGAAAGGGGGAATTATAGATGTGTACAAGTTGCTTCATTGGGAAATACATGCCAAGGGAGGTTCAAAAGAGGAGTGGAAGTTAACAAGACGACCCAGGGTACTGTAAACATTGAGCCTTGGGCATCAGTGTTTTTAATATATGCAAGAAGTATCCCTCTCCCTCCCATCTTGCACTCCTCAGACATGCTAGATCCACGTACAAAAAACACATCTTCAAGGAAAAGGCATCCTTCTTCCGCACTCAACTTGATAGTGCCAAAAACAGACCTAGGGAACTCTTCAAAATCATTCGTAACCAAACTTCCCCCGCACCTCCAAATCTGATCGCCTCCTCAGCCAGATGTGAAGAAATTTCCCACTTCTTCTCGGAAAAAATAGCCAAAATTGATCAATCCTTCCGTCACACACAGCTCCCCTCCAACTCCCAATGCAAACCCGTCCTCACCTCTAATGCCTACTCCACATCCCCTCGACCAGCTGACCCTGCTACCTCTCCGGAAACCAACTCCCCTAACTCACAATTAAAGAACAATGCCTCCTTGCTCAACTTCCTCCCCGTGACTGAGCTAGAAGTCCTTAAAATAATTGGTAATCTTAAACCGTCCTCCCACACAAAAGACCCCTTACCCTCTAACCTTGTCCCTGCCCTTAAGCACATCATCACCCCATACTGGACCACAATCATCAACACCTCTCTCTCCACTGGCTGTGTCCCCACCTCCCTTCAACTTGGACAAATCTCTCCCATAATCAAAAACCCCAATGCTGACCCCAAGGACCTAAACAATCTCCGCCCCATCACTAACCTCCCCCTTCTCTCAAAGGTCCTTGAAAAATGTGTCCTACTACAACTAGACAAACACATCGAAAACTTCAACCTACTTGATCCCTTTCAATCAGGCGTCAGGAAAGGCTCCAGCACCGAAACGGCAATGCTCAATGTCGTCGATGACATCCACCACTCACTTGAGAATGGCGAGACCTGCCTTCTTATCCTCCTTGATCTCTCCGCAGCGTTTGATACAGTCAACCATTCAGCCCTACTTAATGTGCTTAGGACCCGTTTCGGCCTCAATGATACTGCCTACAAATGGTTTGTCTCCTACCTACAACACCGAACTCAGCAAATCAAAATTCAAAACTGTCTTTCTAACCCCACTCCTGTCTCCCTTGGAGTCTCCCAAGGGTCTATTCTCTCTCCCTCCCTCTTTAACCTCTTTATGGAACCCCTCACCCTCATTCTTAAAGAAGCAGGCATCAACTACCACCTCTACGCCGATGACACCCAAATCTATTACAAGATTAAAACTCATGCCGACATCTTACACCTGAACAACACCCTCACCAAGATCCAAACCTGGTTCCACTCCAATCATCTCAAACTTAACCCTAATAAAACTGAAATCATTCTCTTCTCCCCTAAAAACAACCCTCTCCCCGTTCAATCATGGATCTCTGACCTTAACGCACTCAACTGCTCACTCACCCTGTCCAACTCCGTCAAATCTCTTGGTATTTCTATCGACAACACCCTAACCCTTAACGTCCACATCAAAAACTCTGCTAAAGGAGCCCTCTTCACTCTCCGTCACCTCAAGAAAATCAAACCCTTTATACCCACCGATGATTTTAAACTTGTAGTTCAGTCACTTGTTCTTTCACGTATTGATTATGGTAACGCCATCCTGTTATGTTATGTTATGTTAGGGCAGATTTCTAAAGCGCACAGCTACTCGATAGAGTGTCCCGGCGCTAAAGACAGAGAGAGCCAAAATGCCAAGATAAAAAGAGAGCAAGAAAAAGAAAAACTAAAGAGGACGGAAAATAGTTATATTGTTTGTTGAAACAACCAGGTTTTCAATTGTTTCCTGAAGGCGAGCAGGTTAGTAACTTGCCTAAGTGGAAGAGGCAGCTTATTCCAAAGTCCAGCCACTCAACGGAATCCCCAAGGTCCACCTTGCTCCAATCAAAGCTGTGCTCAACCTTGCAGCCAGGCTCATTACAGACTGCAAACGCTTCGATCACATATCCCCGGCTCTCAAATCTCTTAAATGGCTCCCTATTGAAGGCAGATCTGCCTACAAAACTGCCTGCATCACTCATAAAGTCCTCCACCAAAACACTCCGCAGTACCTCTCCAAGAAACTCCTCATTGCGGGCACCACACGACCCCTGAGAAGCACCAACTCCCTCCTCCTTATACCACCACTGCATAAAAAGAAAGCCACACAATCACGCTCCTTCTCTGGTAATGCCCCTATCATCTGGAATGCCCTCCCAAAAACCTGCGCTGCAACCCCTCCTATTTCAGCTTCAAAAAGACCTCAAAATCCACCTCCTCA
This sequence comes from Calotriton arnoldi, assembly GCA_963921515.1. NCBI lineage: Eukaryota > Metazoa > Chordata > Amphibia > Caudata > Salamandridae > Calotriton > Calotriton arnoldi. The sequence continues at coordinate 425,387 of CAWUFW010002803.1, read as the reverse complement.
ATTATTATTGGGGATCCTAACCTGTGACCTGCACTCGATCTCCAATTTCACCATGTTATATTAGTCCATTAATACTTGTCCATTTCATGAACATCATCGGCCTAATTACTTGATATGTATAGCTCCTGCCCCTGTTTATCTATTTGATTTGTTTATCTACTTGTTTGATTTGTTTATCTATTTGATTTGTATATTTCACATGTTGTTGTCATTATCTTTTATCTACTTATACGCCATGTTTGGCCCAATTATTATTGGGGGTCCTAACCTGTGACCTGCACCTGATCTCCAATCACCATGTTACATTTTGTCCAGTATTATCTGTCCATTTCCCGAACATCATATACCTAGTTACTTGAAGTGTATATCTCTTGCACCTGTATATTTATTTTGTTTTGTATATTTCACACGTTGTTTCATTATCTTTTTATCTATTTGTATGCCATGTTTGCTTTATATTATCTTCTCATGTAAAGCGCTCTGATACCTCTGGGTCTAGCCAGCGCTATATAAAACTTTTAAAATAAAAAAAATTAAAATTAAAATTAAAAAAAATGTCTATCGTGAGAAGCATTCAAACAGACAAGTGCCTTATTTAAATATTTGAATGTAATCAGGAAGGCACACGTGGACTTTGGGGTGGATTCCTAGGTTACTGTATGACGAGGAATTGTGTGCAAGACAGTGTAAACACAGACACCATTAGGTGAGGTTGATGGAGATATGGGATTACAATGGATGGTCCCTATGAGTCTGGCAAGCTCAGTACATTCGGCCAGCGGGTTCCTTGTACCATATTGGCCCTTTCTGGGACACCCCACCCAGCATGAGGTGTAGGGAATACTAAATGGCCGAGGCAGAGTTGTTAGTGCATGCTGGAGCTTCAACAGGGGTTTCTCCTCAAGAGCAATATGATGTTTCAAATGTGAAGGCTCTGAATGCGGGGGAAAAACACACTCCTGCAATGCTTTGGTTAGCTGCCTACAGGCAGGCAATGGAACACTGGTAGTGGGGGGTCAACCAGCAACAACTGCATATGCCATAGGGCTGCTACTGCTGTTAATGTAGGGAAATTGTGTGCCTGGCTGGCCAAATGGGGGTTCTGAAAAGGATTTAGATTGGGCTACCAAGACCTTAGGGTTCAGAGATTGGCAGAGAATTTAAGATCAGCAACAGATTTACCTCAGGTGGTGTATAAAACACTGAGAAATAGGTGGAAGAAGCAAGAGTGACTGGCCCTCTTCTTTCATGGCCAGCGTCTGATTTGATGATATCGCTACTGTGTATGGTGCTGAAAAAGAAGCAACTCCTGTACAGGTTGATTCATCATTTATTAGCCAGAGACAGAGTCAATAAATTATTTAATTGCACAGGAAGATACGGCTGTGCAATATGCCTCATTGAAGGATGCTATGAAATTAATTCGGGATAGTGAGGCATGTTCATAATTGGCAAAATGTGATGTTAAGTTGGCTTTTTGCATCATGCTGGTGCACCCTGCTGTTTTTGCATTACTCATAATGCAATTTGAGGGTTAGGTGTTTGTTGACAAGGTTTTTATCGATGGGCTGTGCCATTTTGTGCTCACATTTTGAACTGTTCAGTATGATCCTTTAATGTTTTTTGTTTCCAATAAAGGTGAGGTGGGTGGGCATTACGCATTATATGAATGATTTTTTTGTTTGTGGGGTCAGCTGGCTCCTAGTAGTGTGCAATAGGTTTCAGATGTTGGTAGACAAAGAAGGAGTTCCTTTGATACTGGAAAATACTGAAGGCTCAAGTACTGTATTAACGTATTTGGGCACTGAGATGGATACAGTTCTATGTAGTTGTGTTATTGGAGTAATCGGTGAATGCTATAAAGATGACTTTGAAGTTAGTACAGATTTTGTCAGGCCATTTGAGCTTTGCATGTCGAATGGTGAGAGCAGGGAGGACATTTTGCAGAAGGCTGTGATTTGCAATGTTGAGGTGGTCTTGCCTTTCCATAGGATACAGGTTTCAATGGCAGTGAGAGCTGGTTTAAGAGTTTGAAGATGTTTCTTAGTACAATTCAATTATGTTTCCATGAGACAAATAACGATGAACTGATGTGGAGGTTTCAGGTTTTTCAAGGCACAGCAGGTGCTTGTGGCTTTGGTTTGTTTTGGTATCAAAGAAAATGTGCAGAAAAACAGCCTGTGCAGTGGTTGAAGACAGGCAGGAGCACCACGTCTTTGGAATTCTTTCCTTTAGGTGTTGCAGTGGTTCTGTGGGATGCAGAATTGGCTGAGAAGGGAGTACAATTTAATGTTGATAACCAAACAGCAGGTAAATGGCCAAAGATGCACGGGTATTGAAGCTTCTCTGCAGATTTATGTTAGATTGTTTATGGTTTAACATTGTGATTAGAGCCAGACACGTGCCAGGTGTGGACAAAAACATTGCAAATGCATTGTCTCATTCACAGTTGCAGAGGTTGGGTGAGATGGCCCAGGCATAGAATTGTAGGTGCTAGGTAACTAGAAGTATTGGAACTTATAGGACATTTATTAGTACCATCTACTAGGAGAGTTAATAAGCAGGCCTGGAGAGAGTTTGTGGTGCGGAGAAAAGGGATAGTGATGAGGAAAGGATGATTGAGAGGAGGGAGGATGTGGTTAAGTTGTGTGAGGGAGAAATTAAAGGAATGGCGTGTTAGGTAGCATGTTATGTATGGCCTACTGAAGGATGTGGTTAAGACGTTGCTATGGTGTTGCTATTCGGAATTCGAGGTGAGTTTGTTGTTGTTATGCAAGCTTTGGTTGTTTTTTGGAGCGTTTCCTATTTCAGACTTGTAAAGATTTAGGCAGTGGTTTTAGTGATTTGGTTGAGTAGATCGAAAACAGATCAGACATGAAAAGGGCATTTGGTGTTTCTGAAAGGGGTGAATAGATGTGAAATGTGTCCACTTGAAATGTGAAAACACTTTACAGAGAATTCAGATTGGTTCATTTGAGGAAGTTTTCTGCCATGTGGATGATAGGAGGCTGATGGTGTCAAACATGCTGGGGTTTTCAGGAAGGTGTTAAAGGCTTTAGGTTTGCAGGCAGAGCAACATGAAACTCATCTATTTAAGATTGGTGCAGCAACCCAGGTGGATAGATTAGACTTCACTACGGAGGATATTAGGCATATAGGTGGATGGAACTCTGCTTGCTGCAAGCGATATATTAGACCATCTAAGGAGTTGCAGTAGGAGGTTAGGTTTGTTTCATTATTTTGTGGTTTGTTTTCTTGTACGACGTTTTCGAAGCTGTATGCCAGCAAAGGTGTAATATGGATTGGGGGGCATTCATTTATAAAATGGGTGGCCAAAAAGGCCAATTGTCATCCAATTGGAAGAGCTCTTCGATTACACAGTAGCCAAGATGCTGTCTCTTGGTGGGGACGTAGCTGCATGCGCTGAGTTCAAGTGCCGCCGTTATTTGCCAAAACTCTTCATGGGCAGAGATTGCTTTGGTGAGTTAATTATACATATAGCGGAAAATTACATAGTGCAGCTCTTGGTCTGGCACTGTTTAAGATGACTGTGGATTTCCTGTGTTTGAAACAGCTGTGGGCTAACACGTACACTATCTGGACAGAATATATGCCTAGAAGGGTGTGAAGAAAGGCTTTGAAGCACTGGACCATGGACAGAGCCAGAAAGAAGCTAAAGGAGACATGAAAGTATTTTGTAGAGAGCAGTTTTGGGGTGTTGGCACATACAAACATCGTTATGGAGTTCGTAATGTATCGCTCAGGCGGCATGCAGGTCTTCCTAGGGTAAAAAACATAATCATTTGGTCTTAATAGAAATGGTGGCAAGCATTTTAGGAGAGGGGTTATGGGATCGATAAGGGAAGATTATTTTTGTGTGTAGTGGGGCAGGAAAACACCTTGTCTGGGTTTCCTGCATACCCTGGGTGGGTTACCCACGTTGCTGGATCCAGAGAGCCCAGCGGCAGGGAAAGGAGACTAGGGAATGGGATATCTCAGAAGGTGCAGGGGCCAAAGGTTAAGGATTATAAGAAGTGTGAGTGTACAGGTATGGAAGGATGCATGGATGAAGAACGACAAAGGGTGATTGATTGGTGGTTTGAATTGTACAGTGGAGAAAAGGTTGGGAAATCAGGGAGGTTTGAGGGTGGCGGACTGTTAGTGAGAAGGGGTATTTGTTTCTATTTGGAGTATGTTTTATTGCAGACCAGTCCTATCTACAGCCAATAGTTCTGTCTCGCGCTTAATTTGCTGCAAACAGGGTATGCCTTGGCATGGACAGGTATTACATACTGTAGCACAAGCAGAGCAGGCGGTGGCTTGCAGAGTATCCCATACTATATCATAGGCTGGGTAGGCTGTGCCATAGCGTTGCATCTTGTAGACCTGCACCATACGATTAGTAGGTTGTAATGTGGGCAAGTTGTCACATGCTGTGGTACAGGCAGGGTATACATTGTTGTGGACAATTTGATGCCACATGCTGTAACACTAAGTAGGCTGTGACATGGAATATGTAACGCTTGATAGAACAGGCTGGGGGTGTACAGTACAGGCGTGGTAGACTCTGGTATATACATCTCATTTTGTAGCGCAGGATGTGAAGGCTGTACATGGACAATGTATGGCATGCTGTTTTAAATTGTGAGGCGTGGAGGAGAACGCAGTGTGTCTCACTCACACACAGTTGCTGGATGTGCTGTAAAGTGTAAAGGTTGTCACAATACTGTAGGGCAGACTTGGTAGGCTCTGTCGTTAAAAAAGGGAGTGACATATTGGGTATTGTGCGACGTGTAGAGGATATCACACAGCACTACAGATCGCCCAGACTGCTGTATAACTGGACTGGTACCACATACCTTCCAGGCGGAATGTGTCCTTCCGTAATGTAACGTGGTCATGTAAAGCGCTCCAATACCTTCGGGCCGAGTTTGAGCTATATAAAACTGCAAAAAAAACACCTTTCGCCAGAAGCTGGAGTCAGTCTGCCTACTAGTTATTTTAGTGCGCTTCCTCATGCGGCCCCTCCCCCTGAGGCTGCTGAGCCGCGCATGCCCGGGCATCGCCCTTTTAAGAGCGCTGTTGTCCCCGGTTCCCAGGTGATGTAATGCTTGGGAAATTTCGCGAGTCATGTGAGGCCTGCTAAGGTCGGAGGTGGCGGGCCCGGCAGAGCCCCCGCCCTAACTGCCACATGTGGGATTGGAAGAGGGGAGAGGCCTAGGACATGCAGAGTGACTGACTGGAAAAAGAAACAGGCGGAGGGGGTGGGGAGAGGCTCAGACACATCTAGAGCACAAAACAGAGCGGGAGGGGAAAGGGCAGCGATACCGAGAGAGGGAGGTGACGATGAGGCCTAGACGCCGACGGGGAGGACAACAACACGAAAGCAGTATCAGACTGTGCTGATCTATATTTACAGGGAAACACGAATAGTTTCGCACAGCAGTGACCCTGAAACCCAGTGCAACTGCGACAACGCCACAGAGACCGAGGAGGAAGCAAGGCTTCACCTCAACCAAAGCGAAAGTTGAGACACAAGCCCTCGTATCTCAAAAAGAAAAAAAATGTCAGAAAGGAACCAGTTGCAGAACGAGGGGGGATACGCATGAAGAGAGACGGGAGGTGAAGAAGGAACAGAAAAAGAAGGAACCTCTGAGGGGAAAATGAGGGGGAGCAGGTTGAGTGAGGGCAGGTATAATCAGAGGGCAAGTAGTGGCAGATGTTTTTACCCATAGGCCTAGGATTGATACCCAAATACAAACAAGCAACGAAAATGGAACATCCAAATCCCCAGTTTATTTAGTAGTAATAGTCATAATTGGCATTTTAGAGTGTCCCTCCCATTCCTGCGACTCTGCACTTGCTGCGCCGTTGATAGCTGCGGTGAAGAGGGAAGACCTGAGGCTGTCACTGCTTAATTACTGAAATAACATTTTCATGGGCCTAACATTTTTCATAGGAGCCTATCACCTGTGCTATTTAATGCCAGGGTTGCTAAATACCAAGGTTGCCTAATCAAGATTAGAACGCATGTCTCTTGCTTTCACCACAACACAGGTTCTGTTTCTTTATCTCATTGTTGAAGATCTTTTTAGGTCGCAGTCTACCAGACAGCACAGCTATCTGGTTTGCTAAAGACATCTTGGGACATTGAGAAGTTGACCTAGGAATGGGCTTTGTAACTCTCATTTTCTGGCTTTCTATTTGCTGACTTTATTTGCTTTAGGCTGTCCAGCTCGAGTTTGTTTTCCCCATTGCCCAAACCTTGTTTATTGTATTCTTCAACAAACTCGCTTTCTGTAAACAGGCCTTTTAATCTTGTTCTTGTCACATTTGCTGTGCATTCAAAGACAGAGGTCAAATGTGTCTTTCAGGGAGCTTGGTGTTTAATTTTCTTTCTCTGACATCAAAGTGAGAGGATTTATGTGACACTCATGCTGGCTAGTGGGATCTGCTTGAGGAAGGCTGTACAGATGTTCTTTTTTTGTAGCACACAACAAAAATCTGAATTTCTGTAAATTAACTGTGCTGACGATCAAATCAATACATTGGGTGCTGGCATCTCCACACATTATCGTTTGTGCCCTGTATACTTTTATCAGTAAAACTATATGTGAGTGCAAATGTAATGGTCATTTTAGTTGAAGATGTGTTGTCTGTACTGGCAGTATGCTACCATACCATGCATACTCTATGTTACCCCACTCTACTCTACGCCACTGCACACTATGCCCCTCCACTCCACACTGCATTCTTCTCTGCACCACTCCACTCCTATCTACTCAACACCACTCCACGCCAGTGCACTCTACCCCACACTACTCTATGCGCAACTGCACTCTACACCACTCCGTGCCACTATACTCTATGCCACCCTACTCTGCAACACTGCACTCTACACCACTTCACTCAAAACCTTTGCACTGTACGCCAATCTACTCTGCACCAAATTACTCTACGCCACTGCACTCTACGTCACTGTATTCTACTCTGCATCACTGCACTCTATGCCACTATTCTGCGCCACTTCTCTCTACGCCAATGCACTCCACACCATTTTACTATACACCACTGCACTCTACGACAGTATATGCTGCAAAACTGCACTCTCTGCCACTCTAATCTACTCTGCAGTACTACACTGTGCACCACTGCACTCTACGCCATTTCACTCTACTGTACTCTGAAACAATCTGCTCTGCCACCACAGTCTACCCCACTCTATTGCACACCGTGCCACTCCACACCATGCCAATGCACTCTACGTCAAAACCAATACACCCTACGCCACTGCACTTTATGCCAATCTGCTCTATACCACTGCACTGTACACCACTCTACTCTACATCACTGCACTCTACGCCACTTTACTCAGCACCACTGTAGCCACAGCACTCTATGCCAATATACTCTACACCACTGTCCTCTACGACACTCTACTCTGCAGCACTGCACTCTCTGCCACTGAACTCTATGCCATTCTACTGTGCGCCACTTTATGCCACTGCATTCTACTCTACACCACCCTAATCTACTGTGCACCACTGCATTCTGACACTTTACTCTACGCCAATTCACTCTACGCCTTTCTACTCTACTCTGCATCACTCTACTCTATGCCAGTGCACTCTATCCCACTCTACTATGCACCACTGCACTCTACACCATTCCACGCCACTCCACTCTGCAACACTGCACTCTATGCCACTACTCTGTACCACTCTACTCTACCTTGCACCACTCCACTCTACTCTGAAACAATCTCGCCACTGCACTTTACACCACTCTACTCCACTCTGCACCACTCCACTTTATGCCAGTGCAATCAACGCTGTGCCACCCTACTCAACGCCATTCTTTATGCCACTACTCTATGCCACTGCACTCTACTCTGCACCACTGTACACTACCCTACTCCAGTTTACTCTGAAACAGTCTGCTCTACGCCACTGCACTCTATGATACTATACTCTAAGCCACTTTACTCATCGTCAGTTCACTCTACACCACTTTACTCAAAACCAGTGCACCCTACGCCACTGTACCTATGCCAACTACTTTGCACCACTGCACTTTACTACACTATACAATGTTCTACTCTGACACTGCACTCTATACCACTACACGCTATGTCACTCTAGTCTACATCATTGCGCTCTATGTCACTGCACTCTACGCAACTCTATTCTACTCTGCACCACTGTACTATACGTCACTGCTCTCTGCACCACTCTACGATACTCTACTCTGCATGACTGCACTCTGCACCACTGCACTCTGTGCCACTCTACTGCACTCTACGCCACTTCACCACTCTACTCTATGCCAATGCACTCTGCACCACTCTACTCTGCATCACTCCACTCTTATGCCACTGCACTCTGTCACACTACTCTGCATTGCTCCACTCTAAGCCACTCTAATCTACTGTGCACTACTGCACTCTACGGCACTCTATAACAGTGCACTCTATCTGAAACAATCTACTCTGTGCTACTGCAGTCTACGTCTCTCTATTCCACTATGTGCCAGTCCACTCTACACCACTCCACACTACGTTACTCAATATTATAGCACTGCACTCTATGCCACTGCACTCTACACCAATGCTCCCTACATCACTTTACTCAAAACCAATACACTCTACGCCACTGCACTCTATACCAATCTACTCTGCACCACTGTACTCTACGCCACTGTACACCAGCGCACTCTGTCTCTTTACTCTGCACCATTCTACACCACTGCACTCTACACCAATCACTCTACGCCACTCTTCTCTACAGCACTGCACACTTTGCCACTGAACTCTATGCCACTCTACTCTATGCCACTTTACTCTATGCCACAGCACTCTACTCTGCACCACTCTACTGCACTCTACGCCAATGCACTCCACGCCACTCTAATCTACTGTTCACCACTACATTCTATGACACTACACTCTGCACCACTCCACTCTACAACACTGCACTCTACACCAGTTTACTCAAAATCAATGCACCTTATGCCACTGCACCTACACCAGCTACTTTGCACCATTGCACGCTATGTCACTCTACACCATTGCACTTTACGTCACTCCATTCTACTCTGCACCACTGTACTCTGTCACTGCTCTCTGCACCACTCTACAACGTTGCACTCTGACACTCTACTCTGCATGACAGCACTCTATGCCACTGCACTCCACTTTGCACCACTCAGCTCTACGCCACCCTACACCTCTGCACTCTACCCTGCACCACTTACTCTATGCCACTTCACTCTACAGCACTCTTCTCCACTCTGCACCACTCCACTCTACGCCATTGCACTCTACGCCACTGCAATCTACTCTGCCACTGCACTCTAGGCTACACTACATCACTCAACGCCAGTGCACTCTGCACCACTTTATTCAAAACCAGTGCACTCTATGCCAATCTACTATGAACCACTGTACTTTACACCACCTCACTCTAGGCCACTCTACTCCACTCTATGATGCTCTTCTCCATTAAACTCTGCTCCACTGACACTCCATGTCGCTCCACTCAGCAGCACTCTACTCCACTTTATGCCATTGTACGACACTACTCCACTCTACGACACTGTACTACACAACTCCCTCTATGCCACTCCATGCCACTTTACTCCACTCTATTCTATGACACACTACTACACTCCACTCTATGCCACTCCACCCTATGACAATCTACTCTGCTGTACGCCACTCTACTCTACAGCACTTTCTTTACTCAACACCCTCTACGGCACTCCACTCTGCATTTCACCACTCCACGACACTCTATGACACTCTACTCAACTCTGACACTGTGCTCTACTCTACGCTACTCAACTCTACGCCCTTCCACTCTACAACACTCTATTCCTTCCCCAACACTCCACAACACTGTGCGCTACTCCATGACACTCCACTACATCCTCTCCCATGTTACTCAACTCTACTGTACGCCACTCCATAACACTCCACTTTGCGACACTCCACTCAACGCCACTTTCCTGTAACCTACTAACTTTTAGCCATGCTGAACAGCAGCCACTCTGGTGTACAACATTGCTAAAACATATTGGCAAAGCCAATAGCTCTTGCATAGGCAAGACCTATTGGCTTTGTCATTGCTTGTTTGGTTAGGATGACCAGATTTTTAGAACCAAAAATCGGGAGAGTATTAGACATAGACATGGGACTCAACATTGCCGTCTACCATAGACGTTGAAGTATTACAATGACAACATCAAAACATAGGACTACACAGGCATAATTTACAAATCTGCTAAAATAGGCTATATATAAAAACAGTGTTTCAAAGCCTCTACACATTGCTCCATTAATTTTTTTTAAGACTAGCTGACATTCAGTCTAATTTCTTTCCATTCTAGGACTTCTAGTCTTTTTTTATATAATGGTAAAAAAGATTAAAAGCACCAGAAAGCAAATGAAACAAGCATTTACAATGCAATCGGTCGAGTCTTTGTGACCTTATAAGTGTTTAGCAATGCAGCACATTATCCTGGTTGTTGTGCCGCCAGGGATTGAATAGCTGTAAAATTACAATGCACTGGGTGATGCAGTGTGATTTACAACTGCAATTAATATTTAAGAAAAAAATGTTTTTTATTTTTTTATTTTTCTGAAAAGGTAAAACGGAGATCAGGCTTTGAAGCATCAATTTATGAGTGCTCTTCAGTCTTTCATGCAACTACAATGTATGCTCGCTCAGCTGCCGGATGAGAGGAAACATTCCCATTCTCATCTTTCGCCCCGCCATTAAGATGAATGTGCACCTAATGTACTGCAAAATTACTGGTGCTGTTTTATGCAGTGGTCATAGAATGAGCTAATAATGTAAACAGAGCTGTTTTTTCCTTCCCACCCTATAATCAAGATAAATACAAAAAAAATTGTTCATCTTGGATCAATGCAGAGAAACTCGCATTTTTGCAGTAGTAAGCCATCATACAGATTCAGGCTCATATTGTTTTCTGTGGAGTGGCTTTAAATGTTGAAGAGTGCTTCAGACATTTTTTCAAACAAACAGAAGGAAATGTAATTAATATCATTGGAGTCGCAGAATTGTCTTTAACAGAACTGTCATCACTCTTCAGCTTCAGAAGCAGTAGAGAGTACCGAGCAGACAGTATAACTTCCATAATAAGACCCCAGCTCTCCCACAAACCCCTAATGCAGTGATTAAGCCAGCCTGGATGTGAAATATGTCTTTGCTGCTACTGTCAGTCGAATGAAGCAATTTCTGGTGACACACTTTGAGGAACCGGAGCCAATTACGCTCCAGTGTTGTTCCCCTGTGTAGTAAGCACTCCAGGATACCAAAAGTGCTTTAGGAGTAGTTTATTAATACAAATGATAACACCCGGTGTATTCCCTGGTATTCTCCTACCTGCCATGCGGAGTGTGGCAAGCCCTGCTCACTGCTCTATGAAGCTCAACTTTGTCTTGAGGTAGATCTCGCAAGCAACAGTTGACAGAGCTAAGCACAGGTGGCGAAGAACAATTGCAAACAAAAACAAGCTGGTGAGGGAGCCAGAGATGAGGCTCCGCCCCACCGCGTGTGGCTTGCAGATGATAATACTGGTCCATGTGGCAACACCGATACCAACAAGGGATCGAGGCTTTATTTACCACCGCTTCCAAAACAAACTGATTTTACTATGCCGTGTTTTTAGGCTGCTGGGGAAAGGATGTGAAATTATGGAATGGGTGGGAAGCGGCTCTAACTGTTGAAATGAAATGAAATTTGTACTTGTAAAGCGCACTGTTACCCTAGGGTGTCCTGGCGCTGTACGCATACCGCTGTGGAACCCTTCCTGTCTTTTCCCTGTGAAATGTCCACTCCTGGGCACCCCCAAGGTGAAGCCAGGCATCCCAGCGCTGGTGGGGCCGTTGTGGAGATTAAGCAAGCTATTGCCCAGAGTTGCAGAGTGGGACCCATGATTAGAATAGGCACCGAGGCGAGAATTATCAGGTCCGAGGAAATTGAGCCCAAGACCCGCCGAGGCGGGAATGGAACCCTGGTCCCGGGCCAGATCTCTGCATCAGGGTCTGCCGCTCTAACCATTGAGCCACACTTCTCCGAGGCATTACAGTCTTATAAAAACAAAACTGCACTTAGTAATGAATGTTCTGCATGTTTTAAACTTCGAATACGCATAAACTTCACCCTTCTCCCCTCCGTTATTAGGTGCAAAAGCGTACAAGACATGCGGGAATGGGGCAATAGCAGGTGTGGTAAAAAGATGTGTTAGGTGTGGTTGCAGAAATTGTTATGCCCCGTTAAAAGGATGTCTTGGAGTGCGGGGTGCCAGTAGGGCAGGGCTTTAAGTGGGATGAAAAAACAGGGGGGTTTCTCAAAGGGGCGTGGCCAATGTAATTAAGGGCGTGGCTTAAAAACACGTAAGCGAAATCTGTGCTTAGCATAGTGTGCTACCCGACTTGTATTTTGCTGTTTCTGTCATTGCATCCAGATATGATACAACAAGTAACATACCTACAACAAGTCAGGACTATTGGCTTTGTCAATGGTTGTTAGTTGCATAAGATAAATAAGAAGCAACTATGGCTTGTATATAATATTGAAAAAGCTTCCTCTTAAAGCCCTGGTGACACCACGACAATGTTGCTGCTCCTGAGTTTCAAAAAGAGAAGGGAAATCCAGAGAGAAAATGACTCTTTAAAGGATTTCCCTTCCCCTACAAAACGTAACTTCTCCACTAGTGAGAAGTGAGCAGTGTGAGCAGCGCACATCGACGGGCTGCTGTCACTGCAGTCCGGAAAAAACGGACCGCTTGTGCCAGGGCACAAAACAGAGCCCGATAGAGACCCGTTTCGAGGCCCCCTTTAAAAAACTGCTGGTGCTCAGACCCGGTGAGACCCGGCCCACTTAAAGCCCTGCAGTAGGGCATCTAAGCGAAAGCTCATATTTGGGGTAAGATGAGGAAATGAAAATCCAGCTTTGGTGCTGACTAGGTGTAATGCTTTATGGCTCATGCTTGCCTGAAGGGTCTTACGAGAGGTCTCCGAATCTACACTTCTGTCTAGAGCTGTAACTGCTAAGGCATTAGCTGCTTCGATTGGTTTTCCTCTGAGAAACGTAAAACCACCTCGCTGTGGGCAAAGAAATGTATCACTTGATTGCGCAACTAACGCACTGTGGTAAACAGCATATCCCCACCCCAGCACTTACATTTTTGTTTCTCCCAAACCACCAGGTCCCATCTTTATTATGCAGACTGAGCTGACACGGGCAATTGTGGCGCTGAGATGAGTGTTTGAGTTCGAGGCAGGTGAAGGACAGGGGCAGGATTTAAAAAGCGACACCGGTAGAGTGCTGCAGAGTGAGTCAGCTTCAGCCATGGCTGTTAGTTGCCGAGAGCAGCAAAGTGTACGTGTGATTTTAAGCAGACTTAAAGATAAAGCGCAGCGTGCCGCAAAAAAAACAAACAGATTGTTTTAAAAGTTGAGTTGGGCGAGCAGTGCAGAACAAAAGAAAGGCACGTGGCTGCCATTGTTGAAGATAAAGCACGGAAAGAAAAAAGTGACAGGCAAAGCTGAAGCCGAGAGCGTCCGCGGGCAAGTTAAAGTTAAAACACACCCAAAGGTGGGACAACGAGCAGCATTTCACAAATGAAAAGAAAGCAATTTTGACAGGCACAGGAAGGAACAAATGGAAAGTGGTGAGTGCAGTCTATGCCTCCAGAATGGATACAGCATGCCTCGCAGAGCAGCGCATGCACGCTGCTAGGCTTGACCTTAAAACCAGGACTGTATCAGATTTAATTTGTGCTTTGTATCTTCTGTACCCTAGACTGTGTAACCTAGGATGACTACTTCTCCCCGTCACCACTACCTGAGCAACTTGGAGTAGACCCACATCTGCCATTAACAACCTTGCCATGTTGGGAGCTCTGGCTGGTACTCTAGTACCTTTTTATTCACACCTCTTTAAAACCTGCTGTGCTGCATGAATAAACCAGCAGAGCAGGTGACTCTTGCAAGCACAGAACGTCAGTCATTGGTGTGAGAAGGCCCATAAGAACGCTAGCACTGCAGTGTCATGTTCGCTCTCACCCACCCTCTTCAACAAGCATTTGCAATGCAATAGGTCTCGCATTTACGTGAGTTTGATCTATTGACATTGTAAATTGCAATGCCGTTTATTTATGTGTTGTTTTTAAAACAGATAAATAAACGGCATTGTCATTTACAATGCCAATAGCTTAAACTCTCGGAAATGCAAGACCTATTGCATTGCAAATGCTTTTTTTTGTAAAAACGCCCCATGCCGCACTTTCTCTTTAATGCCAGCTGCGCCCCTTTCTTTAGACGAGCCGCGTCTAAAGAAATGGGTCTGGCCACCATTAAAGTGAAAGTGCGGTATGGGGCACTTTTACAAAAAAAAAGCATCTGTTTGTCAAGTTGATAAACAAATGCTTTTTTTTGTAAAAGCCCTTCATGCCACTGTTTCACTTTAATAGTGGCCATGCACCTTTCTTTAGACGCGGCTCGTCTAAAGAAAGGGGCGCAGCCGTCAGTAATGTGAAAGCGCAGCATGGGGCGCTTGTAAACAAAAAAAAAGTGAAGAAATATAAAAATAAAAACTTCCGGAAGTGTTCGGTGCCGCAAATAAACCAAAGGCGCAGCCGCCACTGTATCAGCATGGCGTTCCGCGCTATAAAAAAAAGCAAAAAAGCATTGCGGGAGAGCGTGTTCTAACCATTTGACAAAATAGTGCTCAGAGGCTGTAATTAAAGCCTTCCGAATAACATGGGGTGTCCTCATGGGAGGTTACAAAATGAGACAAGGCGGTACTAAGGAGGGCCTAGTAAGCCTATTCATTAATGAAAATCCACACTTTACAAAGGACGATGACACAAGCCAATGAAAAATATGGACAGAGAGTGGGCGGAGCTTCAAGCATACCTGAATACAGCATGCCTCGCAGAGTAGCGCATGCGCTCTCCAGCCTCGACCTAAAAACAGACTCCCCTCTTCCCGTACGCTTAACCCAGTTCAAAGACGCTTTGCGCATGCATGGAGCCAGACTGAATTAACGTGCGATACTTCTGTTCATTAAAGAGTGTACTAACTTAGGTCAAGAAATAAATTCACGCAAAGCATTGTCCTTTGGTGGTAAAAGCACAGAGAACGAGACACTCATGCAGTGGCTGAATACCACCAGGCCTAACCAAGAAAACTGAGTTCATATCCTATCTTCCCCGCTTACCCAAATTGTTTGATCCCTTGCAAATCACTTTGATTCACATACCTCATTTTAATTGAGCATCAGGTCTGAGACCACATTAAATACATTTGGTTTTTTTTTTAAACACATTTTTCCTGATGAATTTCCCTTTTTTTGCAAGGACTGTTTATTTTGGATTGTTGCCTAGTTTTGATTAAAAGGGTTCTTTCATGTGTAGCCTGCCAACACCAATTTCAGGTTTTCCCGTTTAGTAGTGTTTGATAAAAAGACATTTTAGTATATGTAACATCAGCACTGTCTGGTCCTGAAATTGTCATGTGTTTTGCATTATGCTTCCTGTTTCCTCCACTCCACTTCTTGACTGTAGCCTTCGGGTCGGTCCCTGCTACCAAAGGACATTAAACTGCTCTTGCTGCACCACTGGTAGCTACGCCCCCTGACTTTGAGTGACACATCTTCGGCCCAGACTGCTCATCTCGGCCCTGTGCCACTGCACCTGCTGCACCAACGATATCTACGCCCCTGACTGTGAGTGACGCACCTTCGATCCAAACAGACAACTCATCCTGGCCCGGTGCCACTGCACCGGCAGCACCATTGATATCTACGCCCCGCCCCTCACTGTGAGTGACGCATCTTCGACCCAAACAGACAACTCATCCTGGCCCGGTGCCACTGCTCCTGCTGCACCATTGATATCTACGCCCCTGACTGTGAGTGACGCACCTTCGACCCAAACACTCAACTCATCTCGGCCCGGTGCCACCGCGCCGGCAGCACCATTGATATCTACGCCCCCTGACTGTAAGAGACACAGCTTCAGCCCAGACTGCTGATCTCTGCCCGGTGCCACTGCACCTGCTGCACCAATGATATCTGCGCCCCCTGGCTGTAAGTGACACAGCTTCAACCCAAACAGACAACTCATCCTGGCCCGGTGCCACTGCCCTGCAGCACCAATGATATCTACGCCCCCTGACTGTGAGAGACACAGCTTCGGCCCAGACTGCTCACCTCGGCCCGGTGCCACTGCACCTGCTGCACCAATGATCTCTACGCCCGCGACTGTGAGTGACGCATCTTAGGCCCAAACAGACCACTCATCTCGATATGGGTAACCTTGGTGGGGGCAATGAAGCTTCTTTTCATACCGGCCATCGGAGACGAGGAGCGCCCTTCTGACCCCTTTCTGCACCCCTTTTGAGCCACTGTCACTGTGCTTTGTTTCCGAGTTTGTGGCATGTAACATGACAATGCTTACATCGCATGTCAGTGTGTCCTGCTGTGTTGTATGAAGTGACCCAGCTGCGAGCAGCATGTCAGAGCCAGTGTGAAATGGTCGTCGTGAAGGTAAAGGGCTATCTTTGATTAGAATTGTAGCGCTGCAAAGCCACCGTGTTTTAGGCGCTTAGACGCATATCTTATTAAACCTGATAACATTTCTGCATGCCATCAGCACAAGCCATAGAGTCCTTGTTTAACTCTGCATAAACGTTATCCCTGCTGCAGCAGAATTGTAATTCACAAAGAAACATGACTTTAAATTGCATTTGACATAGGTAGCTAATTCAAGCCAAACTCTTTCATACAGAAAACGGTGACTGACTCGGCCATTGTCTAGTAGAGTTGCTGGGATAAAGAGGATCGCGCCGGAGCTTGTCTTTATGGGGCCATGTGTTTAAACACATGGCCCCATAAAGATAAGAAATCGCTTACGACAGAAGGAAAGCAGGCGAGCCAGTCCAAGTGGGCCGCCACAAAAAGCCAAAGGGAGGCAACATAGATAGCTCATTTCCAATGGCTGGCCACCGTTTAGCATAAACGGTGACGCCAGCCAATGGAAATGAGGGGCGGGGCTTAAAGCCCTCTTCTGAAAATCCTCTCCTACAAAATCTCTTGCGGAGGCGGAGCAGGGCTCTGCCCTGCAACGCACGCGAGACCTAAAAACACAGGAAGAGTCTATGAAAAACTGGGACTGTTGGTGGAAAGCCGGGATGTTTGGTCCCTCCCCGGACAGCACAGCTGTCCGGCTGCAAAGACATTGAAGACGTGTTGAAAGCTGACCTAGGAATACATTCCGCCCCTTGCTTACCATCTGCTTTTTGTTTTGCTCAAATCAGCTTCCCCAGCTCCAAAGTCGGCAGCTGGCCATAACTTCATCTCCTTTGCTTAGCTACCGCCCCTCTTCATATTCCTTATCTCATCGATGTGCTTCTCTCCCCATTCTCGGCTGTTTTTTCATTGCACTCGAGACCGGTTTTGAAATTATTTTATTTACAGTTGCTGGTCTGCGCAACTCCTTCGACTTCAGAGCTGCTGCGGCGGACATGAACAAAAGCTTTCAGTTTTTCGTTTAACACACAGCAGGCTGCACTTCCGAGCACACTGGCCCTATACACAATTGCGGATAGGGGGAAAAGCTATGTACAGGAGCAGGATGTAAACAAATGCGCTGCTTATGGCGAGCACAAACCTCCCGAGCACCTCCCGTCTTTAACACCTTGGTGGTTTCTAAATCCTGTGGAGGACACGCCCCCTTATGTCAGAGATGTTAAAGAGTAAAGATATGGCAAGCGTTTGTCCCTCCTACAACAAAGCAACGTGCTGAATGCTATTTATTTTCCACATTAAAAGCAACAGAAGAAATGTTCATGCAATTACATTGTCTCTTACCTCCTTGTGGTTGTATAATTTTCTGCAAGTTCCATGTTTCTATACAGTGTCAGTTTGGCAGAGCATGCGTGCCTTTTCATGCCAACGATATCCTATGTGGTTTTTAGGTGTGAGGGGGAATTTTGCATAGAGTGTAAATGGTGTGCATTTGCTTCTCTAATTTATTACGTAAGAACAGTGTCTTATCTGTGTCTGCTGCTATTCGTCAACTCAGATTGACATTTGTTTTCCCCATGTGCGTGCACAGACCAAGGTGTGTGTGCTGACCTCTGTGCGCATGCCCCACCACACTCTGCCCTTCCTGTCCTGAAAAAAAGTTTGTTGTTCCTTATGTCTTTGCCGTTGTAATGTTCTGTTTTGGTAAAGTTTAAACAATGCAGTTGTGCTACAACAGTGATTGCCTTCCAACCTTCCATAGAGTCTGGTGCGCTGAAACCCATCCAGTTATATCCAGTGCTCGCCACAAATTGTTTTTAAGCAACCCTCTTGATACAGTCCACACCGTGTTACCCCTCTAAAGTCCATGGACACTTTTTTCTTCTACTGCTTGAATGTCCTGTTCCAAATAATCTGAGTTTTGTTTCCGTTGCAGACTAGACTGACACTAAACAAATGCTCAGTACAAGCATCGTCAATTGAAATTAACCTTAATTAATCCAGTTCAGTGCAGTCCACCTATTGAATCATGACATAATTACCAGCATTTTAATCAGCCTCTCCGATCATGTAGCTGTTGGTCCTGTTTTGCCTTGATGCAGGCATGCTGTGTTTACATGAATATAGAATTCGATCTTCGAGTGTCTGAGCACTCAGAACAGTGAAACGTTGAGTACTAACCCATCAGCAAGAGCCCTCTCCACATTCCAGGCTTGCCAGTGTATATCAAAGGGCTACCAGTGCACATCCAAGGGACACAAAGGCTGGTCTACCCTGCCCTATGTGTGATTCAAGCTGTTTTGGTGAAGTGCATCCACTTGCCACTCCATTCTACACGTCAACAGTTTCACTGGCTCCCAATCAAGCAGCGAGCCAGGTTTAAGGGCCTTTGCATTGCTCATAAAGCTCTCTATGGGCAGGCACCGGAATACATCAAGGACCGCCTAAGGAGCTACGTGCCAGGACGTAACCTCCGCTCGTCCGAGGCAGGCCTGTTGTCCTGCCCTTGGTTTGATAAAACCACCATGGGCAGACGAGCTTTCTCAGTTCTGATCCCCCACCTATGGAACAAGCTACCAGAAAGTCTACGTAGGGAAACCTCTCTTCCATTCAGAAAAAACTTAAGACCCTGTTGATCACACAGGCCTGGGGACAAGACATGCTCTGACCAGGCGCACTGACAGCTAACCGCTGGTAGGGTTTAGCTATTCTCTCATAAGCGCTAAGAGACCGTTGGTGATTACGCGCTATACAAATATCAATTAACATAACATAACTAGAACCAAACTTTGGCACGTGGCTAACGGTCAACTAATGAAGTCAGGGCTAACACTTCAAACAATTAGGTGGCGCTATCTTTAGAGCCAGTACAGGAAAATAGAATGATAAATTGTGCATATGAAACGTTGGTCAAACCCTATACGATTATAACAAACCAAAAGCAGATTTCAATCCAAAGCACTTTAGAACCAGTTTTCTATTCTGTTCTAAGGTTCTTGTAAAGTGCTTGGCTAACCGAAGGCCTCCCAGTGCTAGAACAGTCATCACAGGTTACCAGATCACCACAAAAGAGGAACTAGTTACTAAACATCCAGGTTTTCAAGGCTTTACAAAAAGAGACTTTGTGGGGCAACTGATGTAATTCTAATGGAAGGGTGTTCCAAAGTTTGGGGGCCCAGTATCCCTTTGATCGTCCTCCCCAATGGGACCTATGAATCTTAGGGACCTTTAGCAGCTGTGTCGAGGAGGATCTAAGGAGTCTCCCAGGAATATATGGGGAGGTTAAAGGTCTTAGCAGTAGGGGGCCTTTCTTATAAACTGATCTGTGCAAAATGCCTAAATCCTTGAATTGCATTCACTGCTCCACCAAAAGCCAGTGTAGATCGATCAAAGACTTTTTGACTGACAGGTGCCTTGGGATATTCATAAGAAGTGGAGCAGTGGTGTTTCTTGACGACCTGCAGCCTTTTGATCACATATTGAGGCGAGCCAACGCATAAGGCATTACCATAATCAGGGTGTAAAATTACAAGAGCCTGGACAATTTATCCTCTGGTTAAAAGGGGGAGAAGATTGAGAACCTTTCTCAGCAGTCTCAGAATACCAAAACAATTGGCAGTAAGTTTTTTCACTTGGTGATCCATTGTGAGGCTTGAATCCAGCCCCATTTCAAGGCTCTTTAGTGCACTTTTGGGGCTGGGAAGCCTATCCAGGTAGTCCGGCATTGGAGTCAGAACCGTATTGCTAAAATTGTTACCCAGCAACATGACCTCCATCTTGTCTTAATTGGGCTTCAATCCAGTTAGCCATCCATTTAGCTACTTCCTGAAGACTTAGGAAGACTGAGGTGACTTGAGCTGGGGGTCAGGGGAGATTGATATCACCAGCTGAGTGTCATCAGCATAAGATACCAGTGACAACCCATAGGAGCGCACAATTTCAGCCAGGGGATACATACAAAGATTAAAAAGAGTGGGGCTCAAGGAGGACCCCTGTGGCATCACACAGCTCAAAGGTAAACTGTCAGGGTACAGGATTGATCTAAAACCTGAAAAGTTCTATTCTTCAAAAAGGAGGAGAGCCATTTCAGTGCACGTCATCGATACCCATATTTGATATCCTGTGGATAATTGTGGCGTGATCTACCATACCATAAAGGATAATGGCTGGCGAGCCACCTTGATCCAACAGTCGTCTTAGTTCCTTGACCACTGACAGCAAAGCTGTTTCTGTGCTGTGCTGTGGTCTAAATCTCGTTTGAGTGGGGTGGAGAACTTAGCTGAATTCAATGAAGGCAGAAAGATGTTTGTTGGCATGTTTTTCCAGGAGCTTCGAAGCTCCTGGTAACAGGGAGATCGGTAATTACTCAGACAAAGGGGGTCAAGGATGTTTTTAATAAAAAGAAAAAGGTGGTTTGATCGCTGCAGCTTCCATTGCGGAGGAACCTGACTGGTAATTGGAGAAAGATTGAGCACTTCCGTCAAGGTGAAGGCGATACTATCAGACCCTTGACAAAGAATGTGAAGGGGAGCCGGGTCAAGAGGGGAGCCTGATTTTACTACTCTTAAAAGGTCTGTTAGAAGACTCACAGTGAGTGCACTAGTTTTTGCAAAGTTATTTCAAGATGACGACCCTTTAATTGCCAATTGTCTGAAAAATTCCTTCTGTGAAATGACAAGCTCATAAAATGTTTTTAATTCCTTCTTCAGAAAGATTCTTCTCTCTGACTGTTGACCAAAGGGTCATTTTCGGTCTGCTCATTGGGACATTGCAACATATGCTTGTTTGGGGCAGCACACATGTACAGGCCTCAGAATATTGAGCTGAGTGCGCTAACGCACCCTATTTCGGGATATATGTCTGGCAAGTCTTGGGTTTGATTCCCGATGCATCTTCCATTCCTCCAGTCCTGAGATTTGATTAAATGAGTGCCAATCAATTTGCGATATTACCACCTGTTAATTATCCAGCCAGGAATCTGGGCTATTATAAATCAAAACAGAATGCTTTTTGTTAGCACTCCACATTGAGCAATTCTGTTATCATATGACTGAGATACGTCCATGAAAAAGGCCATAAGGCCTTAAAGAACAGCCCAAAAAATAGTTGCCTTGAAAAAACTTTGCAACCAATGGAGTTCTAGCATGCAAAAGACACAAGCATTCCTTCAAGCTCCAGAACACATAGAATGTGGCTGACACGCAATGTCCTGCAAAGAGATCACTCCAACAGAAATAGTGCCACTTAATAGTATATATGTTATCATAACAACCTTGCTTTCAATTTTGTCCTGAAGCCCCAGCACATAACATGTGAAATCCTCTAGAATGTCAATGTTGTTTTTTAAATCCTGCAAGGATTATAAAATGCAAAATTTGTTACAGGTTTCTCCAAAATTCCTTTGAGAAGAATGACCAAATTCTCTATAATGGTTGCTCCTAAATCTCTAAGCTAATTATGGAAATTAACCTGGCTTGGGTAGAGGAAGGGGCAATCTTTAATGGACCTCAAAAGAGACACAACACAGACAACATTATAACCAGATTGACACTGTAACACTGTAACATATAGTGCAAGAAATAGTGTTTTCATTGTGCAATACTTTTGTGTTGGCAATCTATTATACACAATATTAGAATTATGCTGATTTTGACAGATGCAGGTTTATTTTGACAACAGAATAAATGTTTCACAAGCATTTTGCTCCAAACTTCACTAGCTTTAGCAGGCAAGGCATAGCGATGCAAAGCCTACTCAAGGGGAGTGCTGTTGTACTGTCTCTGCATAAACAACATCCAGAAGAAGAACCCAAAGGCATAAGTTAAAGCAAATTCTACATCTGTCTTACAATGCACTCTGCAAAACTGATCATAGGGATGTTTGCTTTAGGTGGCACAGGTATGCCTCTGGTTAAGCTATCTCAGATTATCCGTAGGTCAGGCATCAGACACCTGAGCTATCCCTCAAGTGACAGTGCTCCATCTCCAAAGGACAAGATCCACAACCCATCATTTCTGTTTGATTTCCTCTAAAATTTGCCACAACCATACATTTAATGCCCAAGGGCACCCACTAAATATATTGAAAACCTATACATGCAAGATATGATGAGTTGAGCTGAGTTGTTATTTATAAAATTCAACAAACACCCTACGGCATCTTGGCGCTGAACTGACTAACAACATCAGAAAATATATGAAGATAATTAATAAAGTAGATAACTTTTAAGAGCCTTCCTAAATATAGAAAGTTCCTCTATTTTGTGCAGGCCAAGACTGAGTGCACTCCAAATAGAGGAAGCAACAAAAGAGAAGGAACATCCCCCTGTACTCACCCATTGAGTCTTTTCTGAAAAGGGGGACTGATTAAAGGGAAGAGTCAAAATGAAGTGATAGCTTAAATTTGGGAGCAAATACACAAGCAGCATTGTGCCTGTTTCATAATGGACTTTGTGTGCAAAGGAGAGTGCCATATAATGGATCCTTCTAGAAGCTAGCAACCAGTGCAGCTTATAGTGAGCATCAGAGAACCTATCAAATTTCCTGAAAATTTACGACAAGTTATGTTGCCATATTCTGAATAGCTTGAAACTTGTAAATACCTGACTCAGGGAGACCAACGTAGAAAGCACTGGCATAATTCAGTCTAGAAATGAGGAGGGTAGCATTAACAACACAAGCTTTTAGTGGCATGGAATAAAAAGAAAGTTTTTCTTAAAGATCGATCCTGACGAATCTTGTATTCTCTGTCTTTTTGAAGTGTGTGTTGTGAAGTACCTTCCGGTGTATTTGCAAATGTGGGATCTGATAAGTAGACCTTTCATCTATGTTGATCTATCCCCAGGCACTTTATGTAGTCCATCATGGCCCCCATTAAAAATTTCAATGTACTGGCGTGGTGCAAACTCTGCATCAGTAATAACCAGTACCATGAGGTAAGAATTCACCAGTACTGTACAATTACAAGTTAAACCTCATGGAATGAGAAATTATTGTGTGGATCCAAATTTACTTGGCAGTATTCTGCATGGTATTCCCTTCTCCATAGGGTATAACCCACACATTTGCCACCTGTTTTGAGCAGGTGGTAAAAGTATACGGGGGTCTGTTGTAAGGCAGGGGTGGAGGGAGGGTGTAGAGAGGAGTGGAGAATGTTGGCGGGTAGAGGAGGGCATGTAATACTACCCTGTGCCTTGTCGGATATTAGGGCCATGGAAGTGTTCCAGGTTACAATGCAGCCTTTTCCCCACAGGTATTTCACCTGCTGAGTTTTCTGGTCAGTTAAATCAGGGTTGTTGTTCCCGCACCCAGTAAATCTGGGTGCAGGAACACTGCACCTCTTATAAGTCTGTGGAATGGAATTCCACTTGGGAATTCTGCTGCGCTCAGTTCCTAATCTAGGCCCATGTCTTTTATAGGTATCTTTCATGTGGGTTGATTAGGCAGAGAGCGTGCAACCCCATAAGGTATGAGAAGCAGTGAAAAAATAAAACTGACTCTACCAGTAAATGACATTTGGATGACTTCAGTGGTTGAAGTGAGAGAGTTCTATTAGGAAAGAACATTCACATTCTTTTTACACAACAATTTCCATTCTTTCATTTTTTTATTAAACAACCATTCCAGAAAGGATATTGGTTAAACAGCAAATCTAAAGGTTGCTTGGAAGTCAGTATATGACTTTAATTGATTGGGTTTTTAAGGCTTCATGGTGACAGAGGTTTATTCTTTTTGCGAGGTAACATAAGGGTGTTATCAGCTGTGTTATGGAGTGCGTACTTCCTCGACATGATTGAGGGGGTATGTAAGTGCATTAGGGAGTCTCAATAAGGTATAGCTGGGGGAATCTGGGTATTTCTGTGTGATAGATGGTGTCTATATCCCACAGGATTGAGTCCCAATAGGCTTGTATCTTTGGGCATTGCCAAAGAACATGTGTGAGAGTGCCGATCTGCCCACAGTGGCGCCAGCAAAGATTGTCCCCTCCCGGCTTCCACTGCGCGATTCTGGTTGGGGTGTAGTACCAATAATGTGCTATTTTGAGGAACATTTCCTTCCCAGCGGTGCTACAGGAGGAAGCCCTAGCCCTATGGATAATATCTTGCCATTCTCGGGGGGAGAACTCGCGCTCAAGTTCGGACTCCCACCGACGCTGCGCAGGGGATTTAGTACTATGTTTAGGCATATTCAAAAAGCTATATATATCAGAGAGCAGGTGCTTATCCGAACTTCGGGTTATGTACCATTTTTCGAACTTGGTTAGTGGGCGGCTAGCATGGGGGTGCACCTGTGCCTGGGTCACCTAGTGTCGCAAAGCAAGATACTGCCAGTAGGCTTCGCTGGGGACTCCGAAAGTCTGAGATGAGTTGAGAAAATTCCATTAACCCCCTCGCGTCACAAAGATCACCAATTCTTTTGCAGTTGGCCTCTTGCCATTTGAGATAGCTATTTCCCTCCCTAGCCGGGGGGAAGTCCGGGTTTCCTATGAAGGGGGTCAGTGGGGACATGAGGGTTGAGAGTCCACAGGACTCCTGCACCCTGTCCCACGCCCTGAGGGTGGCCCGCAAACCCGGGGCGACATAAACGCCGATCGGACGATGTCTTTTAGGGAGCCAGGGTACCTTCCAAATATGCATGCCTGCGATTGAACGGTCAATAAAGCACCAGTGTTTCTCTGACGCAGATTTAAACCATTCGATCATATATCGCGATGGTGCCGCTTGAAAGTAGTGCTCCAAGTGCGGGACTCCGAGACCCCCATCCTCCTGTCTCAGATATGTTTAGTGACGTGCCATGCGCACTCTACTCCCACCCCAGATAAAGTCCCAGATAAGGTGCTGTAGTTGGGCCACCAACCGCGGCAGGGGCTGCAGTGGGAAGGTCTGCATCACATACAGGATGCACGGCAAAAGAGTCATTTTAGTCGCAGCTAGCCTGCCCAGCCACGACATTGTGTGTTTCCTCCAGGACAGGAGCTCCTCCCGAGTCTCAGATAGGAGAGTCGAATAGTTCACCTGGGCCGTCTTTTTGACCATAGGGAATATCCGCAACCCCAGGTAAGAAACACCCCCCGAAGCCTACGTAAATGAGAACTGCGCCGCCAGCTGGTTTTGGTCAGCTGTGGAGATGGTTAAGCTAAGGGCTTGCGTTTTCTGAATGTTAATTTTAAAGCCAGAGGCCTGGCTAAAGATTTCTATTTCTCCTAGGAGGGGAGGTAAGAAGGCGAGCGGCTGGGTGAGGAAGAGCACCACATCGTCCGCATAAAGCGAGACTTTGTGTTCCCTATCTCCCATCCGAATCCCAGTGATAGTGGGATGTTGGTGGACTCTTTCGGCAAATGGCTCCAAGTAAAGAGCAAATAGTAGAGGGGATAGCGGGCACCCCTGGCAGGTACCCCTCATGATCTGGAAGGGCCGAAAGGCAACCCCATTCACCCTGATGGCCAGTGGACCCTATCAAAAGCCTTCTCGGCATCCACCGATAGGAGTAAAGCGGGTTATTGGGTGCGCTGAATTTTATCCAGGAGATGGCATATTCGCCGTGTCCCGTCACTACAACTGCGCTCCGGGATAAAGCCGGACTGGTCTGGGTACGCAAGACCTTGCATATAGGGGGCCAGACGAGCTGTGAGAATGCTAGTGAAAATTTTCAAGTCCACATTTAATAGGGATATGGGGCGGTATGAAGCACACTCTAATGGATCTTTACCCGGCTTAGGTATCACAACTACCTCCGCCATAAACATGGTAGGGGTCAGGGACCTCGTGTCGCTAAATGAGTTAAAAAGACGGTATGAGCAACAGGGTGAGGATAGGCAAAAGCTTTATAAAAATCAGCTGAAGAACCATCTTCCCCTGGCGCTTTAACTGAGGTGAGTCCCTGAATGGCCTGGAAGACCTCGTCCGGGTGGATATCCGCATCAAATTTAGTTGCGCCTGAGTTCGGGAGAGAAGCCACTGGTGCCTGGCTCACATGTGCCTCGACTGCCGCAGGGTCTAAATGATCTGCCGAGTAGAGACCGGTATAAAATGCCTCGAACTCCTCAGCAATGGCGCTATCCGATCGGAGAATCGCGCCTCTGGAGCTTTTGATCCCTGCAATGCGGCACGCGTTAGTCTGAGAGCGAAGCTGGTGTGCCAAAACCCAACTGCCTTCAGTGTATCCCAGACCAGGGAAACGGAAGCCAAACCGTCATCGTTATTTGCTAAGTAAGTTTGTATGGCTGCTCGGATCTCTTTAATGTTTGTGTCGTATGTGAGCAGTTTGTTGTTTAATCTCCATGTTTTCTGACGTGGGGGTTCCCCGGCTAGCTGTAACTCAAGGGAAATCGGGAGGGGTCAGAGAGAGCAGCTATCCCTATTGAGACCTCCCTCGTATCTCTCATGACTCGTGGGGAAGTCAATTAGAGATCTATGCGCGCATAGGTTTGGTGGGCCGCAGAAAAGAAAGTGTATTCCCAAGCAGTGGGATAGCAGTGTATCCAGGTGTCCGCCAATCCAACATCTCTCAGCCTCTGTTTCATAGAGTCCAAAAGCGATCCTGAGTGTCCCACCCGTTGTACAGACCTATCCATTTGGGGATCAAATACTATATTGAAATCTCCACCCAGTATTAAGTCCTCGTCCAGAGATTCGAGGATGGTAGCCAGTGTTTCCCCTAGAAATGCTTCTTGGTGTTCATTTGGGCTGTATATTGAGGCAACAGTGTAGGTGTGGTACCCCAGTGCCACCTGTATCGCTACCATTCTACCTGGTGTGTCAGCATGTGTGCTTAGCACTGTTCCCGGAAAGTGTATTGCCAGAAGGATGGCCACCCCTCCCTCCTCCCCGCCACAGAAGAAAAATAGTGTCGGTCAAACCATTTTGACCGGAGGTGTTTCCAGTCAATGCGCATAAGGTGTGTCTCCTGCAGTAGGCAAATGTCACAGTGTGTATCTCTAAGCAGTGCAAGGAGCGCGCGCCTTTTGATAGGTGAGTTTAGGTCCTGGACGTTAAAACTCAGTATCATGACCTTAATTGGTGCCATGGGGGAGGATCAAGGGAAAGCCATGGGTAGTGTCGGGGATAGACTTATAGGGGGATCTGTGGCCTCCCCTCCCCAACCCGCACCAGCCGGGGAGAGGGGTGTTTAGCAGTGATCTGCAAGCGGAGTCCTGTCCCAACCCAGCCCCCCTCGCTGCCCCGGGTAGAGAGATGCTCCGGCCCCGGTGCTATTGCCCCCTGTGGTAGCCCCATGGTAATACCTTCCATAATTTAGTGCCCTCGGAGATCCCAAGCAGAACCGCCCCAGAATGAGGCCCTCCCGTGTTTGTCAGAGCTTACGTCCGTGATTCTGTAGCCATTTCAGACATGGCACTCCCTGGGCCACCAGCTTGTCAAGCTGGTACCCGGTCCCTAACTGTGGGGGAAATGTCTCCCAATAACACAGAGGGGGGAAAGAGAGGAAAGGTTGAAAAAAGAGCGGAACAGGAAAAACATATATAACAAGAGAACAGCCCTCCAGTGGGCATTAGTATCACTGTTGTGTATGGGTCCATGTAACCAACAGTCGGTCTTCATCTTGGTGGGAGTGAGCTCCGTCCACCCAGGCCGATCTCATTTTCCACCCGGGACTCACCAGCGGATTTCGGTTGCTCGTGAATAGAGGAAGGCTACATGGCCTTTGTTTCATTCGTTGGAGGTCTCTCCAGTGCCATCTCGATTCTGCATTTGCCGGGGCAGGGCTTCTCTTTCTTTCTGACTTTCAAACTCAGAGGGTCGTGCGCGGTTCCCCCTCCCGGTCCCACGTCGCTGACCCGGTTTCCATGGCCCCAGGGTTGCTGTGCCGTCTTTCTGAGGCTCCAGAACTCTCCCTTCCTCAAAGTTGACTTCCTGCGCCTCTTTTAGTGACCGTATTGACTTCATCTTCTTGTTCCACACAAAGTTCAGTTTAAAGGGATGACCCCAGCGATAGCGGATTCCCTTGTCCCGTAGGTAAGCAGTAACCGGTTTCAGGGTTTTGCGCCGCTGCAGAGTGAGGGGTGAGAGGTCCTGGTAGATTCCGACTTGAAGTCCCGCGAACAAGATGGTTGCCTTGTCTCGGGTCGCGCTCATAATGACTTCTTTCTGTTTGTATAAGTGAAGGCATGTAAGGATGTCCTGTTGTTTTTGTTTTGTTTTAGAGTTTTATATAGCACGAAGTAGACCAGAGACATCGGGTATCAGAGCGCTTTACATGAGCACCAGTTTCGTTACAGATGGACACATTCATTTTTTTTGTTAGGCACGGGGAGATTAAGTGATTTGCCCAGAATCACAGGACGTTGAGCATCCTTGCCGGCGACTCGAACCCGGTTCCCCAGCTTCGAGGTCGACCGCTCTAACCGTAAGGCTACATCCTCTCCCCTTGTTGGCCTGGGCTTGAGGCCGGTCTTCCAGCGCGGTGAGTACGATCCAGGGTAATCTCTTTCTCCCCAAGTGCTGGGGCGACATGTCGGAAAAGGCAAATCACCCACTCCTCCAGCTTCCCACTGTCCGCCTGGAGTGGCACGACTTTGATGCGGATGTTGGACCATCTCCACCGGTTTTCAAGGTCTTCCAGGTGGAGGCAGAGTTCCTCGTTGTGGTCTCTGAGTTCCAGCAGCTCCCGAGCATGGTCAGAGAGCTCCTCTTCTCTGCGGTCGCCGGACCTCTTGAGCGAGTCCACACGGTCGCCCAGTTCCTGGATCTCCGTTCTGATCTGCTTGATGTTGTTGCGGGGATTCTGCACATACACAGAACTATGCACAGGAAAACAGGACCTCGGTGTATAGGGGTTGTACCTTCCTACCACCTTAGTACCCAAAATCCCAAAACCGACTAGCTATAGTGTCTTATTCGTTCTCCTACATAATCACAAAGCTACAAATGATTAGACAACCCAGAACACAACACTCCCGACTCTCTCAGGAATCGCGGTAGCAAGACTTACCCTTTCGCTCACTCACTCGTACTTGTCCACAATAAGGATTGTCAGTGTCACTGTATAGTTCAAAATGTTTATTTTAACTATTGTGCTCTATAATGCAGTATACGAGCCACTACCAGCAGCAAAATGCATAAACTCGGAACAATTAGCATTGTTACAATTCCATAGAATATAAAGGGGGAGGTCATCATATACAGACAGTGGAAAAAGGACTATAAGGCCTAACCACCCTCCCCTTGGTAAGGTTGAAGTTTATTATATAAAGGAAGATCTCTGGGCTTTGTCACCAGACCCCATACTTTAGTGCCTAGATGGAAGTTTTACATCATAGGAACCACATAGATCTTCTCTCTGGAAAGGTCTCTTCTCCAAGTGTGTGTTTGAACAACATGCATCCCCGTAATATCAAAGCACGAGTTTCCAGCAGTGCAGCTGTGTTTAGCATGTTTTGTCTAGGTGCTAGGGACTGACCAGAACAGAATAACAAGGGGCATTGTTTATCAACCTTGCACATTGTGTTCAGACTAAACTCCAGGAACTAGCAGAGAACGCGAAAAGCAGACAGTTCTCATGTGAAAGTCATAAACAGAGTCTTGCAAAATAAAGTCATGTAGTAACGTGCGCAAAAGCAGCATCATGGCAGCAGAGCTCATGCTAACTTAGCAATGTCGACAATGACCCTAATGGCCATATAACACCCTCCTCCTGGTAAGATCATAGTATATAGACAAAGGACCAAAACAGAGTTCAGAAGCCAAGCAGAGCTCAAAAGCGCTTGAAAAAACCAAATTGGGAAAATTAAAAAATTAAAATAAATAATTTATGTCTTTTAATTTTTTTCGTCGTTTCACAATAAACGTGATTAAGAAGGCGGTGGCAAATCCATCAAAGTACGTGAACCTAAGAATGCAATTCATTCCAAAAGGTCATCCCTATCGTTAGTAGAAAAAAGGGATGCCATCCAATTAAGTAGGTCGAAGGAGCAGACATGCTCCTCGTAATGTGATGCTTCCAAGAGCATATCCGGACAACTTGCGTGATATTCGATGAAACTCCGTCGCAAGAGGTTCTGCGCAGCCGCACAGATATCCCATTCAGCCAAGACTCCAAGTGCAGCCGCACGCGCCATACGGCCATTCCCAGAACAAGCCTGGTCATGGGCCACTAAGGGACCCATTAACTGGTTAAAATCCAGGTCTGAACATGACGTATTGGAGAGGCATAAATCCAAAGCCCAATAGAAGGGGCACCGCTGACAGTAGAACACAGGTTGCATGCAAGTGAAGTAGGCAAAGCGAAAAGTTAATCCATAACTCACGCTAAGCATTGCTAATGGCAAGCATCCAAAAAGTTGTTGCATTCGATCACGGTACAGTTGCAATTGGCCTAGTCTGTGCATTACCACAAGATGAGCAGCCATTGCGTAGCAGGAACAGAAGAAGCAGGATTCCACCAGCTAGCGCCAGTAACAAAGGGAATCCTCCGAAGACGCTAGAAAAAATAGAATGAATAAAAGCCGGTATTACTCCAAATATTGTCTGAAAAGAAGTCACAAGGCCGGATCCCACAAGTTTAAAAAAATGAGCAAGGCCTTTGGTGTCAGACGCATTAAATATTTGATGAATAAGCTCCCCAAAGTGAAGTGGGAGGTTCATGTTCAGAAGTGACTGAATCGCGCTAGATGTTCTAGCCACCTGCAACTCGAAGGTCCCTTGGGCCGAAGTGAGAGCCACTTCTTGTTGAAACAATAGCGCTTTGAGCCTGCTTAATTTGTAGAAATCTGTTTTCAAAGTCGGAATGGAAGGCCAAATAGAACTATCTACTTTCCCATGCGGGGGCGGAAAAAGCACATTGCTACAACAAGTAACACGTTGTGAAACTGTTACTAAATACGGGATTCCTGCCCGTAAACCACAGCAGTCATGGTTGTTCAAAATAAGATAACTGCAGTTAGTAAGCAAGGTAAAAGCAGAATTATTGCTGGGACGGGAATTCCTTTAAAAAAACAAGCAAGATTAGGCGCAGATACATTACAAGCGCCGTGCAACTTAACGTGTTTACAAACCAGGGAATGTCCTACTGTGGAATCGCAGTCCTCCCCTGTCAGGAAATCTTCCTTATCCTCCTGTTGACATCTGTAAGTGAAAGGTAGGGACCATAATTCATGGAGAAATGTACTACCCAGGGGTTCAAAGCGGCCTATCGGAAAATGTTTCATACAAGATTTAAATTGAAACAGCGAGAATGGGAGAAAGATAACCCATGAATTAACCACACAGCTGAATCCGTCTCCGCCACAGAGAATGGCAAGGGTTCCAATTGTTCAATGTGTAATAGCGTGTATGTAGCATCTTTCATGGACATAAATCTCTGTTTATCAGTCAGATTAAATGGTAAAAACAAAGCAGAAGCATTCAAATAATCCCATGGGACTTTTCCCATTTTGAGAGTCTGTAACGTCCATGCAAACTGCATAACTGATCGTAATTGATTTTGACCATGATATAACACAGATACATCATTCTGAACAATATCAATAACAGATGAAACAATATTATCCAAGGTATAAATGCGTGAAGAAAGTGTATTGATGCTATTGTCGACCACTGCAAGGACTTTTTCCAAATTTGCTTGATCAATTTGGCGCAGACGAAGCGCTGCCTCAATCTGTGAAAGTTTCCAAACTTCACTGTAAACTGCATAGATAAACCTCTTTGTTCTAGGAATTCTAGGACCCAAGATAAAGTCAGCCAAATTGATGTCACTCGACAAAAGTCACAAGTGTTGTTTTACTGACGACAAAGTGGAATGTTCCAACCATTGTTGGCACAATTTACCCACTGAGTATGTGGTAACCGAATGTGAATGTGGGTAACGAGGATCCGGTCTAGTCTGTGTGAAACCAGGTGTTACATTTTAAAAACGCAGTTGACATGCATTTGAATTTGTTTGCCACACCAACCACCCGGATGGGTCAATTTCAGAGACATTGAAAGTGTCATTTCGAAACAAAGCTTGCAATACATCGATTGTATAATTCGACCATGCGCGCCAATTGTCATATTCCGCTAATGACGGAATGGATGGGACATTCAAATTTTTTGCAGTTGCCAAGCCAAAGCAAGTGGTTTGGGGCACTGTATCATTTAAAAATAAAATTTGAGTTGGGATTAGGCAGGCACGATGCAAAGCTTCAGTACCTTGAACCTGCTACGCCTTAGTGCCCCAAATTGATTTTAAATCACTGGCATCTTTCCAGTGATCATAACCCTGTGTGGCCAATTCAGTTCTAAAAGAATTGGAATAGATCAATTTTGTGTGGGTCAGAATAAATTTAGGTCGAGATGACAACTGCAATTTAAAAAAAATAGGATTCCGGATTAGACGTACCATAATCTGTGAAATAGGTGAACTTATCCCTAAGGGTTTTAGAACTTCCCCGTACGGGAGTAGGACAATGTTCCCATTGAGTGAAATTAAAAACAGGTCTTAACGTGTTTGTTTTATGCAAAAGTGATGCCCATAGTGTTGATAACAGAATAAATCAGCATAATTGGCAGAATTTAAATACAAATCTTCGGCATCAAAAGCAGCATAATACTTCAAATCAGAAAACAATGAATGTACTGCTTGTACATCCCAATCATCCGAATGTATGTACTGTGTTACCACATCTCCTAATGAGACGCGAAACACGTATGGTATCTTGAGGACTTCCGTCGGGCCGTGAATTGCGAAAGCTACTTTATCCCAAACTATGCCATCTGCAACCGGGAAAGCTGAAATGTTCACAAGAGTTTGATCACGTTTCATGAAAAGGGACGATGTATGAGGGGCCAGAATACCATCGACCAAGTTCACAGCAGAGCGTTCCGGCAAATAATGACCATTGATGAGTAAGAAAAATACTGTCACAAATCCAATCGACATGAAGAGGAAAATCAAGATAAGTACCAACCAGATGTAGGTCCATGGGGGCACCAGGTAAGTCTTTTTGAACCAAGAGATGAAAATACTTAATTTTGTCGATGGAAGTGCCAAAGTGGAAGACGAGGAGGATGAGTCATAAGAGAAGCTGGCATGGTCCCCAAAATAACCGCTTGCACCCATGTTTATTAGAGGTGGTAGGGCCGCATCAGCGTGATGTTGTCGAGGACTGTTCGGCACTTCACTGTGGGACTCCCCTGTAGGGTAAGTATACTCAACTTCTACGCTGGAAGAGGATGGCGGCAGAACAGGCGAAAGGTCAATAGTAGTTTCCATCTCACCCTCAACAATAAGGGGATTAGTCGAAGAGGATGAAATCACCGGATTCAACGAGATAGCATTGCATGAAACTGCAGGTGTTACACTATTCAGAATCGGCCAGACGGTGTAACTTGACATTGTCCACTGAGATGTATCTGTTGTCTTTGCGACCAGGTAAAGGTGAAAAAATGACTGTACGAGTACCCTTCAATCCAAGTACTGGAACCGGTGCTCAATAAGAGGGACCAAATTCTTTTTTGTTCTCCAGCTTTTCTCGTACCAGATCTCCAACCTTAGGAAGCCAGCCGGCAACGGGAATCAGCAGTGCTGCATCATTGGAAGAGGGTAAATGTTCAGTTGCGTAGCTGTCCCGGGTCTTTTGTAGATCCTGTAACATAGTAGAATGATTATCTACGTCAAAGGTTGCGGCAGCCGCCACAACGTCTAGACCATCATGGTCTGGCACAAACATTTTAATGCCAAAGAGCATTTCGTATGCGGTCCACCCACCCAGAGATCTTCCAGGGAGGTTATTTAGTGCAAGTTGAACTCCATACAAATGGGCTAGCCAGTTCCTGCCAGTACCTAAAACTCTAGCTGTCAAAGATTGCTTTAAGTCATGGTTCATTCGCTCCACTATAGAATTGCCCTCAGGCCTGTATGGAGACGAAAACTGCACCAGCACCCCCATCGACATCATCGCGTCCTTGTACGCCTTAGAGGCAAACGCTGGACCTTGGTCAGAATGGAAGGTGCCACAGGCAAACATCCTGACAAAGCCACGCAAATCTCTAATGACATTTCGAGCGTCAGCACTGCGTTGTGGCCAAACCCAAAGGAATCGAGTGCACGAATCAACTGCAACAAAAATGTATTTATATGCAGTATCAGAAGAGAACGGACCGCAGTGATCAAAATACACACAACCAAATGGCTGATTGAAAATACATAGTTTTGTTTGTGGTGGGCGTGAGACCGTAGACGGTTTGATTTGTTGACAAATGTCACAAGAAAGTACATAATTATGGGTTTGTTTATATAAACCACGCCACCAGTAACGTTGCTGTAAAATAGAGACTGTCGCAGACACTCCGGCATGTGCAGAAGCCATGCCTTCGTGTGCGGCAATGATCAAAGCAAGTCTGCGGTCCTTGTTGGGAATCACCCGATCCCCAACAGATGGTATTTTAGCATAAGGAACTTGTTCAGGAGATAAATGATAAGAATACTTCGAAGGGAAGCCTTGCGGAGAAGCAGTTCCATCCTTCGTAGCAGCAATTGCTGCCAAAATGTCATTATCTATCTTAGTCATGGACCTTGTAACTGCCGCTATGGAACACGTGGCTACTGCAGATTTGGCCGCTTCTTCAGCTAAAGAATTACCAACAGCATTTGCTCCCACATGCTGATGACCAAGAGTATGTATAACCTGTGTGAGTGGGAGACGTTTTTTAAGTTCCGCCACTCGAACCCAAAGCATTTTATGCTTTATTGCGCTGCCTTTAGAGTCTCGATAGACATTTTGTGACCAAAAGAATAAGTTGTCATTAAAAGACTGAACACAGTAGTGAGAATCGCATACAATAAGAGTATTCACATTAGGATCAGCAAACTCAAGAGCAAGAACAAGAGCATGCTGCTCCGCCAATTGTGCTGTACAGTCCCAAAGTGCCTGTGTATGCACTATGGAAGACTTAAATTCTCCATTGACAATTGAACCAGCCACAATAGCGCAAGCCGCTGAATAAGCGTGTTTGGAACCGATGGCCGGTTGGGCCGAGCCATCGGTATAAATGATACATTTGTACTCATCTAAAGGAAGCAACGACAACGGAGGAGGATGAACATGTTCATACTGTAAAAACTCCTGTGTCTGAAGAGCAGGATCAAAGATAAACGTGACATCAGCCGATGTCAAAGAAGTAGCCCATTGTATCCAACGGGGATGTAATGCCTTAGAGTTTGGTACACTTGCCTTAGTCACTGCTTCTAAAGCAGGGAGAGGCATGACCATAAGAATGCGTTTTCCCTGTGCCAGCGAGCGTTCTTTTAGAATCGCCATTTGGACCGCCGTCAAAACTTTTTCAACATTCGAAAATTGCATTTCAGCCGCTGTGTACAAATGTGATTTGTATGCAATTGGTAATGTGTCACCCTCATTGAACGTCAAGTAAGTGAAACCCACCGTCCCCGGTACTGTACGTATCACCAGATTTGTGGTATTGTCACGTGTCAACAAGTAGTTAGTAGCAAGCAAATCTGATTGCAAAGATAGTAGTATAGAGGTATGTTCCGGAAGCCAGCTGGCAGAGGAATATGTTGGTTGTATCAACGCATATAGCGGTTTGATACGCTGGGCATAATCGGAGATGTAAGGCCTCCCAAAATTCAAAAATCCCAGCAAAGAGTGAAGTTTCTTCAGAGTTGACAGAGGTTGCAGTTGTGCACACTTCTACAGAAAGTGGGGGGCCAAGCCCCTACCTTCATTATTGAGCTCGTAGCCCAAAAAAAGCACCGCAAAATGTGCGATGTGTGATTTTGCAAAATTGAATTTGCATCCATAGTCGGCAAAGGACAGAATAATTCTGTCGAATCGGACAAGATGCTGCATCAGTTCATCGTCCGTCAGATAAATATCATCAACGTACGAGAACGCATCAGGGTCTATGCTGTCTAACAAAGACACAACACGTGCAGCAAAAGCCCCGGGGCTATTCTTATACCCCAAAGGCAAACACGTAAATTTTTTCTGATTCCCAACGGCGGTAAATGCTGTCAAGTAACTGCTCTCAGGAGCCAAGTTGTGACTATAGAAACCATTGGAAATATCCAGTGTAGTTTTGTATTTCTTACGAATAAGGTTGTTCACAAGCGCAGAGCTATGTGTGTTCTGTACCGCAAATGTACGACAATGACTATTCAAGTTTCGATAATCCAATACAATGCGATATGAACCGTCAGGTTTTGATACCGGAAAGAGAGGATTATTCCTCGGTGATATGCAGGGTTCAATCACTCCTTGATACTCCAACTGAGTTAGAACGTCACAAACGGGAGCCTTAGCCTCTCGTCTGATTGGATATTGCGGCTGTGGCATAGACCGTAATGGTATCTCGTGTGCCGGTGAACCTCTATCCCAGCCCACCTGATTACGGTACACTGCCGGGGCAAGGGGCAAAGCCCACTCAGATATGTAAGCCTTTGCATGTTCCTCAGGGACGTAACGCGAAAAACTCGGAAGTATCACGTCCTCCCCTCTAGAAGCGGCTAGCACAAATGGTGGAGGCCAATCTGCCTCTGCCAATAAAATGTCATATGAAGAGGTGAGATTTTCCCAAAAAAACGCTTTGATTGTACCCTGTATATCACCCTCAATTTGGAAGACAATTTCATAGAGTCTATCCAGGGGGGCAACTCGTGTATCTGCTGTTTCTACTGTAATGAATGTATCAGTTGCTCTCGCCTCCAGACAGGGTTGCAGTGCCTCCCGCACTATGGTAACCTCCGTTGCGCTGTCGAGCAGAGTCAACGCCCATGTCCAATCTAGAAGCCGTGTTCTCACCGTCTGAGGCATACTTCGCTGTTAAAGCGGCAACTTTTTTCTTCTGATACGGGGGTCTAAACGAGGCAGATCCTCTTGTTTGGCTTTAACGTCAAACTGTCGAGATTGATCCCGTCCCTGTTGTGTGGTCGGACCTTTGCCACGATCCTGGCGTTCCCCACCACTGACTTGAGAGTCAGATGTGTCCTGTAAAAAACGAGGAGAGCGCTGATCAGGGACTTGAAATCTATCAGGAGTCTTAATTTTCGCGCGGTCGCGCAAGTCATAAGTACGCTCAGAAGACTCGGGTGTCGGTGAACCAACACCCGAACCCTGCTTCTGTTGTTGCTGTCCCTGTTTTTTATTTCTCCAGTTCCTTTTAGGTAAGAACGGGCGCCCATCTTTATCAGTCTGGGCTTTTTGTTGAGTTTGAGCCTATGTTTGCGGTTGAGTAAAAGGCTTAATTCCCAGACTATTGCGCCCCAAGATTTTATAGGCTTTAGCACTAATCTTTGGCAATTCGCGCTGTTTGTCTGCGTCACCCTTAACATTGGCAAGGATCATATCGCAAACAATATCGAACACACCCACCAGTCTCATTCCCAACTCCAGGGCCGCCTCGGCCCCATGTTCATCCTGAACACGTTTAATCACGGAAGGGAGAACGGTCATTGAGAGGGTGCCGAAACACATCGAATACACCACTGGAAACACTCTACCCCAAGTGTTACAATCAGCTAATTCGGGAACCAGGCCTTTAGGCAGACTCATGGTCAAAATCCTGTGTTTCTCCACAGGTGTGATATTCGGAAAAACAGCTTCGAGTTGTCCAAACTTCTCAGCAAGCCAATAAGGAAGTTCATCCTTATTTTGCGGACGCTTGCCCATCACAGAATTAATCATTAAGGGACTAATGATCACACCACCAGCTGCAGGTGGTTGCGCAGCAATGCCAGGTGGTCCCACCTGGAAGTTGCGCAACATGAAATGAATAACAGCTCTATGTATACGTATTAACGAAGTATGTAATACGCGGAGCTCTGCGACTGTAGCAGTGAGATAATTCGGGTGCGGGGTGTACCCAGCCAAAACGGGCCACGTGGCCCCATCTATCGATAAGGGGCCTAAACGGACCGGTGTTATCGGGTGAGGAAGCGCGCCATTAAACCATATTTGATGTTGCCAAGCCGTAAGCGGAACTTCAAGAGACCTATAAGGACGATAATTCTGAGGAAGGGCCGTGGCAGTATATTCGTAAAACAAATTATCTGTTCCATCGACTGCCGGAAAGGTGACCCAAGAATAAAATACCTCAAAGCGGTAAGCTGCATCCGCTTCCACAACACGGATAAGCGCAACACCAGCATCAGGGACTCCATATTGAGTCAAATATGCCTTGACTGGTGTGCGGTTAGGAGGCGCTATAACAATCGCCATAATCAATAACAGAGAATAACAACCTATGTGTGGCAGCGCAATAATGGGGAAATATGAAAAAGAAAGACCTTTTAAAATTCAAGCTTGAAAAACCTATAAAATATCACAATATAGGAGGCAACACCGTCACAACCGTCTCTGGAAACAGAAGTGAGGGTTTTGTGGACAAGCACAAGCACTACTCAGGAGTCTCGCAGATAAGAACCAGACCAAACGTTGGGCGCCATGTTGCGGGGATTCTGCACATACACAGAACTATGCAGGACCTCGGTGTATAGGGGTTGTACCTTCCTACCACCTTAGTACCCAAAATCCCAAAACCGACTAGCTATAGTGTCTCATTCGTTGTCCTACATAATCACGAAGCTACAAATGATTAGACAACCCAGAACACAACACTCCCGACTCTCTCAGGAATCACGGTAGCAAGACTTACCCTTTCGCTCACTCACTTGTACTTGTCCACAATAAGGATTGTCAGAGTCACTGTATAGTTCAAAATTTTTATTTTAACTATCGTGCTCTATAATGCAGTATACGAGCCACTACCAGCAGCGAAATGCATAAAATCAGAACAATTAGCATTGTTACAATTCCATAGAATATAAAGGGGGAGGTCATCATATACAGACAGTGGAAAAAGGACTATAAGGCCTAACCACCCTCCCCTTGGTAAGGTTGAAGTTTATTATATAAAGGAAGATCTCTGGGCTTTGTCATCAGACCCCATACCTTAGTGCCTAGATGGAAGTTTTACATCATAGGAACCGCATAGATCTTCTCTCTGGAAAGGTCTCTTCTCCAAGTGTGTGTTTGAACAACATGCATCCCAGTAATATCAAAGCACGAGTTTCCAGCAGTGCAGCTGTGTTTAGCATGTTTTGTCTAGGTGCTAGGGACTGACTAGAACTGAATAACAAGGGGCATTGTTTATCGACCTTGCACATCGTGTTCAGACTAAACTCCAGGAACTAGCAGAGAACGCGAAAAGCAGACAGTTCTCATGTGAAAGTCATAAACAGAGTCTTGCAAAATAAAGTCATGTAGTAACGTGCGCAAAAGCAGCATCATGGCAGCAGAGCTCATGCTAACTTAGCAATGTTGACAATGACCTTAATGGCCATATAACAATGTCCAATGCCACATCCTGCCTTAGGGACGCAAAATCTTCCCTGAGGGTGCCAAAGAGTTGTTCCAGGAAGCTACGAGTGATCGGTTCCTCTGTGTACTCACCAACGGGGTCCATGTCCTTCTCGTGGGAGTTGGCAGGTGGCTGATCGGGGCCACCTCCATCCGACTTCTTAGTGCCGGGTTTCTGTAAGAGATCTTTGATTGTGGTCTTCTTTCTCGCCCGATGGGATGTCATTTCGATGGGATTACCCCGCGAGGGCCGGGGGGCTCTCCCTCAGTAGGCAAGGTATGTCCGGATCTGCCGCAAGAGCCACTGGGCGCGACCACACTCCCTCTATCTAGCACTGGTGCGATGTGGTCTCAGATCCTTTCCCCCCCGATGTCAGGGGTCCCCCATGCACTGTCCTGGGTTCTGCCTAGGGAGTGGGCACCCCCTGTTCAGGCCCTTTGCTCGAGACCCTCTGTGTTCTTGAGGGTAGAGAGTCCAATTGCAGTTTCTAGGGGCCCGGGGGTCAAAGCCTCTTTTGCCCTCTGGGGAGGAGAACTTCTACCATCCCCTCGCGTGTCTGTGGCCCCTCAGCCCCACCACGGGCCCCACAGCTGCTTTACAGAAAGTCCAGCCTACCTTTGGGCTGGCCCTCTTGGTTGCCGGTGGGGGCCTACACCCTCCAGGCCTTCCTTGCGGGCCCGCCTCCCAGGAGCCTCGACGGCCCCCAGGCCGGATCACTCTCCAGGCGGGTGATTCGCACCACTGGGTTCTGACCGCTCTCCTGGCCCAACTTCCAAGATGGCCGCCGAGCGCCCACGGCAGTCCCGGCCTTGCTCAGGTCCTCCCCCGCTGTCCGGGTTTCCCGCGGTGCTGTCTGGTGCAACCAAGATCACCTCCGCTCCGCCTGCCTCCTCAACTCATGCGTCCGTCACTGTGAGCCGGGGTCCCGGTCCGCACGGCCCAGCGGTGTCTCCACGCAGCTCTGGCGGCGCTCGTCCGCGTCTCCGATGCACGGCTCCCAGCTCCTCCCAGGCTGCACGACCGAGGCCCAACACCGGCTGCTGTTGCTCCGGGCCCCGGACCTCTCCTCAGCATGCTGGGTCCCGGGATGGCTGTGTGGATGCGGAATATCAGCCCTGGCGAGCGGAGCTCCGTGGAGTCAATGTTACTCCGCCGCCATCTTGGCTACGCCCCCTCTGGTTGAATTTATAGAACAAATTTAGTGCATCCTTATGGTGAGGTGTTGCTGGAATGATGAGAAAGTTTGAGGTGCAATGTTTATACCATTAGAGATATCATCCGACTTTTTCCAAACTGAATGTGGTCCATCATTCACTCATATAAAAGGTCAATAATAATAAGCAGATACGGTGAAGGTGCAAATTATTTATTATAACGAGGCCAATGCAAGAGACTGTGCATCTGCAGGCAGGAGAATGGAGTACCTGCTGCAACCGTCAGTTCATCACAATAGAGTCGCCAGCACGCATAGTGTAAACATTCCCATTCTGTCAATTCTGGGTCTTACATTGCAGCACTTCACGCCTCCTCAATCAGAACAGAAGTAAACAACAAGCATTGGCATAGCCAATAGGTCTCGCATTTGGGGCCTTATAAGTGTTTAGGCAGAGCTATTGACTTTGCCAATGTGTTTAAGCTGTGCTGTAGAGAAGTGTGGCTGCTGTGCAGCATGCTGAAAAGTTGTAATAAAAAAGTGCCAGAAGCATTTTTGTTACCTTATATATGACCAAGAAGGCATTATGTGCAACAGAACGACCATATTAAAAAATGTATGTACAATAAAAAATTTCCTCATTTTACTTTTGTTCTTGCAATGCTTGTTAAAGTTTTTTTTTGAGGGGCATATACAATTGGAGGTTGAAGGTTGTGAACTAGTACCTGTATTATAACACTAGCAGCGGCCAGACGCTAGGGGAGAATCAACAGATGGCAGATTCCGAGAGCAGGCTGAGGTGGTGTTGAGTGATGTTGAGGTGGTAGTGGTGGTGGTGGTGGTGGTGGTGACTGGTGCTGAGACGATGCTGAGGTGTTGCTGAATGATACTTAGGTCTTGCTGAGTGATGATGATGTGGTGGTGTACTATTGCAAAGGCGATGCTGAGTGATACTGATGTGGTGTTGAGTGATCTTGTGGTGGTGCTGAGTGATGCTGTGGTGGTGCTGAGTGATGCTGTGGTGGCGCTGAGTGATATTGTTGTGGCCCTGAGTGATGCTGTGGTGGCGCTGAGTGATGCTGTGGTGGCCCTGAGTGATGCTGTGGTGGCCCTGAGTGATGCTGTGGTGGCGCTGAGTGATGCTGTGGTGGCGCTGAGTGATGCTGTGCTGGCCCTGAGTGATGCTGTGCTGGCCCTGAGTGATGCTGTGCTGGCCCTGAGTGATGCTGTGCTGGCCCTGAGTGATGCTGTGCTGGCCCTGAGTGATGCTGTGCTGGCCCTGAGTGATGCTGTGCTGGTGCTGAGTGATGCTGTGCTGGCGCTGAGTGATGCTGTGGTGGTGCTGAGTGATGCTGTGGTGGTGCTGAGTGATGCTGTGGTGGTGCTGAGTGATGCTGTGGTGGCGCTGAGTGATGCTGTGGTGGCGCTGAGTGATGCTGTGGTGGCGCTGAGTGATGCTGTGGTGGCGCTGAGTGATGCTGTGGTAGTGCTGAGTGATGCTGTGGTGGTGCTGACTGATGCTGTGCTGGCCCTGAGTGATGCTGTGGTGGTGCTGAGTGATGCTGTGGTGGTGCTGAGTGATGCTGTGGTGGTGCTGAGTGATGCTGTGGTGGTGCTGAGTGATGCTGTGGTGGTGCTGGGTGATGCTGTGGTGGTGCTGACTGATGCTGTGGTTGTGCTGAGTGATGCTGTGGTGGTGCTGAGTGATGCTGTGGTGGTGCTGACTGATGCTGTGCTGGCGCTGAGTGATATTGTTGCGGCCCTGAGTGATGCTGTGGTGGTGCTGAGTGATGCTGTGGTGGTGAGTGATGCTGTGTTGGCCCTGAGTGATGCTGTGGTGTCGCTGAGTGATGCTGTGGTGGTGCTGAGTGATGCTGTGGTTGCGCTGAGTGTTGCTGTGGTGGCGCTGAGTGATGCTGTCGTGGTGCAGAGTGATGCTGTCGTGGTGCTGAGTGATGCTGTCGTGGTGCAGAGTGATGCTGTGGTGATGCTGTGGTGGCACTGAGTGATGCTGTGGTTACGCTGAGTGATGCTGTGGTAGCGCTGAGTGATGCTGTGGTGGCGCTGAGTGATGCTGCTGTTGCGCTGAGTGATGCTGTGGTGGTGCTGAGTGATGCTGTGGTGGTGCTGAGTGATGCTGTGGTGGTGCTGAGTGATGCTGCTGTGACACAGTGTCTTTGCTAGTTACAGTGGGTAGAAGAGGGGTAGAGGGTAGAAGAGGGGTTGAGGAGTAGAAGAGGGGTAGAGGGGTAGAAGAGGGGTAGAGGGGTAGAAGGGGGTAGAGGGGTAGAGGGGGGTAGAGGGGTAGAAGAGGGGTAGAAGGAGGTAGAAGGGGTTAAAAGGAGGTAGAAGGGGTAGAAGAGGGATAGAGGGGTAGTAGAGGGGTAGAAGGGTAGAAGAGGGGTAGAGGGGTAGAAGAGGGGTAGAAGAGGGGTAGAAGGGTAGTAGAGGAGTAGTAGAGGGGTAGAAGAGGGGTAGAAGAGTAGAGGGGTAGAGGGGTAGTAGAGGGGAAGAAGGTAGAAGGGGGTAGAAGAGGGATAGAGGGGTAGAAGAGGGGTAGAAGAGGGGTAGAGGGGTAGAAGGGGGTAGAAGAGGGGTAGAGGAGTAGAAGGGGAGTAGAAGGGTAGAAGAGGGGTAGAAGAGGGGTAGAGGGGTAGAAGAGGGGTAGAAGGGTAGTAGAGGGGTAGAAGAGGGGTAGAAGAGGGGTAGAAAATAGGGAGGGGTAGAAGAGTAGAGGGGTAGTAGAGGGGTAGAGGGGTAGAAGAGGGGTAGAGGGGTTGAAGAGGGGTAGAGGGGTAGAAGGGGGTAGAAGAGGGGTAGAAGGGTAGTAGAGGGGTAGAAGGGTAGTAGAGGGGTAGAGGGGTAGAAGAGGGGAGTGAGAGAGTGTGAGAGAGTGTGAGAGAGTGTCTGAGAGGGTGTGAGAGTCTGTGAGAGTCTGTGAGAGAGTGTCTGTGAGAGTGTCTGTGAGAGTGTCTGTGAGTGAGTGTCTGTGAGTGAGTGTCTGTGAGAGTGTCTGAGAGAGTGTCTGTGAGAGAGTGTCTGTGAGAGTCTGTGAGAGAGTGTCTGTGAGAGTCTGTGAGAGAGTGTCTGTGAGAGAGAGTCTGTGAGAGAGTGTCTGTGAGAGAGTGTCTGTGAGAGTGTCTGAGAGAGTGTCTGTGAGAGAGGGTCTGTGAGAGTCTGTGAGAGAGTGTCTGTGAGAGATGTCTGTGAGAGTCTGTGAGAGAGTGTCTGTGAGAGAGTGTCTGTGAGAGTCTGTGAGAGTGTCTGTGAGAGTGTCTGTG
Organism: Calotriton arnoldi; assembly: GCA_963921515.1. Classification (NCBI taxonomy): domain Eukaryota; kingdom Metazoa; phylum Chordata; class Amphibia; order Caudata; family Salamandridae; genus Calotriton; species Calotriton arnoldi. Next base: position 381,086 of record CAWUFW010002803.1, on the reverse strand, counting down.
AGAGTGTCTGTGAGAGTCTGTGAGAGTGTCTGTGAGAGTCTGTGAGAGTGTCTGTGAGAGTCTGAGAGAGTGTCTGTGAGAGAGTGTCTGTGAGAGAGTGTCTGTGAGAGAGTGTCTGTGAGAGTCTGTGAGAGAGAGTCTGTGAGAGAGAGTCTGTGGGAGAGTGTCTGTGAGAGAGTGTCTGTGAGAGTGTGTGTGAGAGTGTCTGTGAGAGAGGGTCTGTGAGAGAGTGTCTGTGAGAGAGTGTCTATGAGAGAGTCTGTGAGAGAGTCTGTGAGAGTGTCTGTGAGAGTGTCTGTGAGAGTGTCTGTGAGAGAGTGTCTGTGAGAGAGTGTGAGAGATTGTCTGTGAGAGTCTGTCTGTGAGAGTGTCTGTGAGAGTGTGTCTGTGAGAGAGTGTCTGTGAGAGTGTCTGTGAGAGTGTGTCTGTGAGAGAGTGTCTGTGAGAGAGTGTCTGTGAGAGAGTGTCTGTGAGAGTGTCTGTGAGAGAGAGTCTGTGAGAGAGAGTCTGTGAGAGAGTGTCTGTGAGTCTGTGAGAGAGTGTCTGTGAGGGTCTGTGAGAGAGTGTCTGTGAGAGAGTGTCTGTGAGAGTCTGTGAGTCTGTGAGAGTGTCTGTGAGAGTCTGTGAGAGAGTGTCTGTGAGAGTCAGAGTGTTTGTGAGAGAGTGTCTGTGAGAGTCTGTGAGAGTCTGAGAGAGTGTCTGTGAGAGAGTGTCTGTGAGAGAGTGTCTGTGAGAGTCAGAGTGTTTGTGAGAGAGTGTCTGTGAGAGTCTGTGAGAGTGTCTGTGAGTGTCTGAGAGAGTGTCTGTGAGAGAGTGTCTGTGAGAGAGTCTGTGAGAGAGTCTGAGAGAGAGTCTGTGAGAGTGTCTGTGAGAGAGTGTCTGTGAGTGTCTGTGAGAGAGTGTCTGTGAGAGTGTCTGTGAGAGAGTGTCTGTGAGTGTCTGTGAGAGAGTGTCTGTGAGAGTCTGTGAGAGAGTGTCTGTGAGAGTCTGTGAGAGTGTCTGTGAGAGTGTGAGAGAGTATCTGTGAGAGTGTGAGAGAGTGTCTGTGAGAGTCTGTGAGAGAGTGTCTGTGAGAGAGTGTCTGTGAGAGTCTGTGAGAGAGTGTCTGTGAGAGTCTGTGAGAGAGTCTGAGAGAGAGTCTGTGAGAGAGTGTCTGTGAGAGAGTGTCTGTGAGAGTGTGAGAGTGTCTGTGAGAGTGTCTGTGAGAGAGAGTCTGTGAGAGAGAGTCTGTGAGAGAGAGTCTGTGAGAGTGTCTGTGAGAGAGTGTCTGTGAGAGAGTCTGTGAGAGTCTGTGAGAGAGTGTCTGTGAGAGAGTGTCTGTGAGAGTCTGTGAGAGAGTGTCTGTGAGAGTCTGTGAGAGAGTGTCTGTGAGAGTCTGTGAGAGAGTGTCTGTGAGAGTGTCTGTGAGAGTCTGAGAGAGTGTCTGTGAGAGAGTGTCTGTGAGAGAGTCTGTGAGAGAGTGTGAGAGTCTGTGAGAGTCTGTGAGAGAGTGTCTGTGAGAGAGTGTCTGTGAGAGAGTGTCTGTGAGAGTCTGTGAGAGAGTGTCTGTGAGAGAGTGGGGTAGAGGTAGAGGGGTAGAAGAGAGGTAGAGGGGTAAAGTAGAGGTAGAGGGGTAGAAGAGAGGTAGGGATATATAGGCAAATGAAAAGGAAGCTATCGACTTCAGGAATGTGAAAGAAAGCTCTCCTATCTTGAAAGCTGATTACAAGCGCGAAACTTTCAAACCACGGAGTCGTTTGAAAGTTTTACCGCGTTTCTCAGGAGATGCTTGTAAACACCAATAACCTGATTCATTTAATTTAACAGTTGGCTCCACCCAGGATTGCTTAGTAGCAAATGACAAGGAAGCTATCGACTTCAGGAATGTGAAAGAAAGCTCTCGTACCTTGAAAGCTGATGACCCATGACGAGAGAGGAAAGTGGTAACGCGATCTGTGGTGGGGGAGGGGGAGGGAATTGAAGCGCAAGCAAGGCGGAGAGAGGCACGCAAGGCTTAATGAGCCATGACAGAAACCCACATGGCGGCTGCGCGCATGCACGCTCGCGTGAACGCAAGCTTGAGGCCAGGAAAAGCCTCTGGTAGCACTTTGAAACCCCCCTTACTAAATGTCTCGCAGCGCATGCGCTGGCTCAGGCGAGACCTAAAAAGAGGGGTTAAGGAGGAAAAGATGGGAACTGCAGGAAAGGAGAACGAAAGGAATAAAAGAAAAGAGTTCAGTATAAACAGCAAAAACATGTCCAGTACTAAGTGTTTGAGTTTTGGGGGGCACATGTTCACCTACCAATTCAAGTACACTTACAGCATTCTTAAGAAATAGACGCAGATACATTAGAATTCCCAGTGTTGCAAATATTATGAGGAATGTGCTTCATGATCAAGACCATGTATGAAAAATGTTAAGCTGAGTTGCAAGTACACACTCATGGCCTCATTCATTTCCTGGCGCACGGCCCGTGGTTCCACTAGGCCAATGGAGTAAATTACTCTGTTTCCCTGGTGGAAGGACGGCCCGCCAGATTCATAAATGACTGCCTAGCTCGCGCTTATTTATAAAGGAATGGCAGGAACCGCCTTTAGAGTGGTTCCTTTCAATGTATTTTGCAGAAAGCTGGAGGGCTGCGTTGGAAGGACGCAGTTCTGCAGCTAACAGTAATTGTTTTTTAACAGAAAAAAGTTATGCTTCCCTCACCATGGGCGGTAAGGCACAGTCTAAACTGACCACATGTCCGACAATCCAAACTGGGCGGGCGGACATGAAGCCATTACTCTGACGGCCCTTACTCCCCAGGGCCGTTAGAGAAGTTTGGCAATGGCGGAGTCAGAGTAGTGTCCGCAGTGTCCAAACTGAAGCTCCGCCCACATTTAAATTGGCGGGTGGACTTTCATATTGGCAGCATGTATACTCCATCGCAGTTGCAACGGAGTATACATACCGCCAATATATAAATCGGGCCCTCCATGTCTTACATTTGGTATTACTAAGCCCAACAGATCTTTTGTTTCTTAAATGCCTATTACTCAAGGTATTCTCCAGTTTATGGTCATCAGAAATATCACTAGACCACTTCTAATTTTCACCTACATTCAACTTCCCACTTGGACTTTTCGCTCTGTTAACGTTCCACTATTTGACTTTTTTTCCTTCCTACTTAGTGTACCTGACAGGGTTTAAAATATTTTGATTGACCTTTACAATTACTGAATGTTTTTTTTAATTCTTATCCAGTCACGAATCCATATGTCATTTCTTTTAAATTGTGTTGCTTGTCATAGTAGATTTTATACTTATCTTGATGATTTTTGATGTTTAACAAGATTGGGTTTTTATTTTTGTTCCATTTTTAGGTCTCGCGCCTAGCGTTGCAGTGCGCAGCACTGCACGCGCAGCGCGAGACCTCTAGAAAGGGCTTTTGAAAACGACCCACACGCTCGTGCGTGTGGTTTTGTTTTCAGAAGCCCTCATTAGCTGTAGCATGCGTTGTTTTGGGAAAAACGGCACGCTATTGGGCAAAGGCGGGCGCATGTCCCGCCTTTGCCGCGCCCATTCCCGACGGTGGCCAGAACGCGCAGCAGCGCGCGTTCGTCTCGCTTTGCTGCCGCGCTCTCTAGCCCCCGCTCCTATGTGGTGCGCGCGCGCTACGTTTACACAATGAAGCGAACGTGCGTTCGCCTCGTTGTCGCGGCCGAGCTCCCTCCCGTGTTGTATTTTTTGGGCCTTCCGAACGTAATCAGTCGATGGCTGTAAATCAAGTCCTTATCTTGGTTCTTCTTCTCCCGTCCCCCAATCATCCTCCTCCAGCTGTCAATCGGCCGTGGCTGCTTACCCTGTGCATCTCCGACCATCGCATACCGCTAAAAATTGCATTTTGGCAGGACATTATAGCTCTTTACAACATGAGGTGCTCAGTGTCTGCTTGAAGAGCTGTCTCCCTTGAAGTCTGCCGTGCCTGTCCCTGCCCTGCTCAAAGCAACCACCTCTGGCTGGCTCTTCCCTGTAAGAATCCGCCTCCTCCTAATACAAAACACATTTTCCCAGCGTCTGCAACGTCACTCGCCACCCCACCAAAACTAAATACTCCCATTCAACCATACCCAAACCTTGGCGGCTCTTTCCCTGTCTTAACCTGCCCTACGATGCCCGGGTAGAGGGGTGAACTCCCCTCCCCCCTCGAGGCCCAGCCTTTACTACTCCCCATGTCTCCCCTGCCGGTAGTGTCCCAGACCGCGCCCAATCCCACCGGCCTCAGAAGGATGAAAGGCCGAGGGCATGACGACTGAGCCCCGAACACCCGCCCATAACTCGAGCAGCTTCCTGCATCCTCTCCCTAAGCATGAGGTCTACACCAAAACCGGAAATCCTGGAGGGCAGAGGACCGACGACTTCCCCCCATCCCCAACGTTCCACCGACCTGACCCACCGTGATCCGGGCGGCCCGCGATCCCAAGTGCGCGCCTTCCCTCAACTCCAGGACACGTCTGACTGCTCCCAGAAGCCTGCCTCGGCGAGCACAGTGTATCCCCCGTGAGGAGGCCGTGGCAGCCTCAAAGTGCCTCCCTTCCAGGTGAGTGCAATGGATTAGCGCCTAGAAGCCACGAGGCTTTGCAAGCGCTACCCCATCGGGGGATGACCGAGCAAACACAGTGCTATTGTTTTTGATTAATGAACCCAGGACCGGAGGCTATCAGAGTGCTATTCGTGGTGCGCGCCGAGACCCTCCCCAGAGAGAGCCTCTATGTGCTGCCCCGCCAGGTGAGGGCCGGGAGCACCACCAACACGCCGCGGTGCCTGTTGGAGCAACCCCTCCCCCACACAGAGGGGGACTTTAGGAACCAGCCCACTCGCTGATAGTCAGCCCCTCTCCCCGTGTTCTCCTTATCTACAAATTCCTTCTCCTGGCCGGTCACGCCCCCCCAACTTGTAACTAAACCTCGATGCTGCCCCTTCCCCCGCTGTGGCGCTCTTACGTCTGAGCTGGGACACTCCTCCAAGTAGGGCCCACCTCGCACCCCTCGTGTGCCCAAGAATGCCCCGTTTTGTGTTACTGGTGCAGGCGTTGAGCTGGTACACTCCACCATGTAGGGCTCGCCCTGCACCCCCTCGGATGCCCAAGAATGCCCCGTTCTGCATTATTGGCACGGGCTTTGAGCTGGTACACTCCTCCGTGTAGGGTCCCCGCGCCCCCTCGGATGACCAAGAATGCTATGTTATTGGCACGCGCTCGGAGCGCGGTCGCTCCTCCAAGGACACAACTGCCACTCAGCTGTGCACGAATACTGCACCTCTCACTGCCGAGCACTGCTTGCTCGTGGGGTGCTCCACCAGCAGCACGCGTCTTATGCGATTCCTCCTGTGTCGCGAGGCGCTGCGAGGTAGGTGCCCTGTGCATCCTTCCGCTATCCAGGGTCCCAACTCAATGCACAGCTCTTCTATCTTCCGATACTGCCCTGACCCTCCTTTGTACCGGCACATAGCTCCCTGAACAGCCTGCTCCACAACCTAGCAGTGCCACGAGCAGAGGGGCACTACATGCCCTGCACAAGGACGCATCTTACTGCACAACCTGTTCGGTGTCTGGCACAGCCTGTGCATTAATCCTATTTTTACCTGTGAAAAGACCTATGTCCCTGTAGAGCCCTCTGTGCTGACTGGCACTGCCATGAAATGGGGGCACTACACCACCTGTGCAAGAGCACAGCATCATGTCATTTACAATGCCAATAGCTCAAACTCTCGTAAATGCGAGACCTATTGCATTGCAAATGCTTGTTTATGTATGTCGCATTGTGTTGGACACATGCAGTGGAAGTGTGTCTGCCTCTTAAGTCTCTTCAGTAACACCGAGGTGTTGTTTTGTGTGCCCCGGTAATATCTTGTTAGGCATGGGTAATGTCACTACCACTGATTAAGGCCCACTGAATGCAATCTTTGATGTGGGTCGTCCTTTCAGCCAGCTGCTTGTGGGTGGTATAAGGAAGAGCATCTGTGTTCTACACCAGTCCTCAATAAGTATTTCTTCGTATTATGTGAGGTTACCTGCTATCCCTTGTTGTTAATCAATTATTCTTGTAGGATAGTCCTCTCTTTCAAAGATCTCTTTGAGAAATTTGATAACAGCTTTATTTGGCTCTCCAATGAACTTCCATTCAAACCATTTGAAACAGTAGTCAGGAAACGTGATTATGTATAATTAACAAGGTTACATTTTGAAAAAGGGCCCATGAAATAATGGCTAGAGTATGCCAAGTCTGTTTAGGTATCTCAGTGGGTTCTCATTGACTTACATGAGTATGTAGTTTTGTCAGCCTGTTGTATGCGTTTCAACTTTGCATAAAACGTTACATTATTAGCCATGCTCAGCCACCAAAGCGTTTTTCTTAAACTTTTTTGGGTTAATTTTCAGCTTATGTGACCGATTGGTACATGCATAGTGAATATGCACCTCTGGTTGCTTGGTGGAATGAGTTTTACGTTTCTACACAGTAACCCATGTTCTACAGAGAGTTTATCTTTTATTTACCACTAAGGTTGTACACTCACAGGCACACTGTTCTCTTTAGGCCTGACTTTCTGTGGCAAATAACATTCTCCAGCACAGTATATTCGTGCAAGCACCAGGATGGCTATGTCATCATGGCCTGGCTGTGCAATCACTTCAGTCTTAACAACTAGGTATCAGACTTCCATTAAATCATGGTCCTCCCCAAGCATGCCCCAGGCTTATTCGTGGATTCCTCTCAGTTGATCCTAAGCTGCAGCATAATTTAGGTGTCTCATTTACACTGGAGTAATATGCACTGTCCAAAAACAGAGGAGGATTGGCAACAGGCATTTGTATGTATTATAGAGAAGTGAGAAAACAGAATAAGAGCAATAAAACCCACATGTAAAAGAAATTACGTCTAATATGACAGGAAGCAACTATACCACCCAAGCGTACTACAAACTTAAAGAGCCATCTGCTTCCAGTGCCAGAAAGCGGGGGGAGACAGGACACGATGGTCAATGGAATTAAACCTGTGACCATCACCTAGTGTTAAGATCCTGGGGGTAATGAAGGTTGTCACTGAAGATGTCTTTACCTTTATGGGAGTTTTTTTAGATCATAAAAACAAAATATTGTGAGAGCAGTGACATCCTCTATTGATGAGAATAGATCATTAGCTTCCTGAGGTCAGCAACACGAGACCAGGTATTACTCAAATGGAACCAACAATAATTTTATGACAACTAGTCCATGAATGTTGACCCACAAATGTCTGTAGCTGCTGAACTACCCAACACACAATTAAAGAGGAACTAAACAATAGGTCTTTAGTAGTCGAGGTTTTGTAGCCATGGGTCCAGTTATGAGATCCATTTAGTTAATGATTCTAATAACCTTGCATTCCACAACTCAACTTTGATACTAAATGGATTTCAACAAAACCCTTGAGTTCTGGGTGTTGCACTTTTGTAACAACCTCATTAATTTAGTCACTATCTCCCTTTTCTCTTCTTTCTTTATCCATCTTTTGCTAACACCCTCTACTTCTATCCAGTCCATCATATGCTTTGTATAGAATTTCTCTGTCTACATTATGATAGGAGCTTTTCACAACATTCTTTCACCACCAGTCAAAATGAAAATACCAAAGACTATTTTTCTTTCAATTGGCAAAATATCAATCAAATACAATCATCACTTACCTAATTTTCTATTCGAAAATTAAAAGTACTGGATTGGAACGTTGTAGGGCAGAACGGGGCTTTAAAGTTATCTTTCACCTAAAGAAAATGCCCTTTTAATTACATAAAATAGAAACACAAGAGGGATGAATGATAAGCGTGGTTTACCATTCATGGCAGCAATACTGAAGCCCCTCAGGGGTCTGGGTACCATGCCGAACGCAACTTTTGTATGGGTGCCTGCCATGACGAATGGGGCTGTACAGTCAGTCTGTCATGCCACAAAAGGTGTATGCTGCTTTACACAGCAGAGTGCTGGTGGCACTCGCGCGGCATCTCCTCCAGCACGTGCGCCTGTTCAAGGGAGGGAAACATTGATATTGGAGGAGCTCCACCCACGTCACACCAATTTCCTCTCAGGGAGACGAGTGCCCGCGCCATGTATTTCTTTTCTCGGTGTCTCTTCAGAAATGCCCAGCTGCTGCTTGCATTTTTCTGGCAAATAGCATATTTTTTTAGCCCGCAGATTTTCCAAAGAGTGTTAATGTTAACCCATTAGCAGGGATATACTCATATTTGCATTTGAATGACTATCTAGGCACTCTCATGCTTGGCTGTTTGACCCATGACTGCCTACTAGAAAAGACAGCAGATAGTCAGGGACCAAGTTTTAGTTTGCATTTCACAAGTCTGTCAAGTGGCAGTATGACACATGGTATCATCAATTATTCCTGTCTTTTCAGCCAACAGCATTTTGCATTGTGGGGCTCGAAGCTTTTATCACTTTTATTATGGGCTCAGAATCCCAGCATGCAGTTTGCTTTTGGCTAAAATACCAGAATTGGCTGTAGGTGTTATACATGACAGGGAGCCACTTGGCAGGTATGTTTAAAAATATTATACAATCATCTAGTTCACTTCAAAAACTGCTCATGTCAAACGTATGACCAAAAGTAAACTCTGCCCATGTATTATGTGATGGTTCGCTCTGTCACTCCCATCATGCTTTAAAACACACATTGGCAATGGAAACTGTATTTCTTTTTGTGTAGTTAAATGTTTTGTACCAAGCTTCACAACACAATAAAGGTACAACAAGGACAGCAGCAGTGCAGCCTTCCCCAACAAGGGTGGAAATAGCAGGAGGAACATCACACAATTCTCTTACAAATAGAAGACAGGTACAATGTAGGCAGCTAACACACAAAAGAGCGAGTGAGAGGCGTTAAAGGGCTGTTGTACAATTTCCTTAAACAGACATCAACATACAAGTACCAAACTCCTCAAAGAAACAGCCACACCTCATATGGAATTACCATACATTCATGCACTCATATAGGATGATTAACCCTCACCAACCAAATGTTAATGTTATGTGTGCTTATAAAGCGCTCAAATACCAAAAAAGGCGTCTCAGTACTAACTGTGCTACTAGTCACTGAGAACCCGGCCAGATTTAAATAGAAGAAAACAACCATGTCTTCAAGAACTTTCTGAACACCAAAATATTAGGTATGGCTCTTAGATATGGAGGTAGGCCATTCCAGGCCTTTGAGACTCCAACTACGAATCCTCTTCCTCCTCAATTAACATGCTTAAATTTGGGGATAACCACCAGATTGGCCGAGGCCGAGCATAGGGACCTACCTGGCGTGTACCAGAAAAAACGTTTCCTTAGAAAGAGAGGGCCCTGCTGGTGGAGTGCCTTATGCACTAGACAAAGTGTTTTGAAAATAATTCTCTTCCTAACTAGAAGCTAATGTAATTTCTTAAGTTCTTGGGAAACTGACTGGTACATAGGAATCTTAAAGCGCACGCAAGCTGCCGCATTCTTCAGGGTCTGCAATTTATTCAAAACATGCTGATGTGTATGCATATACAGACCCTTGCAGAAATCAATACGTGATAGTACCAGTTTCTTTTGCAGTAATCACAGTCTTTTGCAAATAGGCCGGGATAAAAGGCAAAACTTTCTTAACCATTTTTGAAGTGACAAAAGCAGCAGAAGTAACTGTGTTAACCTGATTCACATAAGAAAGTTTATCATCGAGAACAGCCCCCAAGTTCTTAACTGACTTAACCGGAGAAGGAGGTGGCCCGAGTTCAGAGGGCCACAACGAAGGAGACCAAAATGATGACTTAGCCCCAAACAACAGCACCGCGGTCTTACTGGCATTACGTTTGAGACAATTTGCGGCCATCCAGAGACTAACTTCTCCCATGCAATTGCAGAAATTGCCAGCCACTGCTTGATCATTCAAAGTAAATGACACCACAATTTGTGTGTCATCGTAATTTGTGTGTCATCGGCATAAGATGTTAATGTGAAGCTAAAGGAACGGATTATGTCCGCTAAGGCTGTAACATAGATGTTAAAAAGTGTTGGACTCAGCGGGGATCCCGGAGGGACCCCCCAGGCAAGAGAGAAAGCAGCTGAAGAGAACTCTCCTAATATTACTGATTGCTCGCGTCCTGCAAGGAAGGAGTAGAACAACTTCCATGGTGACCCAGTCACCCCGATCCTACCCAGCCGATCCATCAGCAGTACATGACTCACCAAGTCAAGGGCTTCTGACAGATCAAGCAGAATAAGGGCAGCTCTACTTCCCTGATCAAGGGACATCCGAATTTCCTCTATTGCTATAATGAGGACCATCTCCATAGTATGTCTTGCCCGAAACCCAAAATGGGTAGCGTCCAGCAGATTGTTCGTCTGGACATAATCCACTAGCTAATCATTCAAGGCTCTTTCAATGATTTTGGCAGGTAGAGGAAAGCAGGAGATGGGCCAGTAATTACCTGTGTCTAAAGGATCAAGTGTAATATTCTTTAGCAATGGTCGGACTGACACTGTCTTCCAGACTGATGGAAAAGTTCCTGAGTGGCACATCAGATTGAAAATCTCTGCAGTGTTGGCCCTAGGACCGCAGCAGTCAGAGACGCTACTCTCGGAGGACACAAATCTGTTGGTGAGCCCGATTTAGAAGATTTAATCCTCTTTGTGACTTCTTTAGCCGAAGGAGGAATAAAATGAGATGGTAAAGCAGCCAAATCAACCTGCAAGGAGGAACTTACAACTACAGAAGATGAATTAGATTTGGAGAAGTTGTTATAAACCTCATCGACCTTGCAGCGGAAAGCGATTGCTAAGGAGTCACAGAAGGACTGACTACATTCTGTCGTCAAGGAAGATGTCTCGGTAGTAAGTTCTTTTATGTTCAAAAACTGTTCTTTTGAGGAATTCTCTGCTGCTTTAATTTTATTAGTGAAATTTGAAAACTTTGCCTTCCGAATCGCCAGACAGCTTATATCTGACCCACTCTCATCCTCACTGTAGCTAACTCTCCACTTTCTTTCTTGTCTTCTACAATATTGTTTGAGGGCCTTTCAGTGGCATAACAAATCTTGAGGGCCCCCCCCCCTGCAAAGTACATGGAGGAGCCCCCCATCCGGGGGCCCCCCCTAGAGCTCGGGACCCACCCCCGCACTGCAGGGGCTGCAGAGGCCTTTGTTACACCACTGGGGCCTTCAGATCATCTGAAAACTAAGGAGCCAATGGATGTGCTCGCTTGATTCTAGACCTCTTTAAGGGGGACTGGGTGTTAGTGGCAGACATTAGCCAACTCGAGTACTGTCCTACCGCCATATCAGCCTCACCCAAGAGAGCCGGCAGTGTATCCCTTAAAATCTGAGAAAGGGCAGGCTCTTGGATTTTGTGCCATGCCCAAGATGATGACCAAGCTGGACCAGTCGAAAAGGCTCTAGACAATTGTTTAAGTCCAATGTAAAAAAGAATGGCCCTGTGATCGGACCAGATCGAGGGGGTTATTGTTATATTTCCCAAAGCGGAATTATTCGAACAAAATTCCCTCCAATGTGTGGCCCGCCTGATGAGTTGGGGCCTCAATCAGCTGGATTAAACCTAATGTCGACATAGTGGAAAGTAAAGCAGCTGTGTCTATGTCATTCTCTGCCTCAAGGTGAAAATTAAAATCGCCAAGGATCGTATGATCACTTAGCCGAGTATCAGCCTCCAAAAGATTACCGATCTCCTGCGCACAAATGCTACGTGGGCCGGGTGGACGATAAACAAGTGTAGGAAAGTAGGATCTGCTTTTATGGTTACCCCCACTTTTTGCCTGGTGCTATGCTGTCTCTGACTAGTCTGACTGGGATCCTGCTAATCAGGACCCCAGTCTCTGTGCTTTCTACCCCAAATTGATATGGTAAGTACTTAGGTACATCCCAGATTGGACACTGGTGCACCCTTATCAGTCCCTAATATATGGTACTGAGGTACCCAGGGCATAGGTACACCAGGGGACCCCTTGGGCTGAAGCATGTATTATGCCACCCATGAGGGACCACTCAACCTGTAACTACAGGGCTGCCATTGCAGCCTGTGTAAGCTGGTGCTAGCACCACTTATGAAAGATATAGGTTTCCCTATATCTAAGGTCACTGCACTTAAGACCTTTAAGTCGCCCCTAAAGCAGACCTTTCAATCCTGAAGGCAGGGTGCTCGGTTCTAAGTGTGAGGGTGCCCCTGCATGAGCAGGACACCCCTACAACCTCTGGATCTGGAGTCCATTCTCCTGGGTTGTAAGTGCATCAGCCATTACGATACATAGAGTGGCCATGCGTCATTATGCGATGATCATCTCTAAACTGGCTGTAACGAACCCTATCATGTTTGGTATCAAACATGTTGGAATCATACCCCAACACCGTAAACGATGTGGGAGGTCTGATTCCATGCACTGTAAAGCTCCTCCGGGAGGCCCTCAGGGCTCCCGGTACCAGTCTTCTAGACCCGGACAGCACAACATGGCTGCTGCCGACCAGAGATACGATTCTGCCCTCCTGCTGCTGAGCCAAGCTCGAGCAGGGGAAGGCAGAACAATAGGTATCCTGTCACAGGGAGGTGTGATCACCTCCCAGAGAGCGCCACTCAGTCTGCTTGAGGGGCACATTTGATGCCCTCCTTGCATAGTCCAGTTAAAACCAGCTCAGGGAGCCGTTGGCTCCCGCTCTGGCGCGAAAGTGGACAAAGGACATGGGAGTATCCTCCCTACTGTCCGACCCCTCTACTGGGATGGAACCCTGAATCGTCCCAACCCTTTCCTTAGGGTACTTAAGGGCTTACCTGAGAGTAGGTCCCTAGATTCGTCGTGGGACAAGATTCATTTCAAAACACCACTTCTTCTTCGACCGTCTGGGCACTCTGGACTTCGCTCTGGGAATCAAAGCTGCAACTGGGAAGACTCCTGCTGCTCCTGATCTCGTCACCCTGCTCGTCTGCTGCAACGTCCATACCTGTGCTCCGTACAGGAACCTTCCAAGGCCTGTGGGCATCCAAGACACCTGAAGGAATCTCCCTTGAAGTGAAGGAGTCACTTCCCTGCATCTGCAGGCACCACAACTAAGCTGACCGGTCTGCTGATCCTCGGCTCCCACAGACTCCAAAAGGCTCAGCAACACAGGAGGTGGCTCTTCACATCCCTTGAGGCCTGCCCTGTCCTCTCACCAAGTTTGTGGCCAGTATCCGTCGTCGGAGCTGCAAGAACCGAACCCCTGTGCACCGCGTCGACTTGCTGTTGCAAAGGCTTGTTGGCTTCCTTCCATCAATATCTTTGGCCTCCAAGTAGCCCCCACCTCAAGCATCTCCTGTGACCAAGATCTTTGTCCTCACCGTGTTACTTGCACCGTGGGCCTGCATCTTTGGTGAGCTGCTCGAGGTCCTCTTGCGATTCCAGGGCCTCCGGGCCTGTGGGTCCTCTTGAGGGACTTCTTTGATTTCTGTGGGCTCCCCTGATTGCTCGGGGCCTGCCTTGACTCCCCCGCTTGTGGTGAGTCTCCTGGACCTTGCTGGTCACGACACTGCACCTTCTTCGCTTTCCACGGTGGTTGCAGTTGCCAAGGCTTGTTGGTGCTCCCACGGACACCGACCCCTCAACTCTTGCATCCGACGTGGGGCAGCTCGTGAATGGCTCCTGGTCTTCCACAGCGTCGCCTGATCCTCACAGCTGCCGCTCCAAGGTCACCAACCATCATCTCTCCTGCAGCACCAGACATCGGTGGGCATTCGTCTTCTGTGCCTTCTGGTCACTCCTGAGTGGCATAGACTCTGTCCCCTCTGCTTGCAGGTTCTTCATATCTTGAATCCACCTTTGGGTTCCACCGGACACCTTCACCTTCTCTAGCAGCGGCATCTTGCTGAAGTCTCCCATTGAGTTTGAAGGCAGTTTCTGACGCCACTTCACACCTATGCACCCGGCTTCCCTGGTGTAGGTATCCTGGTTCCTAGGGTATCCATGGGTGGGGTGGCTCTCCAACCTTCTGTCTTCCATGGGGTTTCTTCAGGGTCCACCGGGAACGGTCCTTCTTTAAAATTGCAACAGCGACTTACCCGTTGACTTGTATTGAAAAAATGGTCGTGTTCCCACACTGCACACGACCTCCGTGGGGTTCCTAGATACTCACCTTGGGTGGTTCCTTGGGTCCCTGGCACTTCTACGTCTTCTGGGTATAGTCTTGATTCGAGTCGGGGTTCGCATATCACTATTTTTGTATATAGTTTGGTCTCCCCCTGGTGACCACTGTCTATTTCGTGCTACTTATCTGTTTCTATTGAAAAGTGTTGTGTGCATTGTATATATCTCTAGCTAGGAGATATCTGTACGTGTTAGTGAGTGTCTTATAATAAATAAAAAAATATATAAATACACTGTGTGGTTCTTTTTCACTTAATCTAGACCTATAAGATTATGTTCTGGTAAGACAAGCTGATTTACACGACTTCTGGACTGAGCCTGAAGGCTGCTATCCACAGCTACCACTTAGAGAGCTTTCTAAGGTTGTTTAAAATCACCATAAGGGTTGTCTGGATTAGTGCAGGGTGCCCACTTACATAAGTGTGCACCATATACTAAGCCAGCTTCTCACAACAAATATACCATTAAAAACCTGAAAAGGGGATAGCTTCAAATTAAACCCAACAGCCTCCCAGAGCGATGAAGAAAAAGGGGTGCAACGAGCCGAAGGTTCTGCTCTATGCATGATTGCAATGCCTCCACCCTGTCTACCTGACTGGTTCAGTCTAAAAATCCTGAAACCAGGTAGAGTGGCTGCAAGAATATCTGGCTGGGAAGAAATGTCTGCCCAGGTCTCTGTAATCTAAACTAAAGATGGATTGTAGCTCTCAACAAAAAGAGTAAATTCTTCCTTGTGTTTGACTAAGGTGCGTGCATTTAAGAGAACGCGCTGAATGAAAGACCTGCGTTGAGAGGCAGCCCCTAAAGTGGATTTACCACTTTTAGGCCCAAATACCACCTCTGGATGAAGCATCGCAAAGGATCCCACACCCAGAACATTCATAAGGAAATGCTTTTAGAAAGGTAGAAGGATCATGCTGCATGCAGCAGATGTGTTTACCTACTTGATTTAATGTAGGTGATTATAGGAGGGAGATCTAGTCCAAAACTGGCCTAGTGTGGTATGCTTCATCATGCAATCTCCTACATATAAGTTCCCCATTTTGGGTGAGGTTATGTCACTTATATTTTTTGTTAAACTATCAGACCTATAATAAAATTGTATGTGGATGAGATAAAAACAGGAGGGCCGATCAACGGACCCTTCTTCTCTTTTCCATCAACATGTTTCGGTGCTCACATATTGCCCCTATGGGGTCAGGCATTTTTCACAGGTGGTCGAGGGGCAGACAGGGCAAATTTCCAAAGGCCCCACTCTGTGAAGATGCAGGTGACGTGCTGTTGGTGAGACTACTGATATGTGCAGCATGTGTCACAGCACAGGTCACTGTAATTGTAGCCTGCTATATGAAACAGATCATTCCCAAGCTGCCAAGCCACCGTCACAGCTGACTAGGTGTGAGTTCCAGGCACATAGACCTGGAAACCATGAGCCACATGCCCAACACCCAGATATCTCCTGCCCAGCTGCCAGCACCAAAAGGGAGGTGGTAGTAAGACAGTGTTGGCTGAATCCCACAATTCTCCATGGCCACCTCTGCCTGTGTAGCATCCTGTGTGAAAACATAGCGCTGTGGAGGCTGAGGAGAACTGATATTGGCACAATATGAACTTCCTGCCCTTATGCCCTTAGGCCTGTAACTGGAAGTTTCTTTATAGCTGAGGTATGAACTTCTAAATAAAAAAGTATATTTTGGATTGTTTCACTTCAGCACATTAGACTATATCACTTGCACTGAGTGATCTTTATTAGAATTAGTTAACACACTCTTTCTGCTGTGACAATTTTAATAGTGAATCAAGAGGCCTTTATTTTTAGAGATGTAGCAACATTATATACAAGAGAGATTTTTGCACACTCCACATCCTGAATAAACCAAATTAGTTCCAGGTACTGTCAAATGCTCATGGAACGGGAGGAACAGTGTGGAAAAGTCATAGTTTGATCAAGCTGGGAAGATGGTGTTGAAATCAGCTTTCCTGATTAGACATGTTGGCATTAAGATACTGGATGGGTGGCACATTCTCGGCCCTCCCCCACTCTGATGAAAATTTAATTAGTGATCCAAGAGGAAAGTCAGTTGTCTTGTGCCTCTTATACAAGACATGTATTATTGTTATAAATGGGGCGACATTATGGTTTATTAAATCATATGAGAGAGTTTATTGTATAATGGGCATCCTGAACCGACTTATTTCAAGGTACTCTCAAATGTGATGATCACAGAAAAGGAGGCACAGCAAAAAAAAAGTAATTGCCAAGAAGTCACACAGTTCGGTCAAGCTAGCAGGCCGGGATTGAAACCAAGATCTCTGGGTCAGGGCCCAACCACTAGTTTTTGCCTGGGTCCCACAAAGGTTTCTGAGTTGCCTTGGTATGTTATGCAAATGCATTCAAACTAGCCTTTGTTTTTTCATATGATGGGGCAAGAGCAGTGGAATGCCCTCTTCTTCATAGAACAGGTACATCTTCGGCAGAAACAGTGCAAGCGTCCCCCTTCAGAGGACAGATGCAGCAAGGACAACAGCAGAATAAGCTTTTCCCATCAAAGAAAAGGCACAAATAAGGCAAGCAGCAGTGCAAGCATTGCTTCCTCACAGAACAGGGACAGCATGACAGTGACAAGGCAAGCTTCCCCGTCTGACAGAAGACAGCAAGTGCAGTTGCTCATTCCCCGCAAAACAGCTCCAGCACAGAACTCGTAAATGTTTTGATCACACACAGAACATGCAGTTAAAACACTGATAGATCTTTGGAATGGGTGCTTAAGTCACTGAAAGAATTGTGTAGGTGGATAGCGAATAAATAGGCAAGTTCTGACACCATTCTAACTTGGGTAGTATTCCAGGTCAGCATCATGAAAGTCCTGCTGCCTTCGGCCAAAGAACTGATATTTGTGTCAATTCTTTGGTTTTCCATGTATCGATAAGTAGCTATTACCTAGTAGGATATTGGACCTGTTGTACAAAAGAGTTTTCCCCATTCTGTCTCTATTTCCTTTTCTTCCTGACTGCCTATGTGTTACTTATCTCTATTATCCTCTACTTCGCTCTCTCCGTCACGTATATTTGTTTCTCATATACCTGTCCTTTCTTTACCTTACTCTTTTCTATTTACATCCCTATCCCATCTCTCTGTATTTCTAACCATCTGCCTACATCTCTATCGACACTCTCTAAAGCTTACCTCTGTCTACCTCACTTATCTTTCAATACACCTCTATCTGCCCAGGGCTCTATCTTTCTCTCACGTCCTCACCTGTCTCTCTACCACTCTTTATACCTACCTCTACCTCTCTACTCCCTTCTTTCTACCTTATCTCTCTCCACCTCATCCCTCTCTATTACCCTTACTGATCTGTTTCGATTTAACTTCCCTGTGGCTCTCCTTCATCTGCCTCCCCCTTCCCTCAACTTCAGCTGTCTTTAACTCACCTCTCTCTCCACCTTTTCTGTATCCCACCACTCTTTACTTGTCCCATGTCCCCTCCCATTTCTCCTATTCAGAGCCACAGGCCACTATCTAGCCAGAGAAATGTACATATAGAAGAAGAATTGGCAAAGACAAAAGGTCTCATCTACGAGACCTATTGGCTTTGTCAATGTTTTGTAGCTATCTTGTACAGCAGCGTGTGTGCTCTGCAGCATGGCTAAAAGTAATAAATAAAATTACTATGACAAAACTATTGCTGGCAGCATCAGAGCACTTTTTTGTATTGGTCCCGTAGCCAACACAGAGAGAGAGGGAAGGTGGGAGGAACACGGATTAGGGAGCACACAGACAACAGAGGCTGTCCCGGAAGGGCTGGGGGCAAGTAGGGAGACAACGGAGCTTGGAAGGGACGGGCTGGGACAAGCACATAGAGAACAGACAGTGGGAAGGAGAGGCTGGGGGCAAGCAGATGGGTAATGGAAGGTTGAAGAGGGGACTGTGGGCAAGCAGATGGACTGTGGAGGGTGGTCGGGAGGGGTTGGGGACAAGCAGACTGACCATGGAGGGTGGGAGGGGCTTGGGCAAGCAGGTGGACAACAGAAGGTGGGAGGGAGGGGCTAGGAGCAAGCAGATGGACAACCAAGGCACTGGGGACCGGGGGAGAAACATGGAGGGGAATAAATACCTGAGAAAGACACTGAAAAGCACGCATTGTCATAGAGTGGTTAAACAAAAATAAAAAAGGAGCGCCTGAAAAAATGCAAAGTGGAAGTACACAAGTAATGTATCCATGCTCTATGGGAGGGACACACACACAAAGAGGAAGGAAGCCTACCGAAGCTGACCAATAAGAAGCAATCAGATGGCAGTGGCAACAAGCCAACAAATGGTGAGCAATATGCGGTTTCTAAGCCCCCTGTAAGAAAACAAAAGGTCGTGCAATAGACAGTTCTATTGCTGTGTTAGGTGAGACCTAAAAGGAAGAGAAGGGACAGAGAATTAAGGAGAAAAAATATCAGATTTCACCTGGTGGAATGGAGAAAATCTGGCTTGCCCTGCTTTGGTTTTCCCTGTTCCAGTGAGAATGCCAGTTATAAGATTTATTTGTGTATTGGTGATGAGGAATATACAGCAATTAAAGATCTATTTCCAAGCACTAGGTTTTATTTGAATAAGACGTACTAGTCCACTAAGCATCGAGCAAGTCACTGTTATCATGTCTGCCCTAGGATGGGAGGAACATGCTGGTGAGACATTGAACGGCACTTAAAATATTGTTGTAAGTCAAAAAAAAATCTACATTCAAGCAAAAAAAAGAAATGTCTCATCAATGCTTGTTCAGCCATTCATTTATTACTATTTGGCTGGCAGATGCTCGGCAGCTTGGGCATTTGGCTGTGTGTGAGCCTCTGTTTTTAAAAGCTTAATGTATAGTTCAATATTGCTTGGTATTAAGAGGCCTTGAATTAACAGGAAAAAGGGTGATATATTTCAAATTATTCCAAACAGGGGGCCATAAACTATGCCTTTTCCAGGGCCCCAAAATACCTTAAGATGGCTTTGCTCATGGACTGTGTTGGAGCCCCCGTCATGTGCAGCGGCTAAGGGTTCTGCTTTTGAAATGAGACTTTCCCTACCACCAGGAACCATGACGCGCTGAGCTCCCCACGATGTGCAGGACACAGAGTACAAAATGGTTTGAGGTCTGCTGACAGCCAGCCCGAGAGGGCCAAGCAGAGCTGTGGGGTGATATCAAATTGCACCGTTCTTGGCTGTGTAGCTTACTGCAACACACTCTGAAATAAACAAGCGCCTTGGAAGAGACACTGTTCTATACAGTGGACGAGTGTCGAGATGCGTGGAGCCGCAATACAACATTCAACAGTTCTGTTTAGCCTGCAAAGGATATAAGACAAGGGGATTTATTTTTCAACATTGCAGTTACAATGCTTAATTGTGTGTTTGCATAAAAATTAGCTGCAGCAAAGGTTTTTTCTTCATCAGCAAAATCAGTAAGCCGTGGACTGCAGAGTTGTTTGCAACTATTGTATGTGTTAATTTAAACAAACCGCTCCGCTCCTCAGTTTTTAGGTCGAGCCTCCGAGTCCTTTGTGTACACTTTGTGGGCTTACATCCCACCCATTGCTTTTTTATTTGTTACTTGGATTGTCCTTCCAAAATGCTTGCTTGCTAGGGGTGAAACCTTCCTCTTTGTCCCTCCTTTTTGTCTTTCGTTTCCACCCACAGAGCAGGGACAAAGTACTGTATCTTTATGCTTTGGTTGTTTATCTGTTTGTTTGGGGACAATTTTTCTTGGTTTCCTGTTCGTGTTACTGTTTGTCTGTGTTCAGCTTCCGCACTAGAAGCTGCTTGCATTTTAATGCAGCATTCATCCCTCCCATGTCACTGCATGCCCGCCACCACCTACCCCTTGGTCAAATTTAAAAAATATTTTCTTTCCAATGCTGTTCTGCCAGGTTTCCCTGGAGTGCATGAGGCATTGCAGCCCCTCCCACTCCCCTTGTGCCTCGTGCTCCCATTCCTCACCCCTTCCGCCACGACACCGCAATCCTGCCTCAGACCTTGTCACGTGACTCGTACCATAAAGGCTTTGAGACACCGGAATTCTGCCCAATAGGATGTGGCCATAAAAAGTGTTTGTCAAACATCAAAACGTTTTATTAGAAATAGAGCATTTGCGTCAAGGTCCAGACCTACTACGTCCGCTTTCCCATCTTTCTCGAATTGCGGTAAGCTTTAATTGTACTTTCTCTTTCTGGTTTAACAGAGTGGGCACAGTGCGCCCCTGCAACTGCAGAAAGTGGCTGACCTTAAACAGCCGACACCCCAGAAAGGCATCTACAGATCAGAAGAAATCGCAGTCTCCGCCGCCACAGGAGAAGCCGAGCTGCCCGGGTGACATTGTTTTGTTTCCCCGCACAGTGCTCTGAAATCCTCTCCTGCGCTGCAGTTTAATGAGACGGTTGAAATTCAGAGTCAGAAGTCGAGTTTTTGCCTGCCTAGCGAGAGTTTCTGTGCACAGCAAAGCATTTCAGCTGAGCTCAGGTCAGGTAAACAATGTTGGAACTCCTAATTAAGGGACATGCTCAGATTTGCTGAGATTCATTATTTTTTATATAGCCACATCTGATGCTGTGAACGAAGTGAAAGGTAAGACTGCAATTTGCAGTGTTTCATGCAGTCACATTACATTTTGCAAAAGAATCTAGCTTCAATTCCTGGGCTACTATGAAAATGAGAGCTTCTTGAGATCAAATCCAGGTTTTTGCTCTCCGGCATTATTTTAATCCTGGCAATGGCTAAGCAACTCCCCCAAGAATAAAGTTTTACGAAAGGCATGACAAAAAATCCCTGACAAAGTCAACAGGTTGGCAGAGAACCCCAGACCTATTGGGTTTGCAAATGGTTGTTTAGTTATCTGGTATGCTTTTGGGGGACACTTTATTGTGGTCCCGGGGCCTAGTTGTTGTCCCTGTCTGACTCGAATATTGCTTGATTTTAGCTGTCTCCCACCTAAAATGGTCTTCTGCTTCATGTCAGTGTTATAGATAGATAGATAATTTCTTTATTCGGTTAAATAAATAACCATAAAATATATTCAACAAATAGAAACACATAAAACATACAAATCTATACACGTAGTAATAAATACATTACGCGCAGTACTTGAAGCGTAAATAGCAAGGCAAGTACAATTGCTACATGTACAATTAAGAAATGGATCCACTGTACAAATAATGTAGGGGCAAACAATAAAATGCAGAGGATCAAGGCCAGGCCCCTTGGATCTTTCTGATGCTGCTCAAAAAATGGCCCATATTTGCACAGGTACGAACTTCTCCCAACATAGAGGAACTACATTGCTGGCTTTGCTTGCGGAAACTGAGCCTCTCTCAAGATGGGAACCAAAAACGTTTTCCATGTCAGTGTTAAAATAAATGAACAGTGGCTGCAGTGGCCTCACCCCTCAGTACTTGAAGTATGCTATGGTATTAGGTATGAGCAAACTGAAGTAATCATTTGTTCTTTTTGTTTCTTTTGCTGTCTTTGGAGAAATATTTTGGAGTTCTTCAGATCGCAGCATCCAAAAGCTACGTGCTTTGTTGCTTTTCCATTTTGACATATCATACGTGCACACCCACCCACTGTTTTATAAGCATAATTCTGCATTCTTTGTATGACAGTGTTTCAGAAGGAAGGTTTTAGATGGCGTCTCACTGGGTGACTGCTACCCATGCCCTAACCTGAGTAATGGAGGACAGCTCTGAGACAGGTTAAGATGCTGAGACAGCATCAGAGGAAGAGGAAAATCGAGCAGAATATGGAAGCGATTTTTCAGTCAGCAGAGTTCCACTTGATGACTCCTCTTCCAGTGATTCTGAGAAACATGGTCATGGCAGTTGTGATGTCGCTTAGCAAGCACAATCTGTGAAGTGGAGAGACAGTAGCAGGGTAGCCCAACCTAGATAGCAGGCAAGTGAGGTGGCAAGCACAGACAGAGTGCTCTCTTGGTAGCCCCTCAATTTAGTGCAGCCCCAAAATCCCCTATTCACTGCACACGTTTGATATAAAGTCAATACAGCAAAGTTTCTGATAAATGTCTATGTCCATCTTTTTCTAGGGCACACCGGTGGACTCACACTTCGCTTGGGGAGCTGGAGAAATTTCTGGGCCTTACACTCAATGTGGGGATAGTACACAAGCCAAGCATACAGTCCTACTGGTCTGCTTGCACTGTTTGGGCAACACCTAACTTCGCTCTAGTCATGAGCAGAGATCGTTTTTAGGTCTTACCTAGGCAGGGCATGCATAGTCTCTTCGAGACAGGTTGTATCTACCCTGTGGGCTTACAGCCAGCCCATCATTTTAGATTTGCTACTTCGCGTGTCTTTCGAAAAGGCTTGCATCCATATGGTTAATCTGTGTTCTTTGTCCCTCCTTTTTGTGTCTAGCTCTCTCCCAAGGAGCATGGCCCCATGACTAGTAGTCTTTCACTTTCGTGCATTTCTGTTTGTTTCGGTGCACAATTTTTTTCATTGGTTTCTGCCTGTCTTTTTGGAAGCTTCCCTTTTCTTCCTTTGTAGTGTTGCTGGTTTCATTTGTTTTTTCTTTTTTCTTTTATTTGTATAGGCAATACAGCAATGTCAAAACAACTTTTTGATTGTTTTATGACAAAAAAGTACTCACCCGACGTGAGCTTTGAAAATTGATTTATTTTTGCTGGGACTCCGTGCTCACGTTGGATGTGCGCTTTTTGGTTTGAATTGCTTTCTGGCTAAAAGCTCTACCTCGTTGTGAGCTTCCCTTCCTAAATCATTTATTTTTGCTGTGACTCTGCTACAGCAAAATGTAAAGCTTGTTGAAAGTTCACATTGGGTGTGCGTTTTTTGCAATATGGCATTTTCAAAACAAAATTTTTCTTGTTTTGTGACTAAAAGGCGCTCACCCGACGTGAGCTTTAACCCCTTCGATGCTTATGACGAGCTGGACTCGTCATGGCACACAGTGGTCGTGTGCTCATGACGAGTCCAGCTCGTCATAAGACCACCCACGGGGGAAGCGCTGGCGCTCCCCGTGGGACTCCTATCGTTGTTTTTTTTGGGGGGGGAGGCCGGGGAAGGGCTTCCCCTGCCTCCCCCCGCCCACCCCCCTCAATGACACGTCATTGGGGGTTTCCCTTTGTTCCCCGACGCGCTGGAAGCCATTTGCTTCCAGCGCGTCGGGGAATAAGGTGAGTTTTGGCTCCGGGGAGGGGGGGTTTCAAACAAAAGAGGGGTTTCCTTTCCCCCGATGCCTCTTTTGTGCATTCCTGCTGCACGATCATGCGATCGTGCAGCAGGAATGCCCACTAGACACCAGGGAATAAAAAAAAAAAAATGAAAATACTGTTTTGGGGAGCGGCCCCTTGGGCAAGGGTCGCTCCCCTTTTGGGGGCCATATGTTTTTGGTGGTCTGCCCCCCTGGGGGGGGAGGCAGTTTTTTTAATGTAGCGCAGGCTTTACCCGAAGGTGTCAGAGCGCTTCACAATAGGAACAGTAACATTACATGAGGAGAAGGTTACAAGTGAGCATAATACAAAAGCAAGCGTTACATTACATGAGGAAAAAGTGACAATTGTGCAAATAAAACAAACAAGATACAAAAAGAGGTATGCGTTACAAGATACATGAGATACAAAATACAAATAGAGGTATAATACTGCAATAAGTGGCAGTCACTCAGAACACACTGGGAAGGCACTTCTATAGGCATGGAGTACAGAATTTCCTATAGTGGAAGAACTTCCTTGAGGGAGTAGAGAGGGCGTGAATTAAACAGGAGACTTAAAATGAAGGGTACACAAATGCAGCACGCAAGGGTGAGGAATGTACAGGAAAAAGTACAAATTTACAATGAAGAGCGAACTTCCTAGAGGGGGCTGAGAGTGAAAGTATTAGTTCTGAAAGTGTCTTTGGAAGAGAAGAGATTTGAGGTCAGCTTTGAAGATCCGGGTAGAAGAGGTGGCACGGAGCAATGGGTGAAGCGAGTTCCAGATTCTCACCGCATTGCCTGAGAAGGATTGCGCCATCGATCTTTCCCTTTTGAAGACGGGGGGGCTCAAGCAGAAGCTTTTCCGCATTGTGAGAAGGGCGAGAGCCACCGGACAATTTCAATTTATTCGCCAGGTAACAAGGGGAGGACGTGTGTAAGGCTTTGTGTGTGATGCAGGCAGTTTTGTAAATAGATCTTGCCTCAATCGGAAGCCATCGAAGAGAGGACAGGATAGGAGTGACGTGGTCGCTTCGTTTAGACCCTGAAATGAAGCGAGCTGCTGAATGGAGGATGGATTTGAGAGGGGAGAGGTGGGATTTGGGTAGGCCCGTCAGAAGAGAATTGCAATAATCCAGTCTTGAGAGAACCAGAGATTGTACCAAGGTTTTTAAGTCTTTCTCCGGGAAGAACCGACGGATCCCCCATAGAAGGCGCAACTGGTAACGTGCGTTCTTAGCAATAGAGTTGATGTGGGAGATTAGGTTGAGTCTTTTGTCAAGAATGACACCTAGGGATTTAGCGCTGTCGACAATGATGGGTTTGTTGTTGAGTAGGTTCAGCTGATCCATTCAAGATTGAACAGGAGGAGGTGAGAGAGAGAGGTAGAGAGGAGGAGGAATTCAGTTTTGGCGGGATTCAGAATGAGTTGGTGAGCTAACATCCAGTTGTGAATAGAGTTGAGAGTAGAGTTGAGTAGGGAGAGATCGTGTGCGGAAGATAAAGGTATCTTCCCACTAGTCCACCAGGCATTTATTTGTGGAGAGTGACCCCTTGGGCAAGGGTCACTCTCCTTTGGGGGCAATATTTGTGGCTGTGTCTGCCCCCCAGGAGGGCAGATCGCCATGTTTTTAAAAAAAATTGGGCCCACTAGACCACCAGGGATTTGTTTGAGGGGAGTGGCCCCTTGGGCAAGGGTCGCTCCCCTATGGGGAGCATTAATTTGGCCGTTTCTGCCCCCTGGGTGGGCAGATCGGCTGATTTTTTTGTATGGCCACTAGGCCACCAGGGATTTTTTTGTGGGGAGTGGCCCCTTGGGCAAGGGTCGCTCCCCTTGGGGGCATTGTTTGTGGCTGTCTGCCCCCATGGGGGGGCAGATGTCGCCATTTTTTTATATTTGGCCCACTAGACCACCAGGGATTTGTTTTGGGGAGTGGCCCCTTGGGCAAGGGTTGCTCCCCTTTGGGGAGCATTAATTTGGCCGCTTCTGCCATCCTGAGGGGCAGATCGGCTGATTTGTTTTTTTGTAGGTCCACTAGGCCACCAGGGGTTTTTTTATGTTGGGGAGCCTCCCCTTTATGGGAGGATGATCGTGGCCATTTCTGCCCTCTTTGGGTGGCAGAATAGCAGTATGTTTTAGGCCCATCTGCCCCCAAGGAGGGCAGAAGCCACTAGACACCAGGTTTTAAAAAAAAATTTGTGTTGGGGAGTGGCCAAAAGGGCAAGGGTTTCTCCCCTTTTACGGGGGTGAATATTTTATTTATACTCTTTGGCCCACCTACCCCTTAGCTTGGCTGGTGGATTGTGTGTGGACTGGTGCATTATTTGCATATGTGAAGATAAGGACGGTGCACCAGAAACGAATTCAAGTGAAGCTTCAAAATTTTTCAAATATGTCCTTTATTCTTTAAATTTATATAAAATTCAACCACAGCCAACGCGTTTCGTTCCATTGGAACTTCATCAGGGCTCTGTAATCACAGGTAAGTAGAAATGTGTAGAAAAATCCCCACATGTACAGATAATATCAAGTGGCTTAAGGTACCGGCCCGCACTTCTCCGTACTAATCTGAAGGTTCGCTCGAAGGAGGACCGGTCACCCCAAAATGATAATTTGAAATAACAGGACCAGTGTAGCGGCCTGTCGTCCTCCGTATTCGTCTAAAGGTTCGCTCCTAGGGGAAAAATTCACCCCAGGATGGTAATTGGTAATCGATGGGCCAATGTAGCGACCTACCACCCTTATTCAGTAAGGCCGCTCCTCGTATCTTGCTGTCGACAGGGTGAATTTTTCCCCTAGGAGCGAACCTTTAGACGAATACGGAGGACGACAGGCCGCTACACTGGTCCTGTTATTTCAAATTATCATTTTGGGGTGACCGGTCCCCTTTGAGCGAACCTTCAGATTAGTACGGAGAAGTGCGGGCCGGTACCTAAGCCACTTGATATTATCTGTACATGTGGGGATTTTTCTACACATTTCTACTTACCTGTGATTACAGAGCCCTGATGAAGTTCCAATGGAACGAAACGCGTTGGCTATGGTTGAATTTTATATAAATTTAAAGAATAAAGGACATATTTGAAAAATTTTGAAGCTTCACTTGACTTCGTTTCTGGTGCACCGTCCTTATCTTCACGATTGTGTCTGATCCTCAGTGGAGTGAAAGTGCGGCAAGCTCAGGACGGGTGTGCACAGACAAAGGACTTATCTTCTTATTTTGAAATTGAGATGCTGAACCATGGTCAGCCGCATTGATCTTTTGTATAAAATTATTAGCATATGTGATTGTAATGTTTTTTTCTCCTTCTTATTCTAGTGTAAAGCTTTTGATTCCTGTTTGCGGTTTCGGCAGTGGTTGTTCTGCAGTTTTGCGTAATTGCATTTATTTGGTAAGAAAAATATTTTTGTTGTGTGTACTCCAAATGAGTATTATTGTCATGCATGAATGAATTTTTTGTAAGTGGTGTCATAATGGCAGCATATTTGTTAGTGTTCAGAGCATGAAATTCTTTGCGATGTGCATTGTCTTATGTGTAATTTTTTTTTCTTTTTTAGTGGGATATTGTTGATCCTTACTGTGTCTGTGCAGAGTAGGTGGTGGTGAGTCTAGCTGCTTCTGTCACGTGAGTGGTATAGTGTTGGAGTATATAGGTCTTTGTGATAAAGCTACATTTTGTTTATTTCTTTTTTTACAAAGGGTTTGTTGTTGTTGACTTGTTTGACAAGTAACCTTTATTAGTAAGCATTATGGCTAGCCGTAGAATGACTGCTCAGCAGGTGGTTGGTTTGCTTCTTGAATCTTCCTCTGAGCAGGATTATGAGACTGACAGTGCGTCTGAGGGAGAGGAGGGAGGGGAAGATTCAGGCAGTGAGTTTTCTCTCCACATGGAATCATCGGATGATGAAGGTACTCTCAGTGCAGATGAAGTGCCTGTTTTAGAGGAGGATACTACTGTGCCGATGGTGCAAGAGGCATCTGGATTGCAGCCTGGGGCTGCTAGGCTTCCTACTGGAAGTGCTGGACTCTGGGTTGATCCAAACATGGTGCAGCCGGTGTTGCCTGCCTTTAGGGGTTATGCAGGGTGTAGAGTGGATTGTGAACATTATTTGCCTATACAGTATTTTCAGTTGTTTATGGATGATGTATTTTTGGGTGAGATTGTTGAGCAGACTAATTTGTATGCTGAACAGTTTTTGAGGGACAACAGTGCCAGACTTAGGCCCCATTCTAGAGCTACCCGGTGGAGTCCCACAAATCTGGAAGAGATGAAGAAGTTTTTGGGTTTGACTTTTTTGATGGGTTTGATAAGGAAGCCATCCATGGGTTCATATTGGTCTACCAGTCCCTTGATGGCAACGGCCATATTTCCTGCAGTTATGACTCGTGATCGGTATTTACTTTTGCTTCGGATGCTGCATTTTGTTGATAATGGTTTGGCGTTTCCACGAGATCACCCTGAATGTGACCGTCTTTTTAAAATGCGGCCTGTTCTTGATCACTTTGTAGATCGATTTTCAGAGATCTATACTCCAGGGAAAGAAATATCTATTGATGAGTCTTTGGTCCTGTTCAAGGGCCGTTTGGTTTTTAGGTAGTACATTCCTAGCAAGAGGGCACGCTATGGAATTAAGCTGTATATGTTGTCTGAGAGTAGGACAGGATATGTTTTTAATTTGCGTGTGTACACTGGTAGGGATTCCACTATTGACCCCCTGGTTGTCCGTCCACTTTTGGAGTTTCAGAGAAAATTGTGTGGGATCTTGCTAGAGGACTGTTTAACAGAGGCCACCATTTGTACCTTGATAACTTCTACACTGCTGTGCAATTGTTTAAGGAATTGTTCAAAGTGGACACTTTTGCTTGTGGCACAATCCGCTCTAACCGTAAAGGTT
Source organism: Calotriton arnoldi (assembly GCA_963921515.1). Taxonomy (NCBI): domain Eukaryota; kingdom Metazoa; phylum Chordata; class Amphibia; order Caudata; family Salamandridae; genus Calotriton; species Calotriton arnoldi. The sequence continues at coordinate 352,826 of CAWUFW010002803.1, read as the reverse complement.
ATCCAAAAGAGCTTTTTGCAAAAAACTTCAGAGGGGACAGTGCAGTTCCTTGCGTAGTGATGAACTACTAGCTGTGAAATTTGTGGACAGGAGGGATGTGTACATGCTGACTACCATCCATGATGAGAGTACTTCACCTGTGGCTGTTTGGGGTCAGATTGCTGAAGTGCGCAAACCTGTGTGCATTTTAGACTACAATAAGCACATGGGTGGTGTTGATAGAGTAGATCAGAGGTTGGAACCTTACACTGCTATTCGTAAGGCTTACATTTGGTATAAGAAGTTGGCCATCCATCTCTTCAATTTAGCAACTTTCAATGCTTTTGTTGTGTTCAAGGAGTGTTCTCCTGTATCAAAGTTGACTTTTGTTCAGTTTCAGCAGTCTGTCATAGGCAGCCTTGTTGTTGTGGAACAGGCAAGTGTTCCTAGAGTTGAAGTGATGGAGGATGTGGCTCGATTGAAAGATCGCCACTTTCCTGATCACATTCCTCCTACACCCTCAAAAGACTTTCCCACTAGGAGATGTAGAGTCTGTTGGCGAAGAGGTGCGCGGAAGGAGACTCGTATGTACTGCCGAGTGTCCTTCTAACCCTGGGCTGTGTGTGCCTGCTTGTTATAGAGCGTACCACAAGCAAAAGAATTATTGGGAGCAACCATGAGTGGTAAAGTGAACTGCCTGGTCTGTAATGTTTAAGAATTGTTGTTCTTTTTCAAGGTTGGCATTAGTGCAATGTATTTAGTTTCTGATTTTGTGTTAGTAGATTTGTATCTATTTGCAATTTGTTTGTGTTTTCTTTTTTGTATAAAAAAATCCTAAATGTGATGGTGGTGTGTGTAGGCTGGTGCTTGGCTGGCGGTGTGAGTTGAATAGTGGCGCTTGGCTGGCGGTGTGCGTGGAGTGGCGCTTGGCTGGCGGTGTGCGTGGAGTGGCTCTTGGCTGGCGGTGTGCGTGGAGTGGCGCTTGGCTGGCGGTGTGCGTGGAGTGGCGCTTGGCTGGCGGTGTGCGTGGAGTGGCGCTTGGCTGGCGTGGTGTGCGTGGAGTGGCGCTTGGCGTGGTGTGCGTGGAGTGGCGCTTGGCTGGCGGTGTGCGTGGAGTGGCGCTTGGCTGGCGGTGTGCGTGGAGTGGCGCTTGGCTGGCGGTGTGCGTGGACTGGCGCTCGGCTGGCGGTGTGCGAGTAGTGACTTGCTGCTGGTCACTACACACACTGCTAGCCGAGCGACACTCCACGCAATCCATCAGCTTGTGTGGTTGCTGTGTTAGGAATGTGGGCGTGTGAAAGTGATGGGCCCTTGAATGGCGCTGTCTGCTGGTGTGAGTGTTGTAATGTGATGGGCCCGCGGCTGGTGGTGTGAATGGTTTTGTATGTGTCACACGTATGAAAGGTGTATGAATGGCCTGTAAAGAGGTTGGTGCCTTGTCGTGGCTTTACAGCTCACGAGCTGTGAGTCAATGGTTCAGTTTCTCGTCCTTTCAATTATTAACAGTGCATTTCATTTTTGTGAAATCACTTGTTAATACAATTGTATATACTGAACCATCACTCACCCTCGTGCCAAATCCAACCAGTATGTGTGTGTGCTTGAGGATTAGATGGCTGTGCAGTAATATTTTTTTTTGTCTTTCTCAAGCAGGGTGTACCTTGTCCCTTTTTGTGAATGTTGTAATGTGTTTATTTCGTGCCTGGTGGTGTGAATGGTCTTGTGTGTATCAAGTATGAAAGGTGAGTGAATGGCCTGTAAAGCGGTTGGGGCCTTGACGTGGCTTTACAGCTCACGAGCTGCGAGTCACTGGTTCAGTTTTTTGTCCTTTCAATTATTGACAGTGCATTTCATTTTTGTGAAATCTCTTGTTAATAAAATTGTATATACTGAACCATCACTTGCCCTCGTGCCAAATCCAACCAGTATGTGTGTGTGCTTGAGGAATAGATGGCTGTGCAGTAATCTTTGTCTTTTTAGTCTGTCTGCCAAGGTGTACATTCCGTCTAAGAATAACCTACCAACTGTAGATATTGTCGTAAACGAAACACCCATGGGAGTACATGGTGATATCTCTCTTGTGGATCCCAACAAGTTATGTTACCCACAATGTCCTGCAAACCTCAAAATGTCTGTCACATTTTCCTTGCAATATTGTGCCAAAATTCTCACGCTGCAGAAATAAACACATTATCTCAAAACGACCTGGTTTTGCAAGGGGGGTCCCATGACGTTTTGGCCCGGGGCTCGGCGGCCACCTAGGGAAACCTACCAAACCCACACATTTCTGAAAAGTAGACACCCGGGGGATTCCAGGGAGGTATGGCTTGCGTGGATCCCCCAACGTTTTCTTACCCAGAATCCCCTGCAAACCTGACATTTTGCTGAAAAATCCCTTTTTCACACATTTTTGTGTGGTAAAGTTGTGGCATCACCGGGCTGACACAAATTTCCTACCACCCAGCGTTCCCCAGGTCTCCCGATAAAAATGGTGCCTCACTCGGGTGGGAGGCCCAAGTACCCGCGACAGGCAAGGGCCCACAATGTATTGAGGCAACCTCAAAATGGCCTATCACAAAACGACCTGGTTTTGCAAGGGGGTCCCATGACGTTTTGGCCCGGGGCTCGGCGGCCACCTAGGGAAACCTACCAAACCCACACATTTCTGAAAAGTAGACACCCGGGGGATTCCAGGGAGGTATGGCTTGCGTGGATCCCCCAACGTTTTCTTACCCAGAATCCCATGCAAACCTGACATTTTGCTGAAAAAATCCCTTTTTACACACATTTTGTGTGGTAAAGTTGTGGCATCAACGGGCTGACACAAATTTCCTACCACCCAGCGCCCCCCCAGGTCTCCCGATAAAAATGGTGCCTCACTCGGGTGGGAGGCCCAAGTACCCGCGACAGGCAAGGGCCCACAACGTATTGAGGCGACCTCAAAATGGCCTTTCACAAAACGACCTGGTTTTGCAAGGGGGGTCCCATGACGTTTTGGCCCCGTGCTCGGCGGCCATCTAGGGAAACCTACCAAACCCACACATTTCTGAAAAGTAGACACCCGGGGGCTTCCAGGGAGGTATGGCTTGCCTGGATCCCCCAACGTTTCCTTACCCAGAATCCCCTGCAAACCTCAATTTTAGCTGAAAAAAATCACTTTTTTCAGACATTTTTGTGTGGGAAAGTGTGGCATCACCGGGCTTACACAAATTTCCTACCACCCAGCGATCCCCCGGGTCTCCCGATAAAAATGATGCCTCACTCATGTGGGAGGCCCAAATAACCGCAACAGGCAAGGGCCCAAAACATTTTTTCATAGGCAATGTTGATGTTGCCTCAAAACGTTTTGTGTCCTTCCATGTGTGTAGCATAGTGGTTCACACAGTGAATAGCGGGTCGCCTCAGAACTCCGGAAGAATTGGAGGGGGCGGATCCAAGCTGGCGCCTGCTGTCCTGCATTCTGTTACGGGTGCCGCTGAGGGGTGAGGTAATGCGGGCCGATATGCGAGTGGTACAACGTTATTGGGCGCGCATAATCAGGAAGAAGCGCATTAAGATTCCGTACGCCCCCGAAATCCCGTTGAACATGTGTGCGGTGCTACCTCATGGGGGAGATTGGAGTAAACTGCAGTCCTGGGAGGAGGCTGGGGTTCTCACACTGGGTGATCTTTACGAAGATGGCAACCTTCTCCCTTTTAACAATCTTGCGGAACAACATGATCTTCCGCGGGGGGACTTTCTCTTTCATGCAGCTCTGACAGCAGCTGTCAGAAGGCATTGGCGGACGAGGTTTCGGAGACGGACACGCTCCTGGCTTGTCAATATGTTGTTATGGCGGCAGGAACTATAAAAGCGGTGACTTGTCTCTATCGGCGGATCACCCAGGACCTGCGCCAACCCTTAACGGCGTTACGTGTTAGGTGGGAGGAGGATTTGGGTGAACCCCTTGAAGAAAAAGCTTGGGGAGCAATAATAGAGAGACCATGGAAGGGCACTCGGAACACGCGCTTTCAACTAATCCAATTTTATGTCCTGCACAAGGCGTACTTGACTCCGGAAAAGATTAATGAATATTTCTCGGCTGCTACTGCTTGTCCTCGATGTGCGCTAGAGGGGGCGCGGTTTTTGCATATGTTCTGGAGCTGTCCGCAACTGGGGGACTATTGGCGGGAGGTGAAAATGGTCCTGACGACTGTGACGGAGAGAGAGGTGGCTCTGACGCCGAGGGTTTGTTTGCTGCATGACTTCCCACACACTGCTAATTAATCTTGGCGAAAAGGGAACTTACCACCCATTGGAAGGCGAGGCAGGGGCCCGGAGTGGGACGCTGGCGAAGGGAACTGCTGAAGTGGGCGGAGAGTGAGGGGGGAGTATAAACTAGGTATGGCTAGGCGCACTGAGAACGAGAAGTCAATGGATATGGCTCGGGCATGGATGGCGCTAGTGGAATTGGTTAAATACCCCCCTGATGATGAGGAAGCCCTCCCCAACGAGAGAGAGGAGGTAGGGATCGGCTGAAATGACTGGCGTGGGATATGGGAGAGAAATGAAGGGGTGGTTGCGAGTCCTGCGGGGGACCCCTTCTTAGCGTTCTTGGCCTGTCTTAGCGGAGGCTCGCCAAGATCAGGACTTTTTACTAGATGGCGTGGGGGTCTGGGAGGCCACTCGTAAATGTTAGGATCCAGCGGCATGCTTGGGGGGTGGGGGGGGGAGGGAGTTTGGGGGGGGTTACTAGTTGGACTCTTGTGGTTAAATACAATTCCAGGGGCAAGTCTCTGAATTATCATTAAGATTTTTTACGGAGAGTGGCGGAATGTCTATTAATTGGTCTCTGGGGGATCCTGGAGAAGATTATATCATGGCTATCTGGGTCGACCATGGGTCTGCTCCTGGTTAAAGTCAAACTGTATTTTGCCACGTCCGTCCCTGTATTGTACTGCCCATGCAGATAATTGTATGCTCTCATTATTTGTTTGAAAACCAATTTGTGTTTACAATTGTGTGTTTTTATTTACATTGTGGCAATTTCCTTTACAATTTCTTTAATACATCCATTACAAAAAATGCATAAAAAAAGTAACTGGTGCAAATGTATGTGCTCCAATACCTTCGGGTGGTGTTGGCGCTATATAAAACTGTATCAAACAAAAATGGGGAGAGAGCGAGGAAAGGTAAGGGGACGTCCCTATCCCCAAGTTACATGTACAAACAATGTGGACGTACCCACTATATAAAACTGCTCACTAAAAAATGTGGGCAACTCGCTTCGGGCCTTAATACGCTTGGGCATTTTTCTGGGATGTACTGCTCTGACGATGGGGCCGATAAAGTACTGCAGCCACCGGTCCCACTAGGTTTAAACCTGGAGTTCAGAGAGGATGAGGTTCTGAAAGCGATTGCTGATAGCAGGTGTAAGGCGGTTCCAGGAACGGATGGTGTCCCGCTTGATCTGTTTAGGGAGAACCCAGGGTTCTGGACTCCTGTCCTCACTTCTGTTTTTAATTTTGTTAGTAGCGTGGGTGTGCCCAGGTCCTGGCGTATGTCCATAATAGTCCCTGTCTTTAAAAAAGGCAACATGCATGATGTTAAATGCTATCGCCCAATATGCCTCATGGATTCTACCGCCAAAATTATCTGGAGGGTAGTCCTGGATCGCCTACTTGACCTGATTAATAAAAATAGAATACTTGCCCCAAGCCAGTATGGATTTAGAAAAGAGCCTAGGAACAATTGAGCAGTGCCTCAACCTTCACTTAATTGTGGCCAAATATAAATATGCTAAAGGAGTTTCCACCCATTTGGCGTTATGGACCCGTCAAGCGCCTTTGACCGTGTTTCCAGAGGTAAGCTGTGGCCTATTTTAGAGAACATGGGCGTTGACGAGGGGCTGTTTTCATTTTTAAGACTGCTTCACTGTGACCTTACGGCAACAGTTAGGTATGGTAGTGCCGGTGAATGTACAGTACTGTTTAGTATTAAGCGGGGGTGCACCAAGGATGTGTGCTTGCCCCAATTCTTTTTCTCCTTTACACGAACGATCTGGAAAAAAACCCTGGTTTCCGTTTGGACAGACGTACCGTGTGTGGAGAAAAAGCCTGTTCCAGCACTCTTATATGCTGACGATGCAGTGCTCCTGGCAAGGACGGCCAATGGTCTCGAGGCTTGTTTCCAGCTATGTTAGTTTCATGAGTGAGCTGGGTTTGGAGACTAACCTTAAGAAAACCTTTACCATGGTCTGTGGTCCCAAGAACATGAAAACACGCACTCTCAACATCGCTGGTAAAACATTAGACTGGGTTAGATCCTTCCCTTACTTGGGCTTGGACTTCGATGATGGCTGCACTTGGTCCACCTGTATTAAAAACAGGATAATATGTTTTACCCAAGCTGTTGGCACTACTTCCGCGCTTGCCATGTCCATTGGCAAAAAACCTATTGCGCCGATCTTAGAGATCTATAATCGGAAGTGTTTGCCAATTCTGACATATGGAATGTGTATCTGGGGATCTAGGGATGCCCTTGCTATGCAGACAGAAGAAAACAGATTTTGTCGCCGGCTACTAGGTGCCCCTCCATCAACCCCGCATTTTCCACTGCATCTGGAGCTAGGTTTGGGATATGTTCAAGACACTATTAATGCCGCTCCCTTGGCTCTTTGGTGTTCTTTCTGGTACAAGAAAGAAGCTGAATTCAATCAGGCAGTCATCAGAGATTGTTTATCTTGTGACTGTGGTGCGGCAATCCCATGGTTAAAATTTATCAAAGAGAGTTTGTCGGTGCTGGGATGCGCACACTTGTTTGAGCATCCTGAGACAATTGTGAAGAAAGATAGAAACTGGGTCCAGGACTGTTTTTTTAAACATAAACAAGCAACCAGGGAACAAACGGAAGTGGCCAAACCTGCAGTCCGGGACTACTGCATTATCCAAATGGTCCCAACTATTGCTCCATACTTATTATATGTATCCAATGTGTATGAGAGAACCCTGCTGGCAAGGTTCAGGTTAGGCTCCTTCCGGTGGTTAATCTGTTTTCCCCTAGGACAATATTCCTCGGACTCCATTTGCATTTGTCCATGTGACGAGCACTCTTGCCAAACAATTTTACACTTTGACTTCTTTTGTCAATTTTATTTGCCATTCACAATCAAATTTTTATTACCCCTGTTACGCAGTCATACATTTTCTAAATGTAAAGCCGCCCTATTTTACCTGTTGCAACTTAATTACCCCTGTGAATGTCAGGCAGTCGCCAGCTGCTTCTTGAAGTGTGTCTTAGCCTAAAGAAGGAGCATGTTGTTTTGATGAAATAGTTTTAATATTCTTTTAAATAGCGTTGTGGGTCCTGTACTGTAAAGGAAAAGTTTGTCCCTGGCATCTTACCTTTACTGATTTTATTCTTTTATTAGATTTGACGTCCTCGGACTTAAAATGTATGCACCGTCACTTTACATATCGCAAATTATTATACATTTTTGCTTTTTTAACATACATGTCTTAAACTGCATGATTTTTTCCTATTGTATGTACCTTTTATGATCTGCCCTTCGGGGGATCGAATAAAGATGATGATGATGATGACTTTGGCAGTCATTGTGCGGGACCGCCACCGGTGCGTCCGCAGGAGGACCGCCAAGCTCGTGGTGCACCCGCCCGTTTCAGAGTTGAATCCCGGGTGGGCGGTGCGGCGGCGGTCTCAAGGCGGTGGTATTTTAGGCTCATAGGAGAGCCTAATGTACCGACTGCCGCTATGAGAGTGCCGTCTGCACATTCCTGCACGGTGTGGCATGCACCATGTTGTGCATGCCACACCATGCAGAAACGGGTGCAATTCCAGGTGGGCACAACATGCACCCCCAGGGGGCCCTGTTAGGGCCCCCTTTAGTTGCCTCTCCTCCACCCTTTTCATGGTGGGCTCACCGACCATGAAATAGGCGGTGGACAGGCAACTCATAATATGCTCGGCAGTGGTGCGGCAGCACAGCCAGCATATTCTTGCTCCTGACTGCTGTGCCACAGCCGCGGGATCCTGGAGACCTTTGGACCACCGTACTTGTAATAAGGCCCTTAATCTCCCTGTGCTTACAAAAGTGAATGTGACCTTGTGTAAAGGAACTGGTGCTAATGTAAAGCACTTCAGTACCTTTGGTTGGTGTTGGCGCTATATAAAAGTGCACAAAAAAAAGTAACTGGTGCTAATGTAAAGCGCTGGCGCTATATAAAAGTGCACAAAAATCCAGAAAGAATCTCAGTGCTGGTTTACAGTAGTTAACATGAGGAAATACATCACATTGGCAACCACATTAAAAGGACTACTTTTGCCTTGGAGGGGCAGGCAGACCTTGATGACATCAAGACTCAGTCTGGCTCCTTTGAAGAGAATTCAAGTTAAGCCACAATGACACATGGAAACACTTCACTAGTGAATGCAGAGAAAGTAAGAAAGTTTCATGACGGGAGAAATTTGAAGAAATAGAGTTCCATCCTATATTTATAATGAAAAGAAACTAAAGATCCCTTTGTTGGCTGTGCTCATCTTCCACCTCCAAAGTCACATTGAAACAAGGCTGTATTTTAATTTCTTTGCCCAAAATTGGCAACAATGCGAAGACCCGAGTAGTGGTCATCCTGACAAACTAGTATAGGGGACGTGAAAGGCAAATGGAGTATTCTTGCAATATATGATGTAGTGTATTAAACGTTCGTGTGCACATACATTTAACATTCGTATGCATTTGGTTAAGTCACGCGTAAAATGTCTTTTTTCAATACCATAATATTATGCACTAGTTTCATTAGAAAACAAGAAAAAGCACTACGGAGAGAGCAGCAGCCTCGTGGGGAAAGAGGCAACAGCAAATGGAGAGTTAACACCTTCGCCGCGATCGGAATTCCACTCGTGTGCTGGACATTCCGATCGCGGGCGTGACGAGCTCAGCTCGTCATGCGCACACGCCCACCGCGCAGCATGACGAGCTGAGCTCGTCACGCGCATCGAAGGGGTTAAAACACGAGTGCTCGTGTGTTTACAAGAGAGAAATTTCTAATAGTCAAATATAAAATGTTTATTATGAAAACATACGAAAGATCCCTTTATTGGGTCCGTGCGTCTTTCACCTCCAAAGTCAAATTGATAGAAGGTTTTATTCTGATTGCCTGGGTCATAGGTCCCAAAAAGTAGTGGCCAACTTGACAAACTATGTTAATTCAAAAAGCCTAAGAAGCAAAAATGCCTCATTTAAATTTGTTAATCAACAAAAATTGAAAACAGTGCTGCAACCGCATAGAGGTGAAAAACTCTTCCTTTACAAAGGCGTCTAGAAGGCGCAGATCACACTTCGTACAGGAGAGGCCTTTTGTTATTGCAATTGGTCAAGAGGGGTGGAGCAGGAGGTTGCAGGGGACCATTGTGTGGCAGCAAGCTTTTTGTCTATGTTAAGCACGCTTTACTGTAATGCGTTCACACCAATTTGTAAATATTTTGGGGGTGCTACTGGATGGAGACAGCCCTACTGGATGCGGCAAAGTATTCAGAGGCAGTGTCTGGTTAGAAGGCTGGTTTCCCCTAGGAACCACTAATAAAGCTTTTTTGCAGTGAAAGGTTCAAAAAGTTAAAACCAACCAAGATAGTCATCACTGCAGTAAACAAGTGTTTCCAATCTAAAATATTTGTTTTAATTTGAAATGCATCTAAATTACTTGGATGTATGATCTTTTAAAGGAAATGTAAAAACCTTCACCAACAACAAACAAACTTTAATATATTCCTTGGTTTGTCCGCCAATGGTGAAGCAAGCAAATAATATTTTCAGTATTTACAGTTGTAAACGTGCACTTTCAACAAGGTTTAAATTTTGCTGTAATGAAGTCACAAATATAAATTAAGATTTAGGAAAACAAGCTCATGGTGAGTGAGCATTTTTAACACAAAAAGCAATTTCATTAAAAAAACGCATACCCGACGTAAGCACAGAGTCCCAGCAAAAATAAAAAAAAATTCAAAGCTCACAACTGGTGGGCGCTTTTTGGTCACAAAACAATAAAAAATTTGTTTTGAAAATGCAGTATTGCAAAAAGCACACACCCTACGTGAACTTTCAACAAGCTTTAAATCTTGCTGTAATGGAGTCACAGCAAAAATAAACAATTTAGGAAAGCAAACTCACTGTGAGTGATCGCTTTTTAGCCAGAAAGCAATGCAAACCACAAAACGCACACCCAATGTGAGCACGTCGTCCCAGCAAAAAGAAAACAATTTTCAAAGCACATGTCGGGTGAGCGCTTTTTAGTCACAAAACAATCAAAGAGTTGCTTTGACATTGCCTTATTGCCTATAAAAAAATAATGAAACACTTTACCGACATGGCTACAAATGAAGAAACAGGAACCTTCCAAAAAGAGGGGCAGAAACCAGAGAAAAAATATTGCGCTGAAGCAAACAGAAATGCATAAAAGTGAAAGGCTACTAGTATTAGGGCAATGCTATGTGGGAGGCAGCAAATTCTGAAAAAGGAGGGGCAAAGAGCACATATTAACCACATGGAAGCAAGCCTTTTTGAACGACACGTGAAGTAACAAATCTAAAGCGATGGGCGGGCTGTAAGCCCATAGAGTGGATACAACATGTCTTGTAGAGACAGCCTATAAGCCTACAGATAGAACACAACACGTCTCTTCGAGACAGCGCATGCGCTGTCAAGCCGAGACCTAAAAAAAATAGATTTCACACAGGTGAACCCTACTGGCTTTGCCAATGCTTTTTGTATTTAGAAACGGGAAGATTAAGTGATCTATCCATAATCACAAAATATGAAACTGAGGCAGAGGCAAGGGAGATGATGTGTCTTTTCGGGAGAGGATGTGGTGTAAGGGCCAGAGTTGCCTAATATGGCGCCGGTAAACCGGGTTTGAGTTTCAGCGTCGGCTTAACATCCTTGATTTTGGGCAAATCACAGAATCTCAGTTGTGCCTACAAAAGTGAATGTGTCCTTGTGTAAAGTAAACTGCACGAAAAAAAGTAACTGGTGTTCATGTAAAGCACTCCAAAACCTTCGGGTGGCGTTGGCGCTATATAAAACTGCACAAAGAAAAGTAACTTGTGCTTATGTAAAGCGCTCCAATACCTTCGAGTGGTGTTGGCGCTACATAAAACTGCACAATAAAATGTGAAAAACAGAGTTGGTGGAGGAGGGGATCTGTGTAACGGAGTTTAGCCAGGGCAAGCAGCGACGGGCGGGAGGTGGACGGGCAACCAACAGCAAATTCGGGCAGCCACAGGGAGAGTGCGTGAATTGACCGTAATCACAAAATGTGGAACTGAGGCTAAGGAGAGGATGTGGTGTATGGGCCAGAGCTGCGGACTATGGAGCTGGGAAACCGGGTTTGAGTTTCGGCATCGGCTTAACATCCTTGATTCTCGGCAAATCACTTAATTGCCCCGTGCCTACAAATATGAATGTGTCCTTGTGTGAATTAACTGATGCTAATTTAAAGCGCTCCAATACCTTGGGGTGGTGTTTAGCATTATATAAAACTGCACACAAAAAAACACATGTAAAAAGCAAAGTCAGGGAACAATAAAAATATTGTTTTGAAAATGTATTGCAAAAGGCGCACACCCAACGTGAACTTTCAGCCAGCTTTAAATCTTGCTGTAACGGAGTCACAGCAAAAATAAACAGTTTAGGAAAGCAAGCTCACGGCGAGTGAGCGCTTTTTACCCAGAGAGCAATTCAAACCAAAACACACACCCAACGTGAGCACGGAGTCCCAGCAAAAAGAAAACAGTTTTCAAAGCTTATGTTGGGTGAGCGCTTTTTAGCCAGAAAGCATTTCAAACCAAAAAGCGCACAACCCTAGGAACCAGTAATTAGGCTTTTATGCAGTGAAAGGTTGAAAAAGTTGAAAGCAGCCAAGATAGTCATCACTGCAGTAAACAACATGCGTTTCCAATATAAAACATTTGTTTTAATTCAAAATGCAATTATACTACTTGGATGTATGATCTTTTAAGATTAAATGTAAAAAACTTCACCTACAATAAACAAACAAACTTTAATCTGTTCCTTTGTTCATCCGCCAACGCTGAAGCAACCAAATAATTTTTTCAGTATTTTCAATTGTAAACGTGCACTTTCAACAAGGTTTAAATTTTGCTGAAACCGAATGACAAAAGAAAAGATTTAGGAAAGCAAGCTGTGTTAAAAGTGAGTGTTTTTAACACAGAAAGCAATTCGATAAAAATAAACATACCAACGTGAGCATGGACTCCCAGCAAAAAAAAAAAAAAACATTTTTTAACCCCTTCGCTGCTAGGCCTTTTCCCCCCCTGTGCTAAGCCTTTTTTTGGCTATTTGGGGTAGTGCGCGCTTAGGCCCCTGTAACTTTTTGACCACATAAGGTATCCACGCCAAATTTGCGTCCTTTTTTTCTAACATCATGGGGATTGTAAAGGTACCCAGGGTTTGTGGATTCCCCTGGAGGGGACCCAGAAATTAGCCAAAATACAGCAAAATTTTGTTTTTTTGGGGAAAAATGCGAAAAAAGGGCTACAGATGAAAGCGTCTTGTTTTTTCCCTGCAAATGGCATCAAAAAAGGGGTTGTGGTGCTGAAATCACCATCTTCCCAGCTTTCAGGGACAAGCAGACTTTTGTCAGAAAACCAACTTTTTTTACAGTTTTGGCATTTTTCTGGGACATAGCCTATTTTTGCTATTTTTTGTGCTTTCAACCTCCTTCCAGTTAATGGTAGAAATGGTTATGAAACCAATAATGGATCCTGAAAAACCATACATTTCTGAAAAGTAGACAAAATTCTGATTTCAGCAAGGGGTCATTTGTGTAGATCCTTAAAGTTTTCCTTATAGAAACTAACAGTTAAATGAAGGAAAAATTGAAAATTAGTTGAAAAAAACAGCCATTTGTGTCAACGTTTTCACCTGTAACTTCTTCTAATTATGACAGCTATTTGAAAGCAATATACCTTTATATCCGCTGGACCTTTCTGGTTGTGGGGATATATAGGACTTGTAGGTTCACCAAGAACCCGACGAACCCAGAGCCAATAACTGAGCAGCATCTTGCAATGGTTTTTTATTATGTACCGGGTATATAGCAATAGTGTACACACTGAAGCTGCGCAGCATGGTAGTAGCTCTCAAAATCCGGGAGAGCGAAGCCCCCCTCTGTTCTCGGCATCTGCATGGTACCCAGGGCAACCCTCCGCCACCCAGCGCCCCACAAAAACCCCGATAGCAGGGAATTGAGTTGCGCGAAAAACTTCCCGGGGATCCAGACAGAGTGCTCCAAAATAATAAAGAAACCGCGGCAAGATGATCATTTTCACTAGGGTGACTCTGCCCGTCACAGACAACGGGAGAGTCCCCAAAAAGTCAAAACAGGACTTGGTGTCGCGCATCGCCCGGCCGACATTACCCTCCAGCAAATCATCACTACCATGATAGATCCTAGTCCCTAGGTAGGTCAAGCAGCGAGCTTCCCAGACGACCTCCCCACAGTCTGATGTTCCAGCCCAGTAGCTCGGACCGGGAACAGGCACGATTTAGCCCAGTTCACCCGAAGCCCCGCTACTCTTCCCAACGTCTCCAACAGAGCCTGCGCCCCACGAAGCGCAGCTCCAGAGTCCAGCAGAAACATGAGCAAGTCGTCTGCATACAATGCTATGTGTTGTATCTGCCCTGCCACCAGTAATCCCGGGTAGAACCTCCCCGCCCTGGCATGGGCGGCCAGAGGCTCCACTGCCAGAGCAAACAGGAGAGGAGACAGCGGACACCCCTGTCTCGTCCCCCGACCAACCCCACAGGGAGTTGAAATCAAGCCCCCCGTCCGAACCCTGGCAGTGGATTCACTGTACAGCAACCTCGTCCATGTCAAAAAGCCCTCCCCGAGGCCAAACTCCCTCAGCACATTAAAAAGATAGGGCCATTCCAGGCTATCAAAGGCCTTCTCAATGTCGACCGCAAAGATACAGGCTTCCCCTGCATCATATGCGTCAGACTCTAATATGTGCAAAAGTCTGCGGACATTCATTGCAGAATTCCGGGAAGGGATGAAGCCGGCCTGATCTCTGTGGACCAGCGTCGTCATGTACGGCAGCAACCGACTCGCCAACACCCGGTTTAGGATTTTATAATCCAGGTTAAGCATTGCCAGGGGCCTATATGAAGAGCGATCCCAGGCCGGTTTGCTCGGTTTGAGAAGAGGGACGATAATGGCCTCCCACGTGGAGACAGGGAGGACACCCTCCCGGCGCGCTCTATTATATAGTGCCACTAGATGAGGAACCAGTGCATCGGCATAAGTTGCATAAAATTCTACGGGCAACCCATCAGTACCAGGCGTTTTATTCCTGGCCATGTGTTTGATAGCGCTGCGAACTTCCCTCGCCTCAACATCCCTGCCAAGATCCTCCGCCTCCTCAGGTTCAATCCTGGGAAGGTCAGCTCCCGGGAGAAAGTCCTCGTCTCCCGGAAGGCCAGGGCCCAACTTGCTCCGGTATAACTCAGTGTAGTACTGCAAGAAGTGATCATTAATTCCCTGCTGGGTATAATATACCTCATCACCCTGGCCCCTCAGCTCCAGTATCGCCGTCCCCCTTCGTGCTGGATTGGCAAGCCAGGCGAGCAGCGCCCCTGCCTTATCGCGTTCCGCATTTGCCCTGGCTGTATATGCCTTGTAATCAAAACAGCGCAGCCTTTCTATCTGCACCGCTAGGTCCTCCCGTGCTACAAGTAGTGCGTCATGGGTGTCCGGCCGCTCCGGGCGTACCCTCTCCTGGTCACGCACCTTCTGTTCCGCCGTTGACACATCCTGCAATAACACTCTGCGCACTCCCACCACTTCCCCTATGCAGCGTCCCCTGACCACTGACTTAAAGGCATCCCACTCAACCATCAGGGAAGAGGCCGAGTTGGCATTGATCCTAAAATACTCTGCAACAGCTGAGCCCAGAACATCCCGAAACACCGGGTCCTCGAGCGTTTCTGGTCTGAGTCACCACGTGGGGATGGCAGGCCTAACACGCTGCCAATGAGAAATCACCAATAACGGATTATGATCAGAAGAGGTCCTAGCTAAATACTCGCTATGTACCATCTCCCCATGGACGTCCGGAGAGCAAAGGATGGAATCTAAACGAACATGCAGATCATGTAGTGACGAAAAATACGAATAGTCCCTGTCATGAGGATGATGAGCCCTCCATGTGTCAGTCAGTCCCCAGTGTTGCTGCCAAGCCCGCCTCACCGCAGCCAGCCTATGCACCGGGGCGTCCGCAAGGGGAGGATGGGAACGGTCCAATGAGACCTCCGCTACACAATTGAAGTCTCCCCCCAGGAGCACAGATCCCACCAGCAAGGGCGCCAGCTTTTGAGAGAGATCCCCAAAAAAGGAAGCCTGATCAACATTAGGGGCATATATACTCCTATAACAATGTCTCTGCCATCCAAGCGCCCCTTCACCACTACATACCTACCCTCGGGATCTATTAGTTGCTCAGTACTCTGGAACGGAACTCCTGCTCTTATCCAAATCAATGTGCCCCGCGCATAGGCCGAATAGGTCGTACAGAATATCTGCCCCCTCCATCTGCGTTGCAAGGCCACCCCCTCCTGTTTGGTTAGATGCATCTATTTTATTTACAAACTCATAGCATCCATCTTGCATCAGTTAATCAGCAAACCATTAAAGGCTATTTTATTACCAAAAACACATACAATCTACACTTAGTATACACCTTCACTACTGTATAACAAAGTAAAAAAATAAAACTCAAGCAAGGGCAAGACCTATTGGCTTTGCCAATAGTTGTTTACTATCGCACTGTATGCTGTACTTCACTGATAATTCTGCTGCACTGCCCTGGGAAAATTCCGATCACAACAGGTTGATCAAAATTTGGCCTGTCATTAAACAGTTGTCTGCCAGGTTTTGAGATTTACACTCCTGGAAAGTATAGACATTGAGGAGTCCTTGATCCTACTACGGGTGGCTGCTGTTTAGGCACTACATACCAAGCAAAAGAGCTCATTATAGCATCAAGATGTATATGCAGTGTGAGAGCTGTTAGTAGTTATGTATACAGCCTGAGAGTGTATACAGGGAAGGAATACGTTCTAAATCCTGAAAGATGCCACTGCACGCTAGGAAACACAGCAAAGATTGCATGGGTGCTTGTCCAATAACTCTTTCATTAAGATTATAACCTTTAGGTGGACAACTTCTATATGGGAGTTGAGCTGCTCAGCGAACTGTATAAAGCTAGTACTATAGCATGCGGTACAGGTTGATGTTGCTGCAAAGGATTCCCGCAGCAGCTTGTTTGTAAGAGGCTTAAAAAATCCCTGAGCACTGCACTGTGTTTCAACCAACTGCTCGCAGTCACATTCTCAGATAGGTGTGATTTATACGTTCTCACTACAATCCATGATGAGAACTTACCCAGTTATGGTTTGGGGTCAGTTGGACGATGGTCATGAGCACACATATATACTTCATTACAACAAGTACAAGGGTGGAGTGAATAAGAATGATCAGGTTCTTTAGCCATATAACGCGAGCCATAAAACTCCCACATGTTAAGAATTGTTTTCCCACCTGAGCTAGCTGGCAACGTACAATACATATGTTGTTTACTGTCAGACCACCACAAGAAGACCGATGTCTTTCTCTTGACCATCATAGAAAGTGTTACTGCTGAAGAAGCAGTAGCCTCTACTTGATCTGCTGTGTAGGACAGTCCAAGGCTGCAGAATCGGCACCTTGCCGATTGCATTCCTGCAACAGAGAGAAAGACTCGACCAGGTCGTCGTTGCAGGGTCTGCTCTAAGCAAGGAAAGTCAGGCGAGTCGGTAACATTGTGCCCAATGCCCACCTCAGTCAGGCCTTTGTTTTCCAACTTGCTTTACATTGTACCATGCAAAATCTAATTATTGGGAAGTGGATGGAGGTGGAGCTGCCCTACTGGTGGTATATACCTTTCAATGGCTGTGCATGGATCGAGACCTTCCATGGGCCACTTCTTCACTAAGTGAGCAGCCTTTCAATTTGTTTTCTCAAGTTGAGAAAATCTTGGTCTTGCATATGGCCTGCCTGATGTCTTTATCCGCCATCAGAATGTGGTAGATGTTTTGTTCACCGTATGACAAGCGCATTACAGTCACTGCACTTCACATAATTTTTCAGAACATAGGCCGCATTGTTACAGAGTACCCCATGAGTCAAAATGTAAGGCCTTTAGTAATTTTGAAGTCCTCTTTAGGGAACTTAGGACAGTCTTCCCCCACGTTTACCTTATTTCAAAGGTAGATATGCTCTCTAAGTTCAAAGAATGGAGGCCCCAATGCATCCTCCAACACCTCCCAACTTGCATCCAGAAACTGGATGGAATTGGATTTAGCACAGGGAGTGCGATTAAGACGCATGAAAGATAAGTCTTCCTGAGCCTCAGGTGGCTGCCACTGAAGCAGTTAGTAAAAGTTAACTTGGCAAGTATAAGGATTTAATCAGGACTTTGAAGGAGACAGAGACATGAACAGGTAGAAAAGCTTAGGCTGGGTATTGTTTCATAGGGATATTGCATTGCTAGAAGCCTGATAGTCAAGGCAGGAGAGATACACTTGAAGTCACTTCATCTTCACCAAACGACTCGACTCCGTCTGCAATGCACTCACACCGAATCTCAGTGACTCCCTCGCTCAACTAACCAGACGATTCCAAACCATACAGAACGAGGAAGCCAGTCTCACTCTCAACCTCCCACCCAGCACAGACAGCACCCCACACCTCAAAGAGCTTCAATGGCTTCTCATCCACAAGCCAGCTCTCTTCAAACTCCTAAAGCACACATTCAAAGTCTTGCACAACACTGGCCTAGCATACCTCAACAACCGCATCAGATTCCAGAAACCTTCCAGATACCTCTGCTCAGTTAGACTCCAACTCGCACACATCCCATGCATATGAAGCACCAGAACCGGTGATCGTGCCGTCTCTTTCCTTCCTCCTAAAGCCTTGAATGACCTGCTACTATACATCAGAACCACCTCTTAAATTCTTTAATTCCGCAAGAAGTTGAAAACTTGGCTCTTCAACTAGACAAGCTCATGGTTCAGCCTAGCCTGCTCTACATCAGTGGCAGGATAGCCTCCCAGATGATAATGTGCTTTAAAAATACTAATAACACAGAACTCTGCACCCAACATTACATGTTTTGGCCATATTTGTGGCCTGCTTGCCATGTTCATCCTCCTTAAGACCGTGGTAGATGTTCTGCTCACCGTGTGACGAGTGCATTACAGTCACAGCACTGCACATAACGTTGGATGGGACATACACCACTTTGTCACAGAATACCCTGGTTGACAAAACTAACGTCCTTAGTAATTTTGGGTGTGCCCTTATTGGAATTTAGGATGGTCTTCTCCAGCATGTTTACCTTAGTTTTAAAGGTAGATATGCTCACCCAGTTCAAGGAATATAGGCCTCAAGGCATCTATGGACACCCCCCCCAACTCACATCCACAAACTGCGCATGAAAGACATGTCTTCCTAAGCCTTATGTGGCTGTCATGGGAGCTGTTGGTAAAGTTTCAATTGGCACGCATTCAGTATTGCGCATAAAGTAGAGGTAGGGAGATACGTGTCGGGTAGTAAAAGCTTAGCCTAGGTTTCTTTTTATTTGGTATATTTTGAAGCTTGTTGAAGCATGTCAAGAAAAGGGGCAACCCAATAATCCCTTGCGGGTTTGAGTATGAACTACGAAAAAAGGTCAAAGGCCAAAAAAGAAATCACTTATAGAAAACTATTTGGGAATTATTTGCTTGAATTATCTGTCCAAACAGAGGCATTGGAAACTGAATTGAAACAAAACTGTCAGTATAGTTGATAGAATAATTCATCCTAAAAAACAGGTGCAAACAAATTAGATTGAGACAAATCCTTGTATTCGATATATGGGGTTCAGGGGATACAGATCTCATAATTTCATTACAAAACCGAAGGCTACCATTATGCAATAACATTATATTGCTTCCCCAACATGCAGCCCTTTAAAGAACAGTAATGCATCATAAAGCATTAGTACGTTCAAAACATATAAACATCCACTGCACGCAGTCATCCTCCTCTTTTATTCGCTGCTCCTTGACAATCGCAAAGTTGGCTTACTTATTCTGCCTTACCGCCTCATTCGATCGCTGGTCGACTTCTTGTCTATGAGGCCCGGTATTTCCCTCTGGCCTATTAATCACCCCCTGGTTGCCTTTGCATTTGCTACTCCTGCTCCAGCGCCGTCGCACATTCTTCAAACTTTTCCGGCGGATCTCGGTTACAACAGCTGTTTCATTCAGCTCACTTTTGAATTTAATCGACAGGGCGCGGTCGTGGAAGCTTTTGCTTCGCAGTCGCGCCCACCATAGGGGTGAATACAGGTTGTCCGCCTATAAAATGGTTATTTTTTATGGTGTTGCCTGGCAACGCCGCGTCAGCTGAGCGGTGGCCAGGCAACCTTCCCGATGCTGCTTTGAGGCCGCAGCTCTCTGTGTTGCGTCCAAACCCCAGGTGACGCACTTGAGCGTGGCGCATTGCACGGCTACCGCTGAGATTCAAGCAGTTACATTATAGCGGTTTTGAAGGCAAGGCTCGGACGGCTTCGGTTTTTTAAGTCCTGTGGCTTAAATTCTTGGAATTTGAGCCTCTTGTGAGCTCTTACAGTACTTAAGCTCCCCCTACTGATCTAGAAAGGTATTCACTATTGATTGAGTGGTGCTCTGCTATTTACTTGCACTAAGCCCTAGGGTGCACTTTACTTATGCTGCCCGATTTATTTCATATCCTGGTTTTTCTTTGGTAACACCAGAGATGGAAGGGTCTAACCCCCAGACTCATCCTGTGGCCGATTTTATGGGAGAGTCCATTAAGAAGTTTTTTGAGGAGGAACTTGGGTCCTCAGTGAGAGAGGCAGTGGACGACGCACTGGCCAAGATGAGGCGGGACACCCCTGCAGAGGAGAATTCTTTTTCCTTCTCAGATGGGAACTCCCCTTCTACCTCTGAACCCTGTAGAGGGGGAAAGGCTTCATATAAGAGGAAGCAGAGAACAACATCTGGTGCTTATCAGGGTGACGCTGTCCCCTTCTTTGGTGAATTACTATTGAAGCAGACAAATTTGGGGGTAAGTGCCTGCTTCTTCTCTTTACAAATCATAGTGACCCTACTTTTTATTTCATTTTGCTCTGTCATTGAACATTGGATATGTGATCCTTGATTTGAAACCTGGTTCCTCCCATGGGATTATTCCGTGGTCAGTCCATTATTGGGACAACCATTACTTTGAGGCTCCAGACAGACGGAACCATTTTTTATACCTTGCAATCATCAAGTCTGGAGAGATTATAAGCTCAGTTTGGACATATCGCCATACTCATACGTAGGACACAGCATTATCGGGACTATGCCATCTTGGTGATGGATTGAACATGGGTACTGTGCAACTGCTATTTAAGCATGATGACATTCTAATAGACACCTTTTCCTTTGTGTTTTTAATCAAACAGAACTAATATACAGACAATGGGTAAATTGCCGTATATAATTTCTTTAAGGTACTAAAAGACTCACAAATGGAGCAATCACAATTCACTCCATAATGTCTTGCCTTTCACGTTTTACACATATTTATTTTCGTACAACTAGGTGGACTGGTGATGGGTACACTTTTTTAAGCTACAAGCTAGCAATAATATTGTATTAGAAGTGTAATATGATTTTTGCAGCCTTGAAAAAGTCCAGGCGGACGAAACACGTGTCGGCTGCAGTATCTTTGGACAACATTGTATGAAAATCTGCTGTTGGAGTAAAAAAACGTTGTAGAAGATTTTGACTTGTGTGGACTGGATTTGATAACTGACTACAAACAGGAGACTCACCTTGAGATTTGAACTGTGTGTGCTTGAGTGCATTTCTGTACTGGATATAAGTGGAAGCATACTGATAAGGCGCTTAGCCATGCCTACAGCGCAGGTAGCCTGTGGGCTACAATAGAAAGTGGTGCTCCTAGCAGCACAAAAGAAAGGGGCCACCTTGACTGGGTGCAGAGAAAGGTTGCCCCTAGCGGTATGCTTAAAAAAAGTGACCTTCATGGCACAAAAGAGTTGCGGGACAGTTTAAGTTTCTCTGCGGAAAATATAGATTATGATGACATACAATGGGACAAACCTGTTCCAAGTCATTATCCAGACTTCCCGAAAAAACACAGCTGTCCTACGGGTCAAACACATATTCGTTCCATTCCTTGTCATCATAATCTATATTTTCTATATGTTTGAATTATCTGTCCAAACAGTGACAGTGGGTACTGAATTTAAACAAAACTGTCAATATAGTTGATAGAAGAATTAATCCAAAAGAACAGGCACACACAATTTAAATTGGAGGCAAATCCTTGTATTCGATATATACGATTCAGGAGTATAAATCTCATAATTCCACACAAACATTAACCTTGTAAATCAGATTAAAATGAATGTCTAAATAATAATAATGATTGTCTTTAGAGTCCACTCTGATTGTTATGAACGTCTTTACACCAAAAAATGTTAAAAATTAAAAGGGTTGGTTTCGATTGGAAAATTGTAATCTGCCCATGTTGCATTATGCACCATTTCCTGTTGCGGGCACAAGGCCCCCTCACACAAGTGAGGTACCATTCTTATCAGATGTGGGGGAATGCGTCTGGTAGGTAATTTGTGGATGCCTGCAGATTCCAGAACTTTCCCTCACTGAAATGTGAGGAAAATTAGTTTTTTGCCAAAGTTTGAGGTTTGCAGGGGCTTCTGGTCATGAAAAACCTGGTTAGAACCACACAAGTCACACCACGCTGGGCACCACTAGCTGTCTAGTTTTCATAAATGTCGGGGTATGGTAGGTTTCCCTGGAGCGGCATCCAAGCTATGCCCAAATTCTGCAGCTACCTACATTGTAAAAAAAGCATGGATTCCACTGGGTGAAATATAATGTCTTCAGGTCGTATTTTGGTACATTTCGTGTCCCAGGCGCTAGGCCCAGCCACACAAGTGGGCTACCGTTTTTATCAGGAGACATATTGGAACACAGGCTAGTAAAACAATTGTTATTACCAACCGGGTTCTCAGCATTTGTGTCCAAATGTAAGCCAGTGCGCAAGAAAGAAGACATTTTGCAAAATACCTTCTGAATCATGATAGTATGGTTAACCCCAAATTTAGGGATGTATAAATAACCCCTGATCCCAAACTCAGTATCATGTGTACATTTTAGAAATACATAGGTTTTCTTCATACCTACCAGATTTTCATTCTTTATATTTAACAATGTAAACTGCTGTATAACTAGTTGACAATGAAAAATCAGTGTAAGGCTCAGCTCAGTTGGCTCTGAGTATCACATGTTTTTGGAGAACCTACAAACCCTATGTAATCGCCGCAACCAGAAGGGTTTGCTGGACATAACAGTATATTGCTTTTGTAAATCGCCCATCGTGACAAGAAGTTACAGGCGTAAATGTTGTCACAAATGACTGTTTTTCCTTACCCTTTTGCATTAATTTTTTATTTAATCAGTTTTTGGGGGAAAACTTGAGTGATTTAACACAATGACTCCTTTCTGAATGTAGAATTTGGACAACTTTTCAGAAATGTATAGCTTTCCAGGATCAACCTTGAGTTTCGCACCTGCTTTCACCACAAACTGCAAGTAGGTTGAAACCACAAAAATTAGGAAAAAATGCCTACCTTTTAGAAAAAAATGCAAAAACTGTTTTTGATACAACTGTTTGTTCCTGAAATCTGGGAAGATGGTGATCCTCCCACAGCAAGCCTTTCGTTTAATAAAATGCTTTCTTGTGCAGCACCCCCTCCCCCCCCCCCCATCTCACCCAAAATGTAGGGGTTTTTTGGGGGCTATTTTCTCGGTTCCTTCAAGGGGAACCCACAAAACCGGGATACCTTTAGAATCCCTAAAACGTTAGGAGAAAAGGACGCTAAATTGGTGTGGATACCAGATGTGGGAAAAAAGATATGGATACGTAACCGCAAAGTAACACCAGACAGCAACAAGCATTGGCATAGCCAATAGGTCTCGCGTTTGGGATCTTATAAGTGTTATCGATTGTGCTGCATAACTAAATACTTATAAGGTCCCAAAAGCGAGACCTATTGGCTATGCCAATGCTTGTTCTGTTTAGATGTCAGTTGTTTGTTCTTGTGAATTGTTGCGTTCTTTTATCCAGTTTCGTATGTTAATGTAGGTGGCGCCAGTAACGTTTAGATGGCTAGGTGGATGTTAGTGAAATGTAGATGTTTAAGTGTGAATTTGTCTGTAGGCGTTTTCATTGAAGGAATCGCTCTGCAGGATAGGGCCGACCTGTGGTTGAAATAAGGTATGCTGTTTGAGGGGGGGATGTGGTAGCAGTAAGAGTAATGCAGAAAGGAAGGATTTGTGTTATAGTTTGGAGGTTAGAATGCTACGTTAGAAATAAGGGGAAATAAAGTTTTGCAACGTTGTTTCAGCTAAACACAGAAAGCGCATGTAATTGTAATTAATGCTCTGCATACAGTTTTTGTAATAAGGTAATTTATTTATACAGCTGGTATGATATTTTACCGAGTACAGTGTTCACTGTTGTAATTTGTATGTGATATGCACGCTGTACAGTGCTGTACCCTCCGATTATTTTAAAACTTTTCGTTTGTATATTTAGTTAACTGTGAAGTGTGCCCTCTGATTATGTTGGCAAGTTCCAACATTTTGGGTTTTTTAACGCCGCATTTTTCAACACGTGTTGCAGATGATTCCCTGCGACGGCCGCTGGCAATGTTCACATAAGGACCGAGCGCATTGACTCCGTACGAATGGAAACAGAGCTATGAAAGGTCTGTGGATGTAACATAAGAAACAGACACTGCCTGGTTTCTAAATTTATTTTTAGGTTACCCTGTTGCGCTTTTGTGATGAGCCCGTGTATTTTTTAAGTGCACTTGGTGTTTTTGTGTTATTTATTTTGGCTTGGAGGACAGAGATGAAGCCAAAGAAAGGAAAAAAGAGGCTGTGGAACGAAGGAGAGGGATAATTAATAGTTTAGTGTGAAAGAGAGAAATAGTGAAGAAAAAGATGAAGGAAGAGAGAAAGAATGAGGGGCAAAAGAAGGCGAGTACACGCAATGCTAAATATTGCAGCACGTGGTGTAGAATTTTTTCCTGTGAGGGCCGCTGGTAATGTTCACACAAGGTTTTAGCGCATTGACTCCGTATGAATGGAAACATAGAACTATAAAAGCTCTGTGGATGTAACATAACAAACAGACACTGCCTGGTTTCTAACTTTATTTTTAGGTTACCCTGTTGCTCTTCTGTGATGATCCCGTGCATGTTTAAAGTCCACTTGGCGTATACATTTACAAAAGGGGAAATCAGGGATGAAAAGAACAGGAAAGAGTGAGATGAGGAGGCAGGGGCAGCCAGTGGTGGATTAAAGAGGCCCGAGGTGGAAGCAAGACCAGGCACTTGTTATATGGCGCCCCGACCTTGACAGCGCCGGCTGTGAGTTTATGAAGAAATTTGTGCGGCAGTGGTGTTTATTGTTTTACAAATTAAGCTTTTGATTCTTTCCAAACGTTATTACTGGGCCATTTAGTGCACTTTATGTTTTTCACTGAGACAAGTCTCACTTGGATGTATCTGTTGTTTTACGTGTCAGTGTGAATGAGTTTTAAGGAAACAAGTGGACCAAAGAAAACCCCACGACTATCAATAAAGAGCCTTATTTGAGAACAGAGTTGGCAGAGTTAGGAAAACGAAATCTGAACTCTTAAGGGCAGCCACGGGTAAGGGAAGTGGCAGGCTGTGGGCCCGGCACGATATTTCTGCTGTCACTTGATATGAAGTGATCGGTTTCTATGGTAACGATGTACGGCATTGTTTTTGGGAGTCAAACAATGACTTCTTATGCTCACTGTAGGGGGGAGGGAGGAACGGGTGGCACTAGCAGGCTTGCCTCTACTTATGCAAATGCAGCGCATGGAAGTTTCTCAGACTCTGCAGAGAGTAATTAGGTGAGACAACAAGGGGTGGAAGGAACGAGCAGAGCCCGAGGCTGCTGGAGAAAGTACAAGGATAGAGAGACTTGGTGATGCCAAGGTTTGCCAAACTGGCTCCGAGGGAGAAGAGGGAGGGGTGAAGAGGCCTGGTGACTGAAAGAAAGATGGACGACAAGGGGAGACGAGGGACAGACAGGGGGAAGTAGCAAATAAAGACAAAGCAAAGAAGTGGCAGCAGTAAAACTGTGAGAACTGATGTGTGGACAGGAAAGGGGGGACGGGTGGAGGTTAGCGGAAGATTCCCGAACCGGGAGTTCAAAAGTAAGGGAATGATTATGGGCGAGAGTCAGTGACTGACTATTCTAAACATGCACTGGCAAAGCATATGGATTACAAGGCACGCTCAAATGTTGTTTGCTTGTGGTGCGCTGACAAATCCCTTTGAGCACATTAAACCAAGATCCACTGGCTTTGCAAACTAGAAAAACAAGCATTGGCCGCGCGGCCGCAAAAGTGACGCGGCCGCGGGACCGCGAAAGTGAAAGAAAACAAGCACGCGAGTGGTGCGTGCAGAGAAAGCCAGATGGCAGCTCTGGTGGGGGAGGGGCGAGCAAGACAGAGAGGCAGAGCGAGGCGCGCGCAGGAGAGCGAGAGGAAAGCCCGATGGCGCTCGTGCCTGTGCGCGTAACCGCGCACAGAATGCCACACAAAAAGCTGTGGTCGCATTTCTGAAAGCCCACTGACTAAATGTCTCGCCCAGACCAGCGCAAGCGCTGGCTCAGGGCGAGACCTAAACAAGCATTGGCATAGCCAATAGGTCTCGCCTTTGGGACCTTATTCAATTCAATTTATCTTTATTCGGATAAGAAAATATCCATAAAAGAACAAAGTAAAAATACCAGCAAAATTTTAAAAACAAACAATACATACATGAATAAAAATTTAAGACAGCCATCACGAGGCTAAGAAACAGTAAATACACAAAACATATACATACGCAATGCTCAGGGGATTTGTCTTACACTTATAATTTGTTTGGGGCAATAGTATAATAGTTCCTAGAATCAACTGATACAGGCAACCAATATCCACTGATTTGATAAATAACATCAGACTAAAATAGTAACACATATTAAGATGAGAATAAAAAGTTCATTAAATCTAGCAGCATAATGATGTAAAATGCGAACAATTTATCACATTAGACCAGCTTTAAAATCAAACAAATTCATTAAATCTAGCAACATAATATTATAAAGTGCGAGCAGTTTATCAAAAATTATGTAACAATTAAATACACACAATAAAACTATGCAACCTATATATAAATGAGGGGTTAAAAATGGGCAATCAAGGCCAATTATACCAAACTCATAGAAGCGCGTGAGCGGACAGCCAAACGCAACAAAGTGCTGACGAGGAAAATAAAATTTTCGTCTTTGAGCTCAACAATTTCTCTATATGCCACCTTATAGTTGCTGATAGCAGCTACCTTAAAAAACGGGATCAGCAATTGTTTACTATATAAGTGATAAAAGTTACAGAAAAACAAAAAATGTAACATAGATTGATTGCCACGATTACCACAGGTACAAGGGGTTTGCTCAAGGTTACTGGTGTGCCCAAGGGGAAAACATAATAAATATTTTAAAGTACCAGCCCTAAGGCGAAAGAGCAAACTTCTTTCCCAACGGTTAGTCGCCATTAAAAGATAACGGACTGGCAATATTATCGGTGGGCCCTCAGCGTCCGACATCGTTATGTAACGGGCAACTGAGCTTTTAGAGGTTTCATGCCTAAGTCTCATACTGGCATAATACCCATACAGGGTCTCCTGTATAGTCTTTTTATTAACGCCTGATATATCACTTGGATTTGAGAAAATGTGTGGCAGGTTTACAGCGGACAAGCTGTCCTTAACAGCTGCCAGCCAAGGTATGCTACTGCCCTTGTCACATTTAAGACAATCAGCTATGATTTCTCTAGTGAGGGTGGTTGCTGGATTTTGCCATACTTTTATCCAAAAAATAGTTGGACGGGCCCTGATATAATCTTCAATATAGGACAGTTTTAGCTCCCGGTGACAAACAAAGGAAGAGGAGCTAATCGGAACCCCCAGAACTCTCCGACAAAATCTATTTTCCTCTATTTGGATATTGTTACAATTCGCATAGCCCCACACTTCAGCTCCATAAGTTGCGGTTGGTCTACATTGAGTTCTATATATCTTCAGTAGGGATAGCACTACCTCAGTTCTTCTGGGTTGAGGGAGGCATAAGATTGAGTTGGAGGCCTTTAAGAGTTTGTTCCGGCTATGTGTCAAATGGGCAGTCCAGGAACCATTGTCAGCAAATACCAGCCCCAGGTATGAGAAAGTGCGCGTGCAAAATAGTTTTTCAGAACCGGAGCTGATTACATTAACCCGATGTTTATTTGGACCACAATTCATTAAAAGATTTTTTTAAATTTGTACACAAGTCCAATTTAGACATAAAATCAACAAAGCCCCCGACTAAAGTGCGTAGTGCATTGGGTGTGCGGCCCATTAGGACCGCGTCATCCGCGTATAATAAAGCAGGTATTTTGCTGCCATTGATCACCGGGACATCCGTAGTCAAGTTTGACAGCTCATCATGCAACTCATTAATATATAAAATGAAAAGCAGAGGGGCCAGCACACACCCCTGCCTGACCCCTCGGCCGATGACAATATTCTCTGATACGGCCCCATCCCTACTAATCCTCACCCTTGCCCCCAAATCCTTGTGTAAGAAGGCCAGAAAGTGTACTAAGGCCTCGTCTAACCCATAATTTAGGAGACATGACCATAGGCGCGATCTATTCACATAATCGAAGGCTGAGGTGAGGTCCATGAAAGCTAGGTAAATGGGAGACTGCCAAGCTATCGTATATTTGTCAACAATCAAATTTAAATTGAGACATTGCTCTATGGTTCCTAATTTACTTCTAAAACCTAACTGACATTTATTTAAAATATGCGTATCCTCAGCCCAACTCCTAATTTTATTAAATAGCACCCTCCCAAGTATCTTTAAAGTGTTATCGATCAAAGAAATTGGTCTATAACAACCAGGGTTAGCCCTGTCCCCCTTTTTAAAAATCGGTACTATGGTGCTGGACGACCATGTACTAGGAATTTGGGAGTTTGTTAAATTATTAAAAACACTAAGTAAAATCGGGGCCCAGAAATCTAGTTTGTATTTAATAAAGTCGATGGGAAACCCATCGGGGCCGGGGGCCTTATTGCCTAAACTCTGATCAATTGCGTCTACCACTTCTGAGAGCGATATCTGGACTCGTGACGCAACGTAAAGATCTATGTGGACCTCGTCCAGCGATGATGCAGAATATATTTTAGAGAAATGAGAGACCCAGGCATCACTGGTTATATTACAGCTTATGGGACTTAAGTGCTGACCAGTGTTTCTCATATTTTGGACCACCGCCCAAAATCCATTTGTATTATTGAATCTTGCAGCGCAAGCCAAATTATCCCATTGATCTCTCAAAATCTCCTCTTTCCTTTGCTTAACCACTTTATTATATTGGTTCCTTAGTGATCTAATTAAAATTGCATCCCTAGGTGTTGCCGACAAGGCAGCACGAAGGTCTCTATTAGCCCGGGAGCATACACTATTGAACCACTTAGGATGCTGGTTATTGTTAAACGCAGGTTTAGAGATCATCTGTTTAATACCTGCACATAACTGAGTAAAGGCTGCAACCACCTCAAGGTTAGGGTCAATGGATGACAGACATACGTCGACAGCTGATCGATAAAGTATTATCATGTTCTTAAACAGCGTGCTATTATCAATTCCTTTCCAGATGATTCTTAAATTGTCAGTTGAGGAAGATATATTACAGGCCCCAGGTTCTCCCTTAAAAATGTGTCTGGGGGCAACCCAAAACAATACCGAGGTTGGGTTGTGATCCCCAAACGTAGTAGGTATAACCTCTGCACCAACTAAAATGTCTTCAAGTGGGGCAGATATAAAGACAATCAATTATTGAGGCACGCCTCGGCCTCTATATGTTGGCACTGTCTGATTATCACTATGGTTTATGGGTGCAATGTCCATCACATTTGATAAATCATGCATTGACAGATAATCCATTAATTCAGTTCCCCTTTTGCTCAAATTTTCATATTGTATGTAGCCAGTATCCAAATTATATGCTCTAGAGATCTTAACATTAAAATCACCCCCAGACAGATTCCAGCTAAATTTTGATTTCCGCTACAATGTGTATATTAGAAACAAATTAAAAAGATTTTCAACAATCTTATTGGGTACACTTAAAAAGTCATTATTATAAAAGTTAATAAAACAAATTGAGGCCCCACGTGTGTATATCAAAGCTTGGTAATTAGGGCTGTTTGTCGAAATAGTCTTAATAAAGCCACCGGACGATATTTTAACCCAAATAGAAAGGCCGCCAGACGGACGCCCATGTTTAGGAGCCAGTGCACACACATTAAAACATTGGAAGCCCTCACAATGTATCTCACTTGTAGCCCAAGTCTCCTGGAGCAATAAAATATCAAATTTATTTACCAACCCGGCCCAGTCTTCATTATTTACTTTAGAGGCTAGGCCAGCGATGTTCCAACTTAGTATCTGCAAGAGTTGTCCAGACTGCCTAGAGGCATCTCTTAACAGTGGTACAGGTGCTACTGTGGAGGGGGCCAATTCAATAGGCACTGATAACGAGGCCAGTCAATCTAGAGTGTCTAAATCCGAGAGGGAGGAAAATCTATTTTGGAACATGAGCGGGGAAATGGCTTGCGTGACGTTGGGTTTATAAAAATAGCCAAGGGGCAGTGACCAGACATCAGTAGAACTGTCGTGCTCTCTCTGCGATAGTATCAATTTTACAAGGGCGGGTTGTCAGAAATTAACAACAATACAGTCTCCCTTTATTAACTTCTCTGATGATCCAACCCAGCCAACCCTGCGTACCATCAAGATCTCGTTGATGTTAGACACGCCTTTATGTTTCATGAGCCAATTTGTGCACTTATTGCGCAGTTGGTCCCAAGACTTGTTGGTTTTCCATTAAAGGTGGCACCCCAGCTAAAACTAATACATAAGGACAAGCCTCAGGAGGTAAACTTAAAACATCATTTCTTGCATTAAGAGGCCTGCAAACGTTAATCCTAGGTAAGGAAGCTGTGCTCTGTAAATTATGTATTTGATTTGCGTCTTTTACTGGGGCTTTAATAGATGCATGCACATCTTGGTGGCGGGGTAGATGCAAGGCATTATTGCCCAAATTTGAAACGCCATCCTGAGAAGTGAGGACCTTGGTAAGGGTGCATTTATTGACTTTACAACAAACATCACAAGAACCAGTTAACTGCGGTTGTAAGGCATCTGAGGGTTGCTGTGATGTATTGGGGGCTAAGCCATTCAAGGCTTGCGGAATGTGTGGCACCCCGTGTTAGCAGCGTGTTAAATGCCTTACTATGTGAATTAGGCTTACTAATTAGTGATTCTAATCGATCTAAACGTTTCCACAGGGTAGTAAAATTTTTATCGACAAGCTCCTTCACCCGCTCAAACATGGTGTCCATAATAATATCTATTGCAGTGTCCCCCAATTTAAAAATATTAAAAGGTGCTGGTATAGATTCAGTTTGAGTATGAATTGATTGACTAGGCAAACTAATAGACATTAAACATCAGAGGCATTGACAGAGGCATTGACAGTCACTGTTTCAGTTGGGGCTGCTGACCCTTGCATCCATGCACTCAAAGCAGTACGCTGTGGCTTTGAACGCGGTGGTTGTTTCCTCTTTGGGCAAGCGGGCTTCATTACTTTCTTTTTTCGCTTTGCCCCCGTGATTACTGGGTCTGGGGAAACATTCACTGCTGCAGCAATATCCTTCCCGCGAGTTGGTGACATTAGGTCCGTTAGATCCATCGACCCCACATAAGCTCCAGTATCTTCAATACCCCAGTTTTGCTCACTAACCAGTCCACCATCCGCAGCTGGCAAGGAAACTGATGGATTTAGCGTTGAAGGAGAACTGTTTGGCAAGCCGGAGTGAGTCATATTTTGGAGGGTAGGGTGGGGAGTAATTGGGCCCAGGGACATACGCCTCTCAGTCAGCTCTATTTCAGTGCTGACAATGTTAACAACTCTCTCCAGCATACTATCAATGGAGGCAGAGCCGCGTAAACTGGATACAACAGGCCTTTTGGCCATGTTTAATACAAAATATACACCAGAGAAACTAGGCTTACTTCACTCACCACACTGATGTCTAGAAGGATGAGCAATGTCAGGGGGATGGCCCGGCCTCTGACGGTCATGGACGGGCCCGCCCTTCGCCCGCCCACGCGTCCCGCGCTGCGGGAGGGCAGCCGCGCCTTTATCCTGGCGGGAGGCGCCTGTGCTGACGCCGTGTCCCAGCTCCAATGCTGGGGCAGCTGGGAAATGTAGGCCGTTCCCCTCACGGCGGCGTGGAGTAGACAGGAGCCGTTCCCCTCACGGCGGCGTGGAGTAGACAGGAGCCGTTCCCCTCACGGCGGCGAAAACAGAAACAGCAGAGCCGTTCCCCTCACGGCAGATCTAACCAACTTGGTAAGCGCGTCCCGCGCTGCGGGAGGGCAGCCGCGCCTTTATCCTGGCGGGAGGCGCCTGTGCTGATGCCGTGTCCCAGCTCCTATGCTGGGGCAGCTGGGAAATGTAGGCCGTTCCCCTCACGGCGGCGTGGAGTAGACAGGAGCCGTTCCCCTCACGGCGGCGAAAACAGAAACAGCAGAGCCGTTCCCCTCATGGCAGGTCTAACCAACTTGGTAAGCACGAGTGACGCGGCCGCGGGGCCGCGAAAGTGAAAGAAAACAAGCACGCGAGTGGTGCGTGCAGAGAAAGCCAGATGGCAGCTCTGGTGGGGGAGGGGCGAGCAAGACAGAGAGGCAGAGCGAGGCGCGCGCGGGAGAGCGAGAGGAAAGTCCGTTGGCGCTCGTGCCTGTGCGCGTAACCGCGCGCAGAATGCCACACAAAAAGCTGTGGTCGCATTTCTGAAAGCCCACTGACTAAATGTCTCGCCCAGACCAGCGCAAGCGCTGGCTCATGGCGAGACCTAAACAAGCATTGGCATAGCCAATAGGTCTCGCCTTTGGGACCTTATAAGTGTTTAGCCAGAGCCAACAAATGTATGATCTGAACCTGAATCATTTTTAGGCTAGACATGGCTCAGTAAAGATGGACGTCAATCTTTTTCTCTCTGGTTTATGTCAATTGGGCACCAAGGGTGGTTGGTGGTGGTGGTGGGAGTAGGGGTTTGAAATGGAAGAGCAAGAGCAGAGGGGCACACACACAGCCAGGGCCTCTAGTTAAAGCACGGACAAGGAGAGCCATCACTAGCAATATAAATCTGAAAGGAACAGTAAATTGTTTGACTTACACCATTCATGTTTGCTTTTCCAAAGCTTGGCAACCTAAGTACATTCTATTCAAGTATATGACTTCAGGCACATTAATTTGCACTATGTGATATTGAATATAACCAAACAGATTACATATTCTAAGGTGCGTGAGGTCATCCAGATTCATTTATATGTCTATCACATTTAATGCGACAAAATTAAATAAAAGAATTTCAATGAATAGATCCTGAACATTAATTAATTTGTATGTCATATTATATATAATTTAAAAGCAGTGACCCTGTGCGAGGACCTTCCCACCACAGTTACTACAAAGAACATTTGAGCGTACACCATTATACCTTGCGTAATCTCGTGGTTCATCTGATGGCAATAGCCCTAAGACTGTAACCTTGCAGTGTAAGCATGCACTCTGCAGCGCTCTGAGATGAGCTCAATGTGGAATGCGGCGCTATAAAAAGAACCACTAATATTCAGACTAACCCCAGAGTAACATGTGAATCTATATAAAAACATGAATACCTGCACACCTGCATAACTGCCTGGCCTTGTCACAACACCTCTCCTGGTGCAAGCTGTGCAGGTGTCCGCCTGGCCTGGCCTGGCGGGGACCGAAGGCTTGCGGTTTTATGAAGCAAAGTAATGAATCTCCGAACTTGGTGTTTGCTCGCCATGCATGTGGGTTCTATTGACTCCAGAGTTTGCTTGTTTAACCCCTTTGCCGTTTAATTGCTGGGCCTGAAATGCTTTCCACCACGGTTTAAAGTGAATTCGGTCAGATGCAAGCCAGCAGCAGAGCTGTGGCCTGGGTTCGAAAAGCCGAAGCCCTAGAGCAGACACCACGCCCGCTTTCCACCTCTGCTGTGAAAGCGCTGGTGGAGCAAAGCAAACCTGCCGAAGAGAGCGGGGGGGGGGGGGCTCTACAGAGAGCCAGGGCGGCCCCGCACTGCTTGACACAGAAGTGTGAAGCCATACGGTAAACTCAATGGCCTCGACAAGAGCCACAAGCTCTAACAAGCCGAAATGTTTACATACTGATACTCCAGTGCCTCAAATATCGTTCACATTCACGAGGCGCTACAAATAGCAGAAACGCCTGCTGCCACTCACAGGCAAGGTTCAGTTGGCAACGCCCTTCTGAACTGCTGCCCCCTTGTAAAGTGTGCGTGTGTCTCGTTGGTTACTGCATCTAGATTGCTAAAACGGCGCGTGCACTGAAAGAGAGCCGATAAAAAGCGCGCAACTTTTTGTTCAGCTCACTGATATTTGTAATTTTAAAACTGTTCAATTAATTAACTACACTTCGATTTTAATGTAGCCGATACTAGGTAGGTAAAAAAAAAACTTTTATTTAATATGACCTGCTATTTTCAGCACTTAAAAATCCAAACACTGCCACGTTAACTGCTAAACAAAAACAAAGTTACAACTGTGTTAAGCAAATTAGTCATATTCCACCCAGCAGACATAATTGTAGCGACAATCCAACAGCAGCACAATAGCTCCTAACCACTAATAAAATAATGTTTAGTTTCAGACAGCACACACTATTATAGCTAAGTGGCCTCGCGGCACGTCACGTGTGACATCTTCAGTCAATCCTGTTCTTTTTTAAGACCGCTACTTTCGTGGACTTGTAGTTCCATGGACATTGTTATGTTGTGTGAAAACTGCACCAAAGTCCAGGCCTCTACGTGAGAGTGCTTCTTCCAAACCAGCGGTTTGCTCTGCATGCTGGAACTTGTAGTCTTGTTTAGGCCGTTATAAAGCAGGGCTACAATTCCCAGAATGCAAAGCAAACACTTGACCCGGAAGAAGTACTCACAGAAGAATCTGCGGGCTCTGTTGACACCAGGCCACTCACTAGGAAGCAATGACACCAGTGTCGTGTGGATTTCTCACTAAAAAGGTTTTCAGAAACGCTATGAGTCAAGAGATATTTCCGACATATTTTGTTGCAGAGAGGCAGCATAATGCATTAAGTGTACTTTCTGGTCAATATACACCACCCAGACAAAATAAGAACACAACGTGTTGTGGCAAACAATTCTATGCAAGTAGACTGCATAGCTGCCAAGGTTTCAGATTGCTATGTGTGACATTTTCATAATTTTAGTGTACTTACGAGTGACATTTCAACAACTATGTGTGACGTTTTCTTGCAAGCAAAATAAAGCAATGGAAACGAGGAAACATATACATATCAGAAATGACGTCTTTTTGAGCATAGAGAAACTCTGTCTTTAAAAACAAGCATTGGCCGCGGGGCCGGGAAAGTGAAAGAAAACAAGCACGCGAGTGGTGCGTGCAGAGAAAGCCAGATGGCAGCTCTGGTGGGGGAGGGGCGAGCAAGACAGAGAGGCAGAACGAGGCGCGCGCGGGAGCGCGAGAGGAAAGCCCGATGGCGCTCGTGCCTGTGCACGTAACCGCGCGCAGAATGCCACACAAAAAGCTGTGGTCGCCTTTCTGAAAGCCCACTGACTAAATGTCTCGCCCAGACCAGCGCAAGCGCTGGCTCAGGGCGAGACCTAAAAAGGGCTCAGCATTGTGATAGAAAAGCCAGGACACTAAAATACTGGTTACGCTCTGAAGAAACCAGCCATGGGACAGCCCTAACAGGGCACATAGGTACCAATCGCTTCGAAAAGATTTTGAATGAGCGTTCTTCAGGCTGTGTGTAATGCCAGCCTCGGTGCTTCACCTGTTTAAAGTGTTGAGGGCCGCCAGAGGGCAGTCGATTGTAGCAGTAGGGTGCGAATCAAACCAGGGTCACGTAACAAACGGAATATCCAGTGTCAGTAAATGCCTAAAGTGCCACAGGTATCCTTCAGAAAAATGCCGTGGCAAGGCCCCCTATTGCAGCAGTCACTAGATGGGCCTGAACCTTGTTGTGATGAGACACCGTGATCCTCCTCTCTCCAGCATCAGGTTAACTGACACAGGCAAAATCCACGCTGTACAAAAGTTCTAACAGAACTATGGTAAAAGAACATTCTAAACATTAAAGGCATACATCAAAACAAGAGCACATTACTGCGATAAAACTACCCATTACTATAAACACCAAAAACGTGGGCAGCATCAACAAGCCTGTCCGGTCAAGAGACCGGTCGCTGCGGAAGCCCAGTGATCGGGCCTAACTACTGCACACAGTGACCTCCGGGGTCAGTCCAGCTCAACGCTGCTAACCTCCATACCACTCCTTCCCTATTTCTTCCAATCCAGGTTCGCATGCTGTAGTACATTGTCATGACATTCAGCTCCAGAGCCCAGACAGACTGCCTTAGAGCTGTCTGGAACTAGCTAAACTCAGATGGACCCTCAGCCAACCCCGCTCCAAGCCGGGCGACATTTAGCACACTGTGAGACTACACCACGGCTGGGCAGCTGCACGTGCGGGTCTCCGCTCTCCGACCATAGCCAAATCCGATAAGCACGCGGAATTCTGTGCGGCGTACTAGGATTGGCGGAAGTGCTGCCAATGCTCCAATCATATGTCTCGTTGCACATTCGCAGTACTCCCAGAATAGCTTCAACCGTGGGATTGTTTGGTGATGCGACCCGGAAGTGCTGAAAAATAGAACAAATGACGTCCGTTAGAAGAGCCACAGCGGATACTGGGCTGAATTTGCAGACGGTCCGTGTAAGTAGCGGACAGGTGGTCACCTCGCATTCCTCAATACTCTTCCCTTAAATCTCAACAGTATATCTCATGCCTTTGTTTTTCACAGTTACTATAGTAACGTGTTTTTTTATATAGGGTTTCTATCACATTTTTCCTCGTTTTAGTGATGTAAACAACATCCTTCTATGTATTAATTATCGGAAGGATCAAGGGCGGAGTACACCTTGCCAAGTTTCTGATATCATGCCTTTAGGCGGAACGTAATTCTCGGTAGGGACGCGTTTAATTAATTGAGATATCTAGCCGCCCTATCCGCCCCCCATGTTACAGTCCATCACACAGCTTCAAAATATAGCTATCACCCTCACAGAACGCCCGCATGCCGGTACAGTGATTGGTAAATCTATCCAATGATACATGTCCTCTCTATACCGCGCTATAAACTGTATATTTTATCCATTCTAAGTTACTTCTTTGCCCTGTCTTACTTCATTCTTTAATTGTATTGTATTGTAATTGCATTTATATAGCGTACTACCCCTGACGAGGCGTCGAAGCGCTTTTTCGGCGAGTACCACTCTACTCCGGAACCCATAAATGGCATTCCAGTAACTTTCATATTATCTTCCAGTCCCCATTTTCCTGTACCACCTACTATTTGCCAACTCTCGAAGGTCTGCCCAATTCTTGAAGTACTATTGAATTACCCTCAGAACATTTTATCTATACCCCTCCCTGACCCTTCTTGACTGCCTTCAAGCGACCACAAAGATTGACTTCTCACATCGGCGTGAGCCCAGAAGAGCAAGCAGGAACTACAGCAGTCGTGCATCATGTCAATGGAAGATCCGTTCTTCGTAGTCAAAGGGTGAGTGCTTATAGTTTGGTCTCAGTGGTGAGCAACATTATCTCTTAGACGTCAATGACTCTTCCTTCGGTTGATGGTTGGACAGATGTCTGGATGTGGAATGACAGATAACAGTTGGAATTGGAGGGTGATCAAGACTGAACAGAGAGTAGTTGGGATAGTGACTGTGTAAGCGAAAAAGATGTATGATGGGGACACTGAAAGAAAAACCTTGATGTCTTGAGAACATACCTGTTAGCAATGCTGATTTTAGCTGGCTAGGGTGAGTAATTGCGAAGGGTAGGGAAAGATTTGGCACCGCAGACCTACCATGCTCCTACCAATAGATGGTCAGTAGTAGTGGATAATATTAACTTTAGGGAGTGTGGGGAAGTGGACAGATGGACACCAGTGTATAATAATGAATCGCAATGTTCTCTGAACGTTTCATTGCTACCAAGAGGTTTACTAAGGAGTCGCTGCAAACACAAGACTTCATGGAAAGTAATTCTGGGAGATTGGTGGGTTTACTAGCATAAGGAACTTTCAAGATAGTTAAATCAAAATAAATGTATTTAAACAAACCTACGTTATCTTGCCTGCCTCCCTTTCGAACCGGGAATTTTTCAAAAATCTGTGCTAGCTTGCCTTAAGGCTTGGGGACCTCAAACTTACTGTATCTGTACCACCACACTTGACTCACTATCTTCAAAGTGAATCAATGGGCTGCTGCCTCGTACACATCATTGCAGTTTGGCATGACAGCAACTTGAATTTATTATCGTTTTGCCGTGATTTGAACGAGCATGTTCCAAGCCATCATAAATACATGATTTTTATTACCACCTCATACACCCTTGCAAGAATTTAAATGTTACCTTAATGTAAGCAGAGAGTATGTTATGTATGTACTTATCCTATTATGATGATGTAACAACATTGTTTGATATACAACCACCAATAAGGTTTGTGTATAGGATGGCTTTTGCTGAAGAAATGATTGTGTTGAGTATTTACTAACTTCCTAACATGGCTCACAAAAAAATTATAATAATAAAATATATATATATATATATATATATATATATATATATATATATATATATATAAGATTTCCGTATTTTGTTTAATTCGTCCAAAATAACAAGATGCGGCACACCAGAAGAAGCACAAATTTTATTGTGCACAAACCAAAGGGCGACGCGTTTCGGCGTTAAGCCTTTGTCAAGCAATTTCCTGTACTGCAATTTCCCATAGAAATACAGCCAAAGGTTAAGCGACATAGAAAAATACTTCCGTAATTTATACAAATCTGCTTATCCACAGTACAACGAATGTGATAATCACTAAATAATATTGTAATAAATAGTATATTATTAATTAATCAATTCTTCACAATTGCACATTTCTAACTGTTTAGCAGTGTACGTGACAATTTATAATGATGCGTTTGGATAACAGGTTCTTCTGTGCTAAGGCATACGATAGAATTCAATAAAGTTTTCAATGCAAAATTAAGCATACCGCATCATAGAAAAGATAAGATAATATAATCATTTCCGTATATTTGGCTTTACTCTGCCGACATTCCCATACTTTGTATATTTACACATCTTAATCAAACCAACAGTGAACGGCGGAATTCAATTTCACCCACCGTCACTTATCATCATGTAGTGAACAATAAAGTTTTGTTCAAAATTATAGTTTGTATTAGTTCATCATATCTGCACTGCACTTAGTGATTATACAGGTGCAATAAGAGTGTATCGTAGGTATGGCGCCATTGTGGAGCCATAAGAAATGTTAAATGCCACCATGCCGCATTGTATCGAGTTTCAATGCGCTGCAGCAAGCTCCTATGATCTTATTAGGTGAACGATAAAAATTGGGACTGACCAAGTACTGCAAAGTGGCATCCTATCGGATTTAACTATGGTGCGGCAGACTAATGTGATACCCTATAGTGGCAGCCTATCCCTACCCAGCACCCATCCACATTGCAGGCCACAGTGGATCTGCTTTACAATCAAGTAGTGTGTAAATGTTTTCATTCAAATATAAGGCAATATACCACTCCCAATGGAATTATATTGCACAAAGACAAACTTTTGCAATCTCATCCAATCGGCCATAAATACTGTGACCGCCTCGATGCCATATTACCAGCTCTTATTGAATGAAACTACGCTACACCAGACCTACATAATCTCGTCTGATGTGGCAAATCCACAAGTCCCGGTTAGTCACCGTGGCGGCAGAATGATATATACATTTTATATTATGAGGCTTGATGGTAAATGCAAAGCACATGGCCTCGAAACCCCAAAACCCATCGTGAAACTGAAAAAAATATATATATATCTATGTATGCCTCAAATTACTATGTCGTCCCAATTAGAATAGTCATACAGCCAGGAAAAAGACCTTAGGTAAAGTGCTAAAGAAGTAAAAAGTGTAAGTGTTAAAAATACAAGAGCAACTACGCTCGATGTGCAATAAGTGAATACAAAAGCCCAGACACACATAACCGGGACCTTATGCAGTTCAAGCAATGGATAAGGTACTTGAGCTGATAACCATATTGTACCTAAATAATAGGATCGCAATTGCGGTCTATGCCCATGCTTCAAATGTAGAGGTCCTACTTAAAAAGTGACGTGATAGCTACTTACAACTATTTAAAATTACTGAAAAGTAAAGATAGAGAAGAGCAGAAGCTCCAAGATTAGCGGCCTATATGGGTGGCAAGTTCCTCTCCCCCATTCAAACCTTTCGGTGTCTTGCAGTCCAATTCTATTATATACTTAGACTCAAGAACCCTGAGATTTTTCTCTCTGTTTCCACCTCGTATGTGCACTGGAATCCTGTCTATACCATAAAAAGCTAGATACTGGGCATTACTTTTATGTTTATCGGCAAAATGCCGAGCAACAGGATAGTTGAAATCAAGATTCTTAACAGCTCTCAAATGCTGTAATATGCGTTGTTTTAGTGGAAGCTTGGTGCTGCCTACGTACCGGAGACCACAAGGGCACTCCAGCACGTAGACAGCAAAATCACTGTTGCAATTTATACTTTGAGTGATTTTCTTTGTGCCCCCTAGGCTTGTCATGTACTCCTTACAGTTTCTGCCATTATGGCAGGCTTTACACATTCCACAAGTAGTGAACCCATTCAATGCTGTTAACCAATTCTTTTGTGGATTATCAGGGGGATAGCTATGAACTAACCGATCCTTAAGTGACCTTGCTCGCTTGTATGTGACCTGTGGGCTGTTACCCACACTGTTACCTATTATGGGATCTGCCACCAACAGATTCTAATGGGCTTTCATAGCTTTCTTTAGGGCCCACGCACCTTTACTGAAGGTGGTAATCATCCGTGGTGCTATATTGTCTTTCTGCACACTCTTCTTGATTTTAGTTTTGGATGGATTAAATAACAGCTCACTCTGTGTGATGCTGCTGGCCTTCTCTTTGGCCTTGTGTAATACACTATCCTTGTAACCTCTATTTCTAAAACGTGTGGTGATATTATCCTGCTCAATCTGAAAATCCTCATTTGTGCTGCAATTGCGGCGAGCTCGCAACACCTCCCCATAAGGGATGCTGTTAACCAAGGGGATGGGATGGTGGCTCGCCGCATGCAATACGGTGTTTCCCGCCGTTTCCTTACGAAACAAACGCGTTGTGATTCGATTCTGCTTGACCTCAACTATTGTGTCCAAGAACTCACAATAGTTTGTGTCAATCTTATGTGTAAATTTTAGATTAAGATCATTTACTCCCAGCTCGTGAATGAACTCCTTAGCCAAGGATTCTGACCCTTCCCAAACAAGACCAAAGAGAACGCCAGCAGCATCACACAGAGTGAGCTGTTATTTAATCCATCCAAAAC
This sequence comes from Calotriton arnoldi, assembly GCA_963921515.1. Classification (NCBI taxonomy): domain Eukaryota; kingdom Metazoa; phylum Chordata; class Amphibia; order Caudata; family Salamandridae; genus Calotriton; species Calotriton arnoldi. Next base: position 311,966 of record CAWUFW010002803.1, on the reverse strand, counting down.
TAAAATCAAGAAGAGTGTGCAGAAAGACAATATAGCACCACGGATGATTACCACCTTCAGTAAAGGTGCGTGGGCCCTAAAGAAAGCTATGAAAGCCCATTGGAATCTGTTGGTGGCAGATCCCATAATAGGTAACAGTGTGGGTAACAGCCCACAGGTCACATACAAGCGAGCAAGGTCACTTAAGGATCGGTTAGTTCATAGCTATCCCCTGATAATCCACAAAGAATTGGTTAACAGCATTGAATGGGTTCACTACTTGTGGAATGTGTAAAGCCTGCCATAATGGCAGAAACTGTAAGGAGTACATGACAAGCCTAGGGGGCACAAAGAAAATCACTCAAAGTATAAATTGCAACAGTGATTTTGCTGTCTACGTGCTGGAGTGCCCTTGTGGTCTCCGGTACGTAGGCAGCACCAAGCTTCCACTAAAACAACGCATATTACAGCATTTGAGAGCTGTTAAGAATCTTGATTTCAACTATCCTGTTGCTCGGCATTTTGCCGATAAACATAAAAGTAATGCCCAGTATCTAGCTTTTTATGGTATAGACAGGATTCCAGTGCACATACGAGGTGGAAACAGAGAGAAAAATCTCAGGGTTCTTGAGTCTAAGTATATAATAGAATTGGACTGCAAGACACCGAAAGGTTTGAATGGGGGAGAGGAACTTGCCACCCATATAGGCCGCTAATCTTGGAGCTTCTGCTCTTCTCTATCTTTACTTTTTCAGTAATTTTAAATAGTTGTAAGTAGCTATCACGTCACTTTTAAGTAGGACCTCTACATTTGAAGCATGGGCATAGACCGCAATTGCGATCCTATTATTTAGGTACAATATGGTTATCAGCTCAAGTACCTTATCCATTGCTTGAACTGCATAAGGTCCCGGTTATGTGTGTCTGGGCTTTTGTATTCACTTATTGCACATCGAGCGTAGTTGCTCTTGTATTTTTAACACTTACACTTTTTACTTCTTTAGCACTTTACCTAAGGTCTTTTTCCTGGCTGTATGACTATTCTAATTGGGACGACATAGTAATTTGAGGCATACATAGATATATATATATTTTTTTTCAGTTTCACAATGGGTTTTTGGGGTTTCGAGGCCATGTGCTTTGCATTTACCATCAAGCCTCATAATATAAAATGTATATATCATTCTGCCGCCACGGTGACTAACCGGGACTTGTGGATTTGCCACATCAGACGAGATTATGTAGGTCTGGTGTAGCGTAGTTTCATTCAATAAGAGCTGGTAATATGGCATCGAGGCGGTCACAGTATTTATGGCCGATTGGATGAGATTGCAAAGTTTGTCTTTGTGCAATATAATTCCATTGGGGAGTGGTATATTGCCTTATATTTGAATGAAAACATTTACACACTACTTGATTGTAAAGCAGATCCACTGTGGCCTGCAATGTGGATGGGTGCTGGGTAGGGATAGGCTGCCACTATAGGGTATCACATTAGTCTGCCGCACCATAGTTAAATCCGATAGGATGCCACTTTGCAGTATTTGGTCAGTCCCAATTTTTATCGTTCACCTAATAAGATCATAGGAGCTTGCTGCAGCGCATTGAAACACGATACAATGCGGCATGGTGGCATTTAACATTTCTTATGGCTCCACAATGGCGCCATACCTACGATACACTCTTATTGCACCTGTATAATCACTAAGTGCAGTGCAGATATGATGAACTAATACAAACTATAATTTTGAACAAAACTTTATTGTTCACTACATGATAAGTGACGGTGGGTGAAATTGAATTCCGCCGTTCACTGTTGGTTTGATTAAGATGTGTAAATATACAAAGTATGGGAATGTCGGCAGAGTAAAGCCAAATATACGGAAATGATTATATTATCTTATCTTTTCTATGATGCGGTATGCTTAATTTTGCATTGAAAACTTTATTGAATTCTATCGTATGCCTTAGCACAGAAGAACCTGTTATCCAAACGCATCATTATAAATTGTCACGTACACTGCTAAACAGTTAGAAATTTGCAATTGTGAAGAATTGATTAATTAATAATATACTATTTATTACAATATTATTTAGTGATTATCACATTCGTTGTACTGTGGATAAGCAGATTTGTATAAATTACGGAAGTATTTTTTCTATGTCGCTTAACCTTTGGCTGTATTTCTATGGGAAATTGCAGTACAGGAAATTGCTTGACAAAGGCTTAACGCCGAAACGCGTCGCCCTTTGGTTTGTGCACAATAAAATTTGTGCTTCTTCTGGTGTGCCGCATCTCGTTATTTTGGACGAATTAAACAAAATACGGAAATCCTTCTATGTTAAACGGCTGCTGCCGCCGTTTGCAGGCACCGACGCCGGAGGCTGGGAACCACGAAGTGCAGCGTCTGTGACTCATATATATATATATATATATATATGTATATGTATATATGTATATGTATATATATATATATATATATATATATATATATATATATATATATATATATATATACACAGATCAGATGAGAAGCAAGGAAACAACATGAGAAAGTGCCATTGCAATATTTAACTAATGATTGTTTAACTGTAGAATAGAAATCTCCGCAGGTATGGTGATTAAGTATATAATGCAAACACAAGGAGATGATGGATGGGGCGCTGAAACTTTTCAGACACTCACCCCAAGTCACAGATCTGGGTTGAATCCATCATCGTTGTTTAGCTCACTTCGCCACCCCAGTTCAGACACAGCCATATGGAAATCAGTCTTGACCATGTGCCTCATGGGAACAGTCCAGCCTGAACTGCCAAGCCATGTCTTCCCTGGACCAGAAACAAGCATCCTGGGACCAGTTTCGGGCTAATAGCCCTCATCAGCCAGGCTTGCTTGAATCCAGTGGCAAAGTGAGCAAGGGACCCACGTCTGGGCATACCCTGGCAACTTAGGGCGAACAAAGCAAACACAAGGAGATAATAGACGGAGCGCTGAAACTTTTCAGCCACTCACCCCAGTCACAGATCTGGGTTGAATCCATAATCGTTCTTTAGCTCACTTCGCCACCCCAGTTCAGACACAGCCATATGCAAATCAGTCTTGACCCTGTGCCTCATGGGAACAGTCCAGCCCAAACTGCTAAACCATGTCTTCCCTGGACCGGAAACAAGCATCCTGGGACCAGTTTCGGGCTAACAGCCCTCATCAGCCAGGCTAGCTTGAATCCAGTGGCAAAGTGAGCAAGGGACCCACATCTGGGCATACCCTGCCAACTTAGGGCGAACAAAGCAAACACAAGGAGATGATGGACGGAGCGCTGAAACTTTTCAGGCGCAGCTAAGCAATATTTTCCGTGTATGTTTCGTTAGGAAAGATCGTCCAACACTGGAGTGTGATTTTATTTTACAAATACAAATTCCCTGTGGATATGGGGAATCGGCATACGGTGTTAGACAAAAAAAGGAAGCGATTTAAATATATATTGATAATTAGAACTTCTAGACAGAGATTTTATCCATGTTACACTGCTAAAAAAATCGATGTGATTCTGAATGTGTTTATAATTATGGCAACAATTTAATTACTGTCCAGACAAACATGAACAGCATAGAACTGTTTTGAGATTCATGTTCCGAACATGTGGTTGATAAGGATGCGGTGAAGTATCTCTGCTGCTAACCATAGTGATACTCACGTAGAATAGAACATTCACCTTACATTTCTTATACTATTCTAATATGGCGCCCACACAGTGCTGCTTATGGAAGATCAGACTAACATACTTTGGTCCCTTTTTCATGTTCTTTAACTTAATATGGCGCCTTAGCAGGGCGCAATTACTGACACAATTTCAACTCACCGCAGCGAAGTCTACCCGTATCCTCATACTGGTAAGAGATTCAATTTCACTTGTTTAGATAGATATTTGCAACACAACAAGGACATAATGTCCAAATATTGATCCCACCTCTTAATATTTTAGGATCTAGTGGGGAACAGGATAATACTGTGTATCAGGCAGTAATGACTCTCGTATAACCGGGAGCATTGTTTCTGATGGACCCCTACAAAAGGGAAACTGAATATAAAAATATTCCATGAATGGACCGGGACGGAAGTATAACTGGCCGTAAGATACATATGATTTTTAAACATCAGGCAATTATGCACCTGAGCACGTTTTCGTACTTGTTTATTGAAATTGTAATGGCCGAATTTTTTACAGATTGAAATGCAGTCTGACGAAATTTGACAGGTACACACTATTCTCTCAGGTCTGAGGCTCTCTCTTAGCACATTGGTTCTAATTATTGGGATTTTGAAGGAATTATTGACATTCACTGGGAAACACACTTGGGGTTAGGATAGGAACAAATAGCAAATGACACAAATTGGCAACTAGATGTAACTAATCCTTGGAACTTTCAACTGATAGTATGGCACGTGATAACACAAATAATGAAATTGCGAAATATTTTTGAAAATATGTGATATTAGAAAAACTGTTAATTATGCATGGGTCTCCACGAAACAGTCACAAAGCATATATTGTCCCATTATATATTAAATTTGCACTTATGTCACTATATTGAGGGGTTGCTATCCATATTGGAAAATGTAATAATTATGAATGGGGCCATTATTTGTATATATTTTTTTAGCCCTGATGAAGTCACGGGAATATCCCAATCGGCAGCGAAACACATGTTGGCTTGTGGATAAGAATAAAAGAATTGGAACCTAAGAAAACGGAGAACTGAAAAAAAATATTTGGATTTTTTTTCTGTTTTTCTTGAATGTTGTTAAAAGAAAGTTAACATATTTGTGAAATAAGAATAGCGAGTGCTTGGGATATAGGACTTAGAACAGAAAGAGAACGGGCGTTTTTGTGAGTGCTATGGAAGATTTAGATCGCTACTATCAGCATACAGTATGTGTAGCTTTTGACAGGTTTAATTTCTTTCAGAGAAAACAAGGCAAAGCACAATCTGTTGAGGACTATGTGTCAGCCTTCAAAAAGTTAGCTGTAACATGTCAATTTGACAATTTGCACAACAAATTAATTAGTGATCAGGTCATTATGCATAACAATGACTCCAATGTTCTGGAGATACTTTGAGTGAGTGGGGATTCTTCACTCATGGACATAAGAGCATTGGTAAAAAAAAGTGAGTTATCCAAAAGATGTGCAAAGGCACCTCACATCTCGACTACTACCGGTGTTGAGTCTAAAGTGGGTGCTATGGTGTGTAAGGTTTCTAAAGCATGAGACTCTAAAGCCAAAGGGGGGGGTCAGAGAACAAACAGAAATCTGGAAGTGGCTAGAAGAGTAAAAATCTGGCTTGTTATAGGTGCGGTAGCAAGGATCACCTAGCCAGAGATAAGAATTGCCCTGCCTTAAGGGCGAAGGGCTAATTTTGTGGAGTGTTTGGTCATTATGCTATGGTATGCAGAAAGAAGAACAAAGGTGAGCAGTGTTAAATTGGTGGATGATAAATAGTTTTCTAAACACTCTGACGCAGGCCAAAAAGAAGAAGTGGGTGTCTTGTGCGTTGAGTGTCCTGTCCTGAATTTGTGTGGTCTGGCTAGGAATAAACCAATGTGTGACATAAACATAGGCGGTGTGGAGTTGAGTCTTACAGCAGACTCTCGTTTACCATTATCAACAAGGCAGTGTGGAAAAGTGAGTTTGAAAAAGTAGTAAAAATGCAGTTACTAGAGTCGGATATCCACCCAGTTACGTTCACGGGTGGTTGTTGTGTTTTACCTTTTGAATTTAAGGGTAGAGTGATGGTGGGTAAATTGTATGTGGCAGAGGTAGGACCCTCGGTGTTAAGATCAAAAAGCTTTGAACATTACACTAAATCCTAATGGTGTGGACCAACTGCTAGTGTTGAAAGACACTGAACAAGTTTTTGTGGACAAGCTTAGGAGAGAATTTCTGGAAGTGTTTTCAGGAAGAATAGGCAATTTGAAGAACTTTGTTCATAAAATAGTCTTAAAAAGAATGCTATACTTGTGTCTTACAAAGGAAGGAATATTCCCTTGAGCATTCGGGATGAAGAGACGAAGGAACTAGAGGATTTAGAACGTAAAGGGATTATTGAAGCGGAGGAGTGTGCAGAGTGGATGGCACCACTTGTCGTGGCCAGGAAGGGAAATAGTAAATTGAGGTTGTGTATCGGCCTTAGGGACCTCAACAAAAATATCATGCTGGATAATTTTCCGCTGCCTAAGATAAATGAACTGCTGGCTATGACCAAGGGGATCAAGTGGTTCTCTACAATCGATTTAGCTTCATCTTACCACCAAGTGACTCTGCATCTGGACAGTAGGGATCTCAGAGCGTTTATAATACCGGTGGGGTGTTTCAGATTTATTCGCATGCCATTTGCACTGGCTACGGCTGCAGCAGTTTTTTTTAAGACTGATGCACAAACATTTTTAAAGCTCTCCTTGGGGTAGCATACTTCCAGGATGACATTGATTATGGGTAAGAGCAAGGAGGAACACTATCGTAGGCTATATGAGTTCTTGGAGAAGTTGAAAGCTTATGGGTTGACTGCTGAATTGAACAAATGTAAGTTTGGGAAATAATCAATGACTTATCTTGGGCATGAGGTGTGCGGCAGTGGTATTACTCTCAAGAAAGAAGTCTTGGAGTCTATTAAGGATGCCCCAGCTCCATCAAGTAAAGAAGAAGTGAGGTCATTTTTAAGGTTAGCTGTGTTTTTACGCCAAGTTTGTGGAAGGATTTGCGGAGAAAACTTATTCCTTGAGGCAACTCCTGCGTTCTCGACAGGTATTTGAGTGGAGTGGCATGTGTCAGAAACAGTTTGAGGAAATAAAACTTGAAATTTGTGAAGCAAAAGCCTTACAAGGATTTGACCCTAGAGCCAAAACTATCATTACAACTGATGCCAGTGCTAAAGGTCTAGGGGTAGTGTTGTCTCAAGTTTCTAGCGATGGGGGGAAAGGGGGCAGCATCATTTGTTTTGCTTCCAGATCCTTGATTGCTCCTGAGGAATACGTACTGACCATAAACTGGTGGTAAAAGTTTTGACCACGGAAGGGTCTAGCAACGCCACTGCCCGTATAGCTAGGATGTCCCTTAGTTTACTGGATTATGTGTACAGTGTTGAGTATCTTCCATGGAAAAGGAACAAGGTAGCTGACTATCTCAGCAGGTCTCCCCTTTGGGGGGTGAGGGGGTGGAATGAAGTGAGTGAGTGGGATGATTATAATGTAACAGCTAGCGTGGAGTGTGGCAATGATACTATTTCTGATTCTGACTGGGAAGTTGGATATAGTGTGGATGTGACCTTGAGCAAAGTCAAGGAATATACACTGCAGGGTTGGCCTAACCAAAAGAAATGTGGAGGAGGAGTGCAAATGTTTTTGGGAACTTGGAGAAGAGGTATCTGTCTCTGGTTCTGGTTTCCTATTAAGAAGCAACAGAGTGATTCCCACCACAGGGCCTACAACAGAGGATACTTGAATTAATGCATGAGGTCATCATGGGGTGGTCAAATCTAAACAAAGACACAAAAGTTCATATAGGTGTCCAGAGATGGACACTCCTATGGAGAAATTTGTCAGGATGTGTGAACATTATTTCAACGCGGATAAGTCTCTGGATTTGTTGAGACCGCACATAGGCACAAGAGAAATACCTTCTGGTCCATGGGAAGTCTTAGCCATTGATGTGCTAGGCCCTGTTTTGGACAGTAGGGGCGTGTCCAAATATATTGTGGTTCTGTTAGTTATGTATTCCAAGTGGCCAGATTTAACGGTCCGTGGAACATCCGATGCTGCTACTATTGTTACCTTCTAAGAGACGGTATTCCTCGGGGAAGCCATTCCTAAATCACTGTTGTGTAATAATGGGCCGCAATTCATTGCTGAGAAATGTACTAATTTTCTGAAAAGGAATGGTGTTAAGGAAAAGAAAACTCCTATATATCATCCTGCTTGTAAAGGCGCTGTTGAAAGGTTCAATAGGGTTATTATGGGCAGTATTCAGGCTGCCATCAATGCAGGTAAAAACTGTGAGTTTGAGCTAAACAAGTTGGTGTGGGCGTATCGCATCACACCCAATGTAACTGGGTACAGCCCTTTTAAGATTCGAAGGGGACGAGATCCTTTCACAAGGGACAATTCTGCATGGATGTCTCAGGAAATGCAGAGCAAATAGTCACTGGAGGTAGTTAAGGCTAATCTGGTGAATCCCTGCAGCACGTATAAAGAGTACTATGAGAAGAAGAGAGGAGCCAAAGTGCGTTTGTGTGAAGGGGATTGGGTCCGGGTTAAGTCTAGCAGGAATGTCAAAAACCTCTGAGGGGGAGGAAGGTTTACGCTTGTTCCGCTGAGCTGGAAGATGGCAAGATTTGGCATTTTAGCAAACTGGCGAAATGCAACAAGATCTTGTCATGGAAGAGTGGCAAACATCTTTCCTCCTCTGGTTCGTGAATTTGGGATGGAAATGTCTTGGATCGTACCAAAACTGATGCCAACCTCAATTGTACGACTGGAGGAAGGAATACCCTGGAATCTCGTGAAGGAGTGCAACCTGGTGGGACGCAGGATCTGTGTAGTGATTTCAGGTGCATCTGTGAACCTTCATTGCCACCTGTTGCGCAAAATGTACCAAGGGAAGATACTAGGGTGAAAGTTACACGCTCTTTTAGGCCAGTGAACTTACCTGTGAAGCTGAATGATTTTATTGTTGGTTAGGACATTGTGGATTCTGCATTTCTTGAGATTCTATTGTTAGGTTTTTTTAGAGTGTACTTTTGGCTATCTTATTTTACTGATTTTATTGCATCTTTCATTTATGGCCATTACATTCATTGTATTTAAGGGGAAAATGTGTCATGTTCTGGCACTATCCCGACGCGCAAGGTTGCTACAGAGTGTGTGGAGAGAATGCTTGTGGGTAGATTTGGAACAGGGAGGTTGGAGAATGTTAATGTGAGAGGGATGGTTGATCGGGGCTGATATGATTGAAGTATGTATCGCTCTCCATTATGGAATAAACTTGGCGTTCTGATCACGCTTGCAGCGTCGTAACTCACCACAGACATCACAAAAGTTGCATTACAGGCGTCCCCTTGTTCATCCAAAATATAAGAGGATAGTGGTGTGAGAAAATAAAGGAAAGGCAGATAGACTCGGGTCATGAAGCCACCACCCATGTGGTCAAAATTGTCTCACCCCTTGACTCAACAAGGAGCCTACAAAACGCTGAAATAACCCTACTTGTCATAGCATACCCAGACTTCAGGAAACTGTCTGAAAACTGAACTGTTCAGAGTCCTCTTCAGTTGAAATGCATATAGAGCAGCGGTAGTGATGGGAAAACATCTAGTAAGTGGTTGCCAGCCTGTGTGTAATCCTTTGTATAGCACAAACCTAGCCACAAGGCAGTGGAGCGCTGTCCTCAATTCGAGTCCGGTGTCACCCATTAACTTCTTAGCAGAAGTTTTGTCTAACTCTGCTGCACTTTCAGGGGTTGGACTTCCTGCAGGCAGGCTCTTCTTTCAGAATAGGACTGATGAAGGGAGTGATGAGCGATGATGATTGTAGGAAAGGAAGAGTAGTTGTGACTTATTCTGCAAGACAGTTGATGGGTACTAGTAACTGATGAAGGAACAGGGCGTGACCATAATCTAGGAGTTGTAGAGTGGATATCTGTGACTCGGGAAGGAACTTTGGTTAATAGTTACTGAGAGGAGAATAGTAATTGACAGTCTGGGAGTAAAATTGTTGATGGTAAGGAACCAGGAATGCCATCATTATATGATGGAGGGTACATTTGAATAGTGGCTGGTTACTCTGGGGTGGAAAGCGTGAGTGACCGTGACAGAGGTGTGTTATGTAGAGTCAGTGTGGGGAATGGAAGGTGAAGGGGTCTCTCGAAGGAGAATCGTGGATGATAGTGATTCTGCAAGGGTGATGGTGAGTAATGTGTCCTCAAAGAGAGACATGGTAAGTGATAGGACTGTTCGAGGGTAGTGGTGAGTAATGCTAATTGGGAAGCAAATTGGTATGACTGGGGACATTGTAAGGGAAACTGCAAGTGATTGATGCTGGGAGGATAGAAGGTAGTGGAAGTGACTTTGGGACGGACCTCATTTGTGAGGTAGCTAAGGAATGATTAGGGATGCAAACTATGCTGTGTAAATATGGTATCGTTTTGATTAAAATATGCATCTCTTGCCTTTGATGATCAGTGAAGTACAGAAAGCAGTGAACACTGCCCAGGGGCTGTTCCAGAGATGGACGGACCTTCTCCAGGACCCAACCATAGCTACCCGAGAAGAGGTCGAGTGGACTACAAACGAGCTGCGCAACAACCTGCGAAGTATCGACTGGGACCTAGAGGACCTTGAGGAGACCATCAATATCCTTTGCCATTTTTGAGAAAACAAGTTTTATTTTCATATTTTTTTTTTCTTTTCAATGTCATATGTGAATGTTACTTTGGTATAGCAGGTGATTATAGAGGAAATTTCTTTGAGGTACCTTGTATAGATGTGTGCTGTTGGCGAGGATAAAAGTCTCTTTGTCACTCTGTTTATGGTGTTTGGAGACGGTCTTTCAAGGAGTGCCAGAGTGTTAACTATGTCTCTGAACTAATGTGTTTTTATATACCTTGGCTTGATGCAACTACTCCTGTTTCTATAGCTTGGTCTTTGAAGGAGGGAGTGGGGATCTGGTGTGTGTCGGGTACCATTAGACTCTGACAAACGAAGTTCTTGTTCCAGCCCACTAGAAACGCAGCTTAATTTTTTCATATTTAATGATAGCACTTGAGTCCTCCTTAAGATAATCACACTACTTTGTATTGTCTCTGAAGGTTTTTTTTCCATTCCTTGTTTGATGCAGGGCTCCCCTTTATAACCCAGAGAAGTTAACTCGGAAGCAGAGTCCTTGATTGAACCAGCAGCCAGTTGGCTTAGTTAGTCCTTTCCAGCTGTGTCTGTTTTGTAGCACAGCACTGGTGGTGACTACCCATTTACAGGGCTGTATCATCCACAGGGGCTGTGAGCCAAAACGCGACATCTACCTGACTGACCCTAATTCATTATGGGTGGCTCTGTCTTGAAATCCTATTCTGTGGAGATTTCTTCTTTGAGGGATTATGGACCCCTTGGCATACATATAGTACTTATGCTCAAATGTGTTCTTCTGTTTTTTTTGTTTTTTTTTTGTGATCAAAAATCCAGCTTATCTAATTGAAAATCAACTACTAGGTCTGATGCATTAGTCTGTGTATTTTTAAGCTGAGTTCAAAGACAATGGTGCTCCGAATTCATACATATTTATTGTGTATCAAAGTATACTTCTTATGTGGACAGAGTGGGTTTCTGTACTGACACAGCCAATAAAAAGATTTGGAAGGGTCCTCTCAGGTTCCTAGGTTTCTTGTTAGCAATATTATAAAATGAGCGTTCACAGCAGAGTGTTGTGATAAACAAAGAGGGACATCTCATGCTTCCTGTTTGTACATCCAGGATTGCTGAACTTACCTTTCTTTTGTAGTAGGAGTTCATCTCTAGTGATGGGGTTTGTGTCCTGAGGACGTTTGTTTTATTCTCAACCAGTAAAATGATGTAATGAGGATAATTTGAGTACCCTGTATATTGGTGGTTTGCCCCTTTTGGCACCTGAATATGTGTCTTTAGTTTACAGTTCTGAACGTGTCTGGGCTACTCATACCTCCTTCGCCAATGACTTACCTAGGTACTGACTTGATGAGGCATTGTTGTGTATGTATATAGATTATGACCTTGATAAGTCACTTGCTAGCCAGCTGTCTTCCATCCATCTTTTTATTTGCAAAATGTTGGAGAAGGTGTGTCACTTTACAGCTGGAAACCCTACTATATTCTTTGTTCGTTTTGTGGAATGGTGTAAACCATCTTGCCAGATCTCTTCTGTTGCCAGCAGTATACGTAATCATTGCTAAAGGAAAAAGTTATTTCAAGTGTCGGCCATAAAAAGTGAGATGGTTCATCTGGCATGTAAGACTCCATTTCCAGATGGAGAACAGGGTAATAGCATTTTCAGAGTATTGAGACTTTCATTTCTGAATGAACCCACCAACAAAGGTTCACATTAAAATAAAATGAGTGTTCTGATTTATTTTGTAAATGATCTTCACCTGACCATGGACAAAGGTTCCTAATCTGTGCATGTCACTGTGTATTTGTCAGCTGTGTTTGACGCCATTGCTGCCAGCATTGTAATATTTAAGAATCCTGATGATTCTGGGTAATTTGCCACTTAAATGATTCCTTAGCCCATTTTCTGTGTCATAAGATGTGGGGCATAGATCTTTGGGAACTATTCAACATATTTGTTTGCCTGTGCTATTAAGATTGCATGTATAGCTTCTTGTGGATTTTTGGAGCCATGACTTGCACAGTCACTCCTTTATGTCAACTAGTACAGAGATAGGTGTTTATCTATATCTGCTACTGATGTAACTTTGCAGATTCAGAACAACTATCTTAACAGTGACCCAGATTTAACTCAGATTATGTTTGTCTGGTCTCAACTTTGAGCATGTGACACAAGATGGTTGTGTCCCCTTGGTTAACAAAACTAGGCTATTGCTGGTGTCCAGAGTGCACAGTTTAGTGCTGAAGTTACAACACACAATGCTTGCGTGTGGCTATAGTTTGTGCAGGATTGTACAGCGTCTTAACGCTCAGACTGCTGCATGAGCCTGTATCCCTTATGGAAGGCGAATTGGTATGCTAGGTCTTTGTATCAAAGTATGGGACTCTAGAAGTGCTTGTTACACAGAGCTCACACTTGAACTGTTGCAAAGCATTTAGCTAGTGTAGAGTGTGGTGCCCGTATGTTACAGCTTGTTCTATATGTCAGCAGATCATATCCATTCGTGGCGAGCTGCAGTGACTCCTTTTGACATCTCAGGCCCAGGTCAGTGTGGCTTTGATCACACACAAAATACTGTATTCGTATTGCCCTTGATTCTTGCAAAGTAGATATTACCTCTAGCTGTCAGGACAACAAACTGTGGTCCCAGAGTTGGCCAGACCTACCACAGAAGCATGTGCACCCTATGAGAGCAATGGTGCAGTTTTTCAAATTTGCTGTTGCCAGCAGTTGAAGCCTCTACCTGAAAAGCATGAAGCGTCCACTGTGATTAGCACTGTCACTGTTCATGCTAGTTAAACCATTTACACCTGTTCTCCTGCTGATCTTTCCATGTTGCAGAACGTTTTGAAACTCCTCATTCCACTTGGTATTCTTGCAAACTTTGAATTGGTGCCAATAAAACCTGATTGGAGGATCATGGCCACCAGTAATAAGGATGATTTGAATTAAAACTGACAAGTTTGTAGTGTTTTGGTTTGACATCTCCACAGTCCTCCCACTGTTATCTTATGTTTTATGTTCTTTAACTTCCTTCTTCACGCATCGTTGAAGCAAATCCTCGGAAATTCAACTTGGATGTTGCTGAGCTCACCAAGAGGAAAGCCTTCATCAGTAGCACCCGGCAGACAGTAAAGGTAAGCGTTCTACTTGGTTCAAGCGACAGAGCTGAAAGCACATGGTAAGAACGGAAGTAAGAGGAGAAAGCTATATCCTGAGACACACGGGCCCACCATGTACCTTAGGTACAGTGGCTGTGATAAGAACATCAATTCACGTCTCATTTGGGCTGAGCTGAGATTAGTGACTGAGGTTTATGGGTCTGAGTTGAGAGCAGGGACCAAGATTTATGGGGCTCAGCTGAGGGCAGTGACCAAAGGTTCATAGGATAAACCAAGATCAGTGTCATGAGGTTCATGGGGCTTAGCCACAATCAGAGGCAGTAGTGTCAGAGATGAGAGCTGTGATCTGATGTTCAAGGGGATCATGGGGTAGAACCAAGAGCAGTGAATCAGGGCTCATGGGGCATGAGTTAAGAGCAGGGAGTCCAGATGCTTGGAGCCAAGTCAAGAGCAGTATTTCGGTTGATGGGACTGAACTGAGAACAGTAACCTAATGTCTCTAGGGAAAATGAGATTACAGGCTACACGAATGAAAGACCAATAACCTGAGATACATGGGGCAAAAAAGTGAGGAGTAACCCAATGTGTATTGGACCACAGTAAGAGTAGTTGGCTGCAGTACTAGCCGGTGTAGTGAGTGCAGTATCCAAAGTGCAAGCACCATGGTGAGATCAAAAATCTGTGGAGGATGTGATCATGGTGAGCGCATTAACCTGATATGCTTGCGGCTGACATACAGCTGAAGTAAGAGCAGTGACCGGAGGTGCAAGGGCCTCTGAGAGCAATAATCTGGTGTACTAAACAGAGGAAAGAGGTGCATATAGGGCACATGGGGCCTAAATGAGATAGTCAATGCACTGTATAAGGCCATGAGCAATTTATGTGCCTGTGGTCAGTGTTGGCACTAACCTGGAGTGCAGAACGCTGAACTGAGAGCAATGTGCAGACGACCAGGAGCCTTGAGAGAAGTACTCTGGGACCAAGCATATTTCTGCCTGCGGAGGCCCTGGTAAATGCTGTATTTTGAGGGATGTAGGTCAGGCGTGATTGCAGCATAGTGTGGGCAAGTGCCAAGAATGGGGCAGTTATGCAGGAGGTTATGTTGGCTTTGCTATATTGAAAACAGGGGCAAGGAAGACAGCAGTATTCCGAAATGTGTGCACAGTGGTTAGAGCAGTATGGTGCATTGTCAAAATAAGACTTACCCTGAAGGCAGCACACCAACTTGGGGAAATGCAATTAGACATTTATGCAGAAGCAATTGGGCCAACCCAGGCTTTCTTGAGCAGACATAGTCATGGCATATCTTACTCAGGAAATAACCTTCATAGAGCACTAGTGGCTCCATCACTCACATAGACCATAGTGAGTGAAACTTTCTTTCCTTTAATTTGTTCAGGGGGATACCTCTGGGTGTGAGCTCCATACAACACCTTTCTCCAGAACAGCAAGTCTAGTGTCTGGCTTGCTTCACTGCCAATACTGGGGATAGTGCCCAGCCAGGACAGGAATGGGAAATGATCGGGTGCCTGACCTACATGTACGGTTAGTGGCCGCGATGTGACATTCACGTCTCACTCAGTTAATGCTCTTCCTGGAGTTCTCCAAACTTGATGGCCGGTGGTTCCATATTCATTCCTATCTTTGGAATGATGAAGGCGGATCAGACTACTGCATGGGATCATTGTCAGTAGCTCCAACTAAACCGGTATCTACCTGTCGAGCTCTTGAGCTACCCGTTCGGTCTTCACCCTCCCTGGGTGGACCCTTAGCAGCCCCGGTCTTCCCCAAGGGTGCACTCCAGGAGATGCAAAACACCAACCTTGCGAGAGGTATCCTCTCGCTCCAGAGTTGTACTCCCTAACTCAAAGAACATTCTGTCTCGGGCAGACATAGGACAACTATACATTTCCCTGGCCGACCACTCTATCATACTGGATATATTGGCAGGTAGGCCATTTTCTCACAGTCCATTGTACCACCTACCAGCTGCTGGGATACTATTCAGTTATTTCACCGCACCAGGCTGTGTAAAGCACTTCCACCTAAGCGAATCAGCAACAGCATGGACACAGCTCACATTCACAATTATAATACTGACAAGCAACCCAGGAGACCTGTTTACTGAAATTTACCTGAGCATTTGCTCTGTAGGGAGCTACCTCTGTGATGACATGAACCAGCACAACACAACATACCCATGATCTATGTGAAAGTATTACAAATGTTCTATAAATATTCTCTTCAATCTACTGAATAGCTTTGCTTCCAAAGGAT
This sequence comes from Calotriton arnoldi, assembly GCA_963921515.1. Taxonomy (NCBI): domain Eukaryota; kingdom Metazoa; phylum Chordata; class Amphibia; order Caudata; family Salamandridae; genus Calotriton; species Calotriton arnoldi. The sequence continues at coordinate 296,180 of CAWUFW010002803.1, read as the reverse complement.
TCTTGCCTTACTGTTGTGTAACCTTATTTATAGCTCACTTAATTTTTTATAATTGCATATTCCTGAACTCGTGTATCCTGATGGCTGACCCTTACATCTTTGCTGCTTAAGAATGCACCTCTAAGATCTGTGTACGGAGTGCTAATTTGAGTAAAAAAATCTGTCTAACAAAAAGAAAAGCTGTGGTCTCTCGCACGCGTCAATAACTTATGTGAGAAGTTAGTGAGGCTGAGAATCGCAGAACATTTGGATAGCCCAGAGTTTCTTGCTTTTCTTTACTTTTTCTTTTCCTCTTTTCTTTTCTCCTCTCTTTGTCTCATCTTTCACACTTATTTTTTTCCTCATTCTTTTGCTCTTACTCTTTCCCTCTTTATTTTTTTTTCTCATCTCTTTTTCCCTCTCTTATTATGTGTGTTTTACTGCTTTGTACTTCATAAACAGTCTGTTTGACCAGGACTAAAGCAGCAGTTGTGTGGCACAAACTCTAATGTAGAGAATTAGTTTGTCTCAAGCTTTACCCTAGCCACAACCAAGTTTCTTTATTCCTGTCAAAGGGTAAGTGGTGCATAAAGACACTAGCTTTTACGTAACTATGGACACTGCGTAAGTCGGGTTAAGCGGAGAACAACTTGTGCATGTGTTTCAGCATTTCAACCACCTGGCCTGTGCATATTAATCATCTGTGCATTCTGTAGCCTCTTTCATGATGCAGCAGTGGAGTATGTGTCTGTACAGGCACCCTTGCAACACTGATTTGCGAGCACACTCAGTATGCAGTGTGGTTTGTAAGTTCCTGTTTGCTATGCCTATGGGAGACCTGCATGGTTGTGAGTTGGAGCTGTTGGCCGCAAATTCACACCCGAATAGCGTTGATAGGAGATGATAGCCGCAGGTCTGTGCTTGGGTGCCTTGACGTGGGCTGAAGTTGTATAAACAGTTCAGTCATTCTAGACTAGAGTCTCTATTTTTTATGCTGTTAGACTGATCATTATGATCTCAACTGTAACTTTGTGCTAGGGCACTCAGTCTATGAGATTCCTAAAATGCATTCTTCTAGTGATGTTTTCCCTTAGCTGTCCAACCAAGTCTTGCAATGTCAAGCAGAGATGTGAATCCATTTACCGCCACAAGAGGCATAACTAGAGAAAGAATCGCAAGAAAGAACATTTAAAATTCCCAGGTCATGTTGTATGCCAACCTCAATCCACTTGAAACCTTCTGCCCTCTTACTAGAGACGTTATCAGACGAAGTCAGCCATCAACCATTTATAACGAAGAGCTAGCTTGCCTTTCCGGGCTGTCATTCTCTTCAGGCGCAGACCTTTAATGTTGGAGCAAGCAAAGTGTTTGGGCACCCTAGTCCGGACACCACTGGAAAGGATTGCCACTTGGGTTAAAAAAAAAAAGGGTATTTTTCTCCTTTTGGCTCCATCCTTTCAAACTAATTGGCCTCTTCACTATAGATCTGTGACTCTTTTTCTGAACTTTAGGGTATTGCACAAAAGAACATGATTCTTTTTGAGCTACATTGTTGGAAGTTTAAAATGTATATTCCTTAGTGTCTCCTGGTTCTCCTCACCACTCCTCTATTGATATCAGTTGATGCAACTGCAAGCTGTCTTCGCGTTATGCCACCAGAGATTTCACAGCTCTTTTGCTTATGTCTATAGCTAGGAAATGTTTATAACATAGGAGGAAAAAATGAGACTGGCTGTTCCAAAGCAACATTTCTAGCCCAGATTTGAAATAGATGTGTATGTCCTGTGAATGTTTAATGGAAGAAATGGCAAAAAATACTATGTTTCAGTGTACCATAATGAGGAGGCGCTGGCTGAGGAGCAATGCCTTCTTACATGATTTTTAAATTGGCTTAGGAGAATGCTACCTCCTACTGAGGTTGTTTCGGAAGATGGGAGTTTATACATATTTTTCTTCCCAAAGCAAGTGAGCGCTCAGGGGAGTCTGCACTCCACAGTCCCTTAATCAAATTAATGAAAAAAATAAACCTTTTGGACAGTATCTACATTTTCACTCCTTGCCAGCAAGAAGTCTTAGTGCATTCATGATCTGCTGATGGCCTGTAGGTCCCAAGTTCAGACTCCGCAGTCCCAAATGAGTCTTCAGTCATTTGTCTTGAGATTGATCAATTGATTACAATTAAATTGGACAGGACTACATTTTGTAATATACAGAGATTGGAAACCTCAAGACTGTGCTATTAAACCCTGTATAAAAACTACGTTATCATTGTCTTTATTGTTGTTTATTTTGTACCTTTTATTATTAATGATGACAACTCTGCTGCAACGTCCGGTAAACGCTGCTGCTCAGTTGCCTCCTCAGACTCCTCCCTCCTGACAGGTTATGGAGGTTCCCTTTTTAAAGAAGGAAGTGTATTCCCTGAAACTTAAATGGACCTGTAAACTTGAAATTGGCAGTCATTTAGTAGTAGTAGTCAAATAACTCTTCAAAGAAAGGAGGGACTCGGATCCTCCTCCTGCTCAGTGGAAAACTTGAGACCATTCCCATATGAATGTAAGGCTGGCTCTGAGCAACACTGAAGGAAAGTTTTCCTGCTGATAACCAAACAGATTAAAAGCAAATTCAGAGTTTCCACTGATGCAAGGGTCGCATGTGCAGTCCACTTCTAACCAAGCCGTTGGAAGGTTTACTGTGCAGCTGCACCACTACTAATGAAAGAACGAGATTATGGCAAGCTTTTGAAAAACAACCAGGTTAAACTCTTTCTCAGCTCCGGTTTAACATGCAGGTGGTGTTTATTACAAATCCCTCTGTATTTAGAACTTTCAAAGTGTTATGTGCATTAGCCATACCGCATCTCATTTAAATGCACCATTTCATGTGGCTTGGATGGCTCATGACTAGAGGTCCTACAATAAGAGGTAAAGCAAGTAATTTCTATTTAGCTATTACAATGTTGGAGATATTGTGTTTTGTCAGTTCTGGGCATTCCCCTACTTGAGTTACATGTGCTAGCCAGTTAATCAAAATGCTGAACACGCACGATTCATATCATGCACGTTTGGTTTATATTATGTTCTGCAATGGGATAATCAAGCCTTCATGACTACATTTGCATTGTTTTATCTAAATGTTGACAGCTTCATTTTTACATTAGCTTGTTATTGATTTCTAAGAGCTACTAGATAATTGACGAATAAGTTTCTCACTGTGTGTTGATATTCAAAACAATCCCATCTAGTATAACAAAAATAATTAAAAGGGCATCAGGCCACTTTCTGTTGTTACTACTAAGAATTTTTGAAAACAGTTAGATTGTTATACAAGTCGAGCAAAGAAGGCAAAAGGCAGAGAGCAGTCTTCATGCTGCTTTGCTAAAATTTGGTCGGTGCTTAGAAGTAGCAAAATGAGGGTAGGATTGCTGTTGACTAATAGAAACAATTATGTTAGAGTAGTATATATTAGTCACGCTTTTGGTAACTGTGGCTGCTGCTATATTATCTGTCTTCATTGTGGTTAAAACGCAGATCATGTGCACTAGACTAGGATTTTTTTGATCCTAAAATAAATATTTAAAAGGTATCATTTGTGTTCTAGTGTTCGTGAGTGTGTTATTCCTTAAAGTAGGTTTAGAATTCCGCTAATTGTCCCTGTAACATCTCATGCGGTTGATTGTTACCTAGAACACATCTCCCTCAAATATTGCTCAATGGGTTGTGGAATGTTGGCAGTGCAACTGGTTTTCTGATTCAGTTTGACACATTTAGGAAGTCCTTTAGTTCCAGGGTACCTAGAAAACATAACTTTTTTTCCACCTTACATTTGTTGTATGCCATATAAATAAATATATATATATATATATATATATATATATATATATATACATTTTTCACACTAGCTTTAGAAGATATGCACAAGTATTACATGGGGAAACTCGTCTGTAAAGCATTTATTAACGAAATAAACAAATACAAAAATGAGAACAGCCATTGTAGGTGTGTCACATTCCTGTTTGACATGGATCTGCAATGCTTCTTGTGTCTCCTTTATAGATAGTTGACATTTCCCTCTCAACTGGAACATCCTCTGAATTTTTTATTTTTTATTTTTGCAAACAGGAAATGAAAGACCAGATGTCCAGCTCCTCGGCAAAGGCACTAACTGAAAAGAAGGAGCGACAGGTGAGTTAAACATTAGCAGCTAGAATGAGATACCATGCAGATTACACGATAGTTTTTAGACTGTTACAGGACAGATCTGTAAAGTGTGAAGGTGTTCGCCTCCCCTCAGAGTGCAAGCCCATCGAGTCAAAGCAAGAAGAGACTGAATTTGTCTATTAGATGTGAAAGGCTGCATTTGGATTCTTAAGCATAAATGACCAATACATGGCCTGGTTTACTGTGCCTATCGCGCTTATATTATTCCTATGTTTGAAGTAGATTGTTGACTTTTGTGGAATCACAAAGAATCGACTAGTGTAGATTACCAGAAGTACTTCAATTTGTAAGATGTATAATGCAAATTTTAAATGTGGGTTTTCCACTAGGCTGAAAACTTGCTTGAGTAAATGATGGATATTGTGCACCATTCAGTTTTCCTCCAGTAGGATTTTTTTCTCTGTAGAGAAACCTCACCCTCTTTGGCCTCATTAAATGAGGGGGCAGAGAGGATGTACCTTCCCATTTCCCACCTTAGGAAGGCGGGAAAAGGAAAGGTGCATCCCTTTCATAGGAGTAAATATGCATGTGTTTCCAGGGCAGGACACGGCCTGCACAAGAGATGTTAACACCCTCAAACATCCACAGAATGGCCCACCCAAGAGAGCCACTTCTCCCACCTGCCTCACTAGAGAAATCAATATGCCGAATTTAGAATAGCACAATGCTTTTTTTGCATACTATGGCAGTTTATGAATCTGCCTTACAATGTTTAATCTACTCTGTGACTTTAGCTAGTGTGTTTTTCTTTTTTTAAATTTACTTTTGTTTTTAAATGTACTAAACATAATTATATTTTATACAGAAGGAGGGTGAGAACACATTGCCTCACATCCCAGCACTCAATGTGCCCCAATGCTTCATGGTAAATGGAGTGCATAATAACACTTACTTCAGTGATAGTCTATAATTTTCTACCCTTGTTGGTGCAGCATGTACTGTATAACTCTAGACACGTGTTTCTGGATTCCTTCATCAGTCTTCTCAGGTCTCTACTACTCACTGGGCACAGGTGCAGCAACACAAGCTCATCGGCTCAATAGCTCAAGGGAACCTTTTCAAACAGAAGGGTGGACAACTATCCTGTAACACATAAACAGCACTGGCTGCACCAACAGTGGTGAGAAACTAAAGATTGTCACTGAAGTGAGTGTCATCATTTTTAGAGGGTCGTGAAAGTCCAAGCAGTAATTTAAGATGCCTTTAAATTCTGTATTTATCTTGTCACATTTGCTGTGCTTGAAAGATAGAGGGGTCAAATGTAAGGTTATGTCTTCTGATAAATTGCTGCTTGTTTTTTACAATGGTTATTGGTGTTTACAAACTTTGTTCAATTGTCAATCAGAGAAAGAAAGGTAAAGTCAGTTATGTGACAATCTTGCTGAGGTACAGCGACTGTGAAAGGAAAGGCTGCAGGATGTAAGTTTTTATAACACAACAAAATATAAATCAACTGTACATATTCAACCATTAGGAAAGCAAAAATGAAGCAATTTTTTTTGTAATTTTGAAGTGTGATGGAAACGAAGATTGTAATAGGATCAAAATAAATCAAGACACTATGGGCCTGATTACGATGTCGGCAGTCAGACCGCCGACAGCCTGTCGGTCCGACCGCTGTATTATGAGAGTTGGGGTCGGACCCACAGGTGACGGATGCAACACCGCCGGCTCCGCCAGGATCATAGATCCCAATGGTGCGGTGGTCGGAGGAGCATCCCAGAATTGTGGCAGTGCAGAGGCAGGCACTGTCGTCGGGATTACAGACCATGAAAAGGTTGTCAGAAGGGATCGGGGGCCCCAAACACGGCCCCCGGCCATCGTAGGCCAATGAAAAGTGTTCCTGGGGGCACATGGAATGCCCCCACGTACCTCTGTGCACCATGCACGACATGGTGCATGGCACACGGTGGCGGCATGTGCTGCGTCCCTATTCCACAGCAGCAGCATACCTCTGGCGTGGTACTGACTACTTTCCGACCGCCAGCCCGGTGGTCAAATTGAAATACGGTGGTCGGACCGCCGCATGCTCGTCGGGCGGTCTCCCGACCGTCGCAATAGCGGGCGGCGGTCCGACCACCCAACATCGTATTCAGGCCCTCTATTTGGTGATGCACAAATGATAAATATTCACTGAAACCCGATTTCCACACATTATCATTTATGTGTAATATAGTTTCATCAGTAAAACTGTATGTCTTTGCAAATTTAGTGCCCATTTCAATACAAAGTTTTGTCTGTGAATTATAGTGCGCTACCACACCATGCTTTTGATGCTTTAGTTACATTAAATAATCGCAGCCTCGTGTTTATTAAAGCTAGGGGGTTAGCAAAAGTTTGTCGTTCTAAAAAGTGGGTCATAATTCTAAAAAGTTTGGGGAGCACTGCTCAAAACATATGAAGTATTCCATGTTAGACACCTGAAGACAGCTACACAGGAGTCTACTGGCAGCCAGTGCAAAGTTTAAAACTATGTGATTGTTGCATAAATGCCTAAAGAAAACTGCTTCTTTATACTGACAAGGAAATTAAATCTCTCAGATTTTGAGGGTTGTTTGTTCCTCACACAAAAATCTTTGCATTCAGACTTATTATCTTATGTCATCATGTGTCCACTATTTCTTATGATCTGACATTAGATGTTGAGATTCTGTTCTGAATACCCTTCTTCCTTTCACATCACCTCTTGAAAAGTTATTGTTGCTGGCTTGGTCTCATCAAGTAAACAGTTTGGCGGATTGATGCCTTGTACAACAGAGTGCCTTATATAGACCTTCATGCATTATAAGTTCTTATCTACAGATCTATTTAATCCTTCTCTCAATACTAGAATTGGCCTCACTAGAAGTGTCACGGCGCTGTATCTTTAAGTTGACACATTCCAACTAGTAGCCTCATTAGCAAAGTGAATTGAGCTACACAGCGACTTACCACTAACATACTGTGTCGAGCTATCACTTTGGAACCACAGAAACATGGACTCACACCTACCGTAACCAAAACATAGCAGAATCTGGGATGGTGAAAACATAGTTCAGGATAGCGTAATAGAGACCCATCCTTGGAGATCAATCCTCCATTTTTATTAGTTTATTTAAGGGCATATTTTTCCTTGTATTACAGACATAAAAAGTTTAATATCGCCCCTTTTCTTAAACTATTCTGAGAGATGTTGTTGTCATCACGTCAGTTATACATATCTCAGTGAGATAAAAAGTTGATTTGGTAGTAGTTCAGAAACCCACATTTTGACGGTTAAAGCAAAGGTATTTCCTTAATAATGTCTTTGTGAAGTTATATTTGATGCCATCTATGATGTAATTTTTGATGTCATCTGTGACCTCATTTGCAAATTACTACTACTAATTATTTATGCCTAACCCTCAGTTCGGTGACACCTGCTGCTCAGAGCCTTTAGTCCTTTATTTCTGCACAGTGGGGATTGCCAGTGGGGATAAGACGCAGGGCCTGCGCTGTAGCCAGCCCCTGCAGCATATGACGTTGATGACTTTCAAACAGATCAAAGTTATGGATATGATTTTCAGTCAATAAAACCACTCAATGGTTAGCTACTCGACTATAACTCACCGCAGTGCACTGCTCATGACCTCAGACACATCCCAGATGACATCACGATATTGATGACTTAGGAGCTGTAATTGTTTATTTGCACATGTGCTTCTTATGTCTTAGTCTTAGGGCAGAGTTGATGTGCTTTTATTAGACTGGGATACAATAGAACTCCTTAATTGCCAAGTAGGAGGTCTAGCATTTGTTTTAGAATATTTTCTGGTATCCATCATTACAGGGCAAACAGTGATCCAAATGGACCTAGACTATTGCTGGATCTCCCATTCCCCCCTCACCTCCCCAACCCAATACACACACAAATGTAAGTAGCGTACTGCTGGAAAGCACTACTAATCGTAAAAGTCTGCAAGCCAAAAACAGTGTCGCAATGTGCTTGCAGATATGTTGAGTGCAAGTTTGCAATTGTATGTTGCTATTTTCAAAATAGAGCATGTTTTGTATTAAATTTAAAAAGGCACTGGTTTTTCGTTCAGAATAATCAGTTTAGTACACTATAATGTCCTAGTTGGGCAGTAAATCTCTAAAATTGTGTTGACGTTTGGGGGCGAAATACTTCGAAAATGTGCAAAGATGGTCTACCAAATTGTCAAAGGGTTGGCAGCATTTAAACAATATCTACCATCTGTGACTATATTATCCACGTAAGGAGGTATACGTCCAGCCCCTCGCATAGACTTTAAAAAATGAAATAACTTTTACACTGTTTTGGCTGCTCAATCTTTGCTAATTTAAGGCTGGACGAAGAGTGGTGCTTATGTCACAAAATGGTTTTGGTTCCCCATGAAACAGTTCAGCAGGGAAACACCCAACAGACGTGTACAAGATGGTTACCTGCCTTATATATTCAGGCTTTACACTAACCAGATTTAGTCTCTATCAGAACAATGCAATGAGTTCAGCTAATTAATTGTATATAAGTAAACTAATGTGTGCTGCTTGGTGTCCAACAACAGGTTGGCTGGCATGCTTTGACTGTGAAGCACCTCTGATCTTTGAAGACTTTACATTTATTACATTTGGTCCTCTTACAGAGCACGGCAGGAATGACTTAAGCCACCTGTAGCTAGGTCATCTGTCCATTGTAGATCTTTACGGAGGCATTGTGAACAAAGCTGCAGTGGTACTAGAGATTATTAGCATATCATAGTCGGAAGGCGTGATACATGAATAGTCTGAAATGTCTCCGCAATCCAAGATTATATACCTTTTATTGGACTAGGTAAAAATAAAAATGGTGTAGCACTGTAAAGCACGTTAATACTGCTCAGTAGAGTTGTGGTATTTTAAACTGTCAAATACAGTGGTGCAGTCTTTTAGCTTTAGTGACTGCACATACCAGTTTTGTAGATGTCCTTTAAAAACAGCGTACAAGAATTCAGGTTGCTGTAAAATAGTATTTTTTAAAACAGCAAAAAAAATTTAGTATTAGGACCAGGACCGAATATGATACATGAAGCGAACTGAAGAATCTGATTTGCATTCTTTCAGGAGGCCCCATTTGAATAGAAAACTGTAAATTCTATCCACTATCTAGTAAATAACATTGAGTAAGTAAAACTGTGATTAAAGGCTGGTTACAAACCTTGAAGAAGAGTGCAGTGAGGCTTACTGGCCAAGCCATTCATTGTAAAGTCTGGATGGCCCTATTTCATCTGCTCAGGTGTGTGGTTTGTGAAATCCTTGTGAAAATCATGTCCTCATTTAGAATACATTCAGTGATTTTCCAAGTCTTAATTTTCTGGTCCAGTCACCCAACCTAATAGTTTGCTCATTATAGCTTTGAAAGCAGCTGTGGCACAGTTGTCTTGCAAGGAAGTTTCAACAAGTTCAGAAATGCTGAAGCATGTGCGCTATAATGAATTTTTAGTTTGACGCTCATTACTGCCCCCTACTTGCACATAGTGGTCTATAATAGTTACCTGTGATGTTCTGTTCCGAGTTATGTGGAGATGAGCTTGGTTCATCGAAGCACTGCAACAATCGTAGTCCTCTGACTAGTTGGTGTGCAAAGCCCAATTAAACTTTCGGAGCACAGGTGTTCTTGATGAAGCTCTGTGGGTATGCGGCACTCACGCTCCAAATGTGTGTGCCTTCCTAGTTTCCGTTTTACGTTGTGTACTTCAAGGCGCATTTTCTCTTGTTTATCTTTTGGATTATTTCCTTTTATGTGTGGTTTTACAGTTTTTCTTATGCACTGCTTGTATTCTAATTTATGTCATGTTATTGGATGGCCCATTTAAGTGGTGCTTTGCTGTTACCATGAAAATGAAGAAAAAGTAATGAAATGTTGTTGCCGCTCTCTATTTCTATATGCCTGTGAATTTACTTGCACAGACCCTACTGGGAGAGAATGCTGGACAGAGCTGGGCCCCAGGAGCTGATAAATATAAACGCCTGGATCGGGAGTTGCATTCCGCTAACACCCACTTTATTGAAGAGCAGCATGCGCAGCAGCAGGTACAACACAACTTGAGTTGGGGTGTTTGTGGATTGGGGTTGATGTTGTATGAGAAATCGTGCAGTACTGGAAATCTTGGTTTGGGGATTATTAGTGGCCAACATTGAGTCATACTGTTTAGGGCCCAATATTTATCCAGCAGCACTGGAGAGGCTCATGGGCTGATGAGAGTAAGGCTACAGTATGTACAGCAGACTACCAGAGCATTTGGGGTCCAGCAGTACTTCAAGCTGAGGGACAGAGGATGTATTTGTGATAGTATTGCAGGTCCTCATAGACTGCAGGGTAGTGGGGCCCTTTAAGTACTTTGGAGCGTATGAATTTAGGTCCCACACAGTGCTTCTGAGTCAGATGAAAAAAATTAACTCTGGCCATTACAGAACCTAGACTCCAAGCTGGATGAGTGTTTCAAGTTTCTGTAAAGCTGTAAGTTGAGAGGCTTGAAATCTTCTTTAATGGAGAAGGTTTTGATTGGCAGTGTGATACTGTATAGATTGTAGATGAGGAATTGAAGCACCATCTACGAAGAAGTTTAGGTACACTTTTGGAGGCGATCTTGCAGGGAGAGGATGCACATAGCTGGAGAAGGAAATTCTGCAGTCCAGCGTTAAATTTGTGCAAAGAGGCTAAAGTTACAAGAAGGAGGCAAAAGCCCTTTAGGAAGGTATACAATGACAGTCAAGATATCTAGCACCTTTTCTCTTTTTAGTATCCATTCATTCATACATCGCTTCCAGATTTGCAGTTAACCTTTAGCTTTCTCTGTTGTATTTTCAATATATATGGCATAGCAGCTGTATATCATACTGTCAGAGTGATATCCATATTGGCTCTCTTCGTCCAATTTCAATGACTTATCCTCTGACTTCCTTCACCACCATGGAGACCTAACGTCATTCCTCACCTCCTCTAACTCTTGCTGCAGCCTTTCAATTGTTTGTGTAGCTCATTCTCTCTGCTTTCCATTACCACCCTCTCCTTTTATTCCTAGCTCTCATTCTTCTCTTTAACTCCATATCGCCACACATCATTCCTTACTTTTGGTTAGATTTCCAGTTTGCTCTCAGCTAAGCCACTGGACATATAAATTGCTCTGTCTGTATTCACCATCTGCTTCTTTGTCTCATGTAGCTGATCGCAGAGCAGCAGGACGAGCAGCTGGAGCTGGTCTCTGGGAGTATTGGGGTCCTGAAGAACATGTCTCAGCGCATCGGCAATGAATTAGATGAGCAAACAGTGTGAGTAAGGATGATAGCATGAAGTAGTTAGCCTATATGAGAAATCTGCATATGTGGAGAAAAGGGGCCTGTTAGGGATAGGAGGAGCAATTGGAGAACCAGAAGAGAAAGAATGAAACCAATGAGAGAGCCATGGAGGGAGGCTGTGCGAAGGATAAACCAATAGAGAGCGGTTTTCAGGGCTGAATGAGTAGAATTGGGAGCGGTCTCCTTTAAGAGGCATCGGAAAAATGAACTATAAAGAAACCAGTGGAGGACTGTCCCCGCATTGATGAAAATCTGGAGGATTCAGGTATTTTTGATCAATCAACATCAAATGCCAAAACACGTAATCTATCTAAAGTCAGCTTTGGAAAGTTGCATTCAGATTAGTCATGGAAGAGTGATTTTGAGGAGCAAATGGCAGATATGTATGTGCCCATTCCAAATCCCACAGTAGAGTGTTGATCACTAGCTTTGTAAAAACTACTGGACTGGTAAAAGAACAAAATTAATTTGAAGATAGCAACCACTCATATTTAACACACTTTTTCCATCCTTCATTCATAAGTATATCCACTGGTTTTTTAAGATCTCAAAAATAAAAAATAGTTGGACTGCTGTCCCAAAATTTAAACTTGAGCTTGGAATCTGAATCCCTGCCATGAGCTGAACGTCTGTACACACACAGACATTATGAGGTCTGCGGAGCCTTTGTTAAAAGAGAGAGGAACTAGAACACACCACAGAGAGTTGCAAATGAACCATTTCACCACATACGCTGCATTTTGACTATGGAGTTTGTAGCCTCAGCCCTCCGAACTGTCAACAAAAATTAGCAAATGTAGACCATCCATTTTACACTCGGAGCTGTCTAAAATGATGTATTCTGTATTGGGCTTGACTAGCCGAGGAATGGAGTGCATGTGATCCTGATGGCTCCGCTTCTTCCCCGAAATATCAGCTTTCATCCAGACCCCCTTTTGCCCCTTTGATGTGACTGAAAGCTACAGAGAATAGAATCTCTTTCACGGTGGGAAGTGGAAAATCTCCACTGAGTCGCCGACGTGTCATCAAAGTGTCTTTTGGTGCTGGCATTTGGGGTCTAGATTGTCAGAGACTGTGATACTAACGGACAGTATGGCTTCCAGCAGAGGTCGCCAAGATCACTCTGTTGAAGAGATGCTATCAGCTAAAGGCAGCAAACTGGACAAGATTAATAGGTCTTATGAATCTACGAGGTTCTCTTCTGAAATAGACTCGGAGAATTCAAGGATGAGATTGGCACTGTTCTGGGGACCTATGTGACATCTGACAAGATGTTGCTGACTGGGAACAAGAGTCAGTGGAATGGAGAACACTCTTAAAAAAAGGTTGGAAGAAATCTGCCTGCTCTGCAGTAAGGTGATGGTCCTGGGATAACAATAAAACAACATGCTCCTCAAACAAGAAGACCTCGAGAATAGGTCCAGACAGAACAACATTTGTATGAGAGACCCCCTCAAGGTGGCAGAATAGCTGGACATTCAGAACCAAATACTGCAGTTGCTCTAGCACATCAGAAACAGATAGGGAGGCACACCCATATAGTGGCGGCGTTCATTCCTTTCCAGAAAGCTCCTCCAGACATACTGACTCAAGTACATTTCTTTGAAGAAAAGGAGGAAAATGTCACTCACAAGATTTATAGACTTTGTAGTCAATAGTGGCAACAAACGTAGGCTTTACCATGGTTTAGCTCATACAGCATTCAAGAGAAGGAGAGAATTTGGGCAAATCACTGACATTCTGGGTAAGCGTGATGTACAAGATCATGGGGGCTCGCTTTCCACCTCATTTTTTTCATTGGACAACATGAAGCACTATGCTAAATATCTTGAAGAGGCTGAACAAATCCTGGCAATCACAGAAGACACAAGTGCAGAAGTTTTCCAGCCTGCCTAACCTGCTGGCGGTTTTCACAGGGGTCCAGTGGGAGATTGTGTAACGCTCCAAACAACAGTCGCCAACCCCTAAGAAAAAGAAATTGAAAAGGCTAAGTCTGATGCTCTTAGAGTAGTGGTGGAATTTCGGGGACCAACCTCCACTCTGAATAAAGAAGGATTAGGAACAGGCCACTCCCGAAGTGATAAAATAAGCCCCACATAGTAGCTGCAGCTTCCAGTCTGGACAAGGGGCACACAAGCATGTTGGTGAAAGGGGGGGGGTCCATATCATCCCTATGTTTCAAGATCCAAGCGGAATAACATGCAAGAATCTTAGTTTAGACTTCACAGTAAGATGTCTTTGGGGATAGATTTAACGCATGAGGCATGTTTAAGTGAAGCCAATAGCGACTTTAGTTGCCCACAAGTGGGGTGGGAATACATATGAAATCTGGTGCGGATCACCTGGCCTCAAGTGTTACAGATATATGCATGCCAAGTGAGGTGCAAGGGAGGTGGTCTACTATAGACGAGAGGTGCAAGGCATACAGAAGTCGAATGGTCTTAGTTGCAAAGACTATTACACAATTATACCACGAGTATGGTGTGTGAAAGAAGTTAGCTTTAATGTAAAGGGGCTTAATGCCCCAGTAAAGAAAAGGGCCATCATCCCTATTGAAAGAGAGCCAGGAAGATATTTGCCTCCTACAAGAAACCTCACGTTGTGAAATCTGATTCACCAAAATTCAATCCCAAGTTCTTTCCAATACAAATGGAATGAATGAAATGAAAGCTATCAACAGATGTCTGGATGTAAAATAAACATGGGTTAATTAGAACCAGCTAGGTCCTTTAAGCTAGAAACTAGAACTAATTCTCATAGATTGGGTACTAAGCCGGTCACCTATCAGGGAATCCCGCTATGTTCCTTCTGTACACATTACAACGCCCTCCCCTTCCGCTCTTCACCCTTGTTGACCCACTTCAGGAAGGAACTCCAGACCTGGCTCTTCGACTGATACTTGCAGCACAGTGTCTGGATACCCTCTCGGATGATACGCCGTGCTATACAAGTACCACTTGATTGATTTGTGACTCTCACTTATGCCCATCTGCAGAGGTATGTCAAGCAGGATCTCCGAAGGTGGCAGCCAAAATACTTCTCCTGGATGGGCAGAGTGACAGTTGTAACAAGCATTGGCAAAGCCTACAAGTCTCGCCTCTGAGACCTATTGGCTTTGCCAGTGGTTTTAACCATTCTGGACAGCATCCCCCATGCTGTGCAGCATAGCTAAAAAGAAAAGCAAGTCATTTTGTAGACGCTCCTACAAAATGACACAAGCGCTTTCTTTTCTTTTTGTTTATCCATCTGAGTTGAATCGGTAAACAAAAGAAAGTAGCCCGATCGGATGGGGGTAAGCAACAGGGAGAGGAGGCTGGTATCATAGCGGTGGTGGGAAAGCAACAGGAGAGAACAAGGAATGTGGAGCAAATGGAGAGAGAGAGAGGAATGTGGAGCAGGAAGTAAACGGAGAACACAAAGTGGAGTTGAGGAGCACACAGGCGAGAAGGCAACATGGGGAAGAAGCTCACGAGGGCAAGTACATCACGGAGGGGGTGGAGAGAAGCACACGGGCAGAAAAGGAGCAACATCCGCGCAGTGGGGAAGGGAGTGCTTGAGGGAGACCGCTGACAACCATATCGTGGAGTGCTTAAATTCAAAGAAAAAAGTAGCATCTGAAACGTGAGCAGTGGAAGGTTGTAAGTAATGCGTCCATGCTCCAGGAGACGGACAAGCACTCAAAAAGGAAGTAAAGCCCACATAAGCTAACGAAGAATAAGCAAACAAATAGTAGTGACAATGAAGCTAAGCAATTGTAAACAATGGACAAACACTAAGCCCACTGTAAGCTGACAATACATCTCTTAAGAGAGTACATGCACTATCTAGTAGGTGAGACCTAAAATGAATATGCCAAAGATTCTCCATCCACATCAGAATATGCCCCTGGCACTACCAGGTGAGGTGCTGAAACTGCGACAAGTCACAATTGGTAATTTGATGTGGCAAGCAAGGACCCAGAGGATAGCTATCAGATTGTCTATCGGCCGATTGCTCAAGAGGGCCTCACCATATTTGAACATATCAAGCGGCTCAACTCCTTTATCCAGTGAAGTCTTGACAGATCCAAATCCCAATGCAGTGGTGCTTAGTTGATCACTTGATAGCCATCCCCATATGGCAGGTGTCTTGGTTGTATCAATCTCAGAGAAGTTGGGGGCTGTATTTGTCCCCAGTAAACAGGGCTACATTACCTGTGTAGGCCAAATGTAAGGATATGTTTAGATCTTACCACCTTCCCATTGTCCTTATCCTCATGTGCTTTAACTCCAATTTCATTCCAACAATGGTGAAACAGACCTTCCATAACAGGAGGATCAATAGATGTGTCATGGTGAGGTCCCTATTTAACAATGGCTAAACCTTTTGACAATCTTAAAAAGTATTACAACGTACCTGAAACTGTGAGATGTGCATGTTTGTAAGTTCGTCAGTGGAACCTTCATCCGTCGGTCACACCAGAGGCAGTGAGGGAACTCGCACCCTTTTAGAAATTGTTGAAAAGATGAGTCACATGATCGTCAACTCAGTTCAATTCTCTGCATAGTTTTCAGGGGTCAGCTTCTACTGGGAAGGTTCCCAGACAGAAAAGGTGTGATAAGGAACTAGAAGGAAACATCTCTCTCTAGTAAGACCTGGGAAGGTCTCCATGACAAAACCAGTGTGTCGTCCCAAACGGTTAAGTTGAGGGAAACAGAATATAAGATTACTCCAGTATTGCAACTTTTATAGATTCACATGCTTGAATCATTTCCCGTCGTCATGATGGGAGTCCCCGGTACTTAAAATAGTAGTAGTAGTGACTTAAAATTAGTCATATGCACTGATAGGTATAGACTAGAAAGGCAGAGGCCTCTTAGTTTAATACCCTATCATAGTCATTATTAAAGAAGGGACCAAAGTTATGCCCCAGCCAATCAGCATCAATCACCCTCTAGAACACTCCTGAGGGAAGCTCAGAACCTCAGATTTTCTACTGCACGTTGTGCTAAGGGAGTCTCCTCTGAGCTCTGCTCAGCTTTCTCTTCTGAAGGAAAATTTGGACTTCTTTCCACAGGAAAGTACATTTATATAATCTTATTTGTTAGACAGAGTTAATCTTCCTGTTTCTCTTTTGGTGGGTCTTCAATCTAACTGGGCCGTGTCTGACAAGGCTAAGAAGGCTCTCTTCAGAGAATGTGCCACTTGCTTGAAAAAGAGGCTTTAGGTTGATGATCCTCACAAAAACTGCATTTACTGCCTGTACCCATCTCATAAGACGTCAGACTGCAAGATTTGCTGCACTTTTTCAAACAAAATCCTCAGAGACGGGGAAGGACGTCTTCTGATCTGGCTCCAGAAATTGAAAACCAGATCCGACCCGGTGTGAGACTCCGAGAGTGACCAGTCTACCTCTTCAAAAATCTCTGTAAAGAGGGTAAGGGATTCGTCACAGTCTGATAAAGAGCCTGCCAGAAAATGCGCCAAGAAGTCCTCTCACGAATCTTCCTCTGAACGCAAATGTTCTCACAAAAAAGAACAGCCATCAAAGACTGTTTCTGAACCAAAAACACCTCCTGCGGAACCTAAACTGACTTTCAAAAAACCTACTTCTGACATACCGTCAGGGAGTTCCCAGTCAGTGAAGAAGAGTATTCCAGCTCTGTCGACGACTAGAGGCTGCACTTCAGGCACGTCGACATCGACGACTTGCTCTATGGCTCTTTCATCGTCGACGACGTCCTTGACATCGTCGACACAAGGTCCGATTTCGTCTACCATTTTTTTTTATACCATCCAAGGAGGTGGACACATCGTCGACGAAGCACTCATTGTTGACGTTGAAATTGAAGTTGACGACGACACAGTCGTTGAGGAAAATACCGTCGATGAGGTCGTCGTCGTCATCACCATTGTCGATGGGAAAGTCGACGGTGAAATCGACGAGGCTGCAGCGGTCAGCGACGTCATCGCCGTCGTCGAGTGTGCCAGAGTCGACAGATACGTTGCCGTCGATGAAAATACAGTCACCAGCGCCGACGAAGTCTTTACCGTCGACACCACAGGTGTCGACAAAGTCTCTTCTGTCGACTAAGTCATCGTCGACGACATCACCTACGGCAAGTAAATTAAAAGTAGTGGAAGGGAAGACACCATCGTCGAAGCAACCATCAACGAAGATTGTGTCTGCAAAGCTGATTACGCCAAAAAAGACACTGGGAACGGAAATTACACCAGAACACACCTCACTCAGTAAAATTACACGTCTATTACCCACTCATCTTTTGGAGGAGGGAGATTCTGAGGAAGAAGAAGGTCCTTTTGGGGACGCATATAGTCCGTCAGAGTTGCACGTCAAGTGCCAACCAGATGATGATGACCAGCAATACTATTATCAAACCTATTTTACCCAATATGAACAACATCAGCAGTATCATGAAGAAATGGTCACAATGCCATCTGCATTGCTATCTGATCTGCAATTTATGCTGCAGGACTATCGGCAGCGCTTCCCACCTTCAGAGCCGACTATTATAACTCCACCGCCTCAGGTGACATCGCCAGCACGAATAAATGCTCCGACTGTACTTTCAGTACCGAATACTCCACAATCTGTTCCTCTCCAGGAACCGGCCTCTTCGGATGAAGAAGGAGAACTTCATGATACAGCCTCAGAATGGGATGACTACAGGATGCCTTCACCTGCCTCACCAACACCTCCTCCGGTAGATTCTCCACCAGAGGATATTGGGGGATTTCACAATTTGTTAGAGCGAAAAGGTTTGCTATACCAATGCCGTCCAAGCAAGCAGACTGTTTCTTATATGATTTCAAAGAGCCATTTCGTAAATCCGTCAGAGCTATTCCCATAATTGATTATATCTGGGAGGAAGGTATTAGAATAATGAAAAACCCAGCCTCTGTGCCAGCGGTGCTCCCACGTCTGGATAAAAAATATAAGACCACTGATGACGCCCCAGCGTTCCTCACAGGACACCCAAAACCGGACTCAGTGGTGATGCAGGCCGCTCAAAAATCCTGTGGCACCTCTTTCTACGCCTCCGGACAGAGAGGGCAAACGTCTAGATTCTATTGGAAAAAGATTCTCGGCAATGCAGCTCTAACAGTAAAGGCAGCAAACTCCTTGGCGATCTTAGGGCGCTTTGAACGCCAGATGTGGTCAGACATTGCTTCTTATATTGACCAACTGCCGGAAGATGTTAAAGAGGAGGCAAAAAAGATATTGCATGAAGGAGAGAGATCATACAATGAAATAATAGATTCAGCCATGGATGTTGCTGTAACAGGTTTTAGACAACTGGCTGGAGCAGCAGTCCTGCGAAGACAGGATGGCTTAAAGCCACCTCACTTCAAAACAAAATCTTGGCCCTTCCATATGATGGAGAAGCTCTTTTTTGCAGCCATGTAGAGGAAGCCCTTAAAACCATCAAGGCGGACACAGATACTGCCAAGTCCTTGGGAACGCTGCAGTTCAGGAAAGCTCCTTTTCGAGGGTCAATGGGTAGAGGTCAACCATCCTATAGAGGAGGGTATCAACAATTCCGTTATCCGGCATATTCTTTGACATCCCAGTCATACCGACCTCAATTCCAGCAAAGACAGCCACCTCAGACATCCTATGTCCGAGCGAATAGAGGAAAGACATCACGGGCCGGCAAGGATACTAGCCGCCGACAATGTTTTACCTCAGGCTCCAGCTCCAACTCTCATTTCCCGAAGCTAAACTCCTTCGTTTCAGTCTCATCCTGCCCGCCTGGGAGGCAACATTTCCTACTTCCTCCACCAGTGGCAAACCGTTACTACAGACCACTGGGTTCTGTGCCTAATACAATTTGGACACACTCTAGAATTTATCCAAAAACACATACAACCCCTCCGCAAGCCTCCCACCACAAGCATCTCAGGGCTCTTCAGCAAGAGGTAAAGAACATGCTGTACAAAGGGGCGATAGAGAAGGTCCCATTTTCAAGCAGGGGCACTAGTTTCTACTCCCGTTTCTTTTTAATCTGAAAGAAGTTAAGGGAGTGGCGACCAATTTTGGACCTTCGAAACCTCAATCTGTATTTGAAAAAACAATCTTTCAGATTGATAACATTACAAGAGGTACTGAAGCTCCTGAACCAGCACGATTTCATGACCACATTAGGCCTCCAAGATGCCTACTTCCATATACCTATTCACCTAAAACACAGGAAAATGCCTGAGATTTGTGGTAGCTGGATGCCACTACCAGTTCAGAGTGCTCCCATTTGGTCTCAAGTCTGTGCCCAGGATTTTTACAAAGTGTCTGGCTCCGGTCGCAGCATTTCTCAGACCACAGCAACATCAAGTCTTCCCGTATCTGGACGACTGGCTCATCAAGGCTCCGTCCGAGCGGGAAGCGAGAGCGTCCACAAAGGCCTGTACAACTCTCTTCAAAAGTTTGGGTCTGACTATAAATCAATAGAAATCCAATCAGTATCTGTCACAAAAGATTGTCTTCCTAGGAGCCCAGCTGGACACGGTCTGCTTAAAAGCATATCCTGCAGAGGAACATCGGCGGCGATTTCTCGTTCTGGCAAATTCCATCAAAAGAAGAAAGTCTCTTTCGGTCCGACTTTTCAGATTCCTTTTAGGGATGATGTCGTCATGCATACCACTGATCCCGTTTTGTCGTCTCAGGATGCGCCCATTTCAGGAGGAGCTGGACAAACAGTGGGTACAGTCAGTAGGCTGCTTCGACGACATCGTCAGAGTAACTCCACGTATGGTGAAATCCCTAGAGTGGTGGATAGACAAAAAACATCTCTCGGTAGGGATGTCCTTGCAACAGGAGGCAGCACCGTTAGTGATCACAACAGTTGTGTCCTTAGTAGGATGGGGAGCTTACCTCCAAGAGCTCCAAGTAAGCGGCAAGTTGCATCAGGCTCAAACTCAATCCCACATAAATTTGCTAGAGTTGAAAGAGGTGCATCTAGCCCTACAGGCGTTTCTTCCCAGGATACGGAATTCATCAGTGCTAGTCCGGACGGACAATACCACGACAATGCACTATATAAACAAGCAAGGCGGCACGAAATCTCGCCATCTCTCCAAGGAAACTCAGAAGTTGTGGGAATGGGCCATAGATCACAGAATCTGCCTCCGAGCAGAACATGTTCCAGGACGACAGAACACGATTGCGGACACACTAAGCAGGCTTACAACTTTGTGTCACGAATGGGAGCTGCACCACCAAACCGTGAGGAACATATTCCTGCGCTTAGGCACACCGGACTTGGACCTGTTCGCAACTCCCTAGAACCGCAAATGCCGGTACTATGCAAGTTGGCATCCCCAACAGGGGTCATGGGGGAATGCCTTTTCAATTGCATGGTCCGGCATCTTTGCTTACACTTTTCCTCCCATTCCTCTTCTTCCAAGAGTCCTGAGGAAGTTGAAGATCGAACCATGCAAACTGATCCTCATTGCTCCGGCATGGCCACGTCAACACTGGTACACAGAACTGCTTCCTCTATTGCAGGTCCCACACTTCAAACTTCCAGTGTTTCCCGGTCTCCTGACCATGAACCAGCGGCAGATACTACACCCGTACCTCAGGAACCTGCATTTGTCAGCTTGGCTCCTGAATACAATGAGTTCCGGCACCTAAACATTTATAGCGAGTGCTGAGGTATACTAGCCAAAGCTAGGGCGGACAGTACCAACAAAACGTACCGCCTCAAATGGAAGCGTTTCTGCATCTGGTGCCATCGAGAGGGTTTACATCAACTGTCTTCCTCTCCAGAGCAAATCTTACCTTACCTCCTGCTTCTCACAAAATCAGGTTTGGTACATAGCTCAATAAAGGTTCACTTAGCGGCCATTTCCCTTTACAGAAGATCATTGTCAATTGTCACCTCCACCTCTGTGGTCGTCTAGAATAATTAAAGAGTTCCTCAAAGGGCTGTTTCGAGTGTTCCCTCCTATAAGACCTCCACCGCCAGCCTGGCAATTGAACACGGTTCTTTCACAATTAATAAAAACCCCTTTTGAACCAATTCACACTGCAGAAATAAAGTTCCTGTCATGGAAGTTGGCTTTACTACTTGCCTTTGACCTCAGCCAGACGGGTCAGTGAGATCCAGGCTTTTGTAATAAAAGAGCCTTTCTTGCAATTTAGGGCAGATGGAATTCTGCTTTGAACTAATCCAGAATTCATTCCCAAGGTTCCATCTGACTTCCACCTCAACGAACTAGTGGTACTAAAGACTTTCTTCCCGAATCCAACGACATTGGCGGAGAAAACTTTTCATTCATTGGATGTCAAACGTTGCCTAAAGTTTTATCTAGCTGGGACAAAAGCAAGACCTCTCAACTATTTGTTGCATACAGTGCACCAAGGAAAGGTTTCCCGCTCTCCAAACAGGGTATTTCCAGATGGATCGTAAGTGCCATACAATTTTGTCATCACAAAGCAGGCAGACCTCTGTCTGCAAGAGTCCGAGCCCATTCCACGAGGTCTGTGGCAACATCTACAGCTTTATTTGCGGGAGTGTCACTTCCTGAAATTTGCCGCGCAGCAACGTGGAAGAATAGACACATATTCACCCAACACTACTGCCTGGATTCAGCAGTTTTCAATGACACAGCGGTGGGTCAAGCAGTACTTCGGCATCTGTTCCATTAAGGTGAGCCACCCCTGTCTACCCTCCTACCTCTTTCAACTGTATCACATTTCCATACAGTAAACTTGTTACTATCTTTAAGGCCTAAGGAAGTTCTTTTACTGTTACTTGTATGGTTATGTCTTGTATACCGTTTGGTGACTGCTTGCAGGTTACACTGTTTCAGATTCCTGTTAAGCTTTGAAGACTATGGTAAATGTGCTACCAACTGCTTGCTAATCTGATTCAAGCATGTGAATCTATGAAAGTTCCAATACTGGAGTAAGATATAAGTTACTTACCTGTAACTGTAGTTCTCCAGTATTGGAAGCTTTCATAGATTCACATGCAACCCACCCTCCTCCCAGGGGAAGCTCACCTTGTATGTCTCAGCATATTGAATGTAGCACTTGTGCTCGAAAATCTGAGGTTCTGAGCTTTTCTCAGGAGTGTTCTAGAGGGGGATTGGCTGGGCCATAACTTTGGTCCCTTCTTTAATAATGACTATGATAGGTTATTAAACTAAGAGGCCTACGGCTTTCTAGTCTATACCTATCAGTGTACTATGACTAATTTTAAGTCTACTACTACTACTATTTTAAGTACCGGTGACTCCCATCATGACAACGGGGAATGATTCAAGCATGTGAATCTATGAAAGCTTCCAATACTGGAGAGCTAAAGTTACAGATAAGTAACTTATTTCTTCTCACATATTGGTACTGCACCGTGGATAAAATATCTTCTTGGAACCGAGTGAAGTCCAACTTATATTGGAGAGAATACAGGGCCCAAGACAGTTTAACATGTTTGCTATGGGCATGCCCCAAATTACACAGATATTGGGAGGAAATCCTGAGTAAATTAGATATGTTTTTCAAAGTCTGTATACCGAGGGTTACACAGGTGCTCCTCATGGGCCTCCATATCAAGAGGGGGAAATCCCACAAGTCCTTGACTTGACTACAGTGATACAATCTCTAATCAAGGGGGAAGGGAACAATTCCAACATTTATAGACTGGCTGCTCAGACTCTGGGAGACACTAGCCATGGAAAAGATTACACTTTCCTTCGATCACAGACTTAAAGCACACAACATTGATTGGGCACCCTTAATGGGAATTCTATCCTGGGAATACCGAGAGCTAACTTCCCCTACCTTCTTAAAAGTACTACTCCTTCTACAGACTCAGTCTGCCTCGTAAACACACAACACTCTCTTTTTAAAGCGAGTAATTATTTCTATTTTGTCCTATAATCATGCAAGGCTCGCAGTTGCTAAGAGGATAGAGGGAACCGGTGAGGGTCAAAGGGGGAATTTACAGTCTGTTGTTATCTTGTTGAATGGTTAATTAACAAACAAATTCACGTTGCCTTTTGCTCGCCTGAGGGTTGTAGGGAACGGTTCTGTACTTTACTAAGATAAAAAATAAAAAGGGTTCAACCGTAAAATGATGTCCTAGATCTTTCGACCACACACAATGAAAACGCAGGAGGCAGTGGTTCTGGGCACAGGACAATGATGCCTGTTTTCAGTACATGCAGGGCTTGGTCAAAGTCTATGCCTTGTAACAATTTAGGGTAGTGAGTAAACTTAAAAGAAAAGAAAATTGACCAAGTTTTACTTATCAGGGGACAATCGTGTGCTAATGACATGTAAGGCATCATCAAAGGTGATTCCTTGTGCCAAGTGGTAGCAAGACATGGCCTCAGGCAATACATGTCCTCTGGGGCTATATAGGTTGCAGCTGCTAGGTGTAGAACATGGTTGTAGGCCATCACAAGGGTCCAACAATTGCAAATTGTATCTGCAGGCAGTACCCCAGGAGCACTGCCTGTGCTGTGAAGGGAATTCCATGCCATCGCCTAGAGCAAGGTCAGACTTGTGGCCAGTGTACAAGGATTTCATTAAAAATCCAAGAAATTCCCTAAAAAAAAAAACTGCATGTAAAGGATATTACGGTTTCTACTAGCTTGACATACTATAATGTTAAACATTAGAAATTCCATGAGCAACATCAGTTGAAGGAATACTATGTTTACCTTCCAAATTCCTCTAAAATTATCCAGCTATGTTTATCTTCACAACCATAACACCCCCAAATGTGCTGCTGGTGTCTTTTTGTATGTCTCAGTACAGTGCAAAGTCGTAGCTTTGTTTCTGGCTTCAACACTATCTACAATTTCCTATCCTTAAGGCAGCAAGAACCCAGATCGATTCAATGACTGAAAGTCAGTCATGTTCCCAGAGATCGCTCCAGGGGTTTCATATGTTCTCGAATTTTCATGGCAACCATCACGGCTAGTATGATGCTTTTCTGCCTGCATACACCAGTCCATATTTTGTGCCCACTGTTGCCCCGGGCACGGGGTCGTGCTTCCCCACAGTCGGACCACATCTCTACAGGCTGCCATCAGTGGCACAGTGCAAAACAACCGGGCATATTTTGGCTGGCCTCCCCATATCCCCAAACAAACTACCCATACATTGAAATTCAGTTCAGAATCCAGGGCCTTTGTGAGGTGGCTTCATACACCTGTCCAGAGCTCTAGCAATTGTGGGCACCACCACAGTGTGTGTGTGTGTGTTAGTGAGCCCTCCTGCTGGCATTCGCATAGGCCTTCCCATGAGATGTAATCCGATCCAAGTGTAATATCCCCGGTGCAGAATTCTCAATTGCACCAGCCGAAAGCCCACCCTGATAGCAACTTCCTGTGGGTATTTACAAGCTTCTCCCCAGTCTGAGTCCTCAATCCTTCCCAGGTCATGGTCCCACCTATTTCTAAGACTGTCCAGGATACGTTGGCATTTACTCTTTAGAGTTTTGTATATGTGTGAAATTGCGTGTGAGTGTTGTGGAGACAGCAGCACCCTATATTCTAGCGGGGATTCTTCCACCAGGTCCCGTAGCTGGATTGAATATTTGGTCAGTGCATTTTGGATGCTGCTACTGTTTTTCAAATTGCATTAAATTACACCACTGTGCTAGATTGCTTAGAACATATTTGTTTGTAAAAAAAAAAAAAAAAAGGGCATCCTTCCTGGAAGATGAAACTAAAAGGAAGCGCTCATAAGAACAAGAAATGGCACTTGTTGCTGGAAGTTCAATTCAGTAATAGTATATACCACCGGATGGCAACCAGAACGCCCTTTTCTCTGGTTGAATGAACACCAGATCGTTGGGCAAAAAAACTTGTTTAATAATGTAATATTTACTATGCAGGAGATTGTCCCCTTTTAAGGTGGCTTCTGCTGGTTTGTTTCCAGCAGGTTGGATCAGCATAGTTGATGAACAAGTCATGTGAAAGAGCTTTTCCCTTCTAAATGGAATGGGAGCCTTTGGAACGTCTTGGTTGTGTAAAGGTTACCCAGCTGAAGCATATGACCAGGGTTAGAGACATGCAGGTTATCTTTTCTGTGCAATAAAACTGTTAGACATACAGGAAGGAAAAAAATGGCAGTTTAAAGGGATGAAGTTGATGTTTTACCTTTCGGCTGGCAAAACTAGTTCACAAATTATTTGAGGGGACTTCATAACTCCCAAAAGGAAAACTTGCGTACCTTTTGTAATGATACTGTATTTTCCCATAGAGCCCTTGTCTTATGACTACCCCCTGGTGCCATACTGGTCCTGGAAAGCTTTCCAGAAGCACCAGTTGTCCAGCACTGCCAGATGGTGCCATGCAACTCCAGTGACTGCTCCGTAGGCCCAGAACGTGACAACTCTGGCCTGAATACGTCACCTGGTACACTAGCGTCTCTCCCTTACAAAAATTTAAAAACCGCATAAAATGAAACAATTGTAACAATGTCCTACCTTGGAACCCTATTGTTAACCGTGGAACATTATAGGGCTTGGGCAGAAATAAATAGCAAACCCGTGAAGAAGCTTACGACTCGGGCCAACCTGAACAATGAAAGTTGGGCAACAACTAATAACAAGGCAAACTGTGCACCCAACTATCCCTTGACAGTAGAAACCTTTAAATCTTGTTGAGCGAGGTAAATCACATGGCGTCAGATAGATAAGGCTTGAAAAGGGTTAAAGTCAGCAACCCAATGCTAAGAGACAAACCTGTCTCTTCAGTGGACACTTTCCAGGCAGTTCAGGTGCCATTCCCTACCTCAGATAAGTTAAAGGCCTCTAACTGATACTGCTGAATCTCCTCACATGCAGGGAAATCATTCAAGGGTTAGGACGAAGGACCTATCCAACCTGCTGCATAAGCAAATTGGCTCTGTCCGGGGGAGGAAGGGAAGGCCGAACACTGAATTCCAACAGATCGGCATAACAAACTCTCCTTGCCCAATCTGGAGTGAAGAGCATCTGCTATGTTCCATCTTGCACCTTGTCCAGAGCTTTCGAGAATAGCAGGGTGAAAGGGCGAATACATATGCAGGCCCTGTCAGCAACTCATTAGAAATGTGTCCCCCAGGAAATCAAATGGTGCAGATGTGGGGCGTAGAACAGGCATTTCAGGTTTGGAGACATGGCAAAGGATGCCCTAACTGGGAAAGGATCATGTCTGTCACATTGGGGTAAAGCTCCCATGTACAGAGACTGGCGTCTTGATGTATCTGCCTTAGCATTCAAATTGCCTGCCAGATGAGACATCAGTAGGGCAGTACCCTGTTGTAGGGCCTTCTTTTCTGAGTGCAAGACCTCTGGACACAGGGTTCATGAACCCACTGTCCGCTGCGGGTTGAAATGTTGGACGCCAGTAGTGCTGTTTGGAAGAATCTGAACAACACGGCCTGAGTTGGAAGAAAGCAATACCTTCAGGACCTGGTGTGCAGCCTTTAAATCCTGCACATTGATGTGCATTCATTCGTTTGATGGGGACCCAAGGTATCTTGCAGTCATCTCCTCTGTATGAGCTACCCCGAGCAACGAGGAAGCGTCCATCACAACAAAACCTGCAACTGTGGAGGACTGAGGGGATGATCAACTGTAACATTGGAGGAGCACATTCACCGATTGAGTTCTGGAGTAAGAAAACAGGAGATCTCTACTAGAGCAGAGATATGTCCCTGAAATTGAATCCACTGTCTGCTGTAACAACACTGAGGGACCTCATGTGTCACCTGGCATGCAGCACCACCAGAATGCACAAGTGTCTAACTTCGGACTGGACTGAGGCGTTTTTCTTGACCTCAGTCCTACTTGACATTAGCCGATTCCTTCCTACAGCTAAGGTACCACGTACACTGAGCAAACAATGCATGGTTAGCAGGGACCTTCAAGAAAGATTACAAAGGAGGACAAACCCTAAGGGAGAAAACCTCCAGAGGCAGATGAAGGAGTTGGAAGATTAGTATCAGGACACAACTACCCAAGACTGAGTTGTGAAAATTTGGAATCGGATGACTTGCAGAAGAGCCTTGGTTTCAAGGAAAATCCTAAGGAAAAAAAAATGTGACAAAAGTCTAAAGCAGGAGGCGAAGAATGCAACAAAAAATAAATGCTGTCTGTTGCGTTGCAGCACACTTTTTTCTGAATTCAGCAGCATTTTATAGTAGACAGAAGTGACATCATAGGAAGTACAGGAGTCATCTTCTATTAGGAAGCAACCATAGGAATCCACTGCGCCCCCCATCTTCAATTGGGAATGGTGACATAGTCCAGCTCTACATCTTCCTGGGAAACTATGGGACAGAGAAGGAAACTTGAAGGATTCCCAGAAGGTGAGGAAATGGCTCCTTGAAATTGATATGCTTTCCCAAACACGTTTTCCTCCAAAAATGTTGCTTGTAGAGGGTTAGATTTTTAGATCAAAAAGGTGGGCATTCTCAGTGTTCTTGAGGCACAACAAGGCTATCTGCTCCAACAATCAAAAAACTAGCAGATTCAGGAACAGAGTCTGAAAAAACCAACATCATCTGAGTTGGGGACAACAGTTTGAATTTGTCTGAACAAAGAATCTGATAGAGACATCTAGTAGCAGATTCCTTACCTTTGAATTTCCCCAGGCGTCAGACTGGATCCGAGAGAAGAGGTACCCCTCTGTCAGTTTTGACAGGATTTTGGCAATGTTTTGTTCTTTTATGTGGTTTCCTCCTGGTGTATCGAGGATGTCTTAGAGGAAGACCGGTTTTAAACCCTGTGGCGCCTGTCATCGTGCCATGTCGGTGACGGACCTGCACCTCGGGTGTTTGTTGTAGGAAGGTGGAATCTGACTATATGGTTGCCCCCACTTTTTTTATGGTGTTTTGCTGGTTTATGACTTAGTTGGACTGGGATCCTGCTATTCAGGGCCCCAGTCTATCTGCTTTCTCTGTAAAAAGGTTTCCATGTGCCTTAGGCACATCTCTGATTGGAATCTGGAGTGCCCTTATAAGTCCCTAGTATATGGTATACTATGTACCAAGGGCATAGGTACCTCAGAGGCCTACCAGGGGCTGCAGCATGTATTATGCCACCCCTGGAAGGCCATCCAAACTGACACCACAGGTCTGCTACTGCAGCCTGGGTAAGGTGGTGCATGCACCCCTTACTGTGATATAGGTTACCTATATCACTAAATACATACACACATATAAACCTATAAGTCACTCCTAAGGCAGGCCTTATCAATCCTGAAGGCAGAGTGCATGGTTCCTATGTGAGAGGGTGCCCCTGCATGAGCAGGGCCCCTCTGCAGCGTTCGGAGACCCTTCTCTGATGCTGTTTGTAGTGCAGCCTGACCATATACTCTTAAGCGCATTATAACCTCGGGTTAAATGCTAACTTTGGAATGGCTGCACCTAAACATGTCGTGTTTGGTGTCAAACATCTTGGAATACTACCCCCGCCAATTCTGGCGGCGGGGGTAGCATTCCACCCTTCTAGAGGGAAAGACATGTTAACTCTGGCTAGCCCGGTAACTTCTTTCCAAAGCCCTGGCATCACAAAATGGATGCTGCTGCCACAGACACGAGTCTGGCCTCCTGCTGCTGGACGAAACTCCGGCAGGGAGGCCTGGACAATAGGTTTCCTGTCCCAGGGAGGTGTGACCACCTCCCCAGACAGGATAATGTGTATTGGGGCTGGGCGGGAGCACTTTCGGGTGCTTTGAAGTCCTGCACTGGGGGCACATTTGGTGTCCCTGTGCATACCCCAGTTCAAACCGGATCAGGGGCTTGCAGCCCCTGCTTTGGCGCGAACTGGACAAAGGGAAAGGGGTGTAGCCACCCCTCTGCCCTGACCCACCCATAGGTGGGGCCACAGAGTAGTCCAACCCCTAAACTTAGTATAAGTATAGGAACCCAGTCCTTAGGACTTTAGATTATCCCTGGACGAAACTCTGAAACAGAATCCTGGACCTTCAACGCTCTACTCAAGATTAGAGGACAGAAGAATCTCCCTTGGGGTCAAGGAGTGACTCCCCTGCTTGGCAGGCACCAAAGACGCATCTGTCCGGTCTGCATTTCTGAAGCTCCGTCGGACGCCGAAGTCTTCGCATCACCAGAGGTGGATTCTCAGACTTCCCCGAGGCTACCCTGAGTCCCCAGCAAAGCTGAGGCCCGTAGCTATCGTGGGTGACGTGAGACCGTGACCCCTGGACACCGAGCACATTTGCAAGTGTATCCTCTTCTGGGTCTCCCACGAAGTCGTGCTTTGGGCTCCGAGTAGCCCTAGCCTCCAGAACCAAGTGCATCAAAGATCACTGGCCTCCACTCCAGGAGTGTCCTGTGAGCCAGATCCACGTGCGACGTCTCGAGGCTCCTTCGCGGTCGCTAGCCCGTTGGCTAGTAGCCCTTAACGAAGGCCAATCTTTTTCTTCTTGGGCATCCTGGTTGCTCCAGGCCTGCCCTCACTTACCCTCGCTGGGTGAGTTCCCCAGACCTTGCTGGTCTGCACCATCGACGACCTTCATCTTCACCGAGACTTGCCGTTGCCAAGGCTTGTTGGGTCCAATCCGGTCGCCGACACCTCAGCACTCGACAGACATCGTGTACCAGCCCGAATCCTGCTCCTGGTCGCCGACAACGCCTCCTGGACCTTGTGGCTGAAGAGTCAAGACGACCGTCAACGCACCTGAAGCACTCGACATCGGTGGGCATCTGTCCATCGCCTTCCTGGTCACTGGCTAGTGACCCAGACTCTGTCCCCTCTGCTTTCAGGTTCTTCAGATCTCCGATCCACTCTTGGATCCACCCGGACACTTTCCACTTGGTCGCCAGCAGCACTTTGCAGCAGATCGCCATTCAAATCGACGACGAAACCCGACCCCGAAAGGCACCTATGCACCCGGCTTCCCTGGGTGAGGTAACACGAGTACTCCGGTGCTCCCGTGGGTAGAGACTCTTCAAAGTACTAGTTCTCAAAGGGTTTGCTCCAAGTCCTCCTTTAAGTGTCCCTTTTCTTTAATTTCCTGATCGCGACTTTCTCCATAGAAGTCAACGGCGTATCGCGGTTGTGTATTTACACTGCACGCGTCTCCCGTGGGTCCCCTGTGTCACTACCTTGGGTGGTTCCTTGTGGTCCAAGCACTTCTAGAGGCTCTAGGCCTAGTGTCTAGTTCAGTCGTGGTTCTTATACCACTTTATTGGTATATGGTTTGGTACGCCCCTAGGGCCAAAACGTGTATTTGTGCTATTACTGTGTTTAAATAACTTCTAACTTATGTACTTCGAACTCTAGCCTCATAAAGAGACTAGAGGGGTGTGTTTAGCAATAAATACATATATTTTGAATATATACCTGGTGTGGTGCTCTTTCATTTGATCACTCAAGAGATTATAGACTGGTAAAACAAGCTGCTTTACATTCCTTCAAGACTTAGCCTGAAGGCTGCTCTCCATAGCTACCACTAGGATAGCTTTCAATAAGGTTGTCTTTAACCTATCTCCAATAAGGGGTTGTTTGGACTGGTGCAAGGTGCCCACTATAATTAGTGGACAGCATATGCCAGGCCAACTTCTCACATTTGTGGTGTTTGGAGGGCGACCAGGACTCTAAGTCTAGCTCCAACTGCCGGGCCTTGGCACTGACGGCTTTGAAGGAGGACCCTGAAGCTGCTAGCGGCCCGGCATGTGACTCCACGGAAGTCATGGTTCCTTTCGAGAGGAAGGTCTTGGGACCGTTCCAGGAGTCTGAAGTCCTCCTCATCCCACTCCAAATCAGCGGGGCACTCCGGTAAGAAGCACAAGAAACATGCGAAGTCGAAGCATGCTTCGACTTCTCCTCGTCTGTCGGGCGACGTGACGAAGGAACATCGGCGTTCGAGGCCTGGTTCTGCGGAGCCTGGGTCGACTCCACACCTTTCCAATTTTCCGGGAGCCGGAGCAACACCCACTCAAATTAAGGAATTTTATGAGGCCATGCACCTCATTTTTGAGTTGCCCAACCCCTCTGGCCTGCTTTCAGGCCCCGCGCGGTCAGAGGGGGCCCGTCTGGTTCTGGGCCAGCAACTCCAGCCCGATGGGCTCCCATGGATCCTTTCATGGATCTGGACTGGCATCAGTCGTGCCACTGCAACCTTCTGAAGCCACATAGACCAATGCCAATTCCGGTGCTGACAGGACCCCGCGTCCTAGGTCAGAACCTGAACCCTATTCTGAAGGGTTAGGCCTTGGGAAGGAATGGAAGGGTCACTGGACCCTTTAGAATACCAGCATGAACAAGATATAGACTGGTATGAGGAACTGGGTGATGCCAGCAGACTAGGCACATCTCCAGATACTGGCATGCTCTTCCCCCCTCCCCTCCCCCCCTTACCGTGGCTACGGAGGAGGGAGCTACATATGCAGTGGTGGTGCGGAAGGCGGCTGAGGTCCTCGACCTTCAGTTGCCCTCTGTGGCAGTCAAGACTTAACATCTTTACAGAGGTGTTGCAACCGTGAGTCTCCTCTTCTGAAACCCTACTCCCGTTCAATGAAGCCCTCACTGATGTTCTGGGAACCTGGTCCAAACCCAGCACAGGGCCTCCTGTGAACAGGACGATTGCCCGCTGCCACCTCCTCGCTCCAGAGGACCCAAATTTCCTCACCCAACACCTTACTTTTGAGAGCGTGGTGGTCCAAGCCTCTACTTCCCCTGGCTTGTTCCTTGCTGCTCCCCAGTACAGGGAATCCAAGAGGCTGGACAGCTTGAGAAAGAAAATGTTTTCTTCCGCCAGCCTTGCGTTGCGGTCAGTGAACACCGCCTGCTTATTGGGCCGTTATTCCCACATGCTGTGGGAAACGGTTGCGCAAGTGCTGCCTCAGGTCCCGGAGGAGGCCCAGGCCATTCTCACAGTCATAGATGGGAGAGATGCAGCGAGTTCAGTTCACTATACACTATGGCTTGGACATGATGACTCGGTGAATAGAGTGGTTTCATCGACGGTGGCCCTCAGATGCCATGTCTGGGTGAGAACATCTGGTTTTCAGGGAATGTCCAGGCTTCCCTCATGAACATGCTTCCCTCATGAACATGCCCTTCAATGGCACCTGTCTCTTCGGAGACAAGGCAGACTCGACGCTGAAGCGCTTTAAGGGCTCGCGGGCTACGGCCAAGTCCTTGGGCCTCTCAGCTGCTCCACATCCCCAGTCTGCCTTTTGCTCTTTTTTTGGCCACGGAAGGGGCTTTCAACCGCGCCAATCTAAACCCAGCCACTGAGAATGCAAGCTTCCCAGCCTCTGCGTGGACGAGTGCACGGTTCCTACCGGCCTTGTGGGTCGGGTAGTCAGCAGTCTAGTCCAGGCAACCCCCCCAATCCCCACTCCAGCAGGTGCAGCCTCCAAACCTTCCTAATCTTTCCCTTTTAGATCATGGGTGTCCAGTTGGTGGCAGGATCCACCATCACCTCCACCAGTGGCAGTCCTTAACATCAGACAGATGGGTTCCGCAGATTGTCTGCAGAGGCTACTCTCTTTCCTTCGAGACTACCCCTCACTTCTGTCCTCCATCCTACGACCGGCTGACGTAGGATCATCTGTCCCTGCTCCGGGAGGAAGCCACAGCTCTCTTGGCCAGGGGAGCCATAGAGACGGTTCCGGTGCCAGAAGTAGGCTGTAGTTGCTGTTCCTGCTACTTTCTGGTCCTGAAAAAGGACAAGGGCCTTCGTCCTATCCTAGATCTCCAAGCCCTCAACTACTTCCTCAAAAAAGGAGAAATTCAAGATGCTCACATTGGCTCAGGTCTTGTCTGCCCTGGACCCAGGAAACTGCCCATCGGCGTTACCTGCAGTTTTACGGTAGGCCACTAGCATTTTCAGTTCACTGTGCTTCCTTTTGGCCTTACCAGTGTGCTTCGGGTATTCACCAAGGTGATGGCGGTGGTCGCAGCTCATCTTCGCAGATTAGGGTTGCCAGTCTTTCCCTATCTGGAAGACTGGCTGGTGAAGGCGGGCTCGCCCCAGGCTGTCGTCACCCACCTCCAGGCTACGGCGTACCTCCTGCATTCGCTGGGGTTCACTATCAACATGCCGAAGTCACACCTGACTCCCTCTCAGACACTCCCTTTCATCTGAGCTGTGCTGGCCACAGTGCAGTTGAGGGATTATCCTCCTGAGTCAAGGATATTCACGATATTATACAATGTTTCAGCCTCTATCCTGGATTTCGGTGAGACTGACTCTGAGGCCACTGGGCCTCATAGCCTCCTGCATCCTGCTAGTGACACATGCCAGATAGCATATGCGGGCTCTGCAGTGGGACCTGAAGTTCCATTGGGTGCTCAGATCCAGATCTTGGAGCGAACTGCAAACGACCTGCAGGTGTGGCTAACAAACCGCGATTGGGTCAGAGGCAGACCCCTCTCCCTTCCCCAACTAGATCTCACAGTAGTAACAGATGCGTCATTCCTGGGATGGGGTGGCCACCTGGGAGAGGTGGAGATCAAAGGACTCTGATCTCCTTCGGAATAGGGACTCCACACCAACCTGCTGGAGCTCGGAGCGATCTGACTGGCATTAAAAGCCTTTCTACCCTCCATCAAGGGAAGGCTAGTACAGGTGTTAACGGACAACACCACTGCCATGTGGTACTTTAACAAACCGGGCAAGATGGGGTTGTGTACCCTTTGTCAAGAGGCTCTGCATTTCTGGACATGGCTGGAACAGCAGGGCATTTCCCTGGTGGTTCAACACCTGGGAGGTTCCCTGAATGCCAGGGCGGACGAACTCGGCCGTCGATGCCTAGTGGATCACGAAGGGCGTCTCCACCCAGAGGTGGCGCAGGGTTTCTTTCAACAGTGGGGAGAGCCTTGGTTAGATCTATTCGCTTTCGCCGAGAACAGGCAATGTTAGCAGTTTTGCGAGCTTGAGTTTCCAAGGCCGCTCTCGCTCTGAGACGCTTTTTGTCTCAAGTGGAGCTCAGGCCTCCTGTACACCTTTCCGTGCATACCACTCCTTCCCAGAGTTCTCAAGAAGTTCAGTAACGACCGGGCCCAAGTCATCCTTGTGGCTCCGGCCTGGGCAGGGAGAGTCTGGTATCCTGTGCCTATGAACATGAGCATCGATCCTCTAGTCAGGCTGCCTCTTTGGGAGGATCTTCTGTCGCAACAGCAGGGGAGAGTCCTCCACCGAAACCTGTCAACTCTTTGCCTTCTTGCATGGAGATTGAGCTGCGGCATTTGATAGCCTTCGAACTTCCTCCCGAAGTCTGTAATGTTATTCTGGCAGCCAGGTGTCCCTCCACCAAGATGGTGTGTGTATATATATATATATATATATATCATATTGTACAGAAAAGTCTATTGACCCTCTTTCTGCCTCCTATTCTGATATTTTACTTTTTATTTTGACCCTTGCCCAGCAGGGCTCTGCACTGGACACTCTGAAAAGGTATCTTTCTGCATTGTCTGGTTTCTTGCAGCTGCCTGATCATCCCTCCATATTTAAATCTCCCATTGTAAATAGATTTCTCAAAGGTCTTGTACAAATGTTCCCACCTTCCCCTTTCATTATGCATCAGTGGGACCTTAATTTGGTTCTCACATTTCTGATGTGTGCTCCCTTCAAGCCATACCACAATTGTCTTATCCGGCTACTCACCATCAAAACAGCCTTTCTTGTGGCAAATACATCGGCCAGGAGGGCGAGTGAGCTGCAGGCTTTATCGTCCAAGACTCCCATCCTATCAGTTTTTCCTGACAAACTGATGCTTCACACTGGGGCCTCTTACCTGCCAAAAGTGGTAACACCATTTCAGGTAGACCAATTGGTCTACTTGTCCAATTTCTACACTCCTCCACATCCCTCTAAAGAAGAGGAGTGACTCCACTGTCAGGACCCAAAAAGAGCATTGCCGTTCTACCTTGACCGCACAGGAGAGTTTCGGGTGGACGACCACCTCTTCATGGGGTATGGTGGTGCGAAGAAAGGTCGGGCAGTGCAGAACGGACCATCTCTCGATGAGTCGGTCTCTGCATCAAGATCTGCTACGCACTGGCAAAGAAGCAGCCTCCTGAAGGCTTAAGAGCTCATTCCATCAGAGCTAAGACTGCGACTACTGCGTTAGCCCGTGGAGGTCCAGTCCTGGACATCTGTCAGGCTGCAACGTGGGCATCCCCTGCACAAGTTTACCAAGCATTACTGCCTGGACAGTCTGGTCCACAGGGACGGGCACTTCACCTGTTCGGTCCTGCAGGATTTCTTAGTCTAGATTTGTCCGCAGACCCTCCTCCGGGGATGGTATTGCTCGGGTATCTATTCAAAGGTAAGGAATCTGCGGCTATATGTCCCATTAGATGAACAAGTTACTTACCTTCGGTAACGCCTTATCTGGTAGAGACAATATTTAGCCACAGATTCCTTACTGATCCACCCGTCCTCCCTGCCCTGCGGACCGATTTCTAGGGTCAGGGCTGATCCTTTTCAGGCCCCTAGTTTGGACACACCACACCAGTGTCAGTGCCCTTCATTGCTCCACACGTCTGGTGTGGAAAGCCGTGAAAAGTAACTGACGTCAGTGCGCCGATGTGGCGTCTGTATAGGAGATGTGGACGTCACTTCCGGCGTGCTGGGGTACTGCTCCTGAAAAATCTTCCGGATCCAGTCTGACGCCTGGGGAAATTCAAAGGTAAGGAATCTGCGGCTAGATATTGTCTCTACCAGATATCCGTAAGTAAGTAACTTGTTCTTCAGGAACTACAGGTCCAGCACATGCCTGCTACCTCCATCCTTCTACGGGTTAAAGAAGTAAATGAAGTAGAATTGTGTCCCTTTGTTCTATAGACACCACTTCTGTGGTCTCTTTGTGCACCACATCAAGCATGACTGTGGTGCACTTCTTCCGAGAGGTTAACATGGCAGATTAGATAGTAAGGGGAGAGCATAAACTTTGCATCACCTCGAGCAGCCTCTGAACCCTTACTCCTTGCACCTAAAATCCAGCGTGAGCACGTCCAGCGCATTTGAATCCAAACTGAAGAGTTTTTCCATGTGTGTATACCTCTGGGCTCGGAGAAGAGGGCCAGCGAGTCGCTGGTGTAGGAAGCTGGCTTTTTATGAAGTGATGCCAATGTAAGGGCACACCCTGCAAAAAGTCCAGACTACTCTTATTTGCTTTACTGGGCTTACTTTAATAATCCCAAGTGCTCTATTTGTGGTAGTGTAGTCGAGCATTTTAGGCTTATCAGAGGGGAGTGTTAAACACATGTTGTAAACATACAGTCAATAGATGGTTCACACACCCAGTAAGAAACCCGAGACCGATTTATAAAAATAAAGTAGATTTTTATATGAATTTAGACACCAGGATCTTTCGAATAACTTTAGTACATTCGGAGATATCGATTTTAGAAGTAAACAGTAAAATAACTTGAACGGTTTTGAAGCACGAGCCTTGAACACTACAATGTTAGCCTATAGGAGGAAAAATACATGTAGTAAAAGGGTACTTTCAGTCGGAGTTCAGAGGTGCCCTTTAGGACTTAATATGCTAGGGGGCCAAGGTCCAAATTACCACCAGCATTTTTGACTTTACCTGCCCTGGTGTGTTCGGGTGCAGAGGTGCTGGCAGGGATGGTAGCCTCGAGTGCTGCACCGCTAAAATCATGGGGACCTGAAACAAAGAGGCTGCAATGGGGTACTTGTGGACAAGTCCGGCTGAACCTAAAGGGTGGCTTAGGGGGCAGGGGGACGCAGTCAGAGATTGTGAATCCGGGCTGGGGGGCTCTGGTGTAGAGGTGCTTGGCTGGCTGGACACTTGTGTTTGAGGCTCTCACGGTTGTCTGTAGATCTGCAGTAAGGGGGGGGGGGGACAAAACAGCTAAGCCACTCTGGTTGTGGTTCTCGTCTGTCCTGAAGTCCTTCGACGTGCAGAAAGGCTTCCAAGGCGGTGGTCAGACTGGACGAACAAGTGCCCCGGTACTCAGGGTATTGGTGCAGGGAAACTCCTGGAGGGTCTAGTGTCTTAAAAATCGGCAGAGAGACATGGCTTAACTTCTAGAGCCACAAAAACATCTTCCTGAAGTGTTGTTCAGCACAGTGAACTTGGCAGCTGCGGATGGTGCCTGCAGATGCAGGGGGATGGCTCCTGCACCCCAAGGGATATGCTAGATGGTTATCGAAGTGTTGAGTAGTCCTCCCAAGTTTTGGGAGGGATGCACAGCCGCAGGATGAGTCGGATCTTTGCAAGATTTAAGGAGCAGGCAGCAGGGCAGGGTTTGGCACCAGTTTCTGTGCAGGTCCTTGGTTCTCGCTGTGTCGTCTCTTTGTCCTTCTTCTGTTCCCAAGAAGTTGAATCTGAGGACCTGGTTTCGGGGGGACCCCTAAATATTCAGTTCTGGGGATTTTAGAGGAGCATATGGTAGTGGCCAATGGGCCACCTACCACTAGGGCCACTGCGCCCTCTATATGCTCACTTCCTGTGCGGAGTGGACATAAACCTGACCCAGAAGTCCCAATTTCACCAAAAATCAAGATGGTGAAACCCTTCTTTGGCTATTTACTTCAGGTAGCCCACCTTAAGGGTGTGGCTAGCCTGTGGCTGCAACTCACCTCCTGAATATCTAATTAACCTCCTGCTCTGATGCCAAATGGGCCTCAGGGCAGGGGGTGACGTTCTCCCAGGTCTGGGAAGAATTGAGTTTTACAGCTTTGTTTTTCAAAGAGAAGAAATAATAAGTTGCAATTGCAGACATGGTATTTACCCAACTCCACCAAAATCCCTCTTATTATTCAAATGAATACATCATCGTTTGTAACTTAAAGGAGATTCATCTTCTCTTGACCATTTTCACTATCATTGATGCCTGCATGTGTACTTCCTCCTGGTAGAATCTTTTCCAGAACTCCACATAATGGCAACGTTCTAGTTTGGAAAGTACTTTTTAAGGTTAAAGTATCCCCTTCCACTCCCACCACCCTTACTGACTTTGAAGAGCTAGAACCACTGGAAGAGTTAGTTATTGACAGGAAACCTAGATCCGAGATTCAGATGTGGCGAGGCTAAAGGGTCAAGGGTCTAACCAGAAGGGTCTCACTGAAAATCGTGTGTGAAAAGCCAATGTTGCTGGAGATCCAGATGATAATCAGCTCACATATTGTCAAATGTTTCTGTAGCCTACTTTAAGAAAACAAGCTTGAGTCGCCATCCTCCTCAACCACAAAACGTACACGAGCAAGCAGGTATCTGCAGTGCTGCTGACGTTTTGGATAATTTAATTGTTCCTCAAAGCTGTGTCTACAGAGTTGGAAACACAAATATCAAGATACGACAGTGCTTCTACTTCAACGCTACTGCTTCAACATTGCCCTTCAAACACCACGGCTTTAACACCCTGTGACTGCTACCGCTCCAGAGTCTCTACCAGAGCGGGACTGTTGCATACGTCAGTCTTGTACCCGTCAGGACTGCAGCTGCAGTAACTGCAGGGCTGCAGTACATGCACAGATGGAGACTAAGACACTAGACTGAGGAGCAGGCAAAAGCCTGTTAGACTCTGATATTTTCCATGCTCATATCAAACTAAAGGAAAATCAAACTGAACTGTTCACATGCAAACGTCTTAAGGGTGTTTAAGTGACTGTACATTTAAAATTGTGATGAATGCATTGAAATAGTATGGAAAGCTCAACCACACCACACAGGGATTTAACATAGCAAGAGCCTGTCTGGAAGAAAGCCGATTGACCGCTAGGCGCAGTTACAAGGCTGAAACATGTCGACCTTTTGATGTCAAGGACAATTAGATCCTTATGACATCTCACTGTTTTTAATCTTGCCCAAGACCTCACTCATTAAATCATAGTTTTAGGATCTGTGAGGCAATATTTACTCACTCGCAAAATCCCTTGCCTTTTACCTTCTAAGTGCTCCTGTTACAAGTGCGTAGAGCCCACCCACTCACATTAGGTGATGTGTGTGTGTGTGGGTCCATAGATAAAGCATGGCACAGGTGGCACCTGTGGGTGAGGATCCAACAAATAGATCCAAGAAATGTGGCGAGAGCACTAATTTACCTGGGTGCCGATAGCACACTTACTTAAGATACTTGTAAGATCACGCATATAACCGAATACAAGGCGGGATTTAAGAGAGTTGGGTCAACCCTCCTTTTTGTATATTCTGGATTATAGTTTGGGAAGCTGAGGGTCCACCCTACAACAAACCTCTCTCTCCTTCTTAGTGTTAATGCACTCATGGAATAAACTGTTGAGGACAAGCTTGAAAAGTGTCAGACTCCACTAATGGACCTCCTGTCTCTGAGGATGCGCGCACCTCCTGAAATGTTTTAACTGACTCATTAGGTGGATATATCATAACAAAGAACCAGCGACTTTGTATCGGTCTCTCCCATGCATAAGTTTTGATTGAGCAGTGGGAGTAAAGGCTAGTGAGTGCCTTTATAAAGGATGTGCACACGAATGTTGCCTAGTGTTAATGCCTCTTTGTGAACATAGCAATTCATAGTGTTTACACTACATGATGGCAGCACGATAAGAGAAGTAATCATCCGCCACCTCATGTGAATGCTTTTTGATGGGCAGAGTCTGGCAAAAGTATGAGTGGGGGTGCATGCAGGCTGAAAATGAGCATAGTGAGCACATACTAGAGACAGCATTGTAGGACATTAAGGCCTCCTGCCATTTCATTGTTTTTCTTTCATCTTCACAGAATGTTGGATGATTTCACTCACGAAATAGACAGCACTCAATCTCGCCTAGACAATGTCATGAAGAAGCTGGCGAAAGTTTCTCACATGACGAGTGGTAAGTACTATCATAGTGGCATGTGTTATTGCTGGAGCAATAACTGTTGGGGCTGCGGATTGCAAGTACTGTGTTAAGTATTTTCTCTACTAAACATATAGGGATCGTAAACCTTGGTTGTTCTTTTGTTCCTACTGTGTTTCTTAAATTACATTTTCTATCTAACAGCAGCAGTGCTGGAGTTTGAAGTATAGACTGTATTTGAGCCAGATTTCTTAGTTGGCTTGCATTGGCTGGTAAATCACAGTTCCTGTTCTCCTCTTGCAGATCGGCGACAGTGGTGCGCCATTGGGATCCTCGCTGCAGTGCTGCTGGTTGTGCTTATTCTCTTCATCACACTGTGAACTGATTCCCACCACTGTTGAAAAGGGCGTAATCCATGGCTCTGCTAATGGGAGAGCGCAGGCATACAGCCACCTGCTGAAGCATATTTCCCCCAGGGCTGTTGTCTGACATTTTCACTCCCCACTTGGAAGAGGTCGTCTTCCTCCAGCAAGACCTGTGGATACTGTGGCCCTTTTCCCCAGGATATTACTTTTAGGACCTGCTGTCTCTGAGCCGGAGACCCCTTCTTTCTGATTCTAGAGACATTTATATCTAAGTAGTCTTCATCCATGAGACCAACCTCAGTATGAGAAGGCACCAAGCACTGGCGGGCAGATTAACGCTTGGGAGGAACCACATAGTTTGCAAATGGTCTTTTGTGTCCTAGACCACATCGTAGCACTGAATCATGGACCAGACTTTTTTCCCTTACTTTTCACAAACCTCAAGTTGGGAATATACAACTAATTGCCTTCCCAACACCTTCTCTTCATTACCACCAGCCACCTTCCCTTCCATGAAGACTGCAAACAAATATATAGTACCCGAGGAAACCTTGAACCCAAAGATGCTGTGACCATCTCCAAGTGGACATGAAAGAGCTAAACATCAGTTTGTTTTACTTAAAGCAGTTACTTGATCTATGTTAAGGAGGGTGCATTTCTGTGTCTCCTCTGCTGCTACCTGTGAATGAGGTAGCATACATCTTGCCCCTATGTTTGGTCGGCAGCATGCCCTATAAGCTCCTCAATCCCATTGTCTCTGTGAATGAATTATGTTGCTTTCACTTTCAAATATAGCCCACTTTGTCCACAGAGTAAAATTGTGTTGGGACAAAGCGTGCCCTCACTTCTCTCTGACCCATTTCAAGCATACGGTTTCTGCTGTTCTACAGAAACCAGGAGCATACCACAATTCATCATTTGTAATAGATTGACAATTTGATGCCCAACCTTCAGTTTGATTTCAATATTTTACTTTGTTGAGTCTGCTAGATCTGCACCAGTATTGGCAGGTTGAGCAAGTTGACTGAACAAAAGTGAATTTAACAAGTGAACAAACTTGTTACTATTGAACACAACGCAGGTGTTGAGGTAAAACCTACTTTTATATTCTTACATGACTAATCGATCAGAGGATTTGTTTCTTCTTTTTAAACTAAACTCCTTTGTGGGATTGCTTTTCATGTTCTGGAAAGCTAGCCCTACATACTCCCCATGAACTTAACAAGAATACTAAATAGTAAACTAATCATGAGAGAAAATTAATGGGTCAATGCTAATAAAAGTGTTAGCCACAAGGAGGTAAGAAGTACTAGTATTAGCTTATTACGAAAGTTGACATATGTGATAACGGTTTTCTTGTATGAAGTTGATAATGTCAAAAAGTCCTATAACCAAAATAGAAAAGGAGTCTGTTGAGAGCCAAAGTTACCAAAATACCTAACCAGGCACAAACAGGAGTGTGTGCCCAATTTGGGGTAACACGTTTTGCTGCACTTAACGCAGGGCAT
This sequence comes from Calotriton arnoldi, assembly GCA_963921515.1. Lineage (NCBI taxonomy): Eukaryota > Metazoa > Chordata > Amphibia > Caudata > Salamandridae > Calotriton > Calotriton arnoldi. The sequence continues at coordinate 254,081 of CAWUFW010002803.1, read as the reverse complement.
GCTATTGCCCACAAAACGTTTGTTTGGTAAAACCAGCCAAAAAGTTTGTAGGCAAACTGCTCACATTCGCACACCTCAGAATTGGTAGCCGAATGCACGGTTAGTAATTTATTGCCTATTTTGAGGTGTGCAAATAGGAATGGAGGGGTAACAGTGCACATGTGAAATATCACGTCCCACCTGGTATTACAAATTTCAGGTGTACTATTACCACAATTGTTTTTGTATGGCCCTACCAATGTGGTATTACAGAAGGCAGTGAAATACATTTTTGCGACGGCCAAGACCTGTCACCCATATTCCATTTTTCTGTGAAAAATGATATCTCACGAAGTTGGGCATTTTTGTGATAATGCTGTTTTTAACTTTTCACAAAGTTGGTTACAAGCATGATTTTGGTACACCTGTGCCATGTATACAAACATTTCTCTGACCTACACACTAAACTGAGTTTTTTGCTATTTCTTGCAGTAAAGAAATGTGCATGTCTTTCTCCCACTTCCTTTACCTTTTCTCATGATATATGAGCAATGTGTCGTACCTTTTTTGTGAGGCTTGATAAACCTTTCGGGCTCTATCCACTTTCCATTTTTCTCTAATCCCGCTTTCTAACAATAGGCTTTCACCTTTTTAGCAAAGAGAGATGAGGCATGTCCATTTGTTGAACCTCTGATATTGGCATTATCTGCAGGGTTATAGATGCCATACTGACTTAGCTTCTATTGGCCAGTTGTCGATGCAGCTGCATGAAGTTGTTGAGCACTCGCCCCGTTTCGTGACATCTTGGAAATGCCTCCTTTCCTTGATGACAGGTGTCCTAACTACATTGGACAGCCATAGGTCGTTTAAGGTGCTTAGTAACAGAACAATGGGAAATATATTGGGACCTAAAGCTCTTCCGCTTTTCTATGTTGGAATACTTCTACCAGTGACGTGAATACAAGCAAAATCAAGGAGCATGGCCTACCACTGGGGGATGTCTTTCTATAAGTCATGGAAGAAGACTGTGTTCACCCTCTGTTCCTGCAAATAACTTTTGATTCCAGACAGTGCATTTCATTTTCTGCTGTGTCCCTTTGAATCTGCCATCTTTACAAAACATTGTTTTAGTACATGTGGTTCTGTCAGTCTCACCAAATCTACGTAGGGGAGTCGTCTGTGATATAACAGTGCGCCAATGATAAAGAATTGTCCAGCACTGATCATGCTGATGCATGTGTTACAATGTCCAGAGATAATAGCTGGAATGAGGGAAGTACAAAATTGTGCAGGTGCATAGGATACCGCTATACCATCAACCTTTCTTTGGACCCTTCAGATTAATGATGGAACCGTTCTGTGCAGTATCTACAAAATGTTGATTTCTGTCTCCAGGACCATTTGTGCAGTGATAATTAGACAGGTTAATATACCCAAATAACACAAATTGGAATCGGCATCTCACCACATCCTTTCTTGTTTGTTGCTTAATCCTGTGTGCTTTTGTGTTGACTACTGAAATGCTGTGAGCCCATAGCAGCATACTGACCCAGATACTGACGAGATGGGCAGAGGGCAGCCTTGTGCATAACTTGTTCCAAAGTCCTGTGTTTGAGGCTTCCAGTAGGGAATATATGAAATTCTTACAAACTAATTTTTTGTATGTAGTATGAATGTTTTCTAATGCCCTTAGAGAGTTGCAGGTCCAACATTGTGCCTGCTCCAGGGACCCGGAAGTGGTCATTTTGGAGCTGGTTAACTGTGGTTGAATGGGGTATATATGTGATCAGTATGATCTATTTTCAGCATTTACATGCTGGATAATGACAGGATTGTACACATGGACTGACTGTAATTCACACCTTCTCTTTCGTGGAAAATGTGGGGACTTTTCTATAGGGAATGATTGTACTTCCAGCCCCAGTCTTATAATGGTGGTAACTACCACTTATCACCGTTCATTAAATGTATGAAATGATCCAGTTTTATATTTGGTTTACCCTGCTCTTTTATTTGACCCTCTGGGTTCACTTTTAGTTAACGATCATCTTGGCTTCATTCCATCCTAGTCCCACATATGGTTCGGTCTAGATGTGAGCTCATCTTCTGCATTTCCCTCTCTTGCCATTCATTCAAGCTTTCACACTCAGGGTAACTTAAGCTAATTCTGTAGGGTGCACCTTGCACTGTATTAATGCTATTCAACCTTGTTTGGAGAGATTCCCAAAATTGTAGGATAATCCTTTCCCTTACTAACCTCCATGGCACATTAGGAATGCTTTCCAAAGTTTACTCATTAGACATTTTTGAAAATTTAAGATTCTGCATAAAAGAAATTAAACTATACATACAGTTAATGGTGCTACAGTAGGTCTCAAAGCCCAAACATACATCAGCCACATGGAGTTTCTCAGCTCCATATTGTTGTTGCTACAGGAATGGCTAAAGAGAACTGAATTTTTTCTTTTCATTATATGGTCACTTTTTAGTAGTGTTCATCAAGAAATTGCAGAAGTTTTTTTCTTTTTTTGTAATCTTTGCAGGATGAATGTGTTACAGATTCCCCAGTTGTGTATAATTTGGTGGTCTGGCCATTGGGCTCAGATTGGTATTTTGTTTTTCTCAAACGTTTGTAATGTGATGAGTCACTAAGTATCTGGTTCAAGCCCACAGTGCCCCTCAGGATACAGATAGTTTCATATTGTTTTCATCCACCATCAGGTTCGACGGCACATAGGAAGAACACAAGCTGTGCGCGGCATAAATCGTTCAGTGACTGGAGTTTGAATCAAAGGTACTTTAGGTCATTAATTTTTGACTAATAAGATCATACAATAATGTCCCTCGAATTGTACCACTTTTTGGCCTTTTTTCAGTAGTTTTACCAGAAGTTTCAATAAAGTTTTCTGTGATCCTGTACAATGTTAGTTTCCAACAGCACCTCGTAGACATCCAGTTTTGACTAGTTTCCACGCCCCCAAGAGACCGAGCAAATGAAGTAACTGAAACACTAATTGTTTCAAGCCTTGAAACCGACTACAGACCTTGTGCTAAATATGCCTTTTCATGTAATTTTTTAGGCCAGTAGATACATCTCATACAGACTCAAAAAGGGCATGGACAGGAAAGTCTAAGGAGACTCTCCACCAAGGAAGAAGTTTTCATAGGTGCTCTATATCTTCAAGAAGAGCAATGCCTCAGTAAAGGCCCACTTGTCAGGGTATCACAACTCTGGTTTAGGCCAGCCATCAACATGACAAGATCCTTAAACGTCACAAGCGAGTTGTATTTATGGAAGATTTTGCATATAAGATAGCACCCCTCCCCAAGAGGGAGTACCAACAAAGCAACAACCAAATGTATATGTGCATAGTCCCCCGGTTTTGGCTAGGGCAAGCTTTTATCATCATATGAGGGGCATTATAACCTTTGAAATGTGCGTATGGTAGACCAACAAGACCAGATGCTTCTTGAAATTAATTTCGAAACCAACTAATGACAAACCAAGGAGGTCCTTAACAAAGACCAACTACTTACCGCTTCAGCAAGAGGATGTACAAACTCTCCTCCACAAAGGAGCTATCAAGAAGGTTTTGCAAGTTAAAAGAGGGCATGGAGTGTACTCAGTTTGATCCCTGATATCCTCTGAGGCAGCTACGCTGAATAAAATAGGGCAGACTTTGACTTGAAGGCCTGAAGTTCGAATCTTAGTAAGGAATACTCGGCTTTTTGTCTTCCCTAGACCATTAAATAAAGTACCATTAAATAGTGTCATCTAATCTATATTGTTTATAGCACTTAAAAAAATGTCATTAGTGTGGTATGAAACAGTAATATAACAAAATTTGTGGATCCATGCAAATTGGCTAGGCAAGGGACACACTTGAGTCCCGAATTTTAGAGACTGACTAAGTAAATGTATTGTAGAGAAGCATTTGAGAAGTTAGGTGACACAACTAGGTGTTACTCAGCAAAACAAAAGATTTGTGTGGTGTTTAAGGCATCATAAATCACTACTAACTGCAACAGTTGAGAGTATTTTATGTTACTGTATGTGGTAGAAACAAAGTTTTCTCACTCTTCATTTAAAGTTGATCTGGCTGCACCTGTAGCATACATCAAGAGAATCTAGTGTATACCCCTGTTTAAAATAGTGGTCCTACATTGTTTTCTGGAGGCACTCAAAGGAACGATTCTATCTCATGGAGAACTATCTCCGGTGTGTTACCTAAGTGAGGTCCTGACTAGGTTGTCACCCCATTGTGAACCAAGGCATACATAACCACTGAAAGAGTTGACATTTAAAATAGCACTTGTGATTGCTTTAACGTGTCTCAGGAGTACACAAGACAAGATAGTGTTAAGAATGCACCCCCATTCCTACCTAAATTTCCCTTTATTTTTCTTTTTAATCACTCTAAAGTTTTTTCAGAACCTATGTAACCAGTTGAGAGATTACGCCAAGTGCTCATTGTTAGAGGAGCACTCATATTAGATAGCTAGAATAAAGGTGTCTAGAAGACCTGGTCAAATATCTGTAGCTTATGCATCACAACAGAGAAACCCCATCATCAAAGCATGATTTGGAAAATAAATTGGGAGTTGCATTCTTTTGTACTACTCGGTGACCAATGAGTCTGAGGGTGGGCACCAGAGCCCATTCCATGTAGAAGAAGACAATTGTGCTTGCATTTGTTGGTAATGGTATTGTTACGTCTATGTCTAGTGCACCACCAGTGTAGCCTCACAGCTCTGCTGCTTGTTTATTTATTACCTTTACTCATGTATGAGGCTGCCACTAGGAAATGCCTACATTAGTGTGTAGGTATTCAAGCAAAGCACGAAGCAGAATTAGGACAACTAATTACTTGTAACGTATTTGCTACTAGATGTCTGAAACAGGTCTGGGGTTGATTGTGTTCCCATTCAGAGGGGACCTGACCTGGACGTTCAGACTGTACTGTTTATTGGCACTGAACCAAGGGTTATTTACATATGGCTGATTTCCTGGTAGGACCAGTTCATCAAGTAATTACCAGTGGCTGAGATTATTTCATGCATTCCACCCATTACTTATTTGTTTTCCTTGGTGCTACTATTGCAAAGCCACAATCTCCACTCCCACCTAAGAGGAGTAATACTGCTTTAAAGTTGATGCAGAGCAAGGGAATCTACAATGGATTCATGTAGCAAATAACACATTTCTTAACTGTAGCAGACCGTCGTTTTGCTGCTTGCATCCTTTGTAAAATTAAATTTAACCATCCGCACCCCACTGATGCGGGAGACTATTAAATAAAAGAATGTATTCATTTGTTAAGACAGTGTGTTGCCTCAGACTCTGCATGCTAAGAGGAAAAAACAATCTGAAGATGGTAGGTATTGTGGCCGTTGTATCGACGGCTGTCAATGAACACATGCCCCGTCGGCACCCACAATACAAAAGATTGCTTTTAAAAAGATGATACCTATCCAATCCCACCCTGTATGTAGCAGAACTACACAGTGCACAATAGCAGAAGATATATTGAAGACCAGCCAGAATACTACTTTTATACAAAAGCATCATGTTTTATGTTGTAAGCACTAGCTCCGGGACGTTACGCATAAATGTGCAAGGTGTGATTAGGCATTTCTTCTGAACAGTCGGTTTTATGTGATATTGGTGATGAAAATATACATGGTCTTTGAAGTTAATGTGTGATTGCTCAGGCCTCATATAATGGCACACAGTCCCAGGTAACCCCATTTTGCCACTGAGATTTGTATTCCCTTAATCTTTCTGTGTCTTTAGACAGAATTCTTGCTTACTGCTGGTCTCGTTACTCACCATGCCCAGACACTGAACCCATTCATCTTATTGGCAGGAAGAAACAGCACATTATGGGAACTGGGGATCTCTTTTTCAGAAAGGAAGTAGATCTACATGGAGCAGTGTTGTGTGGATTAAACTCGTTTTAGGTTGGGCTCTTGTGACCCTGAATACCTTTTCTTGCACATTAGGCACTGATATAAGGAAGTGTTCATGTTGACCGACACAATGGATTTTGTAAACACTTTTGAAAGTACAGGTATTTATAATCTGTACCCCAAGAGTGCTATTAAATATGGTTTTTAACATTTGAAACTGAATGAAGTGATGTCTGCTATTATCTATGTACAGTATTAAATAATGTTTGAATGACAATTAAAAGTCTTGCCTTTTAGATTTTGAGTGTTCATTTATTCTCTTAAATGCTCTACCACCTGTGTGTGAGGCTATGCTCTAGCATTACTTAAAGATATAAATATAGCCTGTTGCATGCTCTCCCCTTTCACTCCCTGTCACAAAACAGGAGTTACTTCCTGAACTGCCACACAAACAATTTGAGAGGAAAGGTAGCATTTTACTGTACTTCAGAAGATTTTACCTACAGCGCCAATTTTCACGTGCATTAGAGTACCTTCCATACACAGAAAAATCAAAAATAAATTGAAGATTTAGAAGGAGGTTGCATGGATCTGAATGTTATATTATTTTATAGAGTTATTAAATGGCAAATGTTTGCTAGTTACTTGACTCTGTTACTTGACCCTGTAGTACAGAAGTATCTGTCTGGATTTATCTCTCAAGGATCTTGTGTGTGGGGTTTTGTGGACTGACCTTGCACAGTATAATGCTTGTGGTCTCTTGGCATTTGGGTTTTCCTATGGTTCTGTTTCTTAGGCGGAGAATGGGGTAAACCTACCTGCCAGCGAACCCATCTGAGGATGAAGTGTCATACGGTAATTGTCTCTGCATGGTGCATCACAGTATGAGTGTGGGTCTTTGAGCACCACCCTAACCTGTATCAGCTGATTAGATCTGTTACTTCAGCATCCTGTCGGAACTCAGATGAGATACTACTGAACTTTCCACTCATTTTCTATGTGTTCAGTCCCATTGGATGGGTCAAATCTCTCACAGTGCTGGTCACTGATATTTTCCAGGTGCAGCTGATGTGTCCATATTTGGTGCCTGAATGTTGTGGTGTTGAAATTAAAGGCAAATCCAAACAAAATATAATCAGTAATGATCTGTAAAAGTACAGTTGGCCCGCTAAGTTAAAATCAAACCAGGGTGGGAAGAGAAAAATGTGCCAACACCTTTGTCCACAGTAAGTGGACACATTGTATTGTATTTATATAGCCCTTTCTACCACTGTCGAGGCGTTGAAGCAATTTTCAGCAAGTAGCCCGCTACTCCGGAACCTAAATTTAGAGTTGTTTAGTTCCTAATTTTGATTTTTTTTTTTTCTTGGGGATTAAGGGTAGAAATCGTTTTAAGTAATTGCTTGAGACTTTTTGCCTTAAGTGTATAGTTTTGAAGGGATATATTGGTTTTGGTGGATTAGTAGCAAGAAAATGTAAATTGTTATTGGGAATGGTAGACTGTGCACCTGTTAGTTGGATGAATAAGATAAAGGAGGGATAAAAGAGGGAAACGTTTGGAAAGGGATTTGGGAGTCCATAGTAGTGTGAGTTATTTGAGATGAGTCAAAGTGGAGGTATGGGCAGAGTTTTATAGGTTTGTTTTGTTTTCCTCTGCAGTAGGGGGGAAACATATAAATATATAGATACATACCCACACAGTGAAGGTGTACGTACTTATGTTAACATCTTACACATATGCAAAATAATGTAGAAGTATAAACATTTTTACTATCTAAAAACTCATTTGTACATGCATGTATAATTACTTACAGACTCGGGCATTCACACTTTTGCAGTTGATAAATAGTTTACCAATACCCCCCTCCCAATATTTCAGTAGTTAAGCACTTATACTTGGATTTCCTATAATCATATTTACACATTGTGACTAAAATGTTGTATCATGGGGAAAATAACCAAAAGCATATACTGATTAACTTGTATGTTCTCTATATATCGACCAACTTATATAAAAAAGGATACATTAAACATTTATATAAAAAATAATATATATATTTTTCCTCCAGTAAGTAAAAAAATATTTAAATATATAGACCCATACCTAGCATGATAATATATAGCCGTAATTTATACATAGACTCATTAATCTATTATACCTACACAGTTTTTATGTATTACTGAAGATAATCATAATTTATAAGCACACACCTACGTATGAGTGTGTATTATTATTTACAGGCTGAGGCATTCACATTTTAGCTGGCTATAAGATATATATTTTTTGGTGTTAAGTGTAAAGAATAAACATTTACACATACCTCTGTATAATCATGTTTATATCTTGTGATAGATATATTATCATAATAAAACACAAACCCATGGCATACAGTCAAATACTTATATGCTATGTAAGCAATGATCTATATACATGTTAAGCATAAAATATATTATGTTTACTTTGTTTTTTTCAACCTTAAGTAATATATACATTTGTATAGAGAAATGCACATATCAAAATGTACAAGTATAATTATATATGTTTACATACACACATATGCAGTACAATTGGTTATATTTTATATACATTGAATTGATCCCTATGTATCTATATGCATGGAATAATATTTAGATGGTCAAACATGCAAGTTTGGTGTTTTTTTTTTTAATCTTTAAAATATATTGTTATATCCTCACAGGTATGTTTACTAATTTCATAATTACATACTCGGAGAGATATAGGGATGATATATGGACACTCAATAACACATGTTTACTGTATAAGTACATAGTTATATATTTGATGCAACTCATATTGACGGACAAATGGATATGAGTACAACAACATTTGGATATATAGAATATGAGCAAAAAGATTTGGTTTTAAAAGATTTTTTTTTCTGATTAAATAAGTTATTATATGTATTGTTTAGTCATGTGTGCATACTGTTGCTGTACGTTGTGTTTTCAGTGTAGCAGTCATGTGGTGAAGTGCCAACTCTTGAGTCATTTTCTGAAGGTGAGATGGTTTTCCATGGATCTTATGTTAGTGGGGTAATGAATTCCATAGTTCAGCTGCTTGGACAGAGAAGGAAGTTCCACCCATGGTTTGTTCTTGTAGGCTGGGATTTTGAGGCGGGAGCCTGTCTGAAGTGAAGGTTCCTTTGTTGTTTGTCTTTGGTGATTTTATTCCTGAGGAAAAGTGTTCCATTGCCTTGTGTTGCTTTGTGGGTGATACAAAGCAGTTTGAAGGTGGATCTTCTGACAACCGGTAACCAATGTAGGGCCCTCAAGGCAGGGGAGATGTGCGCTTGTGGCTTTATATGTAGAAGTAGTCTGGCAGCAGAGTTCTGAAATCTTTGTAGTATTTTCATAGTTGATAGAGGTGATCCGTGGTACAAGCCATTAGCATGGTGAAGTTAAAATAGTACAAGAGAGATGGTGGCTTGGACCTTGTGTAGAAATCCTAAGTGGGAGGAAGATGTGTTAGAGTTTTCATTGTAATAAAGCTTGACCTTGCTACGTTATCCACTTGTGCATTCATTGTTAGCTTGGAGTCCATGGTAATTCCAAGGTTTCTTACCTCTTTGAATACTTTAGGCGGTGGTCCCAGATTGTCAGGCCAAGTGCAGAGTGGGTCATAATTTTTTTCAATCCCCACATGTCAGTATTTCAGTTTTGGATGCAGTCAATTTGAGGTGGCTCCATATCATCCACAACAACTGACAACTTTGGAGTTTCCAATGTCTTTGGGGCTTTCCAGTTCAAGAAGTATTTACGTGTCATCTATGTAGTTATAGTAGGTGAACTGAAAATTATTGATCATTGCCAATAATGACTTCATGTAGATGCTGAAAAGCATGGGTGAGATGGAAGACTCTTAAGGGACTCCTGCTTTTATGATTTAGGGTTTGGATGAAAACGGAGCAGTATGTATGATATTTGTTCTATATTTTTTAGATAGGGTGTGATCCAATCGAGCGGCATCATCATCTATGCCGGCTTTTTGGAATCTTTGGATTAGAGTGTCATGGTCAACTATGTCGAAGGTTGCTGAAAGGTTTAAGATAAGAAATGCAGCAACGCCATTGCGGTATACTGTGTTCTTAAGGTCATCCCAGATGGTAATTATGGCAGATTCTGTGACTCTCCCAGGACGGAATACTGTTTGGAAGTTCAATCAATCAATCAATCATGTCACTTATAAAGCGCACTACATACCCGCGAGGGTCTCAAGGCGCTGGGGGAAGAGGGGGGTGGTGCTGCTACTGATCGAAGAGCCAGGTCTTGAGGAGTCTTCTGAAGGCCAGTAGGTCTTGGGTTGGAAAGTATGGAGTAATCTTCAATGAATTGTGACATCTGGGCGAAGGCTGCTCTTTCTATTATTTTGCCCAGGAATCGTCATTTTGCAGTACGGCTGTAGTGGTTGTGGCCAGATTTGTTTTCTTTAGTAATGAGCATATGTATGGCTTTTTTTAAGTCTTCTGGAAAAACTCCTGTTTTTAAGGAGTTATTGATAAGTGTTCTGACTGGGGTGGTGGCAGAGGTTATTAAAATAATGTTTTGAGAGTTTGTTTTGGACAAGGGTCAGAAGGTCACCTGGCTGGCCTGCTTGCTTTGACCAGATCCAAAAATTCAGTTTCTGAGGTATATACGAAGTTCTAAATTTGTTGATTTTATAGAGTTGCATAGGCAGCCCATTTTGCCCAGTAGTTTTTCCAGATAGTAGTTATAAGAGCAATGCAGGACAGGAAGTGATCCTCCAACACTTTTATTGATGTTTTTGTGTCTTAAAAGGCACCAAAGTTCTTACAAACTCTCAAGATATTTTCACTTAGTGTGCAAGCAGATCCCCGCTGCCAGTCTGTATGGCCACTATGGTGTTGGATGCCTTCAGCTGGAGCAGTTGTGCAGCAAGTAGACACTCTACTTTCTCCCTGTTTTATACTGTCTCCCTTTCAGTCAAAACAGAGTGTATTTAGCTTGTATGATAAAGAAGGCAGCGATTTCAACTTTGGCAGATGACAAGTCTTTCTAAGTTTAGGGTGAAGGACATCTGTGATATTGGGCCTTAAGGTCTCAGACACTAGGTTACAGAAATGCTCTTTGGTCCATATCTTTCTTCTCCCTCATTGTGGATTTGTGTTTAATTGTCCCCCACCCACCTCCAGGTGTGCCTTCCCCGCCACCCATAGTACTTGGTTAGAATAAACTGATCCTTCCTTATGATAAATTATGTCGGTGTTTGCAGAGTCTTCCTCTATACTTTGAGACATTTATGCAACACAATTTCGCAGGAGTCACACAACCCTGGGAGAGTTTGAGTAGAATTTGGGAGTCCTCCGAAATGCTGCCCTCCAGGATCTTGCAGTCAGAGACAGCTGGCAACAAGGAGCAAAGCGACAAGTAGTAGTATGTACGTGTACTCGTGCCATTCACACAAGAGGAGTTAAATGTGCAGTCGCTTTCCAGAGGTGGAGTAATCTCCAGAAATCCAGTAGTGCATAGTGTGGCAACAAGTCTGCCAAAAGACTACTATCTCTACTGCTGGCTGTGATAATGATGAAATGTATTTATAAAGCAGAACTTCTACCCTATGAGTGTTGTGGCACTGGATAACTGAAAGCATAGCGTGCCTACTGAAATAACCATGTTTGGCCCTTGCGCAATCTCCGCTGATAGCCTTCCCCAACACTTGCAGGCAGAAGTCAATTTCAAGGCTTAGGGTCAGGAAGGAGAAAGATCTCCCACCCCTTCGATCAAAATTGATTTTAGGGATTGCAATGAGAAGCGTGTCAGCAGATCTTAAAACTCTGCATGGTAGATATGGAGCTTTTCTAAAAGAATCACGTTTGGGGAAAAGACCTGTGTACCATGCATGCATTTTTTAAAAGCCCTCTCTTTTTACCAGTGTCCAATGCAGGGCTTTTTGAGCTGAGGATACTGAAACAGAAAGCTTGATTATAGTTAATAGTCTTGCAGCCCAATTTTGTACTCTGTACCCGACTGTAGTGTTTTTTCTGGTAATACTAAATACAGTGCCTTACATTAGTCCAGGCAGGATAGAATCATAGCCTGAACTACCTGTTTGTGCATCTGCTTAAGCTTAGGGAGCCCTTTGTGCAACATCATGAGATTTAAAAAAAAAAAAAGCAGGAGCCGAGACTATATTTATTTGTTCATCTAGATTTAAGTCTTTATCAATTATAAAACTCAGATTTTGCTTTTGGAACCGGAAAAGAGGGGCCTGCCAAACTGCAGGTCAACAAGTTGATGAGCTGGTGATAGACAGAGGGCCAAAACTCAGACATTCTGTCTTTTCCCCATTCAGTTTCAGTGCATTGAAGCAAACCTTCTAAATCACTGACACTATGCAATCATGAAAGTTGGTGGCTGCCTACGTCTCATTAACCAGTGATACTACAATTTGGTTGTCATCTGCATATGACATGAGGGACAACCCAAAACTTTGTATCAGTTTTGCCAGGGGTGAAATATATAGGTAAAAGAAGGTGCGGCTCAGAATGGAGCCTCGAGGTACCCCACAGGGCAATAATCTACTCCTTGGGGAGAAATAAGAAATCCTTACCGCTTGAATGTGGTTCGATAGAAATGAGGTAAGCCAATCTAAGGCTTCCCCTTGCACACCCACTGTTCGTAATCTATGTATCATAATAGAGTGTGAGACTGTAATGAACGCAGCGCTGAGGTCCAACAACACCAACACTGCTCTGTAACCCTTATTCAGGAGCATTCTAATCTTGTTGACAACCTTCACTAATGCAGTTCTCTTTCCAAAACTTTAGCTGGAAAGGGCAGTCTAGAAATGGGACTGTAGTTGGAAAACTGAAGAGGATCTGCTGATGTGTTTTTGCAGAATCAGAAGGATTGGTGCTTCCTTCCACAATTGCGGCACACTGCTGAAATAATTGATGAATTGCACATAGCTATAATTACTGGTGCAAAAGTATCAGCTGCTAGATGGAAGCAAGTGGTTAGACACAGGTCCAGGGGTGACCCAGATGTTCTTGACAGCATGGAGTATGCCACTGAATCAACCTACTCATCTCAAAGCAACATAGTGTAGAATGCATATTACACTTGAGCTGCTGTCTCTTCAGTACCTCCATAACTAAAGCGTTGGCTGATTTTATGTATCTTTTCTTGAAAAGAAGACAAGAGTGATTCACATAATTTCTCAAATCCAGTCAACCTTATTTGTGTAAGAGAGAAGAAGCGCAGATTTTTTTTCACTACGTTAAAACCTTTGCAATCCGAGTTTTCAGCAGCTGATATTCTCTTTGAAAAATAGTTTTTGTTGGGCAGCCTGCAGAGGTTTGTATAAGTTTTTAGCTCTCGTTTATACACATTTTTACCCTCCGTTGAGTATCTCGGTCTCCATTGCGTTTCTCCATCCCTCCATCTTTTGGCTGCTGCATCTCCAAAGAATACCAAGGGATTGACAAAGTTTTCCTTTTGGTGCATCTTGACTTCAAAGGAGCGACTGAGTCCACAGCATTGTTAATCCAGCCATTAAACTGCACAATTTCACCAAGGGCATTTTTTTGAAAGAGACCTCTGGGATGTTTGGCCAGGAATGCCCTATTGTGTGCTCCACACCAATGGATGCAACACAGTGTTTATTACCTTGCAGTTGAAAAGGAACACCATAATGGTCAGATTATAACAAAATAATTGATTGGCTGCCCAACTTTAAGTGGCTCATTCATGGTGAAGATTAGATCAATTAAATTGGCTTTCACGAGTAGTGGTACAAACTTGTTGTTCCAAGTTTACAGCTTCTGGGAGTGACATAGATCCTTGTTATCACAGTTGTCTTAAGCGTACCATCATATATGGAAATCCCCCGTTAGGCAGACATTAGATAAATGTAGCAACTGGTGGGGGTAGTACAATATGCTAAGGAGGGTCCAAAATTGTAGCAATAGTTAGGGGGATGATACAATAATAAATAGGTCCTAGTCATTTTCTGCGAGATGCTGAATGTGATAAGGAAGGAGTTTCTTCTAATGGAAGTCGGACACCTCCATGCCCGTGATTTGCAGGTGAGTGAGAAAAATCATTGCCACGCCCCCGCCTACTACGATGTCTTTCCTAATCAAATCATATTCAGAGGTAATTGCTGTCAAAAGATCAGGACCCAAGATGTATTTTATTCAAGCCTCTGTGAAACACAAAATATCGAATTTTTCTTTTCTAGGAGAAGGGCGAGTTCATCCACATATTGATTTATTGAGCAGCAGTTTAGTAACATGCAATTCAGCAGGGGGTAAGAATGCTCCTTTATGAACACCAATCTTGTGCCCCCATATTTCTGTTAGCGCTAAATAGTAGTGTGGCTTTCAGGTCATGGAGCACTACACCGCCCAAAAGCCTCCTTCCTCAAGAGAGTGGATTTGCGAGGAGAGCGAGCCCAGAAATTGAGGTGGGGAGCAGACTGGAAACACAGTTTGCACTTCTTACACCCACCTCTTGTGTACTAAATCTGTTCAATAAAGTGTGATGTGATATCTGTCAAAACCTTTACACTCCGAGTAGTTTTTCTTAAAATAATGCCCAGCTACCATCCTAATCTTTATCACCACCAGCCTAAACACCCGCCCTTAAAAAAGTGGGTCAAATGCTAAATTAAAACCCAATGTGGTATTAAAAACTGATGTTTTCAGAAACAAACTGTGGCCTTCCAGATCTATCGAGGACAGGATCTATCATCAGGTTCCGGTCTCCCTTAATCACCACCTTAACAGTGCAAATTCTGTCAGCGTCTTTGAGAGGGCAGGGAAGAAGTCAGCCTAGGTACCATTTGAGGCGTAAATTAATCCCTCAATAAGTGTCCTACCTTGCTGCGACCCATAGTGTCTCACCACATCTTGGCTACTTGAACAAGTAGCGATTTCTGAAAAAGTATAGCCACTCCATCCTTCTTGTGTGCGATGAGCACAGTCACCTGTGTTCTAGCTATAGGTGTTATATGCATGTCCAATCTTGCCAACTCATTCTCTTCTCTATTTGTCTGCTTCCCTGGGTGGGATGACCAGTGCGTTTCCTGCAACAGAGCTGTATCACCACATTAGAGGTGAAGAAAGAGAAGTTCTTTTTCCTTTTGATATAATGAGTAAGACCAATCGCTTTGTTAGACAAGATGGTTATCGTGTGCTGTGCGCCGTTATGCGACATGCTAGAGGTAGTAACAAGCGTTCACTTGGATAGGAGGAGTGAGAAGTAGGTCAGACACCAGCCCCACTGACCACACCACAATACCTTGGCAACCCGGAAAGCAGATGTAAATTGTTTGACACCTAGCTCAAGAACCATAGCAGCCCTAAGAAGGTTGACACAAAGAACCAAAACTCTGCGAGTCCCCGAGATATGGGGTTGGCTCTCCAGACCAAGCGCTTGAGAGTTTTAAAGTGCATGGAATAACACTAACACTCTTCTAGAACCATAAAAAACACAGATCCTATCCAACATTTAGTCTCCAGGACGCAAGACCACCTGGTAAAAACAGAGGGAGCACAAAACAAATAAAAAATGACCATTGTGTTCCATTACCATACCAACAAGTGACCTGACACCGATCCTTCCTACTTCTGGCATTGTCAACCACTGCTCAGACTTCTACAGGGAGATCAACTACTCTACTACAAGACGCGTTTTCTCAGTAACCATTCTTCAAAGTGTGAGAGATGTAGCATGCAGGAAAGAGAGGAGGAAGTTAAGGGTATGCCACTGCCACACGAAGGGGCAGACCGATTAGAGCCCACTTGCAGAAGAAGAGATGCAGTCTGTGTCAGCTGAATTTCCTTACCTGTTGTTCAGACCTTGGCCCAGATTTCACAAAGAACTGCTTCTGTAGCCTGCTCGTGTTTCATTGCAGCAAAATTCAAGAGACTCTACAGATGAAACCATAACAATGGGGATTCTTATGGGGACTCTGACAACATAAGTCAGTTGGTGAGGCTGAAGCAATAGCAGCACAGAGAAACGTGTCCCGATGTGACATTAGGTCTACTCACAGAGATTTGATTGGCCTTGCTGAACAGAAAGCGAACTGAGGTGCCCTTCACTGCATGACCCATTCTATGCCTGAATTCAGAAGCATGGTTACTGATGCACATGTGGACATGCTGCAGTCACCTGATGCACACATCCAGACCTTTTAACAAGGACAATCTCAATACTTGCCAGGCACACATATATGTGCTCCAAGCAGCAGTACAAGCAGCCATTCACCCCAACCCTCCACATCTTCACAACAGATCTCGCCCACCAGGCCTCGGAAAAGGTCTGCCTATATGGCAAACATCGAAAAACAACCAAGCACCCCAGCAATAACAAGGGCACCATAAGGGTCTTTAAAACATGCATTTTGATCATTTATAAGTGGTGTGGTTGTTAATGACCAATTAAGTAGATGTACAAGAGTGTATTAGTGTGTACAGGACGTGCTAAGTAATTACCAAGGGTAGTGTTTATTAGAGGCATAATGTAGGTGGGAAAGAGTCACAGTAATAGAGCCCTTACAAAGACAAATTTGACAGCAGGGCATGACTAAAAACAACAACGTTTATTATAATTATTTTGGTTTCGGAGGGCATTCTGTGAGCGGAAGGGAATAGGTACTCTTGTTTGTTACACATTAAATAAAAAAATGTTGCACACATTTTTTTGAAGGTGAAAATGTAATCATTATACATATATGCGCATGTCCACTATAAAGATACCATTTAAAAAAAATAAATGCACATTTCTACATTTTATATTGTGTCCTTGCTATATGTATAAAGTTTGGTT
Organism: Calotriton arnoldi; assembly: GCA_963921515.1. NCBI lineage: Eukaryota > Metazoa > Chordata > Amphibia > Caudata > Salamandridae > Calotriton > Calotriton arnoldi. The sequence goes on along the minus strand of CAWUFW010002803.1, from coordinate 237,377 downwards.
GCTTTTGGCCAGTGATTTTCCTTTTTCCAATTAGATTTTACTTTAGACTGTTTCCAATTAATTCTGGCCAGGAGGTAAATTTAGGTAGTAACGGTGTGAAATTGACACATAAAACCATATGGTATTTTCGACCTGCCTGATTCCTAATTTGTCCGCAGTGTAGTAAATAGTGCAGTGTGCACAGATTTCATATTCTGGCTGTAAATGCCTACTCTTAGTGTGAGGAGAAAGCAGTGTGCACAAATGTTCTCATCAGAAAATGCCCCTCATAGCATAGTTAAAAGCAGTGCAATGTGCATGGACGTCCACTTTAAGTCGTATAAACCTCCCTTGATGATTCTGTCCAGTGTCAAGCTACCATAAATATGCTAACTGGGCCACTTCAAATTCTGATACAATTGCATGCCAGTCCTCAGAAAGGTTAATACTTAACAAAAAAAGTTACCCATGGCTCAAACTCAAACTTGAAGCTAAAAAGACAGTGATTAAATGGGGTGTCCATTACCTACTAGAGGATAAAAGTTTTTACGAAATTAAGCTCTCACTTTGCAAAAAAAAAAAATTCCATGCTTCTAACAAACAAAAGGAAACTTTTAGGATTCTAAATGACATTTACACTAACTCCGTTTCCACTCCTCAATTTACAAGCCCATAAGAATTTTGTAACAAGGTCTCCAAATTTTATGAGCTAATAACTATGTGTATTCGAGATTCTATTCAGCATGATCCTGTTTCAATCATTACAATTCAATCCGATATGCAATGTGACTCTATTTCACTTATTATTATCCCTTGTAGTGACTTCTCCGCTGCCATGGACTGTAAAGACCCCACCCCCTATTCCGATGTAGCAAACTCATCTTTTCACTCCCTCGGCCAATGCATGTGTCCGCCTCATGAACATTTCCTCAAGTTGTCAAACTGTGTATATCTAGATCTCCAACTGATCCTTTCCGTTTGAAAAATTTGTATATGGATAGTCCAGGCATCCTTTTATATAAAATCATAGAAATCTCTCTTACTCGTAGTACAGTTCCCTCAGAACTTAAACATGGTATAGTAAAGACTCTATTAGATAAATCAAGCTTAGACCCTGAAGAACCTTGAATTATCGCCCATTGCCCTTTTACCTGCTGTGGCCAAGATCATTGTGAATATAGTTGTCAGACAATTTTCTAAGTATGTGGAAAAGTCTGAAATCTTAGACAATGCTTAAGCAGGGTTTCGCTCCAAAAGGAGCTCTGAATCCACACTTCTGGCAATCTATAAGGATCTTCAAATTGCTGCTGACAGCAACTGCACCAGAGTACTGATCCTTAGTTCTGTCACCAGCATTCCACACTGCCGAACTCATCTACTAATATCAGAACAATCAGAATCTGGTATTAAAGGTAAAGGTTCTATCCCGGATGTACTCTTTTTCTTTCAAATAGATCCCACAGGTTATGATTGATAATTTTCTCTTTGAGAGTGTCTGGAGCTCCTCAAAGATCTTCTCTTTCGCCCTGCTTGTTTAACATTTATGTCCTTCTAACCAAATTAATTGCGACATTTGGGTGTCATTTTTATTCTTATGCTGATGGAATGCAGCTGGTGTTTTGGATTTCCAACACTTACTCTCAGTGCGATGGCCTCATCGAATGCTTACACCTGAATGGACTCAGTTGGCTGAGCAGAATCCATAGTCAAAGCCATAAACAGTTGCGATTTAAAGGTTTAGGAATTTACAGATGGTAAACCCCCCAGAAGGAGAGGATTAGGCCAGGGCAATCACAAGCTGCAGAGAAAGGAAGTCTTTCAATAAATTAACCCATATCTTTGTGAGTCACAAAGTTGTGGATGCACAAGAGCAGTTAACTACAGTGATACCTTACGCTATGCTGTTGTCAAAGTATGGCACTCCAAAAGGGCAACACTACTGTAGGTCCAAAGAAACTTTCTTGAGCTGGAACTCGTAAGACCTAGATCATTATTTAAAAGTATGATCCATTTGTATTCCTAAGTCCTTCACCCTAGAAGAAAAGTGTTATTGTTATCTGCTTAGGATTTTACAGTACCTAACGCCTTCTGCAGATTGTTTTAACCATGGTCGTTTGACAGCCCCACAATTTAGCTGAGATGCATAACGAGGGGAAGACCATTTATCAACTAGTTACAGCTGACAACAGGTTGACAAAAAGGATCTTAGCCCCTACCTCTCTAATCTCACTCAGCCCAGACAAGTGAACATGCATAGACTTGGTATGGTTCATGTTTGTTCTGAACATTGATCATTCAGCTGAAAAAGGTATTCCTTTGCTAAAGGCCAGGTATAGCTGTGCTGACTGTGCTCTGGAGGTAGATCGCTTTATGAGAGGAGAGTGATAATTCTGCAATGACTAAATAGCTAAGCAAGGTGAGGCTCATGTATGTTGACAGATGACAATGTATTCCCTGACCTGGCACTGTTGTTCGTAGAACTCTGCTCAAGAGAAAATGCAGGGACAGGTGGACTTTGCTGTCCCGTTCACGAATCCTTGTATTTTCTGGCTGGCAGGGACATTTCTTCCTGCTTCCACTTACTAATCAATGCATTTCTTTGTGGAGCCCAGGTTGCAGAGAGCTATTAAACTGCTAGTCTTCATTTACCTACAAAGTTGGACTTCTGGGAGAGAGGTAAAGACACAGGGGTTGAGGTAAGCCAATGTCAGATTGCACTATTTGATCCCAGGGTGGCCTTGACCCTATTGGGATTGTGCACGTGCAGAGACAGTGTAGGGCCAAAATCTCTGCCCGGTTCACTCCAGAATATCTGAAAAGGTGGTTGTCAGTAGCAACAGCTTGCTGGTCTCGAGTAATGTGTCCACAAATATATGTGCACAGGGGCATACATTAACAAATGCCTCATACATGCCCATGGTTCTTCCCAGAAGCCAACGTTTTCCAGACCCTTTTAAAGACTGATTTTCAAAAGCGATGGGTAAGGATAAGAAATGGATCTAAGCCGACTTGTGTTTAATGACAAACACAATATGTGGTGCTTCATCATGGCTAAACATAAAGTGACAAAAGCTACAAATTAAGATAGTGGACTATTAACATACGTGTTAGATGAAAGACATGAAAATATTAACAAATAGGACAGAATGTGAGAAGAAAAACATAAATTTAGAACATTAATGATATTTGAAAACAACCATAGCGATTTCATTAAACAAGACAGTTAACATAGAAAAACGTAGTCTGTGTCATCTCTTACTGTCAACAATACTGTGTTCATTAACAGAAATGTGTTCACATGTAACATTAAATCCACTTCTACAGTCTCAATAAATTAAATCATATTTGGCTAATTAGTAGAAGATCATCAAAGGGGTCACATTATTGATGGTGATAGAGCGCTGATACCACTCTATTTTGTATGAGTGCACTATACTCATGGTTTAAACGCACTCGTATTCGTATTGTTTGCAGTGTTTTACGACTATTAAAAAACATTTATTTGAATCATTTGATGTTGAAAACTAGTGAACGCATTTAAGTAGAACTTTGTATGTATTACGATTCCTTCATGTATAATGTGCAGGACGATATTATGTCTATACACTGTAATTGTGGTTAGGTTAAGTTGCCTGAATTATAGGCCCAAAGTCATAAGTTTCGATTCTCCTTGCTCTTGAGAAATAAATAATTAAATGTTATTGTGTTCGAAATTAGAATGTTCTCATCCTACTGCAGGTGAAAGAATACACATCGTTATTTTCAGAGTTAAGGAGAGACCCGGAATGTCTTTGAAGATGGCTGGGAAGCGAGAAGGGAGGATACCTTGCGTATCTGGTCTGTCTGAAAGCCAAGGCCACTGGAAAGAAGATATCATTAATTTAATTTGTGCCATGAAGAAAAAGCTACTGCATAGAGGTGCAATGGAAAGTTTTAAGAAGAATGATGTATTGTGGGTTGAAGCCCATCTTTTGTATGATGCGCAGGGACAGCGAGTCCAGACTTCTGCTAGCTTTCGGAGGAGAAGGAGCATCTTAGAGCAATAAGCCATAAGCTAGAACGACCCATTTGACGTGAGTACTTCTTAGGAAGTCAACACGTGCTGACACCGTTGGGGAATGATAGAAGAAAGACAGGAAGGGCCCTCATGTAGAGTAGTGTAGGGAAAGATTTTGATTTCTTTCAATGAGCCGAGAACTGAATATCGCATCTATTCTGTGTTGCGTTGTGATTTTGGAATTTATAATCATCTGTCTTTTGGGCCGAATTACTTATATTCGTAAACTTGGCTCTGTATTAATTTTTCTGTACCTCTATACTTTGCTATTGAGATGTATTTACATCCAATTGTTTTTGGCCTTATAATAAATATTCAACTGCAATTTGGAGTTGGTGGTCTTTTCAGGCATGACGACTTTGCTGATATCTGTCTGAGTTGTTTCCTCCCCTCAACCACTTTTAGTAGGTAAATAAAAGATCAATCGCTTACGCTATACTTAGTAGGGAACATTAGGTGTGCAATTTAGCGTAATCAAATTGTAGCAGAGGATGGTTTACCTCTAAAGTGGTTTATCTCTAAGGTGAGGGGAGTAATCAGAGGTAGGGTTGAAGGTCGAAGAGCCCTGAAGTGGAGTGGAAGACGGCGGAGACCGGCGGACGTTGATGGTGTGGCGGAAACAGTGGTGGCGTGAGTATGAAAGGAATTGTGGTGTTAGATTGCGGTGATGAGTAAGTGGGTGATGTCTTGCGGAGTTGGGATGTATGTTGAGTGAATGTGGTTTTTGGTTTACTGGTCCGGACACGTGCGGAGCAGGAAGTTTTGGTGAGCGGACTCAAGAGAAGTCCAAGATGCCGGGATAGTTTTGTATTGTAATTGTCTGATCAAATGTGGGTGTTGTGAAGCGCTATCGACGATCCACTTGTGTTAGGGAACTTTGTGTGAATGAGGAATAGGTCGCGGTAGAAAGCCTCAGGTACCGGGGGTGGACTATGGCGATTGAGTGACCAACGCAGGTCGGGGGTCACAACGGCTGAATGTTCTTGTGAGAGTGTTCTATCGATCTTTAGTGACAGACAATTACTTTCTTTATGTGACTGTAAGTTATTGTAATTGGGTAGGAACAGTTACTTGGTTTGATAACTTTTGGATATACAGTTACTTGTGGTACGAATGTGTGTAAGCGAGTTTGCGGTGAAATTGTAAAGGCGGGTGAGCCGCTGCAAGGAGTGAGAAGTGACGTCAGGGTGCGCTGCGATAGGTTGGTTGGTGTAACGCCGTGCTGGGATTGGTGGAAGTTCGTTTGCAGTGGAATAGCGTATTTTAGGCTTGCAATTGATCGATTTTACAATGAGATGCTTTAGGGTATTGCGAGATTTGTGTAGAGGCGACACAGGGGTAGTGACTCGGGTAGGAGAAGAAGCTCCGCCAGAAGACACACCGGCACATTACATGGCAACAAATGTAGGACTTCATACTTTAGTGTGGCTTCAGAATTGGCATAAAATTACAGAGAAAGAGGGTGAATTGGCTTTCCCTCGTTATGGGTCTTTTCGTATGGAAGTGCTGACCCAGCTGAGGGGGGTGATGAATGCACTGAAACCTCCCCCTAGACCCACACAATTTGAGGCATTAGATGCATGGATGAGAGCTGCCCTAGCAAAAAGGAGAGAGGCTTCACGAGGAAGAATGAAGAAAGCAATGAAGGCATATCAGGATGCTAGATGGGATGCCCTGTTGAAAAGATGGAGAGTAGACACCATAGAGGGAGAACGCTTGTACCAATTTCGTATGTTAGAAGAGGGGGCTGAAGCGAAAAAGACGACAGAGGAGGACAGTGATACAGATGACAGCTTCCTCGATGGATTGCTAGCGGAACGTCCTCCACCGTGCGACTCTAGATCGGAGACAGAGAGGTTGCGCCCATCAGAAGAGCTTTTAGGTGTGGGACAACTGGGTTCAGAGGAACAATTGGCAGGAGTAAGAGGCAAGATTACAACGGTACACATTCCGGGAGGGTCTGGAGGAATGAGGTATCCAAACCCAGAGCCAGTACAACCTGCAGGAAACCTGCAGTTACCAGATGCTTTGTCGGTACCAGTCACAATAGGGCCGGTGGTTCCGATATATACTCCTAGAGAAAGAACCGATGACAGTCAACAGCAAATAAGTGAAGGGGAAGAGACAATGTCTGGAGGGAGCCTTGCAATGAGTGGGACAGGTTTAAGTCGGATGCCAGTGGAATCTAGTACTCCACTGCCAGCTACAGGTGATCCATCAAGAATGGATAGTGGGTCTGGCAACAGTGGGTGGATTACAGGGGACGGTTTGAACGACTGAAAAGGGAGGAGGGTGGGCTGGGGGGCTCCGCCTAAGTGCGATAATAACGTATGTGTACCGGAATGTGAACGTTATTGAACATATGTACTTTCTTTTGACAGTATGATAATGGCTATGTAATGCTGACTTTGGTTTAATGTTGATAATAAAAAACAGATTTTAAAAAAAAGAATGGATAGTGGGTCAGAATGAAGACGGACAGGAGCTCTAGCGAATTCTAGGTCTGACCTTCAAATGTGGGTTCAACCAGTGAGAGTCAATGATGCCAAGGGAAGAGACAAGCAAGAGACAAGAAACGCCTAGAGTACTGTTTGAGCCACAGGTTATTTGTGCAGGTGACCATTGGAGAAGTCGAAGCTGGGAAATAGATAGACGCCCAGCTTCGAAGATAGAAGAGGGTGCAGTTCCTAAGAGAACCCAAAGCTGTGACAGGGAAGATACAAGAAACGAGGAAATTCAGAAAGTGTTAAAAAGTGCAATAAAAGCGCCAATGCTAGATGTGGTACGATTAAAGGCAGAACTAGACGAGGTGATTGAAGTTAATCTACCTCTGAACAGAATTGATACGTATGACTCGAGCGAACTACTGTTCATAGCAAAGGACATGACAAGAAAGGCCAAACGAGCTTATGATGCATTGTTGCTTTTGGCACAAAAGTATGAGATTGATTTGTCAAAGACCAAGCTGATACAGGGTTCTTGCAGATTAAATTACACAGATAAGGATTTGGAAGAGAAGCGAACGATTGGATTAAAAGCACAAATTAGAGAACTAGTGATAGGGATGCGGACATGGAAAGAATTAGACAGATGGAAAGAAAGATGGGCCAAAAAGAAAAGCTTCCAGACTGGAATAGGAAATACTCCGCCTCCGGGTGGAGGGACGGGAGCTGCAGGAAATTTCCCCCTTAGGGAGGTACAGAATGGAGGGTATGTACACGTGCCATGGAGCAGGGGTGACTTAGCAGCATTTACGAATGATTTTCTTCGGCTGAGGGAAAAACCTGCTGAGTGGTACAAGCAAATAGATCGGTTTGTAAAGATTTCGAAAGTATTGTGGATTGATTTAAACACCTTGTTTGATATAGTAGTGCCGGCGGATTTGTGGGCGGCATGTAAGATTGCCATTGAGTGGCCTATTGCAGAGGCACCTAGAGATTCATTGACTCATGGTCCTTCACCTGATGTAATGAGAAAATACGAGCAAGTGATTACATGGTTGCAATCGAAGGTAGCTCCTCAGATTGTTGATTGGTTGAAGATTGATCGCACCACTCAAGACTCTAAGGAATCAGTACATGATTATTACGAAAGATTGTTGTTAGCTTTTAAGCAGCATAGTGGATTGGATACAATTGAACAGAAGGATATGGGACAATTTGTCTCGAAGTTTGTGTTGGGACTGAAATATGATATTAGTTTGATGATACAGCATCACTTGATATGTTGGCAGAATAAGTCGGTGGACGAGATTCTGCGTTATGCTAAATATTGCAGTGACCAAGTGGAGATGACAGAGAAGAAATTGAAGGAGAAGTTGATGTTGGTGCAGTTGAGAAACACTGATATGACGCAAGGGATTGGAGGAGGTAGAGGTAGAGGAGGTGGAAGAGATTAGATTAGATTAAAATACTTATAAAGCGCATGGCTGCCTCGGCAAAGAGGCGTCCCAGCGCTAAAGCCAGTCCAAGCAGGAGTCAAAACAAAGGGAAATAAATCTGGGAAAGAACAGGGACAGGACAGCAAGGGAGTCAGACCTGGGAGAAGAGCCAAGTCTTCACAAGACGTCTAAAAGCCTGATGGTCAGGGTTACTGCGGATATAAAGGGGGAGAACATTCCAGAGAGTGGGGGCCAGGCGTCTAAAAGAGCGGCCACCAGATCTAGCTCGACGTATGTGAGGGATACATGCAAGATTCTGGTTCGCCGAGCGTAGGGCACACGAGGGAGTGTACAGAGTGCAAAGGTCGCCTAGAATATCTGGGGCACTTCCTGTCAGTATCTTATGCGTGATACAAAGCGTCTTGAAACAAACACGCTGTTCAAGGGGCAGCCAGTGCAGGCGGCGAAGAAGATTAGAGGCATGACTGAATTTCGGAAGGGCAAAAATAGCACGAGCTGCCGCGTTCTGGACCCGCTGCAATCTATTAAGCACGGATTTATTAGAACCGAGAAGAAGCACATTGCAGTAGTCTAGACGGGCCAGAATGGAAGCTTGTATAATCATTTGGCGTGTTTGGGCATCAAAGAGACCCAAAATCGGTCGGAGGCCGCGCAATAGTCCAAAGCATTTCCCAGCCACTGATTTGGCATGTGTTTCAAAGTTGAGGTTCTTATCAACTATGAAGCCTAAATTTTTCACTGCAGGTTTGGGATCAGGGGGATCACCAAGTGCCCGAGGCCACCATTCCTTCGTCCAGAGATGAGACTCTTTGCCAACCAGGAGAATCTCTGATTTGGTAGAGTTCAATTGCAGAAAGTTAGCCAAGAGGAATGGGACAACAGATGGTGACCCAACCCGGTCAGGGTAGAGGAAGAGGAATGGATCCAGGTGCAAGTGAATGGGTGGCCCAACAGAAAAGGGTCACTGCCTGCCACTATTGTCACAAAATCGGGCATTGGAAGCACGAGTGTAGATCGAATCCAGCAAATCAGATACAGATGGAAGGAGAGGGACAGCTGTCTGAGACTGTCAATACTGTGACAAGACCCAGGTCTATGTATGGAGCAGGATATGAGCCGCAAGTGCAAGTACCTCAACCTCCTAGGATACCCATGTATAATCAGTTATACCATCAGATGCCTTATTTTGAAATACAAGATAGATTTGATCAAAATCAAGATTTACATGAGTGTCAGAGGGGGGTGCACGAGGAATGCACCTTGGATGCGATCCTAGAAGTAGATCAGAGTGGGCCGTTTGTAGATGCAGATGTGAATGGATATCCTGTTACCTTCTTATTTGACACTGGAGCTGCTCGCTCCACGGTGAGAACTGAAGTAGTCCCAAATTTAACTCTTTCGGGACAATCGATTCAAGTAGTGGGGGTTAGTAATCAGAAAATGACCAATCCATTGACAAACGAATTACCCGTGAGAATAGGACCATTTCGGGATAAACACCAATTTGTAGTGTGCAATTCAAGTCCGGTCTGTCTTTTGGGACGAGACCTTCTGTGCAAGCTCAATTGTACTATATCATGCACTCCGAGAGGTGTGGAATTGCAAACATATGATGATGATGCTGATTTCAAAATGGCTAACATGAGTCTGTGTGCAGAAATGTTTGTGGTGCTCACAATAGCAGAATTGCCACATGACTTGAGAGACTCAGTTGATCCGAAAGTGTGGGATTTTACGGGCGAGGATGTAGGTCTGATGAGCGGGGTTGAGCCAGTTAAGATACAGGTCAAACCCAATGCTGAATTCCCACGAACGCCACAATATAAATTGACTCCAGAAACTGCGGCCGGAATAAGACCTGTGATTGAGACTGATTGCCCAAGGTATTCTTAAGGAGATAAGAGGAAGTCCCTGCAACTCACCTATCATGGGACTGCAGAAGCCAAGTGGCAAGTACATAATAGTGCAGGATCTGCGTCGGGTTAATGAAATTGTGATCCCATGTTGTCCTGTGGTACCGAATCCAGCTATTATTCTATTCCAGATACCATGCAAAGCAGAATGGTTTACAGTGATAGATTTGCGTCATGCATTTTTCTCCATACCATTGCACGAAGAAAGTCAGTTTTTATTTGCGTTTAGGATGGACGATCGTGTGTTAACATGGGAAAGAATTCCTCAGGGGTATACAGAAAGTCCCTCCATTTTTAGTCAAAGTCTGAAAAAGAATCTTGAAGGACTGTTGATGGCCCAAAACTCAGTCTTAGTGCAATATATAGACGACCTTTTGGTCGCCTCAGAGACTGAGGATGCTTGCAGGATTGATACTGTGGCGTTGCTGAATCATTTGGCAGAGAATGGACACAAAGTGTCTCCAAACAAATTGCAGTATTGTTTGTCTGAAGTTCAGTACCTAGGTCACCGGATTGAGAAAGGAAAACGAAGGGTGTCACCAGATCGCATAGAGACGATTCTGCAAATGGGAACTCCGAAAACACAAAAAGAAGTCCGCATGTTTTTGGGAATGGTCGGCTATAGTCGACAGTGGATCCCAAATTTTTCCTTGCAAGCAAAGCCTCTGTTGAAACTGACTCGAAAGGATGTTAGTGATCTGGTACCATGGGATGATGAGTGCTTGAAAGCCTCCCGTGAGCTGAAGGAAAGTATCTGTCGTGCTCCAGCTCTCGGAATGCCGGATTATAACAGCGTTTTCGCTCTTTTGCTGTGAAAAGGAGGGATGTGCGTTAGCAGTCCTTGTACAGACACATGGGGGTGCCCGTAGACCAGTAGCTTACTTCTCAGCTACATTAGATCCTGTAGCTTCTGCGTTGCCCGGATGTCTGAAATCCGTTGCTGCAAGCGGTGTCAGCATTGAAAGATGTGAAAGCATAGTGATGGGTTATCCGCTCATTGTTTATGTGCCCCATTCAGTAGAATTGTTGATGACGAGAACGAAAACACAGTATCTGACCAACAACAGACTTACCAAGTATGAGCAGGTTATTTTAGCCGCTGAAAATGTTACCCTGAGACGTTGTACCACCCTGAACCCTGCTACATTGTTACCTGTTCCGGAAGAGGAAGGAGATGAGGATTGTGAAGAGCATGACTGCCTAGATGTTACTGACCTATCTACCAAACCCAGACCTGACATTGTCGAACCTTTGCCCCAATCTGATTTGATCCTTTTTGTTGATGGTTCATGTTTAAGAGACAATGAAGGGTATTTGAGAGCAGCGTTTGCTGTGTGCACCATCATGGGAGTAGTGGAAGCTGCCTGTTTAAATAGAGTATTCTCTGCTCAGGTGGCCGAAATTGTCGCTTTGACACGTGCCTGTATCATTGCAGCTGATATTCGAGTGACTGTGTATACTGACAGTCAATACGGATTTGGTGTAGTTCATGACTTTGGGCAGTTATGGTCACAGAGGGGGTTTCTAACGTCCTCAGGGTCACCTATACGTAACGGCGAGTATGTGCGCCAACTATTGGAAGCTTTGCAGAAGCCCAAAGAGATAGCAGTCGTTAAATGTGCAGCTCATGGAAAAGGAGAAGACTTTGTCACTAAGGGCAACAACTATGCAGATGAAGTAGCACGATTTTGCACTGAACATGCTTGTATTTTCAATGGAGAATATATAGGCGAGAGCACAGAAGAGACCGAGCTCAGCATGATGTTAGCTATAGCCGATACTTGGGATGAGGTGAAGCGGTTGCAGGATGAAGTCCCAGAAGAGGAAGCTGCTTCATGGGTCAGAGCAGGTTGCACAAAAAGAGACTATGGCATTTGGGTGTCCACAGATGAGAGAGCAGTATTACCCAATTGTCTACTGAGCACAATGGCAAGGCAAATCCATGGAGCAGTTCATCTGGGAAGAGATGCTATGGTGCGAGTGTTTAGGCAGACGTGGTTTAATCCACGCTTTTGTGTGTGGGCTGAAGCGGTATGTCACAGGTGTGTTACTTGTCAGCAAATGAATGTTGGAAAGAGAACTGTGGTTGCAATGAGTCACATTGGAAGATCTGGAGGTCCCTTCAATAGGATACAATTGGATTTTATTGAGATGCCGAGATGCAATAGGTTGAGATACGTTTTGGTGGTGGTGTGTATCTTTTCGCGTTGGGTGGAAGCATATCCAACTAGACGATGTGACCGTCTCACAGTAGCCAAGTTGTTGTTAAGAGAATTGATCCCGAGATATGGATTTCCGACATCAGTGGAGACAGATAGAGGAACTCATTTCCACAGTGAAATCATGAAATTGTTGTGCTCTGCTTTGAACATTGATCAGAGACTGCATTGTAGCTACAGGCCGGAGGCTTCAGGTCTTGTAGAGCAGGTTAATGGCACCATCAAGTCAAGAGTGGCAAAGGTGTGTTCATCAACTTCATTGAAATGGCCAGATGCGCTGCCTCTGGTGCTCATGAGTCTGCGTAGCACCCCTGATAGGAGAACAGGGCTTTCTCCCCACGAAATTTTGACCGGAAGAGCTATGCGTTTGTCTATGGTGCCAGCTACAGCATTGATAAACATCACTGATGATTTAGTGTTGGATTATTGTAAGGGACTGGCTGATGTGGTTACTTCTGTATCCCACCAGGTCGAGGCTGCGACTGCATCCACCTCGAGAGACCTGCTGCATGATCTTAATCCAGGTGATTGGGTACTAGTTCGCAAGCACGTGCGGAAGAGTTGCCTTGATGCTCGCTGGCGAGGACCATATCAGGTGATATTGGTCACAAGTACCGCTGTGAAGTGTGGAGGATTGCCGAACTGGATACATGCTTCCCACACTCGCCGAGTTCAAGCACCTGCGGAGGAAGAGAGTCCCCTGGCTCCGAGAAGCGTGTGTGGACCTGCCACAGACAACGACGAAGGCACAGGCCCAGCTGTAAGAGTTTCGGATGAAACGGAACAGCCAAGTGAGCACGAGAGACGAGAGCCGAGTGCTCCTGAATTGAGCCCAGATCCTGAAATAGATGATATTGCAGATGTGAACTTTGCACCAGATCAAGGTGAGCAGTCTATTGCAGAAGGATCAGATAAAGAGGAAGAGAGGAGAGCGGATGCCAGAGCGGAAAAGTGGCCAGAAAGAAAAGAAAGGCTGAATATAAGGCTTGCATCCGAGAAAAATCTCGCTCCGATTCCTGAAACATCTGAATCAGATCAAAGTGACGCTGAAGAAAGACCGGATGGTCTGAGACGCTCCAGACGAGAAAGAATAGCGTCTCGAAGATACGCATCTCCTGAGTGGACGTACCTGGCTGCAGATGCAGAGCCCAGCGAAGTCCGGGAGGTTGGCAGCTGGTACGGTGAGTTACGGCTGGGACACCCTCTCAATTGAAATACAGTTGCTGGTCCCAGGCGTAGAAGCATTTGGAACACTAACTCTGCAAGTTCCAAATCCTCCAAGGCTGAGTGGATTGCGTTACATGGTCCTCAATCAGGTTGTCTTCCCTTCATTTGGCCGACTGCTCACCGCGCAAGAATTAGGAGAAATTCGTGCGGAGATTCTGCAACTTGTCCTCTAAATACTTGGATCAAATATCATTAACGATGAAGCTTGAACTATAACCAAAGAAAGCATTAGGCCTTAGAAAGAAGATAACTTAGACCCCAGTTTAAGAAGATTTAAAAATTAGGAACTTTCTAGTAGATGATGGAGTGAGGAATAGGGCTGACTACATCTCTTTAATAGGTTTAGTATCAATCGAAGAAACTTTGACATTAACTGCATGGGAGGAGAGAAGTGAGAAAGACATTGTTAAAACAAAGAAAACAGAAAAAGACTGCGTTTTCCCTTTTGTGCTTCGGAACGGAGCAGTAGAAACCATGGTGTCCGAAAAATCAACACGCAAACAGAAGTGCATCATTGGCACTCTCATTGTAGTGGTGCTTATTGTTATAACTGTGGTGATCGTTACATCTCTAGTTGGATCTCAGGATGTCGGACAGAATAGGGTACAGGCAACACTCACTACACCAATCTCTGAGATAGATGAGGACGCATCCGCAAGGGATCTAGAAATGATTAAGGAAACCAGTCGTAGATTACATGTTGATTTGTCAAAGGGTGATTTCACTTTGAAGGCGTATGCTCGATTATTGTATGAGTATGTGGATACCATGGAAGCGAAGGATTGCTATGTGTGTATGCAATTACCAGCCTCAGTAGAAGAAGGCATTCGATACCATCATTTGCCTTTGACCTATGGCATTACATGTAGTGTATTGTTGAGCATGTTTTATAGCAAGGCACACTTCGAGTACTATTTCTAAAATTATGATGTGGTACTCTCGGAAGTCCCAGTTCTTAAATACATGAATAAATATGATTATTATAAGGAAGCAGAACGAATGTCAAAGTATTTCGTGCCTACCATTACTTTTGATACGTCCTGTGCCCATAGACACAATTTAACCTGTATGTTAACTGACATTGGAAAGAAATTTATAGATCAGATAGAAGATCGGCATAGACAGACTCTATTTAGACCAGATCCAAAGCACAAGGTTACCCCATGGACTAAAGAAGAATTAGATCATAAAGCAAAGGAGAGTTTTGGACCCATAGCATTAGATTTCCAGCAGAAGGGGAAGTTGTGTATTAGACACCCGACCACATACTACGATAAGATATTTGTGGGTGAAAGTGATTGTGAGCACGTCTTCTTGATCGAAGAATCAATTAGAAAAGCATTATTGGACAAAATAACAATAGTGCCCAATGTGTATTTTGTTTGTGGAAAGAATGCCTATGTGAAGTTGCCCAAAAATTGGTATGGCACTTGATATTTGGCTGTGGTATTTCCCAAGATTTTTCATGTGAATGATTTATGGCCCCTAGAAGGGAAAAGACCTCAAAGAGGAAAACGTGGTGTGAGTGCAGGAGAAGTGATTGGAGACATATTTGGGGCTATGATACCGAGTATGGGTGTGATTCTGAATGATTTGAAAATCAGAAAGCTGGCAACATTAGTGGATAAGCTCTCAATAAATACAGCTCAGATTTTATTACTTGTAGATGGGGAGATGGTTTCGATAAGGGCTATGGTTTTGCAAAACCATCTTGCCCTAGATGTGCTGCTAGCAAAAGCCGGAGGAGTCTGCAAATTATTGAAAGTTCAACAGTGCTGTACTTATATTCCTGACAACAGTCGGGATATAAGGAAATATATCAACAATATTTCAGATATACACCAAGAGTTATGTGAGATGGCTGCTGAAGGACTCTGGGAACAAGTGGGGAAAGGATTTGGCAAGATAGGCAGTTGGTTTGGAAGTTTGGGACAAGGAATAATGGGATATATCTTGAAGCCTATTATAATAGCTGTCATTTGTATAATTGTCCTACTGGGAGCCATCAAGGCTTACAAATGGCAAAGGGCACGACATCAGGAGACTGTTTCGAAAAGCGAGAGCTCCAACTTGAACGACTGCAGGACAGTCATTACCAGCACCTTAAGGGGTTAGAACGATTCAGACAGGGACGGCAAGCTACAGCTTCTGTTTAGGTCGGTCTCTTCTACAAGGAGAAAAACTACAGAAGAATAGAAAGTTGGTGTTATGACACTAGTCATAAGAGGGGGAACTGATAGAGCGCTGATAGCACTCTATTTTGTATGAGTGCACTATACTCATGGTTTAAACGCACTCTCATGTATTCGTATTGTTTGCAGTGTTTTACGACTATTAAGAAACATTTATTTGAATCATTTGATGTTGAAAACTAGTGAATGCATTTAAGTAGAACTTTGTATGTATTACGATTCCTTCATGTATAATGTGCAGGACGATATTATGTCTATACACCGTAATTGTGGTTAGGTTAAGTTGCCTGAATTATAGGCCCAAAGTCATAAGTTTCGATTCTCCTTGCTCTTGAGAAATAAATAATTAAATGTTATTGTGTTCGAAATTAGAATGTTCTCATCCTACTGCAGGTGAAAGAATACACATCGTTATTTTCAGAGTTAAGGAGAGACCCGAATGTCTTTGAAGATGGCTGGGAAGCGAGAAGGGAGGATGCCTTGCGTATCTGGTCTGTCTGAAAGCCAAGGCCACTGGAAAGAAGATATCATTAATTAAATTTGTGCCATGAAGAACAAGCATTGGCATAGCCAATAGGTCTCGCTTTTGGGACCTTATAAGTATTTAGTTATGCAGCACAATATCCTTGGTGCAACAACATCAACTGTTGCATGGCTAAACACTTATAAGGTCCCAAAGGCGAGACCTATTGGCTATGCCAATGCTTTTTTTGGTTAGGCATGGGGAGATTAATTAAGCGAATAGCCCAGAATCACAGGATGTTGTGCCGAGATTAGAACCTAAGTCCCCAAGGCCAAAATCAGCGTTTCTGTCCGTTACGCCACATCCTCTCCCCTAATGATAATATTTTCGATATTGGTCTTTTGCAGGTATTTTGATGGGGACTCACAAATGACCCTCATTTAAAAAGATGAGGCCTCACATTACATTACACACGTTATGTAGAAAAAAATTCGCTAGCCACTATTTTATAAGCCCCTAAAATATTCACTGAGTCCAATGAATTTCAACATAAAATAAATCGGTTTTGGTCAAAATGACTCTCGACCTGTGTATTTTTTCCGACATCGAGGCAACATATTAAGTAGAGATAAAGCACACTGTTTGCTAACTATTTCTTCTCAAGGCACTACGACCAGGTGTAACTGAGACCTACATAAATTGTGTTTGTTTTCTCAGCCTCAGAAGGTTGTAAGGCTGCCTGGACCGACATAGGTAGCGAGATTCAGGTTACACCTGGATTTTGCTGAGGAAGTCTGCTCACCTTTCCTGTACGAAAAACACTGCCCCACCCTCTCCCTCCATTCATCAATTTAGTAAATTTGAGGATGAGTGTCTACGAACCTGAAGGCAATGCATCAGTATTCCCCGAAAAAACAGACCGTTTGAACTGTGAATGAAAAAAAAATTGTGCACAGTCTGAAGCTGTTGCGGTTCTCACAGCCTCGCAAACTGCCAAAATACTTTGTAAATGTCCGTACCTTGCTGTCGGGGCTGTAATTGCACACCTAAATTCGCGCGTCACACTTGAGCGAAGTCAGCGTTTTTCCTTTTCTCGATCGATGTGAGATCTGCTAAGAGGTTTTCAGTAGAGACTTCCACAGCCACACCTAGTCATTTAGGGGCGGGGCGGATGTTAGGTGCCGCCTTCCTCCGGGACGAACTTCAATGAGCACAATAGAGACAGCTGCAATAAAAACAAGAGAGGAGCGGGGGCGAGCGAGCGCGGCAGCCTGGGCTTTCGAAAGCTGACCAGACGCTCGTGCGTCATGGCCTTTTTCCCCGCACGGCCAGCATGTGTTTCCAATTATCGCGCCCGCGTCTGGGCACGATAATTGGAAACACATGTCTGCCGCGCGCGTAACCGCAGGTAAAAGGCCATGACGCACGAGCGTCTGGTCAGCTTTTCAAACTCCCTAACTATAAGTCTCGCAGGGCAGCGCTTGCGCGCTACTCGAGGCTCGACCTAAAACGCTACTGCATAGAGGTGCAATGGAAAGTTTTAAGAAGAATGATGTATTGTGGGTTGAAGCCCATCTTTTGTATGATGCGCAGGGACAGCGAGTCCAGACTTCTGCTAGCTTTCGGAGGAGAAGGAGCATCTTAGAGCAAGCTCCATAGCCATAAGCTAGAACGACCCATTTGACGTGAGTACTTCTTAGGAAGTCAACACGTGCTGACACCGTTGGGGAATGATAGAAGAAAGACAGGAAGGGCCCTCATGTAGAGTAGTGTAGGGAAAGATTTTGATTTCTTTCAATGAGCCGAGAACTGAATATCGCATCTATTCTGTGTTGCGTTGTGATTTTGGAATTTATAATCATCTGTCTTTTGGGCCGAATTACTTATATTCGTAAACTTGGCTCTGTATTAATTTATCTGTACCTCTATACTTTGCTATTGAGATGTATTTACATCCAATTGTTTTTGGCCTTATAATAAATATTCAACTGCAATTTGGAGTTGGTGGTCTTTTCAGGCATGACGACTTTGCTGATATCTGTCTGAGTTGTTTCCTCCCCTCAACCACTTTTAGTAGGTAAATAAAAGATCGATCGCTTACGCTATACTTAGTAAGGAACATTAGGTGTGCAATTTAGCGTAATCAATGGCAAACTCTTGGAGATAATTACTCTTTATAGCATTTGAGGAGACCAGATGGTTACATTGAGGAGTTTCTTGTGATGGAACGCTACAAAGTGTACTAGTGATAATGTTCACTACGTATCTACTGGCAGCAAGAGAGATAATATTCGTGGCACTGTAGTACGTTTCCAATGGTTTGAAAATTATTAGGGTTAAAACATTTATTGAAATGATCTGTGGAGCAGGCACTCATTTTGCCATTCATTAGTTTGGGGTTTAATATTATTCCTTTGTTACACAGTGCTTAGTCTTTATTTTATTTCCAGATAAAAGGGACATATTTAACGGATGTGAAATAAAGTTCAGGGTTTGCATTGTTGTATAAATCAATAGGTGAATGGTTTTGCAGTCCTGTATCTTTAAATCTACAACAGAATGAGATTATACATGGATTACATGACACGTTTTGTATATGGAGTGTTTTAGAGCTCCAAGGAATAGTAGGCAAGGCTTGAATATAAATTGTTACTGTGCAACAAGTATTGGCGTAAACTTTTAAAGCCTCCTCATTGGACCTGTGAAGGGTATGAAAAGACGGAGGGACACGGTAAAGGGAAAATGGGAAGAAAAAAGGAATTACATTATACAGGCCCCTTCTGCAATTAAGTTGAATCTAGGGTGATTTAAAGATGAAGATAAAACTTACAATCTTAGTAGGCTCCCGAAGCTTGATAACTCATTCGGCAGCATATGGGATGCGGCTGATTGAGTCACAAGGTTTGTGTCTCTCCGAGGCATTCATTTTTATTCCGGGCGCCATTTTGTTAGTTACACATGCACAAACAGAGGATAGGCTGTGCCCCATGTGCTCCCTGTGGTTTGTGGTTCGATGACTCTAGCCTGATTTATATCTTAGCGGATGCATCCGGACTGTCCAGAATAGGCGGTGCATTCGTCCGCCATCGTGACTGTCTGCCTGCCCGATTTTGTATGTTAGCACCTTGACCGAGAAAACTCTGTCAAACCACTGCTGTCTCTGCCGCCTTCACACTACTCTGTTGATGGAGTAGTTGCCAAAAAGCAGTTGATGAAGGCGTTTCAGCCAGAATTCCAAGCGCCAGATTACTCCTCTGCTTTCCGCTGTCGTAACCATGGCACCTGACCTGGCGGTTTGATACCATTAAAAGTGTAAAACCGGGCTCATCTTCATTTCTTCATCGATCTTTCATCATGAATCTGATGTTGCAAGGCTTTGCTTAGCTGCTTTTCAATATGGATGACGAACCACAACATCACAGACATAATTGAAGGTATGTTTATTTTTGTTTCTTTAACTATCTCGTTCCCAAAAGTGATATATTTATTGAGTTAATGTTATTTAAGTAAAAAACAAAAATCCAAACATATTGTTTTTCAAATATTTGTATTGCAAATGTTTACCTATGGCCTTTACACTTAAAAAGAATCTTCCAAACAACATTTTAGATCCTATTTGTTTTCCTGCATTACTATCCTCACAAAAGTGACACAAACACACTGCCAAGTGTTAATAAACCTGAAACTAGGTGTCCGGAAGTATGAGTCGGTATGAGTGAAATTAAGAGTAAGTGCAAGTGAGTGAGAATGAGTGTATAGGAGTGTAAGACAGTGTGAGTGTGATGCTAGTGTCATGTGACATGCCTTCCTGGAAAAAAATCGGGGTCAACGTTCATATGATGTCACTGCCTGTGATGTCATTAAGGTCACACAATATGTGATATCACTTCCTTTACCCCTTGGCATTTTGGTCAATCAACACCCATGGTTTCTTTGTACAAAATGTTCCTCCTCCTAAAGAGGCTTCTCTCACTCCATGAGCAGATGGAACTCCGGCTCGTCAGAGATTTTTTTGAGTCGTTTGGGAGAGGGAGCTCTATGGAGAGATTGGATGGGTGAAGTTGGTGTTTGGGAAGCAGTGGGATAGGTATGGTTGTGTGTGTTGGGGTGGCATCAGCTGTGGTGGTGGTTTGGTTGTGTGTGAGGTTGTGGTTTTGGGTGGGGGCGTAGGCTTGAGTGAGGGTGTGTCCTTGGGTGAGGGTTTGTTTTTTGGATGCGTGCTTGGGTAAGGGTTTGGGTGAATGCTTTTTTGGGTGTGGGTCTCTGTGAGGGAGTGGTTTTGGCAGGGTGCTTGGTAGAGGGTTAGGATGTTGGTATAGGTGGGTGTGGTTACCTGTGTGTTGCTGGTGTCTGCTGTGGTGGTTGCGATAGTTGGGAGTACTGGTGGGTACATGGGTGTACGTGAATCTGTGTGTTGGATGGGACTGTGCGTGTGGTGCTTTGTGTTGTGTTGGTGTGTTTTGTTTTGTGTTTGTGTGTGTGTTTGGTTTGTTGTGTTGGATATGCTGTGGGCAAGTGTTTGTGTTTCTTTCTTCAGTAAGGGCTCTGCTCCGGACAAAGCCTCTCTATTGCAGACACAGCACTGTGTATGCCATCCAAGAATGCTACTAACTGGGTCATTTGCTGGCTTATCCCTGAATGGCAAACAACAGTGTAGTCTGCCCTACAGAAAGGCTTCACAACACATCCAGTACCTCCTCGGAGACCACTGCCGGGTGTACAGGGGCAGGAGCTGAGGTGTCTGAGGCGAAGGAGATCCCAACCTTTTTGTAGGGGGAGCAGGAGGGAGGGTGCTGATTGATCTGGTGGTGCTGTACAAGAACGCAAGTCCCATAGATGATCTATAACTCGCAACTCTACCATGCACGGTGTTCTAACAAATGATGTCATTTGAGATGTTATAAGAAGTATTAATATGGATTATATGATTTTACATAGTATAAGTAATGTAATCTGAAAGGGTATAAGCACTGCATCATAAAGGCGCGAGTTATAGCTAATGTTCTATGACTAGCAAGTTGACAACACTGTGTAGGGAGGTATGTGAGTTATAGTAATTTGAAGGTGGTGCGTAAATTCTAAATTTAAGGTTTAATTATAACTAGAATTTCTAAATGGCGTGTTATACAGAGGAGTGTCGTACAGTAGTCGAGTGTCGTACAGTGGAGTGTCATCGACTGGAGTATTGTGAAGTGACATCTCATCAAGTAGACTGTTGTGGAGTGGCATACAGTGGAGTACAGCATCATAGAACGGAGTGTTGTTGAGTAAAGTGCCGTAAAGAACAGTGGCATAGAGTCTCATAGTGTAGTATCGTAGAGTGGATTGTCGTAGAGTGGCGTGTCGTACAGTGGATTATGGTAGAGTGGAGGGGTATAAAGTGGAGTAGAGTCTTCTAGAGTAGAGTGGCGTACTGTGAAGTGGTGCGTCGTAGAGTATAGTAAAGTGCCAAAGAGTGTAGTGGAGTATCATAGAGTGGACGGGCATACAGTGGAGTAGAGTCTTCTAGAGTAGAGTGGCATAGAGTGAAGTGGTGTGTCGTGGAGTGGAACGTCCTACAGTGTAGTATCGTACAGTGGTGTGTCGTTCAAAGGAGTGTTATGGAGTGTTGTCAAGTAGAGTGTCATAGACTGGCATAGAGTGGAGTATAGTGTTGTAGAGTGGAGGGGCATAAAGGGTGTAGGGTCTTCCGGAGTGGTGTAGAGTGAAGTGGCATGTTGTGGAGTACAGTGGAGTGTCGTAGAGTGGAGAGTCCTACAGTGATGTGCCGTTCAAAGGAGTGTTGTTGAGTGGAGTGTTCTCAAGTAGTCTTGATTAGAGTGGTGTGGAGTGTTGTACAGTGGAGTGGAATAGAGAGGAGTAGAGTGGAGTCTCTTCCAGTGGAGTGTTGCAGAGTACAGTTGAGTAGTGTACAGTAAAGCAGACTGTCGTAGAGTGTGATGGAGTGTCTTAGAGTCAAATTGCACAGAGTGGAGTTTAGTGTCAGAGTAGAGTGGAATATATTGGGGTGGAGTGGCATACAGAGAGTTGCGTAGAGTGGATTAGAGTATCATAGAGTGGCGTAGAGTCGAGTGTTGTACAGTGGAGTGGAGTTGCATAGAGTGGAGTACAGTAATGTAGAGTGCAGCGACGTAGAGAGGAGTGCCGTACAGTGACATTGAGTGAGGATAAGTGTCATACAGTGGAGTCAAGTAGAGTGGCGTATCGCACATTGGTGTAAAGTGTGATAGAATGGATTGGCGTGGAGTACAGTGGAGTGTCATATTATATTGTGGAGTCCAGTGTCATTGAGTGGAGTGGAGTGGCGTGGTGTACAGTGGACTGGAGTGGTGTGTTGTAGAGTGTCGGAAAGTGTCAGAGTGGAGTGGATTAGAGTGTTGTGGTGTGGAGCAGAGTGCTGTAAAGTGTGTTAGAGTTGCATGGCATAGAGTTGTGTAGAGTGGAGTATTGTGTCATAGAGTGGAGTGCAATAAACTGGGGTGGAATGGCATGGAGGGAGTTGCTTAGAGTGTAATAAAGTGTCATACAGTGGCATAGAGTGGAGTAGAGTGTCATACACTGACATAAATTGGAGTAGACTGTTGTGCAATGGAGTGATATACAGTGGAATATAGTGTGGCAGATGGAGGGGCCTAAAGTGGAGAAGAGTGTCATAGAGTAGAGAGTCATACAGTGGAGTGCTGGACATTGGAGTTTTTTTAGAGTGGAGTGACATAGACTGGAGTGGTATAGAGTAGAGTGGAGTACAGTGAAATAGCATATAGTGAGGTGGGGTTGGCTGGAGTGTCATAGAGTAGAATGGAGTGGTGTATAGTAGAGTGGAGTAGCGTGTCGTAGAGTAGAATGGAGTGGCGTAGCGTAGAGTGCAGTAGTGTCGTAGAGTGCAGTAGTGTCGTAGAGTGGAGTAGTGTCGTAGAGTGGAGTAGTGTCGTAGAGTGCAGTAGTGTCGTAGAGTGCAATGGCATACGGTGGAATAGCATGGAGTTGCATACAGTGTAACAGCATACAGTGGAGTGGAGTAGACCGGAGTGGCGTACAGTGGATAAGTGTGTCGAAGAGTGGAGTGGTGTAGAGCGGAATAGTGTACAGTAGAGCGGCGTACAATGGAGTGGTGTACAGTGGAATAACATGGAGAGGCAAGAGTGGAATAGCATAGATTGGAGTGGCATGTCGTAAAGTGGAGTGGCGTTTGTTAGACTGGAGTGGTGTATCGTACAATGGAGAAGTGTGGAGTACCATACAGTGGAGTGGATTGTCGTAGAGTGGAGTAGTGTACAGTGGAGTGTCATAGACTAGAGTGGAGGCGCATTGAGTGGAATAGAGTGGAGTGCTGTGAAGTGGCGTATATTGGAATAGCGTACAGTGGAGAGGCGTAGACTGCAGTTGCATAGAGTGGAGTGGCATGTTGTATTGTGGAGTGGCATGTGGTGAAGTGGCGTGGCGTAGAGTAGAGTGGCGTGGAGTGAAGTGGACTGTTGTGGATTGGCGTCCAGGAGCGTGGAGTGGTGTGTCAAAGAGTAGTGTGTGGTATAGTGTTTTAAAGTGGAATGTCGTGTTGTGTCGTAGAGTATTGTTTAAACAGAGGTAGTGTTAAAGTGGCAGAACAGATTTAGATGAAATGTGTTAGAAATATAGATTCTGGGGTGTAAATGGTTCTTTTTGGTAGAAGATCTGAATTGTTTCACTAGTTTTAAAGTTATAGGGCCTGATTCTCAAAGGTAAACTTACACTTTTGTGAAAGTTTACGATTGTTTGCTATTCACAAAGGTATTTTATGAGTAGTATCTTTACGACTGGGGAGTCTCTGCACATAAAAAGATAGAAGAGTCCTATCTTTTAATGTGCAGAGATGCCCCATTCATAAAGATACTGCTTATAAAATACCTTTTGTAAATAGCAAACAATGGTGAAGTTACACAAAGTGTAAGTTTACCATTATGAATTAGGCCCATATGGCAGAAATAGTTAGTGATATATCGGGCCGCGGTATATGTCGATGACAAAACAGTTTATGATTGACTAATGACTGCCCTTACATAAGCAAAAGTCCGCCATATTGTTTAGGCCACACTTTATCTGTGTTCTGTTTTTTAAGTGTGAATATAGTGTCTTACTGTTTTATACGTGTATAGGAAAGGATGAGTCACCTTATATACGTGTGTAAAGGTAAGTAAAGGTTGTTTTATTACTTTACATAAAGTTTGCAGAATACCACAGTACTACCATATTGTTTAGACTCCACTTAGTCTTTGCTGTGCGTTTAAATGGCAAATATAGTGTAGTACAGTATCTTAATCTTTTTTTTACATATTTTTAAGTACACCGTACTACACTATATTTCCCCTTGAAACCCAGAACGCAAATCAAAAGTGGTGTAAACAATATATACCGAAATTGAAAGTGCAAAATATAGTTTAGACCATGCTTAGTGTGCGTTCTGGGTTGTAAGTGAAAAGCTAGTGTAGCACAGCGTTTTACATATTTTTCTCTCTCAAAGTTTTAAGTAGACTGTACTACACTATATATGGTCTTTAAACACAGACTAAGTGTAAAATAAAAAAAGATTAAATATGTGATACATTTAAAACAATGTAGTACCCTATATTTCCCCATAAATATAATATAGTAGTGTTTATGTAATCTTTCTACATATTTAATTCTTTTAAAAGAGCGCAGTCGTTTTAGGTAGTACCATGGTACTCCATAAACTTAAAAAAAAAAATATATATATATATCAAAAAAATTGAAAATATATTATAGTACACTATATTTCTAAAATATAGTGTAGTACTGTGTATTTTTTATTTTTTTACGTATTTGTTTTAAACAATTTCAAGTACCGCAGTACTTCCTAGATAGTACCACAGTACTCCATAATAGTTTTAAAAAATATATATAGGGGAGCGTGGCCAGCAGCATGGCGTACTAGACGTGTCCGACCGGAGCTCCGTGAGCCCGCAAATGATCCTGTAATAATACTTGGCTCGACATAGCCATCCTGACCCCTAAAACCACGGACTAAGTGCGCGGCATCAGCGCCTCTGCAAGAAAGACTCTGCATCACCCGAGTTTGGACAGAATCGACGGGGGAAGGAGAAGAAGGCGAGCAACTGCGCCATAGGCAAGATGGCGGCGACGAAGGTGATTTAAGCTCCGTCGTCACAGTGCACCCGAACTGCAAGACTCTGAGTGGAGACACCTCACCGCGGGGGGAGACGGGAGTCGTGTGGTGCCAGGGGCCCTCCAGAGCGGGTCCCCCCCCCTCTCACTTGTGAGCGCATCACGCAACGATCGCCACAATCTGGCACAGAGAAACCTCCGAGACCGTCTCCGCTGCTCCCGAGGCTCCAGGAGGAGCGCTGTGCCCGAAGAACCTATTCCCGTAGGAGCGGACACTGAAGGACGCACTCCGGCTGTCCGGGCCGGCATCGGCAGAACTGGAGGTAAAGTGCGGACACGAAATACACACGCGGTCTAGGTGCCCCGGGAAACTGGAGATACTGTGAGACGGAGCTGCGAAGGTATACACAGTCTGGATTGCACCCGGCTTGCAGATATCTGGGGGGGGAGAGGCAGTTAATTACCCGTGCCAGTGAAGGGATCCCATAACGAGACTACGAACCGCGGCCCCGCCGGGCCTGGTGGGAAGGTTGGCCCCCCTCCTCCTCTCCCGCCGCTCTACTGAAGGCACATTATTTGAGGTCGAAGAATGAGACTGTGCCCCGACGGGCCCCCCCACCCCCTGGTAACGCTGAAAGAGTGATTTCGCCTGGAGCCGCGAGATACCGCGGAACAGACGCCTGGGCCTACACATACGGCCGACGACACCCACATCGGCAAAAGCGGAGACACATTGGGAACTTGATCGCCGAAACCCCGAGAGAGGTACTGGTGGGGGAGTCTGTCTGCCACTGGGGGGGACACAGTATTTGGCATATCTGGCCACCACCCGAGACTGTGAGGAACCAGTGGCGATAAGCGCGGACCGCCGCATTGGCCCGACCCTTCCCCCCATAAAGACCCACAGTAAGCAAGGAACCTCGACCTCCCGTGATCTGGTGGAGGGGGAGGAAAACAAAAACAAAAAAACTGCTGCTGGGGTGGAAAGCGGGGGACGGGACATGAGGAGGGGGCCGTTGTATGACCCGTCGGCTCCGCTTGCCTCTCATACCCCTCCCCCCCCCTGCTGCACCACGTCTGAATACCAGGGCAGAGCCACGCAGACACGGAAGGACCTGCAGAACGACGGATAGGCCGCACCCAGACACGTAAAACACTGCTACTGCGTGATTCATTCCCCCACTGCAAGACACCCATATACTGCAACCCCAACGCCACAGGAAACGTACTGGGCCTCAAGATCCGACGACGCACATTTCCAGGTGTGTGAGTGGTGTGAGGGGAGATACTACACCGGGGGGTGGGGTGGAGGGGCCTACGCGAGGACCCTCGGTGGACACAGCCTTGGACTGGGAGGCACGGGGAGAGTGTGAACACAAGAAGAATTGGGAGCCTTCCCACCCTCCTCGCATTTACACCACATCGGGGACGTACAGTAATACCCTCAGATGGTGAAGGACAAAGACCCGAAACCGCAGAGACAGGGGAAGATGGACAAGTTCGCCAATGTCCTCGTCACCTCGGAGGCCCCCACCACCACGCCTGCGGATGCACCGGACAATAATGTCATCCTTCAAGCCATCCAATCTTCCAGAGGGCAAAATAGACGAAATAAAAATAGATGTTAACTTATTGCGCCAAGATCTCTGAAACGTCTCAGAGAGCGTCACACAAGCTGAACAATGCATAGCGGAGGTAGAGGACACCTCGCATAGTCTCAGGAAGGAGGTCACGGCCTTGACGACGGCCTTAAGGGATGTGTCGTGGAGGGTCGACGCGGAAAATCGCGCCCGAAGAAACAACCTACGCTTTCTTGGTTTTCCAGAAGCCATTGAGGGATCAGATGCTGGTGCCTTCCTGCACAAATGGCTGACGGATTCTCTCCCAGACGCATGGTTCTCCCCTTACTTTGTGATCGAAAGGGCACACAGAATACCGGGAGCGACACCACCGCCAGGAGCGCCACCTCGCCCATTGATAGCACGTTTTCTTAACTACCAAGACAGGGACCTAATCCTGCGAGAAATAAGACGCAAAGGAGAAGTCCAAATAGATAACACCAAAATAATGGTATTTCCGGATTACTCAAGAGACGTGCAAAAACAACGCAAGACATTTGACTCCGTAAAAGAAAAACTGCGGAACCTACAGATCACATACATGTTGCTTTTCCCCGCCAAACTTAGAGTGATTTTCCAGTCCAAAACATTATTCTTCAATACCCCGGAGGAGGCTTGGCAATGGCTGGAAGAGCGCCCTCCCAAAAGAACTCCTGGGGGCTCAGTCACGCTGCCCAAAACAGCTTCCCGAACACTCAGGAATGGGACACGATCACAGCGCCTAAAATGGAGAAATAACGCCACTACCACGGGCGAACGAATCAGGGTGACGCCATACCGAAGCAGACAGCTGACTACGCCGACGCCCCAAGCCTCAGATTCAGAAAGTACGCACCTACGGAACAAGCCCAGTAGAGAGCGAAGAGACCAGGAAGCAACACTCCGCAGACTGTACAGACCAAGATATTACGACCGACTCAGAGGAAGAACACCCCTTGATGCAGAACATTAATCTCCTTGAAAGCTCTACAGCCAATGCTCCTGAGACTGCCGCTGATACTCAGGCCCGGCACACAGCTATGGAAGAATGACGAGCAGTATCGGGCCACCGGATGGCCACGGGACAGTAAGCTGCCGAAGAGACTTCACCCCCTTTTCTTCGTGTGTCTTTTGGTGTGCCTGACCTTTTTCTTTTCTTTCTTTTCTCCCCTTCCCCCCCCCCCCTATTTGTTTATGTTTTATTTTTTAGGTTGGAAATACTGCTGACTCATATGTTTTCATTAGGTGTTCTTTTTGCATTTGCGTAGTTGTCGACACAGGTAGCCCTGATCATTGACCCCCGGGGCGCCTGACTTAGTCCTCAACAACAACAACAACAAGCTGGGAGAATAGGGACACACGGACGGGAGGGAATTTGGGAGGGTGGGCGACAGACCTCTCCAATCCGAACACGACACAGTTGGTCACGTTGACCCAAGGGGCAGTCGGTTGGGTAATGAGGGAGGAGTGGGGTTTCAGTATAGTTCGTATTCAAACTAGAATAGAGGGGAGTTTTTTGACACAACAAATATGGAAATACGGAGACCCGGGAGGCAGTCTCGGCAATAATGACAACACTACACAACCACACTATGACAGCACTTAATACTGACTCCTACTCAGTCCTTTCATGGAACGTTAATGGGATGGGGAACAAGGTCAAACGAGGACTGGTATCAGCATATATCAAAAGACTGAAACCAGACGTAATATTTTTGCAAGAGACACACCTGAAGGGCACGCACTGTGGGTTTCTTGGCAGAGGGGCTTATAAGACACTGGCCCATGCAGGGTTTTCTACCGGGGCGAGAGGGGTGGCCATTCTAATTAGAAAATGTCCACCATTCAGAATCGAGCGCACATGGACAGACCCCAATGGAACGTACATAGCGGTCAAAGGTATCTGGAACAGAAGGGACGTCACTTTCGCAAGTGTATATGCACCCCCCAGACTGCAGAAACAGACACTAGAGAAGCTCGCTGACATTCTCCTAGAAGCAGGGTCGGGCACTCATCTTATTGGGGGAGACTTTAACGATGTAATAGACCCTTTACTTGACCGTACGACTATTCCAACCGGAGGCCCAAAGGAGACACAACTTAAACGTTTCACAGATACGCTAGCGTTAACTGATATATGGCGCAGGCAACATCCCCAGACTAGAGCATACTCTTATTTTTCAGGCGCTCACAAAGCCTTTTCGAGGATAGATTATATGCTGGCCCCTGCAGGGGAAATAGCAGAGACTTAAAAAATAGAATATCTGGCGAGGGGTCTCTTGGACCACTCAGCCTTATGGCTTACAGTGGGTGTGAACGCAAGGCGCTCGGCCGGAGGATGGGAGCTAAACGCATGGGAATTAAAAGACCCCAAGGTAGCTAAGGAAATCCCGGTGGACTCGGAATTATATTTTCAAGAAAATGTGGGGACCGTGGAATCTGCCGTTACAATATGGGAAGCATATAAACCCGTCCTAAGGGATAGAGCTCAGAACATCATAGCACATAAGAAACGGAAAGAAACTGAGGAGATTATGGGGCGGGAATCCCAACTTCTACGGCTCGAAACACTAGCTCTTACAAGTGCGGACCCCTCCCTGCTGAGGAGAATACAAATTCTCCGGCGGGAATATTCCGCCCTGGCCAGGAAAGACGCGCAACACGCGATACAAGCCATGCACCGGCGCCTATACGACGCAGGGGACAAAACGGGCAGGTTGCTTGCTTGGCTCAGTAAAAAAGAATTGGATAGTAGATGGGTAGCTCAGATAGAGACAGATGATGGCCGGACTCACACGACACCCGCAGAAATTACCAACGCCTTTGCTGAGTATTATGAAACCTTTTATGCGAAACGCCCCCTGGCGGACCCGTTGCAAATCACAGGTTACCTTGAGAAAATAGAGTTCCCCAAATTGACAGTGAGTGACTCACAGACACTGGAGGGCAAAATTACGCTCGAAGAGATCGGGGAAGCCATTAGTCAGTTAAAATCTGGGAAAGTTCCAGGGCTGAATGGGTTACCACTGGAGCTCTTTAAGCAAAACGCTGCACTATTTAGCCCTCACCTGCTTAATCTGTTTTCGGAGACGCTGACAGTGGGTAGTCTCCCCAAAGATCTCCGAACAGCCACAATTGTGGTAATACCCAAGAAAGATAGACCGCCACAGAAATGTAGCTCGTATCGTCCAATCTCTCTTATAAATATAGTAACAAAACTTCTAGCCAGAATATTAGCCAACAGGCTCACCAGAGTCATATCCAGCCTCATTCATCCGGACCAATCAGGCTTTATGCCAAAGAGATCCACCAGACTAAACCTTCGGAGGTTACACAACTGGCTGGAAATAGCGAAAACCAGAGCAGACCCCCCACCTCATCCTGTCACTCGATGCTGAGAAAGCATTTGACACCGTCCACTGGCCATTTCTTATGTCCGTCCTGTTGAGGTTTGGATTTGGCCCTATATTTAGGCGATGGATAGCTATTCTCTATGAGGGACCCCTGGCCAGGACACGGGTCAACGGAGTAGTTTCACGGGAATTTCCAATAGAACGCGGGACACGTCAGGGATGCCCTTTGTCCCCCCTCCTTTTCGCCTTGGTGTTGGAGTCTCTTCCCCGTGTCATCCGGGCACATCCGAACATAACGGGTTTCCGAGGGTGTGGGGATGAGTCCTTGGATGAGCGCATATCATTATATGCAGATGACATCCTTTTGTATGTCACGAAACCCGAAGAGACGCTCCCGAATATCCTAGATAGTCTCGAATGTTACGGTGCACACGCTGGGTATAAAATTAACTGGGAGAAATCTTGCCTCTATCCAGTGGGACAGGATGGCGGAGTATCTAGACACATCAGTCAACTCCAGATAGCGACTAATGGAATAAAATATCTTGGAATTTATGCCACCACAGACACAGCGGAAGCGCTAAACCGCAACCTCTATTGATTTCTCAGAGAGTTTAGCAATGACGTAGAGCAATGGAAATCTTTGCCGCTGGCGTTGCTGGGCAGAATGGCGCTTTATAAAATGATCACACTCCCAAAATTCCTGTATATCCTTCAAAACACATAGCCGATCCCAGAAGAGACATTTATTAAAATTGATGGTACACTACGGACGTTTCTGTGGGATGGGAAGCCCCCCAGAGTGGCACTTTCCACACTGCAACGTAATCAATACAATGGAGGCATATCCCTACCAGATATTAGGTCATACTACTGGGCGGTTCACCTAATCGTGGTAAACGACTGGGAACATATGCCGGGCGATCACCCCACATACGCATTAGAGCGCACACAATTCGAAAAGCGCCCACACACACACACTACCTTTACGGTGGGAAGGGAGCCACACAACTTTTAATGGCCACGGGGTGGTGATAGCAGCATGGAGAAAAGCGGAAAAACAAATTAAATGGAACAACTGAGTTACAAGGGAAACCCCTCTTTGGGTGGGGGGGAGATTGAAAGAATTCAAGAAGTTGAGTCGGTTTGGGAGATGGGACCTGCTGGGGATCTCACAAATCAAAGACATACCAGACGGTACGGAGCTCGCAGCGTTCTCCTTCCAAAAAGAGTATGATATGCACCAGTCACAATACTATAAATACCTACAATTGGCACATGCCTGGAGAGCACAGCGTGTAGACATGGACGCTCTCCCTGAATATGCTCCTTTAGAGGGACGGCTCTTAATGGGCGAAATCATGGAAAAGGCAGTTTCCTCGACATACCGCACCATAATCAACAACAAACCGGACTCCCTCGTGAGACTGAGGGCGAAATGGGAGGTGGAACTGGGTGAGATGGACGACCTGGACTGGGAGATTGCGCTGATGCACCCCCGGGAGGTAGCTATTAAATCCCGTCTTAGACTAATTCAGTTTAAATATTTGCACAGGATCTATTATGACAGAGCACGATTACATCTCATAGGGAGGGCAGACACACCCAATTGCCTTAGATGCAACATGGCCAATGGTACTTACTTCCACACGATATGGGAATACCGGCACATACAAGAATACTGGGGAACCTTATTGACGGAGCTAGAGGACATATTAGAGGACAAAATACCCCTCGACCCCAAATTTGTTCTATTGGGTATACATACAGACGTTGATGTTCCCAAAAAAAAGCTAACACTGCTTAACTTAGGACTAGTGGTAGCAAAACGAGACCTGGCACGCAAATGGGGAACAACACAGAGTCCCTCCATAGCTGAGTGGAGGAAGGGAATGGACATGTATATGTCGGGAGAAAAAACAACGTATGCGGCTCGTGGCTGTCCCAAGAAATTCCAGAAAATATGGAAACCATGGTTAACCCCTTAACCGCGGCGCAAATTCTCCCGCAGTGCGGGAGAATTAATGAGTGGGCGGGGTTTCGATGTCCAATGGACGTGCGCCGCACCAAGGAGGTAGTGCTTGCGTCGGCCATTGGCCGACGCAAGCACTGAAGGGGTTAAAACATTATGGTCTCCTGATAGAGGACTTATAGTAGCCCCCCCGCGGCTAGGGGATGGATGCGGGGGTGATGGGGGGGAGGGACCTGAGAGATGGGGAATTCAATCATCGGCTCCAATGAATTATTTGTTACTGTCATATATGCTGTTGCCGTTGCATCAGAATGCTAAAGTAAAACCGAACACGATTTTGCTTCTCAGCAATCTCCACTGTATCTGTACTGTAATTCAGAAAATGTTGATAAAAATATATTTTTAAAAAAAAAAAAAAATATATATATATATATATATATATATATATATATAGAAAAATAAAAATAATTTTCCCTACCTGTTACCACTTTAATAAAGTGGTAACACGTAGAGAAAACATATAAAACTTACTCCCTACCTATATCTAAGACCCTAACCCAGAACACAGCTAAACTGTGGTAAAAACAGCATGGCTGTAAAGGCAGCCATTAGCCAATCATATAATGCCTTGTGTTAGACTTGGCCCTTTTTTGCAGGGTCATCCCTGAACTTTTTGCCTTCCTCCTGGTATTTTTTCTGACCTGGTGTTGGTGGTTGTAGGACTCTGGGCACTTTATCACTGCTGTCCAGTGTAAAGTGCATATGCTCTCTATGGTAAACGTGGTAAGATTGGTCTACACCTGTTTGGCGTATTTAATTTACCTATCAGTCCCCTGTAAAGTGGTATCTTGTATACCCGGGGCCAGTAAATGAAAAGCTACAGGTGGGCTTGCAGCGCTGCTTGTGCCACCCACCAAAGTAGCCTTTCAAACCTATCTCAGGCCTCTGCCATTGCAGGGCCTGCTCGCGCAGTTTACTGCCGCTGTGACGTGGCACATAAAGTGGGTGCCACGTCTGTTACTCCCCTTTTACTACATATCAGTCACCCCTAAGGTAGGCCCTAGCTAGCCCTATGGGTAGGGAGCAATGTAGGTAAAAGGTAGGACATGTGCCTTAACTGTGTGGCATGTCCTGGTTGTGACAAACAGCCATTTTGGTTTCTCACTACTGTGAGGCTGCCCTCTCATAGGAATGCATTGGGGATTCCCTGATATGTGTTTCAGTGGTAATTCCTGACATGAGAGGAGTAGCGTGGTCAAGTTTGGTATGTTTGAAATAGTCGTAATAAATACTGCGTAATGGTGTTCGCAGATTTATTATCACTATTTTAGAAATGCCACTTTTAGAAGTGGGCATTTCTGTGTGCTATGTGTCTTTGTGCCTGCCTGATGTGTATTGCATGTCTGGCTCTGGATGGCAGGGGCTGGGGAGGTCCAGAGGGGCTTGGTGAGTCCGCACTAGGCTGAATAGGCCGATCTGCATTTGGAGTAGTGGGAGGAGTAGCACCTGGGCCTGAATAGGACTGTGCCTGCCTTACACAATGCTGGCTCCGCCCCCTTGTGGTGTGTCTGGGACCGGCGCCTACACTAACAAAGAAGGTTGATGTGCACTGTAAATAAAAGGTGTAAGTGCCCCCCAGAACTGGTTTAGACCGGGCACAGAGCCTGTGCCAGAGGGAAGAACAAAGACTTAAAGTAGTATAAGTATTGGGGCTGTGACCCCATGTTTGGTGACTTGCTGGGAGCTGTGTTGCTGAACGACTGCTGGGCGCCAGGAGGAACCGCCACAAGTGATTGCCCCTCTGCTGGAGGGTCCTGTGAGCCTGCCTGGGCCCAGCTCTGCCCTGTGTGACGTTGGGATTCAGCGTAGGGTACACGCTGGAGTTTCACCCTGCATTGGGAAAACCAGGTGCCTTTTGCCTCTGGGGAGCGCACTCGGTGCGAGAAAATCACTGCCTGGACTCCGAGAGGTGATCAACCGAAAGCGCGTGGTGAGAGCTTTTACTTTTGCTGTCTGGGCCCAAGAAGGGGGCTCCCATCGTATGGGCAGCGGGCGCCGTCGCGCCGTGACCGAGAAGCCACGAACGCCAACAGGAGGCCAGGCTGAGGACACCTGACCTTGGGCCGGAGCTCCCGTGTGAGAGGGGAGAGGCCAGAATCCAGGCAGAGTAAAAGCCTGGTTGTGGGCGGGGCCACGGGAGGCTGCGCTCCATGCCC
The DNA here is from genome assembly GCA_963921515.1 of Calotriton arnoldi. Taxonomy (NCBI): domain Eukaryota; kingdom Metazoa; phylum Chordata; class Amphibia; order Caudata; family Salamandridae; genus Calotriton; species Calotriton arnoldi. The sequence goes on along the minus strand of CAWUFW010002803.1, from coordinate 203,167 downwards.
TGTGAGCCGTGTTCAGCCACAGCATCTGCCCCGAGTGGTAGTGGGCAGCTCCCTTGACCAATTGGACATCCCGGGCCAGATGCGAGGGACCCTGCGAGGTCGCCCCGCCGTAGCGGACAGTGTGTGTCCATCCTGCCCTCAGGGGCCGGTACGTGCCGCATTTGTTGTTGGCAGTCCCCCCGCTTGCCAGTGGGACTGCCGGGGCCATTACTCCCGGAACCGGGTGCTGGGGGCATTCTCCCATGAAGGAGATAAGGGTGAGTGGCACCCCCACCCCCCGTGCATTACGCACGTTGTTTTGGGCTGCATCAGCAGCTAGGGGGGCCAGTTGGGAGGCCTCATGGAGAAAGGAGCATTTTGGGGGCAAGCCCAGGACGGGGCCCTGGACATCCCTGTGCAGCAGCTTGCACCCTGTGGGGACTTTACGAATGTGGTGCCCTGATGCCAATCATGATGTTTGCATAATGCTTCGTACTAGAATGCACAATATACTATAGTATGTCCTGCTATAATGTATGCCTAAAATGCTCTGCATAATATGTTTGTGCCAAGTGCAAGGTTACCAGCTGATACTGGTTTTTATTTTCACTACGTGTGTGTTCTAATGGTGATGACAGTGGCCCGATTGGCCCTGTAATGTATATAATCCCCTGTAAAGTCATACCTAGTGCCAGGTGGCACAGTGTACATATGTGATTACGTTCTAATGTGTTTTTACGCTAATACAAAGGCTATTTTTATATAACCTTTGTGTGGAGTTTCTTTTGTGGTGTGACTAGTGTGTCGCTCCTTTGTGTGGAGTTTCTTTTGTGGTGTGACTAGTGTGTCGCTGCTGTGTGCTTTACACATTGCCTCTGGGATAAGCCTGACTGCTCCGCCAAGCTACCAAGGGGGTGAGCAGGGGTTATCGTCAGTGTGTAACTCCCTTGCCCTGACTAGAGTGGTGGTTTCTGCCTGGCTTAGGCGCATTCCCTAGCCAACCAGAAATCCCATTTCTAACACCTTGTCATCGCCATGTTCCGCAGTATACAGTGGCCCAATATATCACTAAGTGTTAGTGCCTTATAAGTACGAAACTAGTGAATGGATTTTCATGAAATACTAAAAAGGATCATTTTAGACCGTAATCTATGTTCCTGCCAAATTTCATGGAAATACTATAAGCCATTTTGCCACTAGGTCCCTGTAAAAAGTCTATGGAAAATGCATAGGTGAAAAAACGTTTTTGGACTCCCTTTTTTCTTTGGACCCTTTTAGCTGATTAAAAACACAAAACTTTAACCCCTTCCATGCCGGGGGCCGTCAGACGTCACGGTGGGCGTGTGCGTCGGACGACCGGGAGCCGTCCGATCTGCGCACGCGTGGAATTTTCCCGCACCGCGGGGAAATTCCGGCCGCGCCCAAAGGGTTAAATCATCCACCAGTGTAGAAAAAGGAAAAGGTCTGCAAAGTTTAGTGAAGATTTGTCAAAGGGTGCAAAGTTATTACCAATCGAAAATCCGAGGGATTCCTATCACTGGGAATCCAAACTATAACTACAGTGTGGCTACCGCCACTCTGTGATAAATAGATATATATTTATTCACTGAAAAACCAAAGGTTACAGGGACGTTGTAGTTAGCAAATAGAATTTAAAAAAACCTTAGAAATTCACTATGAAAACCAGAGGTTACAGGGACGTTATAGTTCGGGTCAGATTTCACTCATACAAAAACAGTGAAATTCAGCCGTTCTAGTTAGATGAGCTAACTATAACTCGCGCCCCCGCAATGCACTGCTTAAGACCTCACATATTACATCACTCATGACATGGTCAGTGAAATGTTTTTTTTTTTTAAATGGAGGGGGAGGGCGCAGCCCCACTCCTGGGCAATTTACAGCCCGGGGACCCCATCCTCCACGGTCCCGGCCGGCTCCCTGCCTCCTGCGGAAGCCCGCATTGCTTTTACATACAGGGAGCTGCTGACATGCAGCTCCCTGTGTGTAAAAGCAAAGTGCTCTGCTTTGAGCAAACGAGAGCAAAATGCTCTCGCTTGCTCAAAGCAGAGCATACTGTTTGCTACGTCATGGTGGGAGCGGTGCTCCTGCCATGCCATAGCAAAACTCCAATGTCCCGGGGGTGGGCACCCAGGGACATTGCTGGAGCCAGCCCTGGGCGGTGGTGGTCCCCAGGGCCATCTACAGCACAATGAGGGGGACCGTGCAGCCCCCCTCCAACATTAATTAAGCCCCGGGGAGCTGGTGGTCCCCGGGGCTGCAGGGGGGCCACATGGCCCCCCCCACATTTGTCAGAATTAGCCCTGAGGAGGTGGCAGACCCCGGGGCTGCGGGGGACCCACGCGGGCCCCCATCATTATTTTCAATTGCCCCTGTGACCTGGCCTACCTGGGGGCCTAATTTAAACAAAGTGTGAGAGCCCGCGCGTCGTCTTTTTTTCATTTTCAGCCAAAAAAATGCTTTGGGGGCCTGGGGGTAAGGGTGTTTCTACGCTACCCCCTTTTCTTTTTTGTTTTTTAAATCTTTTTTCTTGTGACTCGGTTCAATCGAGTCACAAGTTGGCTGCCAACACTTCCTGGTTTGAAGTGTTGGCAGCCAATCAGATACCAGCATAAGATCGGGAGGGGTTGCGGATCCACCGCTTCTTTTTATATACAAATGGAAATTTCTTTACATTTCTCAGCAACTACTGAGCAGATTTACACCATTTAACAAAAAGAGTGCTTTCTGGACCAAGAGCGGCCTTTCTGCCAAATTTGGTGTAATTCCGTTCAGCAGTTCGAGCTGTAGACATGTATGAAAAGTTTCCTATGGAAATTAACATGGAGAAAAAGCATTTTGGGACCCCCCCTTTCTCTCGGCCCCTGCTTGACGGATCACCACGAAATTTTCAAGACCGTAGCTGAAGTGAGTGGCGTATTAGTTTGAAACTTTCACGAGGATTCATCAAGCGGCCCCAAAGTTATTGGCAAAACAAAAAAACGCTTTTCCTATGAAAACTAGGTCCTAACTATAACTACCCATTCACTGAAAAAAACAAAGGTTACAGGGACGTTATACTTAGGCTCAGATTTCATATGCACAAAACCAGAGAAATTCAGAGAAATTCAGCAGTTATAGTTAGCTGAGCTAACTATAACTCACGCTCCTGCAGTGCACTGCTTATAACCTCACATATTACATCACTCATGACATCTCAAATGACATCACTGATGACATCATCCACAGAATGACTCACACACACCCTCACACCCCAATATAACATTTGTCAGAATTAGCCCTGAGGAGGTGGCAGACCCCGGGGCTGCGGGGGACCCACGCGGGCCCCCATCATTATTTTCAATTGCCCCTGTGACCTGGCCTACCTGGGGGCCTAATTTAAACAAAGTGTGAGAGCCCGCGCGTCGTCTTTTTTTCATTTTCAGCCAAAAAATGCTTTGGGGGCCTGGGGGTAAGGGTGTTTCTACGCTACCCCCTTTTCTTTTTTCTTTTTTAAATCTTTTTTCTTGTGACTCGGTTCAATTGAGTCACAAGTTGGCTGCCAACACTTCCTGGTTTGAAGTGTTGGCAGCCAATCAGATACCAGCATAAGATCGGGAGGGGTTGCGGATCCACCGCTTCTTTTTATATACAAATGGAAATTTCTTTACATTTCTCAGCAACTACTGAACAGATTTACACCATTTAACAAAAAGAGTGCTTTCTGGACCAAGAGCGGCCTTTCTGCCAAATTTGGTGTAATTCCGTTCAGCAGTTCGAGCTGTAGACGTGTATGAAAAGTTTCCTATGGAAATTAACATGGAGAAAAAGCATTTTGGGACCCCCCTTTCTCTCGGCCCCTGCTTGACGGATCACCACGAAATTTTCAAGACCGTAGCTGAAGTGAGTGGCGTATTAGTTTGAAAATTTCACGAGGATTCATCAAGCGGCCCCAAAGTTATTGGCAAAACAAAAAAACGCTTTTCCTATGAAAACTAGGTCCTAACTATAACTACCCATTCACTGAAAAAAACAAAGGTTACAGGGACGTTATACTTAGGCTCAGATTTCATATGCACAAAACTCAGCAGTTATAGTTAGCTGAGCTAACTATAACTCACGCTCCTGCAGTGCACTGCTTATAACCTCACATATTACATCACTCATGACATCTCAAATGACATCACTGATGACATCATCCACAGAATCTCTCACACACACCCTCACACCCCAATATAACCTTTCATACACCCACTCCAACTTCTGCACTATTATTCTCAAAACCATTGACACACCCGTACTAGTACTACATATATATATATATATATATATATTCTGTATAGGTCCTGTTAAGCTGACTCCAAATCAAACCCGGGCACAGACTTCAAGTTATTTGTGTAAATTATTTTATTGCAACCTGTTCACTATAACATGTTTCGGCCAAGCCTGGCCTTGCTGCAATCCCATCCCCTCTTTTTGTAGTACCCACATGATCAAATGGTAACTAACAACAGACTTTGCAATTCTGAATGCAGCTGCTTACAGAGAACAGACTGGCAATCTATGTATCGACCCTGTTTTACAATCAGGGCTGTTTACATTTATGTAATGGGGGCACTTGTATGTATAAATAAATGCACAGTAAAATCCCCAAATAGATAAATAAACAATCATAAAATAGTTCTAATCATAAGATATTGCACACACTTCAGGAATATATATACTATATATAATAAGTATAGTAAAAACAGACAGTTCAGCATTGACAAGCTAGATTGTATATTAGTCATTCCTTGATCCTATGTCATTTAATTGGCATATGGAAGCTGCTGGCGTGCAGTATAGAATTACCAGCTGTTATTTTCCTATGCAATTGAGACTCAATTCTGTTATTCTCTATATAGACTTGCACATCCAGAAACTCACTTTTCTGTTTGTTTATATGTGCTGTAAATTGCAAATGAACAGAATTAGCGTTAATCCTTTCCACAAATATATATAATTTTTATTTTTTTATTTATATTTTATTTTTTATTTACTCACTGCTGGTCACCATAGGGTAGTTATAGTTAGAGTGTATCAAAGGATTTCCTAGAGAGAGAAGGTGGGGGACTAGGAGCTGGATGAGAGGTCCAGTGCCCGTGCTCCTTGGTTTATGTCACAAACAAAAATTAGGGATACTGTTCCTAGAGAGAAAGAGGAGATATCGATAGGTTGTGCAAGACTCCGGCATATGCACGGTGGCAGTCAGCAGGACTGTTTCATGTTGCCCTCACACATCCCAAAGGGATGTCATGCTTCATCATGGGGCTATTGCTCTTCATTGGCCGGCGCTGCAATGCCCAACGGGTCCCCCGAAGGGTCACTTTGGTGGAGATCTTTTATTGGTATGCCGTATGATGAATGCAAGTTAGAGTCTAGGTGGGGTGGTATCTCATGTGTGATGATGTGGGTTAAAACTGGTCAGGGAGGCCACCAACTACTTTAAATAACTGGACCGCCCTGTCAGATTAAAAACCTTTATAGGTAAATGCTACCATCTGGGTCATAAAGTACCCTGGTAGTCTTGCGAGCTATTCTCATAGATTGGCTCTTCACCCTACCTATTTTTATGTTGTGTGTGTCTTGTATATGTCTTTACGTCCTTTAAGTCCTGCTGACTGCCACCGTGCATATGCCCGAATCCTGCACAACCTGTCGATATCTCCTCTTTCTCTTTAGGAACAGTAGCCCTAATTTTTGTTCGCAGTTATAGTTAGAACCACGTTTACATGGGAAATAAATGTTTTTGGTTTGCTGTTTACTTTGGCTTTTTACCAATCTTCACTAAACTTTCTCCCCCAAAAAAGTTCAGCTACCTCAGCTCCTTCCTAGAAAGATTTGGGGTGATCCGTGAAGCGGGGGCTGAGACAAAAAGGGGTCCCATAAGCAAATTTCCCCATGCAGTTTTCATAGGGATTTTTGGAAAGTTCAACAGGCAAAAGAACTGAACAGAATTTGGCAGCTAGCTAGATCTTGGTCCAAAAAGCATGCTTTTTGTGATTTGGTGTAAGTCCGTTTCGTCGTTTTTGAGAAACGAAGGCTTAAAAATATTTGTATATCTAACAGTTGGGTTTGAGAGTCTCGCAAAAGTCCCTCAGTCATGCTAAATTAAAAATAGAGCCATCTGATTGGTTGAGAAGGCTTTTTTTCCTGTCGGCCATCCCACTCTTGCAAAAGTCTCGTGGGAGCTTGCGCTCTGATTTGCTGACTGTTGGAGAAACAGCAATGAAATGGCCACCATTACTGAATATGGGGAAAAAATCCTGGTGGTGTGAAAATGATCAGAAAAGGCTATATAAGGTGGCAGGGTAAAGGCGTTCTGACTGCCTAATAATTGAGAGGAGGTCTGTGAGGCTCTAGTATTGTGATGAAGCAAACTGTAAATTCTTTTTTTTTTTTTTTTAAAGGTGCGATCCTGCTGGAGTTCGGGAGAATCTCCTGCAAGACTGTCACGGGATTGTGAAAAAAAATGGAGAGGCCAATCCCTCCTCACACTCTAATACGCACACCTATCGCCTAGGGGAGAGGTGTCAGTGGAGAGGCCCGTCCCTCCCCACACCCTACCACACCCACCTGTCGCCCTAGGGAAAGGTCTCAGTGGAGAGGCCTGTCCCTCCCCACACCCTACTACAATCACAAGTCGCCCTAGGGAGAGGTCTCAGCGGAGAGGTCAGTCCCTCCACACACTACTGAGCACTGCCGTCACCCTGGGGAGAGGTGTCAGTGGAGAGGCCAATACCTCCACACACCCGTCACACTGGGAGAGCGTAGTGCCTCCCTTCACTCTAGTATACATGCTGGCCGCCTTGGGAAGAGGTCACAGCAGACAGTCCAGTCTCTCCGCACACCCAACTACACACACCGGTCAGCCTGGGGAGAGGTCTCAGCGAGGAGTACAGTCCCTCACCACACCCTACTACCCACGCCTGTTGCCCTAGGAAGAGGCCTTAGCGAAGAGGCCAGTGTGCGGCAAGGGGTTGGCTGCCCATGGTGGGGTGAATGCAGAGCCTAGCCACAGGTCAGGCCCTGTGGCTAACCCCATGCCTCACAGTTAAAACATATCGTTTTAAACTAACAAAACCACTGAAATCTATCAGTTGAACTTATCTCTAGTCACTATGGGCCGCAAGTAACTATAACTTGCGCCCCAACATGCACAGTGTTGTCATCAATGATGTCTTTTCAGATGTCGCAGAGATGTTATCAGTGATATCATAGATCATGTCATGAGTGATGTAATATTGGAAGCAATTATCAGTGCATGGCGAGGACGTGAGTTATAATTACTTGAAAAAACTATAACTAGTGGTTTTGTTAGTCTAAAACGTTATGTTTTGACTGACATTTTCACCTAACCATAAGGCAGTGCTTAATTTGATCCAGTGGTTTCTGGTGCTCGGCACCAGCACTTAATTTTCAACATCAACACTAATGACAGTCCATCACATAGGGGCAATAGGTGCTATAGGTTGTAGTGGCTTCCTGAGAAGGGTCCTGCAGTTTTTTGTTTTTTTTTACACAAATTAAGCACTGCTATAACTTCCCTTTAACATTTGTTTTATTAAGTGAAAAAAAAAAAATATATATATATATGTTTTTTTTTTATTGTATTTGGAAATGAGTAGTATTGTGTTTTGTGTACTTTTCATTTTCGATATTGGTTACTTAAATAAAACAAAGCTTAAAGTGAAGTTTCGGTCGGCATTGTTATAACACCTTAACGTATATTTGAAATAACTTCAGAAATTCACTTAAAAAATACAGTTAAAGACCAGTTATAGTAACAAATTAAAACCGAAAAACCACAGAAAGTTGCAAGTTATGGTTAGGACCACAATCATTAGCATGAACAACTTCCATGCAAACCATATCTGATAGAGACATCTAGCCGCAGATTCCTTACCTTTGAATTTCCCAGGCATCAGACTGGACCCGGGAGATCTTTTGTCGGGCAATACCCCTGCACGCCGGTAGGTGGCATCGGCCAGCTTGGCATGAAGTAGTCTGTGCCATAGTGTAGTCCTAAAAAACTGGAATGTTCTTAACGCAGGAACTCTCAACCTTGAACGCCCCATGTTTGCATTCAAGAAAAACAAAAACATTAAAGATCACCTCGTGCGTGCAGCACTACCCACCAAAAGACAATTGGTCACCCTGAACGATCAGTGGGGACTACCACCAATTACGGGTCACGCTAAATGTGGGAACTGCAGTATCTGTGATCTAACAATTGAAGGCAAGGAGTTTTGCCTTAGGAATATACGATTTGAACTTAAAACATTCACAAACTGTAACACATGCAATGTTGTATATGCTGTTTTGTGTCCCTGCAACAAAATATATATTGGACAGACTACACAGAAAATACGAATGCGTATATGTCAACACCGCAGTCGAATAAGATGCAAGACACCCAATGCACCACTGGTTGAACACTATACAGAGACTGGACACTCGGAAGATGAAATACGCTGGACCATCATTTGTGTGGTCAAACCCCCACAAAGGGGTGGTGACGTTGCCAAACTGCTTAACAAAGAAGAACTAAAATGGATATTGAAAACCAACAGTTTGCATACTGGGCTGAACCGCCTTGAAGACTGGACTACTCTTATCTGAATCAGAGGTTCACAACTATCTCCATGTATATGGCCCTGCTGAAATGTAATCCTTTTTACCGATCCTAATGTAAATAAGGTATTGTTTCACAGTCTGTCCGCATGGTTTTAACCCTTCCTCTTAGCCATTTCACATGTGATATGACCTTCACTTGACCCAAGTGCTGAGAATTCACTCCACTCTAATATGGCCCCCGTTTTCATCCTTCAGGCCCTCTACTATTTCTACTATCTCTACTATCCCACATGATCACCTGACTGCACCGCCCTATCACTGCACGTCTTCCTATATTTGAGACCTAGCCACAGACTTCATACTTTCCCCGCACTCACGGACATTGATCCCCCGAGACATCACGCCGTAATCCTCGGCTAGAGGTAAGCGCACCGCAATGCCCCGCCGCTATAACCTTGTCACTCCTCCACTTCCTCGAATTGATACTGATTATCCTCAATTCCCTCCCAGGCCATCGCGCCCACCGAGCACACGCCTGTGGCTCCTTCTCGAATCAACGAGTGTAGGTGAGTTCCCGTTACCTACTCCGCGCACGTGGTTTTAAGATGCCCTTCACTCATTAATTCTTCCCTTTCTTCATGCCTTAGCATCACGCTCCCCTAGAGGATTTCCTAACCTCTGTAACTCCACATCGTGGCCTTAAACTCCGCCGCACCACCTGCGGGCGACCCCGTAACTCCCATTGAGGACCTCGCTCAATTTTGACTTACCGATCTATTCTCACGGTAAGCTCCCCTGAATTCACTTAGCATGCCACTGACCAGCCTCGGGTTATCTTAATTTCATGCACCAGGATCACCCTTAGCACTCTGCTACCCTGGCTACAATTTCTTATCACCACCGCATCTTGGCTGACCTTGTATATGTTCATTTCCAAGGTACACTATGTACATCGCAGGCGCTACTTTCTTATAAACGTGCCATTGTTAATAATATCCTGACCATAAAGTCACTGCGTCTTTTTCTTAAAGTGCATAGCCAGTACTACTTGCCAAGTCACTGAGTTTTCTTAAAGTGCGGAGCCAGTACCATTTTCACTAAGTCACTGCGCCGTAATTTTATAATGCACAACGTGTCACCATACCTACCCATTCCGGCAGCGCCCAATGAAATGTCTTTTTGTCACTCTCTTGCGCCGCATTTCAATGTTGAACACCATGTCACCTGGCCTAACTGTGAAGGTTGCTCCAATTGAATGTCATAATATCACTCTGGTAAACTCTCTAGTGGTGCAATCATTAATTGCTAATTGACATACAAACTAAACGGGGTTACGTTTTTCATATATATCCTTATAATTCCTTCTTCTTGTTTTTTCTCCCCCTAAACCCTTCTTTCCCTTCTTCGATTATGTATATACAGTAATTTAAGGCACCCATATCTCAGGCATGCTTATCTAATGTCCTGAAGATGATCCACGCAACTTTTTCTTGGATCGAAACGCCGTCGACACCCTAAAAACGCCTCATACATACACTGTGATGTTACCATTTACCATGTAGAGGCGTTCCTTGCGATTTGTTGACTTAAAATTGTGAATTTCTTTTCTTGAGAACAAACCGTGAGCGTTGCCTGAGCCTTCCTTGATTGTTTCCCAGACCGCATGTTTGTATGTTTCTATGTTTCTGTAGTAGGATGCAGGCTTGTGTCCCACTCTCAGTATATTGTGTTGTACATATTTCAAAGAATTGCTTATAAATTAAATATTGAACCTCTGTCAGCACTGATTGGGTCTGTATTTATTATTTCTGTTCACCCTTACTCTTCCCTAGGGACCACTGTTGTCTATAATAATTGATTCCCAAGGTCCCTGGCCGACTTTATTTGGGTCCCCCTTGTTGTTTAAAAAGAAGTTTAGCGCAACCGCTGGGTTGCAAGGGCCTTAAACTTAATTCCCCCTTCTCTGAAGTGGGTCACTTCCCTAACTCTGACTACTCTAGACCTCCCCCTTTTCTGTACCCAACACGTACCCCTAATTGCTATGTCTGAAAACGCACCCTTATATTCGGACGACTACATTAAAAAAATCTTAGAAGGCCCTTCACTTTTCAGCAGCTCTGACGAAACCCCAAGCAGTTCCAATACCACTCTCCCTGAGGAACTAGAAAAACAAAAAAAGAAATTTGTCCGCCTTGAACTTATGATACGCATGCTCACTGAGTATCTGAAAACGAATATAATTCCCGTGGGCTTACAGGTTAAAAATATCCCCGGTGTGTTCACCGATAACCCCAAATATATTACCAGCTTCAGCTACGTAGGTACCACTTGCTCCAGACATTGGATGGTGCTAGGCATAGACATCGCCAACGAAGAACTAAAAAAACTCTCTGAAATAATTAATGACATAGAGAAACAAATAAAGGACAACAATATACCTGACGCCAAAAACCTACTAGAAAAAATCCAGAAAACCGTGGACGAATTCCATAGACTGGAACAAAACAAAAAATCCAACAAAGTGAAAAAGGATATAAAATCCTTCTCACAAGAAAGGGCCTATCCATACCTAAATAAAGATTTCTACACGAACAGGGCCTATAACAACCCCCAAAATTTGAGACCTTGGGGCCGTTTTAATAGACGGAACACCTTAGTTGGTTTTTCTGACACCTCAGCAGAGTCCTCGGACAATTCCGACGCAGGTGAAGGCACGAGCACTAACACAAGAAACCCTAATACCCATTTTTTAGGGCGGGGCCAATCAGAACCACAAAAACGAGGACGTGTCAAACAACAGCCCCGTTGGAACTACCCCCCGGGGGAACGCCAGACACGTCAGAAATTTTATCAATGGTAACCCCAATGATGGAAACCAATAGCTGCAATAACAACCTTACAATCCCAATTTTTAATCTTTCCACACACCAACTGTCAGATCATGAAGTGTCAATATTGAGTAAGGGACTCTCATTTGTCCCTACCACCTACCCCAACTTCCTGGAGCTTCAAACAGAACTACTGCGCTTTTTTCGTAAAATACGACTACACAGTTATTTTTTACAGAACCCTTGCACAACCAACACATCAAACACACCGCTACGCCCTCCTTCTACCTTTTCACCTTTCTCTAATATGATCCCCAGTGAGATCATCACTTTTGAGAAATTAGTCCTTAAGGAGATCACAGAATTGGAACACTCCCACCAGTACATCCCCTACAATATTACCAAAGCAGAGAAAACTGCCATCTCTAGCCTACGTCACAATGAAGATCTTGTGATTAAACCAGCCGATAAGGGCGGAGGCATAGTACTCCAAGAGATCAACACATACAGAGATGAAATCAATCGCCAATTGGCAAACGAAGATCACTATTGCAAATTACCTACAAATCCCACCAAAGACCTCCAGGCCTTGATTCTACAGATCACCAACGATGGTCTAGAACAAGGTTTTCTCAGTAAACACGAACATCGGTACCTTAACATTAAATCCCCACGGATCCCAGTGATTTACACTTTACCCAAAGTGCATAAAAACCTGGAAAATCCCCCCGGCCGACCGATTGTCTCAGGTTGTGGATCTATTCTAGAGCCCCTGGGACAATACGTTGATTTCTTTATAAGAGACTTTGTGCCACTGACTGAATGCTATGTACGTGACAGCATGTCAATGATTAACATGGTTGAAAACTATCCATTCGACCCCTCCACTGAAATCCTTTGTACATTGGACGTAGAGTCCTTGTACACAAATATTCCCCAGATAGACTCTCTATTAGTGATGGAAATTGTCCTCAACAAACGTCCACGACCTCACTCAGTTCCCACGAACTTTATACTTCAACTCTTGGAGATTTGCTTAACTAGGAACTTTTTCCTATTTGAGGGTCAATTCTTCCAACAAGTGAAAGGTACCACAATGGGGGCAGTTTTTGCTCCAAATCTGGCCATTCTCTATATGGACTCTCTTGAGACCAATCACATTTTGTCCCCTACTAATCCCTTCAACAATGGCATCAGACAATGGAAAAGATATATAGATGACATTTTCATGATCTGGCAGGACACTGAGCAAACCCTAGAGTCATTTCTTCATTGGCTCAATAATAATTGCGCTGGCCTGAAATTTACACTATCACATGATAAGGCATCAATCCCATTCCTTGACCTGAACATCATAGATAGAGAGGGCACACTTATTACCAGTCTATTTCGCAAACCCACTGAACGTAATACCTTATTACGGTACGACAGTCATCACCCCTGAGCACTTCGAGACTCCCTACCTTATTCTCAGTTCCTCCGTATTAGGAGAAACTGCTCCATGATGGAAGATTACTTCCATGAGGCTAAGTTGCTTAGCAACAAACTGACCAATAGAGGCTATCCGCGCAGACTGGTACGCAATGTCATGAAGAGAGCATGGTACTGCCCACGTGAGGTACTACTGGAAGTTAAATCCAAACCATGCCAAAATCGTCTGGTCTGTGTTACTACCATTTCCCCAGTTTCCAACACAGTACGCAAGTCCATCCTAAAAAACTGGAATGTTCTTAACGCAGGAACTCTCAACCTTGAACGCCCCATGTTTGCATTCAAGAAAAACAAAAACATTAAAGATCACCTCGTGCGTGCAGCACTACCCACCAAAAGACAATTGGTCACCCTGAACGATCAGTGGGGACTACCACCAATTACGGGTCACGCTAAATGTGGGAACTGCAGTATCTGTGATCTAACAATTGATGGCAAGGAGTTTTGCTTTAGGAATATACGATTTGAACTTAAAACATTCACAAACTGTAACACATGCATTGTTGTATATGCTGTTTTGTGTCCCTGCAACAAAATATATATTGGACAGACTACACAGAAAATACGAATGCGTATATGTCAACACCGCAGTCGAATAAGATGCAAGACACCCAATGCACCACTGGTTGAACACTATACAGAGACTGGACACTCGGAAGATGAAATACGCTGGACCATCATTTGTGTGGTCAAACCCCCACAAAGGGGTGGTGACGTTGCCAAACTGCTTAACAAAGAAGAACTAAAATGGATATTGAAAACCAACAGTTTGCATACTGGGCTGAACCGCCTTGAAGACTGGACTACTCTTATCTGAATCAGAGATTCACAACTATCTCCATGTATATGGCCCTGCTGAAATGTAATCCTTTTTACCGATCCTAATGTAAATAAGGTATTGTTTCACAGTCTGTCCGCATGGTTTTAACCCTTCCTCTTAGCCATTTCACATGTGATATGACCTTCACTTGACCCAAGTGCTGAGAATTCACTCCACTCTAATATGGCCCCCGTTTTCATCCTTCAGGCCCTCTACTATTTCTACTATCCCACATGATCACCTGACTGCACCGCCCTATCACTGCACGTCTTCATGTATTTGAGACCTAGCCACAGACTTCATACTTTCCCCGCACTCACGGACATTGATCCCCCGAGACATCACGCCGTAATCCTCGGCTAGAGGTAAGCGCACCGCAATGCCCCGCCGCTATAACCTTGTCACTCCTCCACTTCCTCGAATTGATACTGATTATCCTCAATTCCCTCCCAGGCCATCGCGCCCACCGAGCACACGCCTGTGGCTCCTTCTCGAATCAACGAGTGTAGGTGAGTTCCCGTTACCTACTCCGCGCACGTGGTTTTAAGATGCCCTTCACTCATTAATTCTTCCCTTTCTTCATGCCTTAGCATCACGCTCCCCTAGAGGATTTCCTAACCTCTGTAACTCCACATCGTGGCCTTAACCTCCGCCGCACCACCTGCGGGCGACCCCGTAACTCCCATTGAGGACCTCGCTCAATTTTGACTTACCGAACTATTCTCACGGTAAGCTCCCCTGAATTCACTTAGCATGCCACTGACCAGCCTCGGGTTCTCTTAATTTCATGCACCAGGATCACCCTTAGCACTCTGCTACCCCGGCTACAATTTCTTATCACCACCGCATCTTGGCTGACCTTGTATATGTTCATTTCCAAGGTACACTATGTACATCGCAGGCGCTACTTTCTTATAAACGTGCCATTGTTAATAATATCCTGACCATAAATTCACTGCGTCTTTTTCTTAAAGTGCATAGCCAGTACTACTTGCCAAGTCACTGAGTTTTCTTAAAGTGCGGAGCCAGTACCATTTTCACTAAGTCACTGCGCCGTAATTTTATAATGCACAACGTGTCACCATACCTACCCATTCCGGCAGCGCCCAATGAAATGTCTTTTTGTCACTCTCTTGCACCGCATTTCAATGATGAACACCATGTCACCTGGTCTAACTGTGAAGGTTGCTCCAATTGAATGTCATAATATCACTCTGGTAAACTCTCTAGTGGTGCAATCATTAATTGCTAATTGACATACAAACTAAACGGGGTTACGTTTTTCATATATATCCTTATAAGTCCTTCTTCTTGTTTTTCTCCCCCTAAACCCTTCTTTCCCTTCTTCGATTGTGTTATGTATATACAGTAATTTAAGGCACCCATATCTCAGGCATGCTTATCTAATGTCCTGAAGATGATCCACGCAACTTTTTCTTGGATCGAAACGCCGTCGACACCCTAAAAACGCCTCATACATACACTGTGATGTAATGTTACCATTTACCATGTAGAGGCGTTCCTTGCGATTTGTTGACTTAAAATTGTGAATTTCTTTTCTTGAGAACAAACCGTGAGCGTTGCCTGAGCCTTCCTTAATTGTTTCCCAGACCGCATGTTTGTATGTTTCTATGTTTCTGTAGTAGGATGCAGGCTTGTGTCCCACTCTCAGTATATTGTGTTGTACATATTTCAAAGAATTGCTTATAAATTAAATATTGAACCTCTGTCCGGCTGGACATGTTTAACCAATACAGCACTGATTGGGTCTGTATTTATTATTTCTGTTCACCCTTACTCTTCCCTAGGGACCACTGTTGTCTATAATAATTGATTCCCAAGGTCCCTGGCCGACTTTATTTGGGTCCCCCTTGTTGTTTAAAAAGATAGTGTAGTCCGCGTCACCTATATAAGCGCCACCTTGGCGCACTGCCGTCAGTTCTTTTCTTTCCGCGCCAGTCAAGCGCTGATTCGTGAAGAGAGCTACCCTCTGTCACTTTTTGAAAGGCTTTTTTCGATGTTTTGTCGACCCCTTTTTTGGTGTGTAAACTTTTTTCCATCATGTCTAGGAAGCATTCTGGATTCACACTGTGCAGCGCCTGTGACCACACCATGTCGGTGACGGATCCACACCTGGTTTACCCCTGGAGCATGCCATGACACAAAGTCATGCTCTGACTGCCGGGCCATGGCTCCGAAAGCTTTATGGGAGCGGGGCCTAAAGCTACTTGCGGCCCGGCACTCTGCACCACGTAGCACAACTTCTAGGAGGTCTTGTTCAAGGTCTCCATGGAGAGGAAGTTCCGGGCACCGCTCCGGGAGTCCCAAGTCCTATCCTCCCACTCGAAGTCGTTGGGTCAGTCAGGTAAGAGGCATAAGAAACACAAGAAGTTGAAGTATGCTTCGACTTCTCCCTTTCTGTCGGCCAACGCGACGGAGGAGCCTCGGTGTTCTAGGCCTCGTTCCTCTGAACCTGCGTCTGGGTTGGGTCCCGCTTCCCTGCCTTTCCGAGAACCAGAGCGACCCCCACCCAACTTAAAGAATTTTATGGCGCCATGTGCCTCATATTTTGGCGGCCTGACCCTACCGGCATGCCTTCGGGCCCCACTGGGTCAGAGGGGTCTCCATCGGGTTCTGCGCTGGCAGCTCCAGTGCCGATGACCCCCCCACTCCCCCAATCGATCTGGCAATGGATCCGGACCAACGCCGAACATGCCATTGCACCCTTCTCCTGCTCCAGCCCCGACACTGAGGCTCCTGACGTCCCGGCGGAATCAGCCCCATTCTAATACCCGGCAACCCAGAACCAGATCAGCACCTACCAGTGCCGGCACTGACAGAACCTACAGGTCCTAGGTGGTTTCATCAGCCTTATTCTGAAGGGATAGGAATGGAAGAAGATTGGGAGGGGTTGCCAGACCCTTCAGTAGACCAGCCTAATCCAGATACAGATTTCCTTCTGGGAACCTGGTTCAAGCCCAGCAAAGGGGCTCCTGCGAATAGGTTAATTGCCTGCCACCATAGCCCTGCCCTGAGCGACCCAAGCTTCCTCACTACCCACCCGACCCCGGGGAACTTGGTAGTCCAAGCCTCTACCTGCCATGGCGCGTTCCCTTCTGCTCTCCCGGACAGGGAATCCATGAGGCTGGACAGTTGGGGTAAGAAAATGTTTTCTTCCGCCAGCCTTGCATTGTGGTCGGTGAACACAGCGTGCTTATTGGGCCATTATTCCCACACCCTGTGGGAAATGGTTAGGCAAGTGCTGCCACAGGTTCCGGAGAGGGCACGGACCATGCTCTCCCAAGCAGTATCAGATGGGAGAGACGCAGCAAAGTTCGCCATCCATTGTGGTCTCGACACGACTGACTCACTGGGCAAATCGATTTCATCGACAGTGGATGTTCGATGCCACGCCTGGTTGAGGACTTCTGGCTTTTTGGGGGATGTCCAGGGCTTTCTCATGGACATGCCCTTTGATGGCACCCGTCTCTTCGGAGACAAGGCACACATTTGGCTGGAACACTTCAAGAACTCACGGGCTGTGGCCAAGTCCTTGGGCCTCTCAGCGGCCACTTGTCCCCAGTCTGCCTTTCGCCCCTTTCCTGGCTACAGAAGGGGCTTTCAGCCCCGCCAGCCCTATCCCAGCCACAAAACATCACAGGTTCAGCAACCTTAGCGCGGCCGAGTGTGCAGCTCGTTCTGACCCTGTGGGTCGGGTGGCCAGAGGTCAGGTCAGTCCACCATCCCCCCTGCAGTCTCAGCCTCCAAACCCTCCTAGTCTTGCGCATCAAGATCATGGGTGGCCAGTTGGTGGCAGGATTTGCCATCACCTCCACCGCTGGCTCAATATCACATCGGATAGGTGGGTCCTCCAGATAGTCCGAAGGGGCTATTCCCTCCCTTTCGAGACCACCCCTCCCACCATGCCTCCATCTTTCGACCGGCTGACAGAGGATCATCATATTTTGCTTCAAGAGGAAGTCTTGACTGTCTTGGCCAAGGGAGCCATAGAGAGGGTTCCGGTGCCAGAAGTAAGCTGTAGTTGTTTTTCCCACTACTTTTTGGTCCCGAAAAAGGACAAGGGCCTTCATCCTATCCTAGATCTATGAGCCCTCAACTACTTCGTCAAAAAGGAAAAGTTCAAGATGATCACATTGGCTCAGGTCCTGGCTGTCATGTATCCGGGAGACTGGATGGTAGTGTTGGGCTTGCAGGACACTTATTTCCATTTTCCGGTCCTGCCTGGTCATCGGTGCTACCTGCTGTTTACGGTACGCCATGAGCATTTTCAGTTCACGGTGCTCCTCTTTGGCCTTACCAGCGCTCCTCTGGTGTTCACCAAGGTAATGGCATTTGTGAAACGGCACCATCCTGGGGATATTGAACAGGCATTAGAGATCTTAGATACTGCGGTATATTCTATCAACCTAAAGCTGCAACAGTTTAAAACAGTATGTATGCTTTACTATACTCCAGAACGAATAGCCAGGTGGATAGATTCTAGTGGCATAAGTACGAATGATAAATGCAAGTGCGCAAAATGTGGATTGGTTGCCGCTGATAGTTTGCATATGTTTGTCACCTGCTCAGGTCTGGCCGCCATTTGGAAAGATGTTTTGTATATAATAGCTGATCGTTTAAAGATTAATATACAATTAACGGAGAAAGAGCTTATGCTTGGCTATAAATCAGATGTTGTCCTAGGATTAAGATCTTTTATATCGATTATTATAACAACAGCACGATTATGCATTGCCCGCGCTTGGATATCTAAAATACCACCTAGGGCTCTGGAATGGTGGGCAATGCTAAGGGAGATTTTTGAAAGAGAGATGGCTATAGTTAAGAGTAGGGGTGTCCACTCTGGAAAGAAGTTTCATCGAATTTGGGGGCCCATGTTAAAATCAGAATTGTAAAAGTGTTGGGTATTAATGTGCTATCGTAAAAAAATTTTTTTTTTGGTTGCTTATTTCCCACATGTTTATTTATTCAATGTATAGATATTTCTTGGCATATGTTTTGTACACTATCATTTTTTTGATGTATGGCTTATATGTTTACTCCTTGAGATAAATAAAAAAAATTAAAAAAAGAAACAGCACCATAGTTGTTAAGAAAACAAAATTTGCTTTTCCTCTGGAAATTCAGACCTAACTATAACTGCACTGGCACTTTTTCCACCAGTGTAATGTGTATATACTTGTATTTTTGGATAGATAGATAGATAGATAGATAGATAGATAGATAGATAGATAGATAGATAGATAGATAGATAGATAGATAGATAGATAGATAGACACACACCGACACATACTCAGTCCGGATGTGAGAGCCCATATAAATGACCAAAATCTCATTTGTAGGTCACAAAGGGGCAGTGCACTTCTAAGTTGGTGAATTGCTATAATATGTATTAATTCAACATCACGTACACCAGTCTTACTGATGCCTGTGTACGTGATGTGTACTGTTCCTTTGTGAGGGAGTAAAGGGGTTTTGATTTTATATATATATGCATATATATGTTATTAAAAGTGTTGTGTGCACATAGCCCTTCGCTGGACATTCATACATTATTGTTGCTTGAGTTCGTGTGTTGTACTGCACTTAGATTCACTCCACTCCTCCTTGCTTCAGTTGAACCTTGTGTTGCTGTCCGCGTCTACCCAGAGAGCCAAGCCCCCTTAAGTGCTACCCCCTCGTCCTGCTTTCTCTTGCCATCTGAGTACCATGAGTGCTGATTGCTAGAGCCCATTAGCCTTCCCTCGTTTCTAGAGAGTTCACTGGCCCATCCACTTACCCTCTCTGGGCACGTGGCCTGTCATCTTTAAAAGACATCAGACTGCTGTATGCTTTTCCCTAGGGCTTTGACATTCAGTGTGTCCCTTAAGGGCTGATATGTGTGCTTCAATATGCACGTACTCTGGAATTGACATCTTCAAGATCTGGGGGCGTTTGCAGGCTGCAATGGACTTTTCTGGAGTCATCAGAGTAGAGGGCAGAGCTCAGTTAATTACCTCTGCTGCTCCTTCGGGGGGCCTTGTAGGGTTTAGGCCGGGAGCATCCGAGTCAAAAGCAGATGAGGGCTTTTTATGTTTTTTTCTCCGGCATGCTTTTGTTCCCTGCATTGCAGTATTCCTGCCAGCAACACCGCAGTACAGCACATTCGCGTCTCATGGCTGATTGTCGAGTGCTTCACAGCATTAGAGTGGTTGCTAAGCAACCCCATGACTTCAGCCACCTAATGTGTTGTGAGATTGCTTCTGAATCAACATCAAGCGCCGTCCTCTCTGCTGGCCTCTGGGCGCTCTTCCGGCTCCCACTGCTGACAGAGAGGGAGGGGAGTCGGTGACTCACCACAGAGTGTACTCACTCACCCGGAGGGGCGCCTACCCACGCTTGATGCCACTCGAAGCACATCTTGTGGGGTTAGCACATCTGCTGCGTTTTACAGTAAATCATGCATTTCAAATGTAGAATCATAAACCTACAGAAAACATTGACAACAACACATCCGATGCATCTGCAGTCCCCAACCCAGAGATACATCAGCACTTTTAAATGATGTATCAAATACCCTTTCATAACCTAATAAAATCCCCAATTACTTTCACTCCCCAAAAATGGTGATAAAACGGAGAGAAACTGGAGGGCAAGAATAAACAAGCATTGGCATAGCCAATAGGTCTCGCCTTTGGGACCTTATAAGTGTTTAGTTATGCAGCACAATATCATTGGTACAACAGCATCAACTGTTGCATGGCCACTGGCGTAGCAAGGGGGGGGCGGAGGGGGCGGTACGCCCCGGGCGGCACGAGATTTCGGGGCGGCAGGTAAATTTATCGCCAGCACCCCCCCCCCCCCCCTCTCTCTCTTAGGCGCTCGGCGGCGGCGGCAAAAGGCAGGGACCGCCCACGGCGGCAGAGTGCCTAGCTACGCCACTGTGCATGGCTA
Organism: Calotriton arnoldi; assembly: GCA_963921515.1. Taxonomy (NCBI): domain Eukaryota; kingdom Metazoa; phylum Chordata; class Amphibia; order Caudata; family Salamandridae; genus Calotriton; species Calotriton arnoldi. Next base: position 182,482 of record CAWUFW010002803.1, on the reverse strand, counting down.
AACACTTATAAGGTCCAAAAGGCGAGACCTATTGGCCATGCCTGGCAAGAATTCACCGACAGCGCCCACCCCTCCCAAAAACAAGCATTGGCATAGCCAATAGGTCTCGCCTTTGGGGCGTTATAAGTGTTTAGCCAGAGCTATTGACTTTGCCAATGTCTTCAAGCTGTGCTGTAGAGAAGTGTGGCTGCTGTGCAGCATGCTGAAAAGTTATAATAAAAAAGTGTCAGAAGCATTTTTGTTACTTTATATATGACCAAGAAGGCCTTATGTAAAACTGAACGACCATATTAAAAAAAGTATTTACAATAAAAAATTTCCTCAGTTTTCTTTTGTTCTTGCAATGCTGGCAACTTGTTTCTGCCTATTCCAATGGTTGTTTGTTAAAGCTTTTTTTTTTGAGGGGGCATAAACAATCGGAGGGTGAAGGTTGGGAACTAGTACCTGTATTATAACACTAGCAGCGGCCAGACGCTAGGGGAGAATTAACAGATGCCAGATTCCGAGAGCAGGCTGAGGTGGTGCTGAGTGATGCTGAGGTGGTAGTGGTGGTGGTGGTGGTGGTGGTGGTGGTGGTGACTGGTGCGGAGACGATGCTGAGGTGATGCTGAATGATACTCAGGTCTTGCTGAGTGATGAGGTGGTGGTGTACTAGTGCAAAGGCGATGCTGCGTGATACTGCTGTGGTGCTGAGTGATGCTGTGGTGGTGCTGAGTGATATTGTCTTTGCGCTGAGTGATGCTGTGGTGGTGCTGAGTGATGCTGTGGTGGTGCTGAGTGATGCTGTGGTCGCGCTGAATGATGCTGTGGTGGCGCTGAATGATGCTGTGGTGGCGCTGAGTGATGCTGTGGTGGCGCTGAGTGATGCTGTGGTGGCGCTGAGTGATGCTGTGGTGGCGCTGAGTGATGCTGTGGTAGCGCTGAGTGATGCTGTGGTTGTGCTGAGTGATGCTGTGGTTGTGCTGAGTGATGCTGTGGTTGTGCTGAGTGATGCTGTGGTGGCCCTGAGTGATGCTGTGGTGGCCCTGAGTGATGCTGTGGTGGCCCTGAGTGATGCTGTGGTGGCCCTGAGTGATGCTGTGGTGGCCCTGAGTGATGCTGTGGTGGTGCAGAGTGATGCTGTGGTGGTGCAGAGTGATGCTGTGGTGGTGCAGAGTGATGCTGTGGTGGTGCAGAGTGATGCTGTGGTGGGGCTGAGTGATGCTGTGGTGGGGCTGAGTGATGCTGTGGTGGTGCTGAGTGATGCTGTGGTGGTGCTGAGTGATGCTGTGGTGGCGCTGAGTGATGCTGTGGTGGTGCTGAGTGATGCTGTGGTTGTGCCGAGTGATGCTGTGGTGGTGCCGAGTGATATTGTTGTGGCGCTGAGTGATGCTGTGGTGCCCCTGAGTGATGCTGTGGTGGCCCTGAGTGATGCTGTGGTGGCCCTGAGTGATGCTGTGGTGGCATTGAGTGATGCTGTGGTAGCGCTGAGTGATGCTGTGGTGGCGCTGAGTGATGCTGTGGTGGTGCTGAGTGATATTGTTGTGGCACTGAGTGATGCTGTGGTGGCCCTGAGTGATGCTGTGGTGGCCCTGAGTGATGCTGTGGTGGCCCTGAGTGATGCTGTGGTGACGTTGAGTGATGCTGTGGTGTCGCTGAGTGATGCTGTGGTGACGCTGAGTGATGCTGGCACTGAGTGATGCTGTGGTGGTGCTGAGTGATGCTGTGGTCGTGCTGAGTGATGCTGTGGTGGTGCTGAGTGATGCTGTGGTGGTGCCGAGTGATGCTGTGGTGGTGCCGAGTGATGCTGTGGTGGTGCCGAGTGATGCTGTGGTGGTGCCGAGTGATGCTGTGGTGGTGCCGAGTGATGCTGTGGTGGTGCAGAGTGATGCTGTGGTGGTGCAGAGTGATGCTGTGGTGGTGCAGAGTGATGCTGTGATGGTGCAGAGTGATGCTGTGGTGGCGCTGAGTGATGCTGTGGTGGCGCTGAGTGATGCTGTGGTGACGCTGAGTGATGCTGTGGTCGCGCTGAGTGATGCTGTGGTGGCGCTGAGTGATGCTGTGGTGGCGCTGAGTGATGCTGTGGTGATGCTGAGTGATGCTGTGGTGGTACCGAGTGATGCTGTGGTGGTGCCGAGTGATGCTGTGGTGGTGCCGAGTGATGCTGTGGTGGTGCCGAGTGATGCTGTTGTGGTGCCGAGTGATGCTGTGGTGGTGCCGAGTGATGCTGTGGTGGTGCCGAGTGATGCTGTGGTGGCCCTGAGTGATGCTGTGGTGGGCCTGAGTGATGCTGTGGTGGTGCTGAGTGATGCTGTTGTGGCCCTGAGTGATGCTGTGGTGGCGGTGAGTGATGCTGTGGTGGCGGTGAGTGATGGTGTGGTGGCGCTGAGTGATGGTGTGGTGGCGCTGAGTGATGGTGTGGTGGCGCTGAGTGATGCTGTGGTGGCGCTAAGTGATGCTGTGGTGGTGCGGAGCGATGCTGTGGTGGTGCTGAGTGATGCTGTGGTGGCGCTGAGTGATGCTGTGGTGGCGCGGAGTGATGTTGTGGTGCTGCTGAGTGATGCTGTGGTGGCGCTGAGTGATGCTGTTGTGGCGCTAAGTGATGCTGTGGTTGTGCTGAGTGATGCTGTGATGGCGATGAGTGATGCTGTGATGGCGTTGAGTGATGTTGTGCTGGTGCTGAATGATGCTGTGGTGGCGCTGAGTGATGCTGTGCTGGCGCTGAGTGATGCTGTGCTGGCGCTGAGTGATGCTGTGCTGGCTCTGATTGATGCTGTGGTTGCGCTGAGTGAGGCTGTGGTGATACTGAGTGATGCTGTGGTATTGCAGAGTGGGAGAGAGAGTGAAGATATATATCATGCTTCGGAAATTATGGCTACTTCATTTCTGCTGAGAGTCCTAAAGCCATTTTATTACAATGCACAGTTCCCAATTCTGCTTAAGTGCATTCAGCTGAGCACAGGGCCCAGGTACTTCACAGAAGTGCTTTCTCAAAGCGGTAGCATTCTTCTCCCCCATATGGCCTGTTTCTGCTTCGTTCTGCCCTCTGCATCATCACCTTCCACTGTCCCCCGATGCACTCTGCGACACTCACCTTGGACCTCGACATGGACTGCCATATTCTGTTTGGTCACCAATGACACAGCTATCAGACTGTGGACTGAACTCTTCCTCTTCCGATGTACTTGTCATTCCCTGAAGGACTCTGGCTGGCCCTCCACGGGCCAATAATGTGAAGTGGGGTTTGCATGGCCCTGTACTGCTCCAGCTGCAACACTCCACTGGATGTGAATTAAACATTCAGAATCGCACAGATGTGTCATGCCTTTGATCAGTCAAGTATGAAAGTATGGATGGATGTAGGGTCAGTGATTCCCCCTTACGTCCATGTTGCTCATGTCGTGGGACTTGAGTCACAGGGTGCAACATTGCCGATTGCGGTCCGTGTGACGTAGACACTACAACAGAGACACAAGCATCATTTACTTCCTTGTCCAGCCCAGAACTGAAGCACGCCCATAGCCCCGGGCTCATTGTTCACACCCCTACGCTAGACTGGCATACGCCAGCCCAGCCCACTCCGCTTACGCTCACAGGGGGGGGGGGGACAAAGCTACATGTCCCAGGTCTTCCCTGTAGTGATCTGCTGATCACTGGTCTAGTTGTCAGCATGCCACAGTCACTCCCTGAGGGCTGGTTTACACCCACACCACACCCATCCAGCACAGGCGTCACGGGACATGTGACCCTGCCAATAAAAGGGGCCCACCACAGCACATCCCCCACTGCCGGAGGTGACATGATGGCGTCCGCATCCACAGAACTCAGTCATGAGGGGTCAGTGACTTGCGTTGCACTGAGTTAGTGGCACCCGATGGCCTGCGTCCGGCACGGGCCTACCGGCACGGGGCCATGACTTGCGTTGAACAGGGTTAGTGGCACCCGCTGCACTGCGGCTGGCAGGGGCCTACCGGCACGTGACGATGACTTGCGTTGCACAGGGGTAGTGGCACCCGCTGCACTGCGGCTGGCAGGGGCCTACCGGCACGTGACGATGACTTGCGTTGCACTGAGTTAGGCCCACCTGAAGAGCTGAGCGGGTGTGCAGCCTGCGATGATGCGTTGGCCTCGATGCGGCGTCCAGCGAATCAAGACTCAAATTGAACAGTGTGCCCTGCTGGACCGCAGTGTACGCGCAGGCAGCAGTCAGCACACACATGACTCCACGGTGCGGTGCCGCAGGGTGCGCTGGGGGCATGTGGCGCGGAAACCAGCGACCGGCTGAGGAGGTTGCACCGGCACGTGGAGGGCCCTCTTGGAGACACGCCGGTGGCGGCAGGTGAGCATTGAGGCCTGGGTGCGCAAGGGCGGCCAGTCATCGCACCGGTCTGGGGACCAGGGCTGGGGTGCAGCAGGCGCACAGGATCGCGCAGGCACCATCGGTCATGGCGGCGGCCTCGTGGCTGGGTGGGGGGGGCGCAGCCCTGGCAGACACGACCCTGCATGCGATGACGAGATGTGCGCGGGTTGGTTTGGGATGTAGCCACCTCGTCTCCAGTGTGAATCTGCCCGTTGAAGGTGGTCGGCCACGTGTGTGTAGGCCTATGGACAGGTTATGGCGGAGACTGAGACACACGCAGTAGTCACTTTGGTGGTGGATTTGTGATGTGTGCATTCCCACAATTGTGAGTTGTAGGATTGTGGAGTTGAGGTGTGTGGTGTGTTCAGTTGGTACTTGCCGATGGGCAGTGCATTACCATTGGTGCCATCCTCTAAACGCTGGTTGGTGGCGGACTTGCGGACATGTGAAAATCATGCACACTGCCTGGGGAGTTTGCGACGACATTGGTGGACAGGCCACGGTGGTCCACTTTTGTCTGCACATTGATGGCATGCGTGTGGTTGCTGTTGCGGTGATTGTGTGCAGTGTCGGCAGGGGGCACAAGTCGTACACGTGTGCTGTGAATTGCCCCCAACACGTGCGTGACGCCAGCTATGGCGTAGTTCCCTTGCATGGTCTCAAGATGTTCCTGCGCAGTGTGGGGGGAGTGAGGGGCAGGGGTATCGAGCTGACACACACTGTGATGCCTTCAGGTATGATGAGTCCTGCATGATGTGACCGTAACAGCAGTTCGTGTGGTCGTTACCATCCTTTTCATTCCTACGATGGTTACGACCACATGAACTTCTGTTACGGTCTTCTCATGCATGATTTATCATGCCTGTGAGCATTCCGGTTTGTCCAAGTGCAGTACACTGTACCAGATTAGGCATGTGACTATACGGAAGTTTGACTATTGTCACCATTTCTCCAACAGGTTTCTGAAGACACGTTGCCCTGTTGAAGTTCCCCATTGGGAATGGAACGCGTTGGCTGAGCTTTTCATTTTGTTTGTTTGTGTATTTGTAATAAAGTTCTGTTTTTACACTACTGTTGACTACTGGACTTCATGACCTGGCACACCCACATTTCGGTTACTACGATCTTGGGTCTGGGGCACGGAGGCGTCTAGCACGGCTGGCGTTGGGGTTGGTTGTGCAGGTACACTACGAATTGGAACTATCGTGTGGTGCGGATACAGGGGCCCGCTGTTGCTTTTGTGGACATGCATCCATGACCTGTGTGAGGGAGTTTGATGGGGCTGGCTGTGAGACTCCTCCGACTCTGGCAGTTGTTGGTTGGAAGGTACCAGGGGCCAACAGGTGCAGCACAGCCAGCAGCTTAGTCTGCGGGGGATGTTGGTTGTCCGCTGTGTTGGTACCATCAGCCTGTGGGCAATGTGGGTCAGGATGCGGGGGATGGTTGTCCTTTTGAGCCTGTGTTGGCCAATGGCTTCCTCTGGCGTTGAGTCTCTGGGGCTGGTGTGTTTTAGGGTCGTCCGCTGTCCTGCGCTGCCTAGGTGGTAATCCGGGGGGGTGGTCCGGGGGGGGGGGGCTGGGAGTTGTGGCGGTGGATGTTGTGGCCCTCCTGGTTCTCCGAGCTGCATGATTAGTAGCTCCATGGCATCTGTTGGTCTTCAGATGTGGCTCTGGGCTGGGCTCCCTTTCATACTGCAGGTAGTTGTCCTGCTTAACACCAGCAAAAGGCAGGTGTTAAATCCCTGCTGCTAACGCGCCTTATCGCCTGTTCTTGGTTCGCATCGCAGATCTGACTGGTCGTTGAGAATCTCGCGAAGTGGTGTTTTCGTGTGTTTTTGCACGGGAACGCCTACTCTGCATATCATTAGAGTTAGTTGTCGCACTCATCCGTGGTGATGTTTTTTGCGGTAGCTATCGCAGGGAAACTGGCGATGTCGGCAGTTTGCACCAGCTTGTGAATGGGGCGATAAATCTATTGCCACTTTTGCGGCGCTAAAGTGCCGATAAATCGGCGATAAGTCCTTGAGAATATGCCCCCATGTGTCTTATCTCAGACCGTGTGGCATGCTTGTTCTTGGAAAACATCTCCTATGATCAGATAGGGTCAGAAGCTGTAAACTACCAGCATCGATTGAGTGGACTTCTGCGGCTGCAACTGCTATCTGAACCCCTCAAATGGATGGAGGCGATCATTTGGAGCATTTAGAGAAGCCAGTTGTGACATATTCGTCATCGGCTACAAGATGTGGCGTGTATCTCTTTCTTCAGGTTTCCTATGTTCCCCTGAGTTCTTCCTTTTCTTTTCAATCTTTCACACTTTCAGATCTTTTTCTTTGCTACCCTAATTGTACCTTCTTTTGTTATTTCTTCTCTTAGTTCTTTCTTTTTTTTGTTAATGTCTTTATAGAATCTTGTGAAAAAAATGGTCCATGGAATGGGGAATAACCTTTACAATGAGGATGTGAGACTGTTTTGGAGTGCAACATGATGGTAGGAACAGAGGCATTTAAAATCGTTCCCCTTTCTGAGGAGTGTTTTACCTTTTACTGTTTTTTCAACAAAAAAGATAATCTTAGAAATGTACTTCATTGTCTTGAAGATGGAAAACAAAATGAAAAGATCATGCTCTCTTACCTGGTTGATGAGGGGATATTCAAGCTGTTGTGCACTTTGACCAAAGTCAGTCCACGCTTTACCTGACTACAAATGCTTGCTGTATCAGGTCAAACAATGCCCTCAGAAGAATTCAGCCATAACCTATGCTTGCCTAAAAGACCTGGCAAGCAGCACAATGAAGCAAAAAATATGTGTATAGATCATCAACGGGTGTGGCTCCACAACATGTAGGTGCCTCATTGTCAGAGAGCCAGCGAGTTACTCCCCAACAAGCACACTTTAGACCACTGTCTCAGACTGTCCAGCAGCTGGGCCTCTTGTCTTGGGTCCACGCTAAAGGGCCTACAAAATAGAAGCTGTTAGCAGGGTTGGTTGGTGCCTTTTTCCTTTTGCCTCTCTGTGCCCAAAAAGTCCTATATACCCTTGAGTACTTCATATAGGGCTTGGTCCAAAATCCAGAACCAGTTTTCTTGAAGCCATTACTAAAACCAAACTGCAGGATGAAGAAGCGATTGTAGTGCACACCTCTAAATTTAATAAATGGATTCAAAGGGCGGTATATTAGATAGCCCCTCTCTCTTGCAAGCCTAAGAGACATCACACAAATTGCAACGTTTGATTAACGAAAGCTCTACAACAGGAAAAAACATACTGCAAAAAAACTTGAACAACTTTAAAGGAGTTATTGTCTCCCACAAGACTGCTTAGCCTACAAAAATACAATCAAAATTTACCATGAGCATAACCGAGAAACTCGTGCAAATTACTTAATCGATAAAATGAGCTCTTCCAACAACTCCATTACTGAAATCTTTAACATTGTCAACAAATTCATGAAGCCTGATGTCTTAAAACAAGAAATGATTCCTTCTTTCACCTTCTGCAATCCTCTTGCCAATTTCTTCTAAAATAAAATCTCCAAAATGTACACTTCCTTCTTTGAGACTACTTCATAGATCAGTCCACCCCAGCAGCCAAAATCTCTTAGAAAAATGTCCCCCTGATTTCTGTGGAAGACACCACTAAAGCACTTCCTTCCATTAAATCTGGTGCTCCAATTAATCTCCATTTCCACACATAGAAAGAGGAAAAACGAGGAGAAATAAAGATATTTCTCCTTGTTGTGCCTCCCTTACGCCTGCCCTGGGGAGGCGTACGTTTTTGGTGCTGCCTCAGACTTACAATTCCTCGTAAATCTGGGGCAGTGTCAAAAAGCCATGGATGTTGCTGGGAATGCCCCCATTTTCTGCGTGAAAGGGGCACATATTTATAAGGCCACGTAACCTGGCTTTACATAGCCTTATAAATATGCCAGTGGCACACTGCGCCATCGGAATGTAAAAAAAGTGACATTCCAGCGGCACAAAAGTGCGAGTAGGGTCTCATAAATTAGGCCCACAGTGGCCATGTTTTCTAATTCTGTGATGACTTCAGCAGAGTACCTTTACTTATGTATATTTGAACCACTCATTTACGATTGTCAAGAAGTGTCTGATCAGGGAGGGAACCAAAGCCAGCACTGGCTGGAGCCCAAAGGTGAAATGGAATATCTTTGGTGATGATCGGGTCTGGAGGATCAGATCACACAGACCAGGAACTCTTTCATCACTGCTCTGACATGTATTCATGCTGGTGGAACTCTTCAGTGACCCACATGGGCCAGCTGGAAAACTCATGTAGAGCAGAGGAGATCATCAGGCGACTCTCTTTCAGAAAGAGACCCTCTAGAGTAAAAGCTGGTTCATTCATCACCTGGTGAAATGATATCAGAGCTCGCCATTCTTCTTGAATGCGGCTTGAATGTACTTGCGCAAGTTTTCCATTAATCCAGGTGGAATTCTGTATGTCAGATAGGAACATAGGTAAGGGTTCTAGGCCTTCCACTAACACTCAAATATATTCCCCCTGTCTCATCCGCCACCTCGGCCTTCACGCTGGTTGCAAGCCTATGGTGAAGCAACAAGTAATTTGCCAGGTTGTGGGATCCTAGTCAGTAGATGTTTGTCAAGAAACAGTCTTCGAAGTTCTAGCATCCACTTTTCAATTCATGAAGTGGGTCTTGATAATGACTCTTAAAATAGAGGCATTAGTGATTTGTGGTCTGTGGATACTTGAAAGTTATGTCCAAATAGGTAAAAGTCCTCAGAAACATTACCTCGGATTGTGCAATGCAGCATGATAGGGTTGGAAAAATTCTTATGTGCCCAGCTTCTCCTTTTGCCCCTCTATGAGGCTGAGGAAGCAGATCAAACAAATAATGTAATTTCTCTATGTGGTTAGTTTAAAGCTCTACTGCAAGCCAACATCCTGGAGCGGAGAGAGGAGTCGTCAATGGCTATAGTTAAGCCACTGGCCTCCGCAGCTGTACTGCAGTGTCCACTGTACTCTCACCCTAGTCCTTGTTGGCGATGCCAGCCCCGCAGGCCTCTCATGTGATAGCACCTCCAATAGAAGACCCTCGCAGGTCACGTCCCCTTAAATAAAGCATCAAAGGCAGCGCCCATGACCTCACCCTTGATGTAACCAATGCAATTATAAATGTCCTAAATAATCTTAAAGGTCAGACTACATACCACATTCTCATTAAAATTATGAATGAGGGAACTGTAAATGGAATATTATTTCTTGGTTTGAGTATATGTTATGTAATGATGTGCTTTTAAGTATTGTTACTTATTGGTATAAATATTGTGAGGTCATAAGCATTGCATTCGGTGTGCAAGTTATGGTTTGCCTGGCTGTTGCGTTAGTTATGGATTGTAGAGCTGACCTTAACTGGCAAATTTCAGTGGTTTTAAGGTCGATCCTAGGCAGTGCTCATGCGCTGCCTTTGGGACATGTTGTATTCAGTATACGGGCTTCAAGCCATCCCATCGCTTTTCATTGGTTCTTCCGTGTGCCTTTCTAAATTCCTTACTGTTCATGGCCATTTGTCCCTCCTTTTGGTGTGTCGTTCCCTCCCATGGCGACTGGCCGTGTTACATGTTTGATTTCGCTTCTGTCCATTTCTATTTTTTTAGATTGCCTCAACTCGTGTTCTGATATACGTGCGCAGCTGATGTTTGCAACCAGTGTTACTGCTTTCCCCTTCCACCCACCGTTTTTCCATGTGATGTCCCCTTCGCACCACCCCCTACGCCGTCCTTAATATTAAATAATTGTTGTCTTTTTGATGTTTTTGTGGTTGGGCTTCCTTTAGTAGGATATGACATTTTGGGCTTCTTTTGAAAGGAGTTATGCTTGTTTTTTTAATTTAAAAAAAATTATTTTAATCAGAGGTGGTCAGGGCAAAGCTGGACAGCGATACAGCGCCCGTGCTGAGACAGCTGCAAGGCCTTTGTGATGCGAAGAGACGGTCTCGGTGCTGGTAAGATTCTTCCACGACTTTGTAATTGGACTCCAACTCATTGCTGGCACTTGTGCGGCTATCCATCGGCAAGAGCCATGCAGCCTTTAAGTGTGTGTCACTTGCCATCCCTGGTAACTTTAATCTGGTATCCCTGATGCTGCCTGGCTAGCAAGGTCTGCTGCCAACCCGCCGAAAAGCTGACCAAATATACACCTGTACAAAAGAGTAACTTTAAACACTGCAAAAATGTTTTCTCCATTCCAAAAACAGCAAATATGTGGCCAGTATTAAAGTTTTGAAGGTGCCAATTCCTGCCAAGAACGAAGCAAGACAAAGTACACACAGAAATCCACCCTGAGCGCTTGCAGCCTGCACAATCCACGGCAGCTCTGTTTCTGCCAAAGTTTCCTTGTGCAGCACAGAGACAGACAGCTAGCAAGAGGGAAGGTGGGGCTGCGGCTCTGACTGCCAGTCTCTGCCATTCTAACCTACGAGGAACGATTCAAAGTAAAAAAAATTATAATAAATAGTTCTCCGGATCAATTTGCCTCCCACTGTGGTACTGCGAGCACCCGTCACACATCCTGTTGGATGTGCCTGGATTTGTGTGTAGGTAAACACGGTGCAGTATCCATCAGCTTTGCTTGCAGAGCATATGCCCTATAGAAAGATGCATTGTCAGGCCCCTACTTGCACTGAACTTTAATACCAGAGCAGTAACAGCGCGCTGGACAGTGTTGCTACATGGTATCACCATTTTATAGTGCCTGTCTTCCATTTACATGGATGGGAAACATCACATACTTCACCCGTCTGTTATACTTAAAAAAATAAACATTAAAGAATATAGGGAGAATTCCATAAACAAGATAAACACTGAAACAATTTTATTATTTAATTTCCTTTGCGCTTAATTTGTATTTTTCACTTCTAGTTTTAACAGAGCAAGTGTGCAATTTTTTTAATTTTTATTTTTTTATTTATAAGCATTTTATTAAAGGCATACAATGCTCGAAACAAAACATACAGGCTTCAGGAAAGATAGGTTATCCATACAGTACATTGCAGTATTTTAACATTATCATCAACCATACCATCATGTTTTATACTTCAATACACAGCTATACAGTTTGGTGTGTTTGGAGATAGGTAACCAAATGCATCCAATAGTCTCTGGGTTTGGACCCGGAGGGTAGCTCTTCCTCATATGTTTTAGGGTATCCTTACAATACGCCATATCTTTAACCCACTGTTTGGCCCGTGGGGTGTCCTTGTTACCCCAGTATAATGAAATTCTTCGTTTAGCCAGGAGCAGTGCTATCATGCAAAATTTACGTTTGGTGGCTCGTACATTATTGACGAGGCCCAGCAAACATGTTCGAATCGTACAGTCGATGGAGGCTCCTAATATCTCACTCAGAATCTGAGCAACATCAGTCCAATATTTTCTAATTGGGGTACATTGCCATGCCAGGTGAATAAAATCAGCATTATCCGCACCACACCGTTGACATCTTGCGTCTGGACGGAGGCCATATTTGTATAGCTTAGCAGGAGTATGATATGTTTGGTGCAGGTATTTATAGTGCAGGAGGCGTAAATTACCATTAGGAGTGAGCATACTAGTGATGGTGCAGCAGAGAGCCCATTCTTCCTCTGTGAGGTGAGTATCGAGCATGGTGTTCCATCGCTCCAGTGCTTTGTGTGTATTGTCATCAATGTCGCCTTGAAGTTGTGCGTATAATTTTGTCACCATATGGGTATTGTGTGGTGTGGTGATAATCATTTGTAGGGTATTCAGTTGAGGTGGCTCATCTGGATAAGTGGGATAGAGTTTCTTAATGGCTCCCTGTAATCTATAGTAAGTAAACTTAAAAAGTAACGTCTGATTGCTAATGTAATGTAGATCTTTAGGCTCTATAAAGGTGCCGTTAGCATACAAGTCTCCCAGTTTGTCTATTCCCCCTTGTCGTAATAGGTCTGTTCCAACTTTTTCTTGGGTGACCGATAACTCTGGGTGAAATTGTAAGGGCATCGCCGGTGCATAGAGTGGCAGTTTATTCGCCAGCTTCCCCATCCTTTGACAAGCGGTATTAGTAGCATCGATGGTGTTTATTGCGTGTGAATGTATTCGGGCACGGCGATGGGGTAGGATATTACGTAGTGGGATGGGGCGAGTGTGCAATTTAAGTTCATTCCGTGCACTATTTTTTTTAGAGTGCCTCAGCTCGTGTTCTGATGTACGTTCACAGCTGATGCTTGCAATCGGTGTTACTGCTTTCACCTCCCACCAACCGATTCTCCGTGTGCTGTCCCCTTCGCAGCACCCCCTACCGCGTCCCTTTTAATAAATAATCGTTCTGAGCACCCTTGCTCCGGGCTAGGAACCGCCCACCGCCGTCGCTGCAGAGTGCCACTTCTGTGTCCAGGCCGACCGATCTTTTACTTCTACAACCCACCTTGGGCCAGCATCGCCACCGAGGGCATCATGAGGGTTCCTGCAGTAACGTTCGGGGGTTCCAGTTGGTTAGTTTTCGCTGTGATGGGCTATACTGTCCCAGCCACTGCACCCACCTCTCTACGGGGCAGACCTGCTCCTCAACTCTTGCCTTACCCCGCATTGACAACAGCTCAGGCTTGAGTATCCGTGAGTTACAGAGTAGGGTAAAGTCTGGGTCCTCTGTTCTGCTGCCTACCTCTGGCTTGTTTGTGACTTTGCTTTATCACCTGCCCTAGACTTCCTCAAAGCAAACTCATAGCCGGCTCCCAGGCAGGCACTCGGACAAGCGTCTTAACTGCTGCTTCAGAGGCAACTGGTCCATTAACTTTTTCATCATTCAAACCCTCGACCTGGATTACTCACAGATCTCTACAGAAAGCACCCTTAGCAGCTGATGTGTTTACACGTATTGGGATCTGAGACCTGCTGTGTCTCCGCAGCAAGCGCTGTAACACACTGTGATGCATTACCAGTGGACACTATTGTCCACCAGATATGCGGCTGCCCGCGACCCCCGCAGGGGGCCCCCTAAACGGGCGGCCCCTTTAGTGCCATTTGGGCACTTCCCCACCCCCACTAAGAACGCGGGGCTCGAGGAGGAGCCCCCTTCCAGGCAGCGTCACTTCCGGGTCGCAGAGGAGGTGGGGAGGTATTTATGCCTCCCTGGCCATCTTGGCGTCCTCTTTGCGCCGGACACGCCGTCTTGGGAGGTCTTCACTTGTTCCCCCGCTGGACACGAGGTCAGCTGGCTGGCTCGTTGTCGCGTTCAGTCTGATCGCGTTGTATTGCGGTGAGTTTTGTGTGCCTCGTGGGCCGGCTGTTGCCACTGGCCGCGGTCCTCCTATTGGGGTCCGGCTGCCTGGCATCCATTTTGTCCAGGGGGAACAATTGAGCGCGAGTCGGGGCCCGCAGTCCGTCGGGGCGCAGGCTCCCATCGTGGTTCAGGGCACGGAGCGGTCACAGGTTAGGCCGATGGGCAGAGGGCAAGAGCTGCTGTCCGGGCAGCCTGGTGGGTGGTAACCAGCGCGCTGCCTTGGTTTGCGGGGCCGGTCCGTGTCCCTTCAGTCGGCTCTGTTGAAGAGTGTAGGACTGGAGCAGGCAACTCTTCGTACGCTCGGTGCCTGAATTAGCCTATGGCTGTTGGGTGGCTAATCATGTGATCGGTGGCTCCGGGATCCCTTAGTATGTGCCTTCGCCGGAATGAAATGAAAATTCAATTAAATGAATTTGAATGCCCAGCAGGTGGCAGGCAAATGCTACAGGTGAATTATGTTCGACGTAACGATCGCCATAAGCTGTTACAAGTCTCAGACGCTACGGATGTAAACCAACATGCCGGTCTACATGGCAGCGATCTCGACAGCCGTCTTGCACAGTATGAGTTCACATGCACCGTCAAATAGTCGCACCTAACGTGTAGAGAGAAACGTGTAATAAAACTTTCTGCCGGAAATCTAAAACCTGTAGAAACAGCACACAGCTCTCAAAAGTAAAACATACTTAATAGTTAAGTGTAACTTTCCAGTTTCATGTGGGCCGATTTTCTTTTGCTCTTTGTGTATACATTTCAATATGCTTCCTTTGCCCTACCGTAGGACCGCTAGACACGGCAAGGAATTGTGAAGTGAGATTGATTTGTTCCTTGGAAGGATATTGAGTGTCATGGGGTGCATTCCAGCTGAGGTATTTCCGCAAATAGCTTCAAAGGCTCTTTCGTAAGTAAAACTTCTATCGCTGCAACTGTAATAAGAAACCTGATTAGGAGTACCGGGTGATGTAGCCAGAATGCCGGGGTAGACTGCGCCGACTCTGGGCCCTAGGGGGCATATGTTTAACCCCAGGCGGTGCCTTGTTGGCCCGATTGCTCGTGCCTTTGGTTAATCTGTACATTTCCCTCATGTGTGAGGGCAGACACCGGGGCCGGAAGGTACGTTACAGCTTGCACAAACAGCTGGGAGCTGGTAGGGACAGTGTACGCTTGTTGTGTAGCTTGCAGCTCGGTCGGGGGCCCAGGCACCAACTGGTATTTTAAGGAAAGGATGTGGGCAAGGCATTTGAGCCAGGCTGGGTGGAGGAGCGGGCAAAACTTCTCTCATCACCGATTGTGACGGTTGATCAATATCGGTACATTATTCAGATTTCCGGTTTGAATTTTAGGAGTTGTGGGATTCATCCCTCATTCAATGTTTTGTTCACGCTCTTGTTTCATGGCCAAATGGGTTTCTTCGTGTTCCAAAATGGCACCACTGTGTGGGGTCCGGGAGGTTGGAGACAGGCAGGGTAATTAGAGCCGAGGGGCCGATCGTCTCCCGGGAGGTTTGGGCCTGAAGTGTTTCCAAATTGTGCACTCAACCATTTGTAGCCGTCCCTGTTGTGGACTCTGTCAGTTGACCTTACCTGCTAATCATCCTCACAACGTTAACGTGTGACACAGCAGTGATCCAGTAAGGGGATCACCCCCATAAGGGTAGCGCTGATTGGATTCTCCACAGTGCTTGGCTCATCAGGCGGGCAGGGCAGCATAGAGTGGTACAGCTGCCTGCCCCTGGATCGCCCGTAAGATAACCCACCATATTTGCATACTTTTGTATGGAATAAACCTGCAGCAATATTTTCCCAAACAAAAGTTGTGTTGTGTATTTATTTATGCATGCATACTCTGTTGTGGTGTGGGTGGGGTGTGTTGCAAATAATGGGACTATGCGGCTGCCCGCGGCCCCGCAGGGGGCCCCTAAACGGGCGGCCCCTTTAGTGCCATTTGGGCACTTCCCCACCCCCACTAAGAACGCGGGGCTCGAGGAGGAGCCCCCTTCCAGGCAGCGTCACTTCCGGGTCGCAGAGGAGGTGGGGAGGTATTTATGCCTCCCTGGCCATCTTGGCGTCCTCTTTGCGCCGGACACGCCGTCTCCCACCCTACCGCTTACCCGGCGTGGGGTTGGCAGGCGAAGTACATAGAACGTTGTAATGTTTTTCTTTTGTCGTTGCAGGCGGAGTTACAGGGCGATCTGGAAGCAGATGGGTACAGAAGGGTACCTCTGCGTGGGCACAATAGGGGTGCCAGAGCCAAATCCCAGGAGCCTCATGGGAGGGTCCTGGAACAATTACGTCGGCGCCCCGTTAGTCCTTCGGGCGGTTGTGGGCCTGAACAACCGGGGGCTTGCCTTGCTACGCTCCGCCCTGAAAGGGGCGTGAGTAATAAGGGACCAATGTGTCACGTGATCCAGTAAGGGGATCACCCCCATAAGGGTAGCGCTGATTGGATTCTCCACAGTGCTTGGCTCATCAGGCGGGCAGGGCAGCATAGAGTGGTACAGCTGCCTGCCCTTGGATCGCCCGTAAGATAACCCACCATATTTGCATACTTTTGTATGGAATAAACCTGCAGCAATATTTTCCCAAACAAAAGTTGTGTTGTGTATTTATTTATGCATGCATACTCTGTTGTGGTGTGGGTGGGGTGTGTTGCCAATAATGGGGCTATAGATGTGATAATCTCTGTGGGCTCATACTTGTAATGAGGGCCCGCTTTTCTTCCCTCTGAGGTGTATAAAGTTAGTTCTGAAAGGTGTAAATTGCAAGTGTATGTCTGTGTGTGCTTGTGTGTGTGTGCTCATTAGTAAAATGTTTAGGCGCTAAACAAAAACGATTACAGAATAAACAAGGCTGCAGGGAGAAGCCGCTGGTTTGGGAGCCCTGGCATTGCCTTTTGTACTGGACTCACGTTGTGTGTCGCCCACCAGCGCAGGGAGCCAGCTCCTGCGCGTATTAGGCAAATGAGCGACAGACAGAGAAACACAGGGCACAGCAGTGGGCAGTAGCGGCTGGTGGTGTGAAAGAGTGGCAAGCGGGTGAGAAGGTGGGAAGGGGTCGGGGGGCAAAATAAAAAAAAGTAAAAAAAAAAAAACTTACCTGCAGCAGGTCATGTCGCACTCTTCTGCTCCTCTTCTCGCAGGCACGGGCTTCCAGACTCTGCTGCGGCCAGTCCTGACGCTGCTCTCATGTCATGAGAGCAGCGTCAGGATTGGTCTGAGGGCCCTGGATTTGCACTCACAGGGAGACTGGGAGCCTGTGCCTGCTCGCTCCAACCTGGCATTGCAGCTCGAGTTGAAGACAGCTTCAGTGCGCATGATGGTTTGGCCGGCCTGAGACAGCCTGCCAAACCGTCATGCGCACTGATCACAGTGAACTACGACTCCTCCTGCGCCTGTCGTTCCCGCTGGCCCCACCCCCAAAGACTCCGCAGGAAAGGAAAACTAAAACATGTTTATTATCATTTCATTTTTCCTTTCCTGACGTTTTGAGGCTGCTGGCAGGGGGAGCGACGCTCCTCCGCCATAGCAGAGGAGCCGGGGCAGGCAGCAGGGCTTTTCTTCCTAAATGCTGCTAAGCGGGTTTGGAATTACCAAATAAATCAAAAAGCAATCAAAGGTGCCCGGATTACTGTTCTCTTTTTAACGAATTCTAACTATATTGTGACTTGCCTCTTTCAAAAATAAGTTTTAGTGTGATTCTATGGAACTCTGTTTAATGCACCTTAACCCCCGTTTGGAATTAATGCCGCCTCGTTCTGTTCTGAAAGTCTGGCTGCTCTGTGCTGCTTGTCATACCTTATTCCGTCCAACGGTTAGTTTGCACCCATGGATAAAGTTTTGTTGAAACATTTGGGAAGTAAAAAGTTGTGGAGAAAACATCACCGGAGGTTCACTTTCCTGACACATTGGGAAGCATTGAGCACATGAGCCGGCTCTCCCTGAAGTTTTTGAGACAATCAGTATTCTTAGAAAATGTGGACGTTTACCAATTGTGGCAAAGTCGCAAAAAACAGCATAAATGTATTTTTATGCAGCGTTAATGGGAAATTGCACTGTCTATCTATTTGTGTTAATAATCATGTCTTGTTAGGATACATAATGAGAAAGATGGGTGTGCATTTGCATTTATATTTTCAATTGCTGATGAACCTCAGACAAAGCACTTAGAGGAATCGTATTTTGTTTAGTTCCATGGTTTTATCACGTGGTTTAATTTAAATTCGACCGGATGTTCACGTTTGTTTGATCGAACAGTTACACTTCGGTGTTTGGGCAAAATGGAGCGTGGCTGCGATTGAAGGTACATTGCACATTTAAAGGTGTGAACTGGAAGTTTGCTTTTAAAATGACATGGCACAGAGGGGTTTCTGATTGTCTTTGATTTTAACTGGGGTTTGTGTTTTCAACAGGGGGGACCGTTCGTTTACACAGAGTATGTTTTTTTGCATTATGAAAAGGTTAAAGGTCTCAGATCATTAGCACGATGTTAATGCATGTATATGGTCAGGCTGTTTTACCGGGCAATTTATTATGGCTGCATGAAAATAGGAGTCTAATTATATCGGCAGATGTGCACATTATATAAGGGTTCATGTAAGCTGGGGAAGAGCATGGGGAACTGAAATGTGTTTCTATTTATTTATTTTTGATGTAGTTACCCCCGAAGAAGGGCACGAGATGCCCGAAATGCATTGGGTCGCATAAGTTGTCATCGCGCCATGAAGGAAAGTGAATCCCCTTGTGGTCTGAAGAAAAGCCTTTATAGGCACATGTTGAACTTGTGGTTAACATTTGGAATAATTTTGTTTGGAGAAATTGAACTGCGTATCAACTGAAGACAATAAAAATATGGTGAAAACAAAGAGAAAAGTATTGGAACTCATTTGGTGAATACACTGCAACGCTGCGCATCGCTGGTTTGGGTCCTGACGAGGTTCTCATACATCGTTTTGCTCTGTGCTGCTGCCTGCCTCTGGCTTGTTTGTGGCTTTGCTTTATTCAACGCCCTAGACCTCCTCAAAGCAAACTCATAGCGGGCCCCACGCAGGCACTCAGAAAATAATTTTAATGGCTGCTTCAGAGGTGACTGGTCCATTAACTCTTTCATCATTCAAACCCTCAACCTGGATTACTCACAGATCCCTACAGAAAGCACTCTTAGCCTCAATCCAATCCACCCCGATCCAATCCATCCCACTACCTTAATCCACTCCAACCCACTCCACAATGGCGGCTGCCATGTCCCGAGGGTGGTGGTGTGGGTGGGACAAAAAAAAACAATAAATTAAACACACTTACTTTCCTGCAACGAGCACAACGTCCTCAATTGTCTTCTCTCATCGACGCTGGCTCCCAAGCCAGTCCTGGCCTGCTCTCATGCTGTTATCCAGCATGAGAGTAGAGCCCTGATTTGAGGGAGTGGCCTGCCTCAGCTCTCCACAGCGCACTGGAGGCCTGTACTTACTCTCAACCCAGCTGTCTTAAAACAGCTGGGTTGAGAGGTTTAAAGTGTGCATGCCTGGCCAAAGAGACATGTGCACTTTAAACAAGTGCAAAGGCAGCCCACCCTCCTCCCTACTGCTGCAGCCATTCAGCTGGCCTCGCCCCGTCCGGACACTTCGTTCGAGACTGGGTGACGAAAAATAAAATGGTAATGAACCATTACCATTTTATTTTTCGTCTCTGGGGGCATTTCAGTGGGGCAAAGCTCCTCTGCTTTAACGGAGGAGCCGGCCCTGCCACTCCCCCCTATTCCACCCCACTCCACGCCACTCTACAACACTGCCCTCTATGACACTGCACTCTACGACACTCTCTGCAACTGAACTCTGCTCCCCTTTACTCAACTCTACTCCCCCTACTCCGCTCTAAGACACTCTACTCCAACAAATACAGTCTACGATAATCTACTCCTCCCACTCCACTTCAGGACACTGGCAACTGTCACATAGCAACAATCCACATAAATACACTCCACATCATGCCACATAATTCCAATCAGCATAATTTCACTCAACACCATACAGTTCCACGCAACACAATTCCACTCCACACATTTCCATGCTGCACCACATAATTCGGCAACAAACCACATAATTCAACTCAACAACATATTTACACAACACACCACATACCTACAATCCACACCACAGAATGCCACATCATGCCACAAAATTTAACAGCACAGCACATAATTAAACTCCACAACATACCACTACGCAACACAAATTGCCATTCCACATAATTACACTCCATGACACAATTACACTCCACAAAATTCCAGAACACTCAAAACCACATAATTACTATCCACATAATCCCACTGCACACCCTGCCACATAATTCCACTAGACACATCCACGCCACACAATTCCAAGCCACATAATTCTACAACTTACAATTCCAGTCCAACCCACATAATTCCACTCCACTCCATAACACATGGGTAAAAGACATTGGGGCATATTAGCAAGGAAGTGGCAGAGAGAGGCGTCAGCCTTCTTGGCTTAACGCCTCTCCTCGCCATTTCGGAAACGCGAGGCTGCACCATATTATCAAGGATATGGTGCAGCCTCGCGTTTCCCCCTGCGATGGCGCTAAGTTTTACAACTTAGCCCCAACGCAGGCACCCTTGCACCAGAGTGCAAGGGTGTCTGCGAGCAGGGAGGTTTGTTTATGTACAGGAAGGTGTCCCTTCCTGCACATAAACAAACCTAAAATGCCAGTTTGTAACTTACGTGTGTGCTGCTTCATGATCTTACCCCCTTTGGATTACAAAGGAACCTAGACGTACTAACAAAATATACAAAGGAAAATTTCTTGGTTCCTAATACATCTAAAACGAAATTCGTCCCATTTAGAGGGAGGAAGAATTATACAAACTATAACTGGACACTGGGAGGAGAAACCATAGAAGTGGTAAAAGAATACACTTATCTGGGACGGATTTTTAATCAATCATTAGGAAATTGTACCCATCTTCAGTATTTAAATCGTAAAGCAGACATCCATGTGGGAGCGCTCCAACGAATATACTTTTCTTCCGGACAAAGACACTTTCAATCTTTATTACAGGTATACAGCTCAAAAATTCCCCCAATTTTATCGTACGCCCTGGAATATATCCCAATTCCTCAGTGGCATCAAATACAAATGAAAGAAGGGAACATTTTATGTAAATTGGCAAAGGTTCAACAATCAGTCCCAGTACAAGCTCTGCGTTTAGAATTTTCTCTAGTTAGTTCCTTTGCTAGAGCGATCACCAACGTACTTAGATGGGCGTATAATCTTCTACACGCAGACCAAGGCACTTTAAGATTCTTATTAAAAAAAGAGACATTTGAGACTGATTTCACAAAATATACCCTAAGCCAGAACTTGACCATTGCTTTTAAATTATCCAATTGCACTCTTGAAATCATGGTCACCAGCACAATTGAAGCTCTTCTTGAAACATTTGACACCGAGGATCAGTTATGACCTGGATATCTTGCACTGCTCTAAACTACATCACTATGAACAGTATGCAGAAGCCATCACATGCAAACAGGCTCAACAAGGCAGCACACATGGAAAAAGCAAAAAAGAGGAGAAATAAAGCATTTCTCCTCTTTTCGCCATCTTAAGACCAGGATTGTCCAGGTCTTAAGTTCGGCGCTGCCACCTATTATCGCCACCCTTGATAATAGGTGGCAGCGTCGAATTCAATGGGTGTTGCGGTGGAACGCCCACCGCAACACCCACTGCACGCCCCTTTCACGCTAAATTTAGCGTGAAAGGGGCACTATTATCAAGGCAGCGTTAAGCCACTTAACGTGGCTTTAAGCCACGTTAAGTGGCTTAACGCTGCCTTGATAATAGGGAGCTGACCCTATCGCCACCACAACGTCACAAAAAGTGACGTTGTGGTGGCGATAGGGGCTTGATAATATGCCCCACTGTCATTTACAACTCCAATAGCTTTAAATCTCGGAAATGCGAGACCTATTGGCATTGCCAATGCTTGTTGGTTTTGTTTTGTAACCATAACTTCACTTTAACCTAGGATTTTAATTGGTTTTCCGTGTTTCTGTAAGCATATGTTAAGGTGTTATAAACAATTCTGATGTTTGTTTTTCTTTTGTTCTTCCAGGAACATGACATACTCCTTCTCATGCTTCGATTTGAGGCAAGTGTTATGGTCAAAGTGCTAAAGGAGTAGAGACCTTTGTGCCTGCTGCTTAGTTTCTGGTTACAGCTTTCTCAAGTGTCCCTCTTCGCGTTCAGTTTCATCTCACCTGGGAGACGAGCGCAGACTTCTGCTTCTTCACTTCCACACTTTCAGCAGCACGAATAACTGCTTTATCCTCTTGGACCGCAGATGATCGTCCCCTTATATGGCCTTTTTGTTTATTTTTCACGACAGGGGTTCCGTGTTCCGCATCCTCTTATGGCAGCAGCAAGAGCACTTTTTTTTCCTGTGGCCTGCTATTCAGAGCCTTTAGGTTAAAGTAAACCCGCAATGGACGACAGAAGAAAAGCTTCCTTGTCCAATAATATTTGTTTATTTTTTAATTTATGCCTGTGAACTATTCTCAAACTAGGGTTTGCAAACAGGTGGTTCTGAGTCTTTACCCCATGTGACCTTTTACTTCTTAACTCGTGGCTTTGTCTTCGCTATTCAGACATCGGAGGTCCTCAAAGCACTGCTGAGTGGTGCTTAATTTCACTCCTGTGTCACAGCTTGACAGTGTTTCTAAAAGACCATCCTTATGCCCTGTGCCAAGTTTACCTTTGACGGTGATGCCGGAAGCTCCCAGGTGCACCAGCAACCACAAAGGAGAGATATCTATACTACTACCGTTCTTTATTGGTACAAGTCCCTCCCTACTAGTGTTTCTTTCCAACTGGGAGAAGTTACCTCTGCCCATGAAACCTGTTGGTAGCCTAAGGTGAGTGACCTCGGCCTCTTCCTTCCTCATATAGGGCAGAAAGTGATAATTGTCAGTGGAGGGGCAGTGTCTACCCCTGACCCTGTCGTGGGGGCCGAGCTCCCACTCTTCATCTCTGCCTTTTCAATTGGGAAAGTGTTTATGTCACATGTCCTCGATGAGTTGTCGTGGTCTTATGGTGCGTTCTGGTCGGTAACGCAGAGCTGACACTCAGTGGGTTTGGCCCCACTGGGTAGAGGTGGCCATGTTGCTTTTCCAAGTAGTGACGTTCAGCGTTTCTTTGTCATATAGAGTATCTTACTTCCTTTTCTGATGTTTAGGTACAACCAACGGGCTACCTCACATATGCTGTCTTCCCGTGCACATCTCTTGACGTCAACATACATCTTCATTTTTTCCCTTTGCTTCAGTCTTTGGGCCAGAGACTGATATCTTCACAAAAGGGTGTTCTTTGATGATGCTTAGGGCGAATAGGTACAACAAACATCAATGTGGCATCAAATTCAACTTGAACTCATTGAAAAGTCCTTTCCCAAGTGATCGTAGGTCTTTCAACCACTAACTTCACTTGAGGCCAAAGGGCTTTGTTTGTGAATGTAGTACAGCTAACATCATGAAAATCCTTGCTATTACAAAGTAGACTGTTGTTGATGGACATGGCGTGTATTGCTGAGATGACTTTGGATGTACTGGTTGACAAGATGATGTTCACGAACAGGAATAGCGGGTATGCAACCATGACTGCAAGTAGATATCTTCCTAACTTCAAATGGCTGAAGACGTCGTGGCCATCAGTTTCCATTCTTTCACAGGAAGCGTGGACGTCTGTAGTGTAGTGATTGTGTTTTTTGTGCCCTGGCACAATAAATCACTCGGGACGCTGGCTCTCCAAGCTTATCTGGTATCTGAACCCACCTCCTTTCTCTTAGAACACTTTTAGTGGCAACAATTCCTCTGCGCCCCACATGCACCAAATAAACAGCTTGTTTATGTAGGATCCTGGGAAGAATGATCTGAGATTCACTGTTTGCTTATGCCATCATTTCCTTGTGAATATTGTTGATTACTGGTATCTCTTCTCCATCTGTATCCTGAAATTGTGTCATATAATCACTAGGATGTCTACCTTTGTGATGAGAAGCAATGTTTAGACCATTACTCTTGGTGGTACAAAGGATGATATTTTCTTCTCTGCTTTTAGCTCACTTCCTCCCCTTCATTTCGGCTCACCAAAACTTTGCCTTGCAACTCACAACTGCTAAGGAACACTTCTTCCAGTCACTTATTACTGAATAGTTTCCTAATGCTTGCGGTCTAGTTTCTACCTTTCGCCATCTGCTTTCCCCTCCTCCTGACTCCTCTTCTCTCTCTTTTCATACTGTGGATCAATTGACCTTTTACTTTAAAACTCTGACATCTCTAAAAATCTCTAGTACTCATGTTACTTTTTGGTCTTCTTTTCCTCCTGATTATTCCTAACATGTAACAGTCGCTAAAGCAAAGGTATTGGTGGAAAGAATCGACACCTACAATCTCATTTAGGAAATTTTAATATGTATTTCAGTGAAAATGAAGAACTTATATGATAAGTGAGAGCAAAGCTAAGGAACTCCCTTCCACACAATGTGCGGTTGATATCTGAAGTGTGATGACTCTGGGAGGACTGAGTCATCACACTTGCCATGAGCCATGGCACCTTATAAGGTGAACTTTTATTCTTTTCCAATGAGGTGGATGTGCTAATAAAGGGGTACTGTTCTGAGGTGTTACAGGCAAGCAGTGCCCGGTACTGTAAAGTTACAAAGGAACTCCCACTTCGACGATGGTGAATGATTCAACTTTGAGGATGGTGAATGATTCAAGCGTGTGAACCATTAAAAGATACCAAATGCTGGAGAACTATAGTTACAAGTAGGTAACTTTTTTCCTCTCTACTGGGTTCATTGACTACTGCTTATATCTCATCATAGATTCCATTATCTCTGTATTGTCTTTAGATGTTTACTGTTACTTGCTCCACTGTACCCGTATTCTCTGATCTCTATCTATATCCCAACTCATTTCCTCCAGTCTGCTTGCAGTTTATTCTCTCTGTCTCGCATCCTTTGTGTGCTCTCTGTCTCGCATCCTTTGTGTGTCTCTTCATGCTTTCATTCCTTCTCACTCCTCGCATCCCTGTCTCTGGAGTAATTTCCTGATTTCCATCCGTTCTCCTATTCTGTCTTCAGAAAACTACTAAAGGAACATCTGCTGACTATAGCAGAGTAAGGGTAACCTTGTTGGACCAATAAAGAATCCTGTTTTTCATTTTGTACCCCTTATTGTTTCCTGCTTGTAAGGCACCTTAAATAAAGGCACTGCAACAAATCAATAAACAATAATAACTTCCTTGTTTAGCTTGGAGTTGAAGTGTGCCATGTATGTGGCTTCTGGTGCATCCTTTGTGTTGAAATCCTCTATTGAATGCTTGGTGTAACGTTGAATATTTCTTTTTCTTAGCCCACTGTATGAGAGGAATACTTAGGCTTAATTTAATAGGAGAGGGATACAGCAGGAAAGCGCCATATCTACAAAGATGTGGCACTGTCGTGCTCTCTCCCTAGCGCACACAATTAAGCTGCCAGTCGTCACGCACACACTTTTGCCACATAGTGCAAAGGTGTTATTGTGAGTCTTGCATAGGTTTTGTATTGAAAGGGTGCCCTTCCGGTATAAATTACTAAGCCTAGACAAACTTCAAAACTTTTTCATTTTTGGATGTGTGCTGTACAGTACAGCACACATTCAAAGTGGGAAAAGTTAGGAGAAATAAAAGCATTTTATTCTTTTAACGTATTTGTTCAAGTGGTTATTTTTTTGCGCAAAACCCTGTCTACTATTGTAGATTGGATTTTGCGTCAAGAACGAATGGTGGTTGCATGGAAATGCTCATGTACTACCCATGGAACACCCCCTTGACCCAGAGTAATGCAAACTCGTGCTTTTGGGATGGAAACTCAGCACAAAATGCTTAATCTGGGCCTTAGTGTGAAGTAGTTTTGATGTACCATGCCCAGTAGCTGGTCAGTACCAGTAATGACTATAAAGTCCTCACCCATTTTCAGGTCAGGTGTGTTTGACAGAGCCTACACTTTCCCAGGTTTCAGTCTGATACTGTTCTCTGAAATGATGCCCAAAAAATCAATTTCAGTTTAGTGAAATTTGCATCGACAGTGAGATGAATATCCGTTAGCGCATGACAGATTTTCTGGTTTACTCTGACATGTACCTGTCTTGAGCCAAAAAGAAGGATGGCGACACAATAGATGACTACATTATTAATGGGTTTTTGAAAATGTCGTCTTTATAGATTTGGGCTGCGGAAGATTCCTCGAAGCTGAACGCTTATACATGAACAGCCCTAGATGTGTAGTAAATATTATTATGTATCAATAGCTTCCTTTTAGTTCAACGAGTGATAAGTCTTTGTTGAGGACAGGTTTAGAGAATACCCAGGCCCTGTTCAGTTTTGCAATCACCTTTGAAATGTGAGGTCCTGGATGTCTTTCCCATTCGAAGGCTTTGTTGCGATGGCCCATGCTGACACCTATCCTTACTTTATTCTCATCTTTCTTTGGTACTACAACTATTGGGGAGACCATTGGAATAATACCCATTGATTCCTGAGTAATGTACAGTGCTAACAGGTGCCTGAGTTCTCACTCAGCTGCTTCCTGAAAATTGAAGGCTACTTTTCTGCAACGATGTGCAACTTTGCAGATGGCCTCATTGATGTGCAGTCATCGTGACCTTCATTTTGACCAAACCCTTAAACAATTGGGAAGAGTCTTGTAATATTGTCAGACGTCATGCAGATGATTTCCCCTTATTGTCAGCCACGACGAAGCTTAGTTGAGACGATGCAGGCATTTTGTCTTCTAAAGCTTTGTTGTTTGCCTTGATTGAGGTTGAATTAGTTTTTTAGCATATCCCATCCTTGTTGAAAGTTCTAGAGGTTATTCTTGACCTGATGCAGGAAACTTACAGGGGCAGGAAAAAAAACCAGGAAGACGAGTATCTGTGCAATAGCCTGCTTTATTGCAACAAAACCCTCTTTACAACTGTGGGAGCTTTTCTTTACCCATTCAACCCTGTCACTCACTTAAGCTATATATGTCCATTTTACTCCACTTCCTCCTGTCCCTTTCTAGGGCAAGAAGTGGTCATTGTCAGTGATGGGACAGTGCAAAGTCAGTGACTGCATGGTCCCAGCTCCCCGCTACCACCATTTTACATCTTGCTCAACATGGGCTGATCTTCCTCCCTGCCTTCTCCAAAGTAGTGCATGAAATGCTATGCACCACCCTCTAGTCCAGCCCTGTCACCATTCTCTGTGTATATGTCAATTTCAATGTGTCTCTCAGTCAAGTTGCTTATGTGGGCAATATGCTTGGCAGAAGTAGGCAAAGAAGCCCTCTACCTGAACACATTCTCTGTGCTATGCCCCACTGCCTCTCATCTTAAACCGCACCAACTCTGCTGAGTTTCCAGACCTGTATTGCCCTTTCCAATCCTTGCCTGGCTTCACAATCCCACTGTCAAACTGCATACAAGAAACCTTCTCTTGCTGTCACTAAGGACGCCTTTGCATCCCAAATAGTAGTTCTGTAGATATACATTAACTTGATCATCGGAATGTAGATGTATCGCATTTGAAGGGCAAATGTAAGCCATTTTGGGGACCATAAAAAGCTGTACTGGGACGAGATGCTCTGAATCTATATGGAGATATGCACAGCACAGGATTTACTTCTGTTACCCTCGTCTATCCTGTTCCTGGCAATTTCGGCAGATGAGGTGGCACAGAGACAGTAACACAGTCAGAAGCAGCCCGAAACTAACGAAAGGGCCATGGTCCAGAGATAGAGAAGAACTAGAACAACTAGACCACATACCACTAGACCATGTCTCCCATACAGTGCTCTTTTTCATCGTGTTATGGTGAAGAGCTCACAATATTAAAGCTGATGATATAAATACAATGGGGCATATTTACAAGACAATGGCGCAGCACGGTGCCGCAAGCAATTTTGCTGTGCCGAGCTGCGTCATTGTCTAAGTGCAGTAATGAGCCATTTTTACAAGAATACGGTGCATTCCTGTACTCACCCCTGCGCCGGCGCACAAACAGCAGCCTTGAGCCAACGCAGACACTGTTGCACCATGGTGCAAGGGTGTCTGCATTACAGGGATGATTGTTGTTGTGCAGGAAGGGACACCTTCCTGCACAACAACAATCATTAATGGTGTCTTGCTCCTTCTATGTGTGCTGCAGTATGCAGCACACACAACAAAAAACAAGGACAAATAAGTTGAGTCACCCTTACAACTCCCCTGGGAGCCATAAGTTTTTAAGCCTCATTTACAAGGCCCTTGCGCCACTGGAGCATCACTTTTTGCGACGCTCTGCAGGCATTGTGTCCTGTTCCATATTTACAAGGCAGCGCTAAGCCACTTTGCGTTGCTTAACGTGGCCTTGTAAATATCGTTCCCTTTGATGCAGTTTTCTGCGTTATAGGGGCGGGCAATGGGTGTTGCTGGGGGTGTTCCCAGGAACACCCATGGCTTTTTGACACTGCCCCAGATTCACAAGGAATCGTAAGTCTGAGGCAAATACTTTTATTTCTCCTCGTTTTTTGCTCTTTCTATGTGTGCTGCATGCTGCAGCACACATGGAAGGAGCAAAACGCCATTGATTGTTTTTGTGCAGGAAGGTATTCCTTCCTGCACAACAACAATTATACCTGCAATGCAGGCACCCTTGCACGATGGTGCAAGAGTGTCTGCATTGACACATGGCTGCTGTTTGTGCGCCGGGGCAGGGGTGAGTACAGGAATGCGCTATATTCTTGTAAATACAGCGCATTCCTGCACTTAAACGCTGCTCAGCGCAGCTAAATTGCTTGTGGCACCGCACTGCGCCATTGTCTTTTAAATATGCCCCTTTGTTTCAGCAGTGAATTCAGCACCTGAGTCCTATTGCTTAGCTGAGTACAGACTGAAGGTGATCATGAGCCCCCTGACTATAAACCATCTTGCAGATTTATCGTCTTATTTGGCAAACACTGATTTCAGTAGATGAGTGCAGATTTCGTTGAAGAGTCTTGTTTGCAGTAGATGAGTATGATTGCTGGAGGTGAATCCTGAATTGAAATTCAACTTCCTGTTTTAAATCTTTCTATTTCAAACACTGAAATCAGTTGGGGAGTCCAGATTTTATGAGAAGTCCTGATTGCAGGAGATGAATCCTAAATTATTGAATTTAGTTCCTTTTGTTGATTTCAAATATGTCATCAGTCAAGGATTCTTTGGCTGATTTTCATGTTTTGCCCTCATCTAAAAGTGTAGCAAACAATTGTGCCCGGATATGGTCCCTATACTCCAATTAACTGGACTGGACAGAGTCACTAATGAGGCACTGGTGATTGAAAACCAGGTCATCAGGATAACAACTCCTCCAAAAGCACCTATGTACTTTTTTGGGTGGGGTCCTGTTTGTTTGGGTGGTGGACTTTTCGGGTATCCATTTTTTGGATACCCCCTTTTATTCTGCACATAAACTATTTTCTATGAATTGCATACTTATTTAACTCTCAGTATCAGAGACATACCCAGAGAAACGACCTGGGTCCAGAATCCTGCATCCATGTGTCCCCTATTCACCTTTTAGAACTTTTTACTGGCGCTTAGTCTCGGTTAAGAATCAGAGACCCGAGTGCCTTCAGAGAAGCCAGAGTGGATTTAAGTGCCACACAGTAGCATTGGGCATAGGACCAATGTTCACATAAATCTAGCACCAAGCGCGAAGGAGATATAAAAACATTGGCGTCATATCTTTGACCAGTAAGTACTTGCTAATTCTGTTATTTATATACCAATGCTTTAACAGTTACATTGTACTTACTTGTAAATAAAGTCTGTCTCTCTTTGTATACTAATTAATTGAGTCTGAATTTCTGTTCCCTCCATCACTTAGCCTTGACTGCTTGTCCTCCCTAGCCTGAGAGAGCCAAGTGCCTAGAAATAAGTAACTTAGCTATCCACCCTGACAGGTTGCTGCCCAGTAATCACTGACTGCCCCAGGACCCTAAAAAGCATCGGATTATTGAGCAAGTGCTGGGATCAATAGATTACGGACTTCAGAAGACACTGGTGACCACTTGAATAGCAATGTTCAGCTAAAATGGCACTTAAAAGACTTAGTGAAACTGAACTCAAAGCCTTGAGGGTAGAGGCGCTGAGAAGGATGTGCAAGGTCAGGGAGTTTGCCCTGGCATGAATAGGGGCCTGTTTTGTTACCATTCTGGGCAGGCCAGGTGGGAAAGGAACGTCTGAGACCGCAACCACTGTGAGTTCTGATCACTGAGAGGAGTGGGGCGCTAGCCAGATATTCCCAGACCAGGGTTCTTCAGACCAGGCCACGGCTCCTCTGAACAAGTTCCCCCGGGCCACTCTCTGTATGCGTGGCACTACTCCTGCTTCAAGCCTCAACTCCTGATGCAAGCCTCTACTACTGCTCCTTCTACAACGTCCCCGTAGTCTAAGTAGACCCACTAGCCTACATGTGTGGAAGATGAAGAAAATATAAATAACCCACCTTGAGCAAAGGCCTGGTAAATTTGAACTCTAGAAGCAAAGAATGGCCCATTAGAAGGAAGAGAGGAGACGCATTGATCCAGATTTACTAAGCCCTTCCTTGTATCATGCAAGGTGACGCAAGGAATCTCAAAGGCTTAACTGATATTTAGTAAGCCATGAAAAGCCATCTGGGTGGCCCTGCATGGCTTAGTAAATCCAGAATAACGCTAATCACTGCCTTGCGCTTCTCTGCATTGGAAAGGCATTCCATGGATGGAATGTGGGCATTCCCACTCATCCACCCATGGAATCTGG
Source organism: Calotriton arnoldi (assembly GCA_963921515.1). Lineage (NCBI taxonomy): Eukaryota > Metazoa > Chordata > Amphibia > Caudata > Salamandridae > Calotriton > Calotriton arnoldi. The sequence continues at coordinate 152,005 of CAWUFW010002803.1, read as the reverse complement.
TGCGTTCCCAGATTTACTAAGAGTACTAAACCTGGGAATGGGTTAAAATACTACGCCATCCCAACAGAGATGCAAAGAGGAGAAATATGCCTATTTCTCCTCGTTATTTCCTCTTTCTACGTGTGCTGCATTCTGCCTGCGTTGGTGCCAGGTTGCACACAGTGTGCCAGTGCAGAGAGGGAGAGAGAGAAAGAGAGAAGGAATGTAAATGCTCTCTTAATTTGATGCAGCGCAACGTAGCAAGTTGTCTTGCTGTGTTGCGTCAACTGTTAATAAAGCTGGCTGTTAGAGGGAGAACAGGATTGGGCTCAGCAGATGGAAGGGATGAGGGAACATGACAGAGAAAGAGGGATGGCAAAGAAGGACAAGGACATTGAACTGGAAGAGAAGCAGCTAGCAAGTCTCATCAGGCTCAAGGAGCAGGAGCTAGAAGCAGCAAAGATATCCCTGCCCCTTGCAGCTCCGATGGCAACATTTAGTGCTCTCGCCATTTCAATGATATTGAGGAGATGGTACCTTCCTACACCATATGCGCGTAAGTGTTGGCATGGCTAGAGAACTTCAGATGCCTGCCAGCTCAGAGGTTGGTCTCTGCTCAGCACAGTGGCTCTGCTACGTCATACTCCATTTAGAAGTAATAAAGCCATCCTTGATTGTAGGCAAGAAGGGTGCTGTGACCGGAGGACTGGGGTAACCCCAGGCCAGTATAGGAAAGCATCAAAGAAAGAAGACGGGGTCTCCTTTGAGTCTTTGTTGTCTGTGGTGAAGAGAAACAGCTATGGTTGGGTTGTGGAAATGTGCCTTTTAATGAGCACACCGGTGCAGGGGTCACCGTTCTCTGTCCACGGGTCCGTAGACCAACAAAATAGAGATTGGCACTGAAGCTGGAATTCAAATAACAAGTTTATTAATCACTCATGAGTGGGACTACGTCCACACAGCACTCTCAAGTGCTGCCTGAGGTAGTACATTGAAGTCACAGAACACAGGCCTTATATACAGCTTTTTCTGCACTTGTAAGCATGTGAACAGAAATAGGAAGGACAAGTTTCACAAATAGTTTTCAGCAAACAAGGACAGATGAAAAACCACATGGTCAGCAAAGTGGGAGGGGGAGCAGGAGTGCTTATGGCAGCAGTAAATGATTGACAGTTGAGTCTGAGACCAGGTGTTCTGGCAGCTACAAACTCTTAGCACGTACATTGCTTTTAGCTGAGTCAGGAAGTCAACTAAAATAGCCAGCACAGGCAGGGAAAAAGACGAGCAGCAGAGGACGGGAGAATTACAAAGCCAACAAAATGGATGCCACAACCAAGATGGCTTCAGCTTATGCTAACGGAAATTATTTCAGATTTCCACAGAGGACCCTTTTAGCATATGCTGAAGACATCTTCTATGCTTTTGAGGTAGTACGGAAAACATCGTGCACATCTATCTGCATTAATTCAGTAATTTCTTGGTCCATTGCCAAGCGAGCATTTACATTTGTAATATTTCGTTTAGTCGGTATACATGAGGTACAAGTAGAAATACAAAGGGAACAGAGCATTGGGCCGCATTGAATACATAGGCAACAAGTGAAGAGAATCGCAAAAAATATACATAGAGCTGTTAATACTTTCCATCCCCATACAGTAAATACATTCCATAGCCATCCAGTCCAAGTCCATGTTCCTGAATCCTGATGGATTTCAGTGGCTATTTTGTGCAACTTGGAAATTGCGTCAAAAACAGAAGGGGCGTGGTCAGGGATATAGACACAGCAGCTACTCCCTATGATGCGACATGCTCCACCACGGTCGGCCAGGATTACGTCAAGGACCATCCTATTTTGGAGCGTCACAATTCTCGCAATTTGTAGTTCCTCTGTGATATTTCCAAGCGCCATTGATGTCTGGTTCGTTACAGCCTCTACAACACGTGTCAAACACCTGATCTTCCTACTGTTTAAGGCCGCACCAACAAAGAAGAATAGTCCCAAATTAAAGTCGATATACTGCTGTAGTGCAGTATCAGTTTGATCCACCTCATCATTATTTATTGTCCTCTTGAATCTATTTTTGGAAATGTCATTATACAGTTTATAGTCTTTATGGTAGGATGCAGGTGCCAAAAACACAGGTGGAAGCAAAAAGGACACGTAGCAGCTTCCTGACCAACCAATAGGTAGATGGTAATAACCTTTACTTCCGCAGTTGAAATAGGTGTTGTGTGAGGACAAAAAACTGCGATTGTTTGTTCCAGTAATATTCAATACTGTAGTACAGTCACTTTTTCCCACAGGGATACTGCCAATACTGCTCACACAGAGATCCGCTCGAGCTCTAGTAACAGCGATAACAGGAGGCCCATTACCCTTGATGGTTCGAGTGTTGGGGAAATCATAGTGTGTGGAGGAATTTCCTCGGCGATACTCCTTCATTTCCCATACAGTTCCTTTTGCTTGTGGGTCCCCTTCCTCATCAGGGTAGCAGACTTTGTTCAACTGAGCGTTAAGTCTTCCTACATCATAGTTAGTAATATTAGCGATATGAGAAGCCCACAATAATGCAAACCAGGCTCTGCAGGAGCCATTATGTGAAAACGACAAAGGAATGAAAGGCGTTCCTCCCTTTCTCTGATGAGCTGGCATCATTCCACATACCCAGCAGTTGGTAACGTTCGTAGCATTGTGCGTGTGCTGCAACATTTGAATGAAAGTGTTATTAAAGTAGGACATTCTGTGATTTTGCTCATGATAAGGTAGAATAAAATAGTGATGTTCAATGGGGACAGGAGTAGTAGCAGTCAATAGATTTCAAACAGGAGCTACTTCCTCTACAATATTGTAGCGAAGACAACAACAGTCAAAGTGAGTCCAGTAGCAATGATAGTTTGTTTATTACAGATTCTCGCAGCAGCCGGTTTCTTCTCCTCAAGCATATTCATTCCGTCGTCAAACAACAAAGCAGATGGTGCCCTAAGGTCCTGGGCAGGCGTTGATTTCTTCACTAACATTGAGACGAGTAGTCACTAATAGACTACCCCCCTTTGAAGTCAGTCTTTAACCACCCAGGACAGTGGCTCAAACAGTCTTTTTCAACGAAGTGTCTTTCTTCCTGGGTCGCAGCTGATATCGAGATGTACCAGGGATCGTGTGGTCCGGGAAGACTTCCTCAGGTCCTTCAGGTGACGTAGCTTGTCCTTTCTCTGTGACCAGGATATCGCGGTGATCTGTCAGCGCAGCTGGGCTCACTAGATCCTGCAACACTTTTCGACAGTGTGTCGCATGGACCCAGTTCTTCCGATTGGTCAACTCGAACTGCAGTCCTGGTAGCCAGTAGCACCTGCTCAGGGCCTCGCCATCTCGGTGCTAGGGAGCTGGTCCTCTGAAAGGATTTAATCACCACGAAGTCACCAGGGCGCAAACAATGGCCCTCACCTTGCGACCTGTCTGGAAGAGTCTCCCGAACCTGTTGATAAATAGAAGACAAACTATCAGTCAACTGTGACAAATAATCATTCATCAACACATGTGGTACATCATGAATAGGGCGTGGCTTAGGAATCCCCCAAATATTCATAGGCCTTCCGAAAACCACCTCATACGGTGTGAGGCCAGATCGTGAATGTGGTATCGATCTGATAGATAACAACGCCAGAGGCAGCGCATCAGGCCATTTCAATGACGTGGAGGCTTGTATCTTAGCCAATTTCAGAGTGGAGTTATATCGCTCCACTAGCCCCGCTGATTGTGGGTGAAAAGCAGCATGAAACTTCTGTTTAATTCCCAACCCTTTCATGAGATACTCAACAACTTGCCCAATAAAATGGGGTCCGTTGTCACTCCACAAAACTCGACAAATGCCAAATCGGGGAAAGAACTCCTTTAGGAGCACCTTTGCTGTCGTAAGAGCTGTATTATCTTTCGTAGCGTATGCCTCTACCCATTTACTGAAGGCACAAACCACTACAAAGACATACTTTAGGTTGTTACAGCGCTCAAGCTGGAAGTAATCCATTTGCAGGACCTCAAAAGGTGCAGTTGGTATTGCAAACCCTCCTGTTGGAGTTCGTGTTCCCTTTCCAGGATTATACTGGAGACAGATCAGACAGGACTGAACGATCTTTTTAGCCGTGCCGGCAATCTCTGGATGATCCCAAACTTGCATAAGTTGCTTTGTTATTGAGGCTGCTCCAACATGTGCCGGCCCATGTGCCATGTGAATCATAGGGTGTAAATAGGCTGTGGGTAACTTCCATTTTGTCATTTCTTTATTCCTCCAACAGCCCTCATCATCCAATGCTCCCTCCTTGGACCATTGGTCTAATTCGTCAACAGAAGCAGATTGTTGCATGTCCAGCACCTTTTGCCTGGCATCATGCCAACGCTCAGCCTGTGACTTAACTACATACATAGATGTGGTACTTCGCTGCATTGCAGTCTCACGGGCTGTAAAATCCGCAAAGGCATTGCCTGCTCCTATTTTATCAGTCACTTTCTTGTGTGCACTACATTTAACAATTGCCACTTTCTTAGGATAGGTCAAAGCAGTAAGGAGATTATGTACTAATTCCCCATGCACTATTTGTGTCCCATGTGAAGTAAGAAAGCCTCTTTCTTTCCATAACTGCCCGAAACTATGAGCCACACCAAAGGCATATTGGCTATCAGTGTAAATGTTAACAAGCAAATCTGTACTAAGCTCACATGCTCTTGTCAGTGCTATCAACTCGGCTGCTTGAGCTGACTTCTGTGGGATGCGAGCTGTCTTAACTACTGTTTGAAGTGTTGTAATTGCATAGGCGGCAGATGTAGTGCCATCAGGTAACTTCAGGCAGGACCCATCAACCCACAATTCCCCATCAACACTAGAAAGGGGTATATCTTGTAGGTCAACACGACCCTTTGTTTGTTCTTCAGTAAGGGATATACAGTCATGTAACTCTTGTGACTGAGACTGAGTAGCTGGAAATGGCAATAATGTAGCAGGATTCAGAGTCAAACATCTTTTCAACGTAATATGAGGGGCCAAAAGTGTCAATTCATATCCTGTCAAGCGGGCACTAGTCAAATGCTGTGTTTTTGTTTGATTGAGCCACAAGCAATCTATGTGACAAGACTATTCCCTCACTCTGACGTATAGACACAGCCGTTGCCGCTCGAAAACAACCAGGCAGCGCGCGGGCAACTGGATCAAGGACAGCCGAAAAATATGCACAAGGACGTTGTTTATCACCGTGTGTCTGTGTTAAAACCGAGAGGGCACAACCTTCCCTCTCGTGTACATAGAGTGTGAAAGTCTTAGTGTAGTCTGGAGTTCCTAATACAGGTGCAGAACAAAGAGCTTGATGTAACTGTTGGAAGACATTCTGGCATTCAGTAGTCCATGGGAGGGGCATCGGAGTGTCTTTAGTCAAAAGGGCCAACAAGGGTTTAATAATGTGTGAAAAGCTAGGGATCCACTGCCTACAAAAAGAAGTAAGGCCAATCAGTGCACGGACATCCTTCTGAGTACGGGGCACAGGAGTGTCTAAAATAGTTTGAATGCGATCTGATGTGAGTGCACGTCCCTCCTTAGACAGGAGGTGACCTAAATAGGTAACCTGCTGTCTGCAAAATTGCAATTTCTTCCGAGAGACTTTGTGATGATGAGAGGCAAGAAATGATAATAATGACAGTGTTCCTTCTTCACACTGTTCAGGGGTATCGGCAGCCAACAAGATGTCATCGACATATTGAATAAGAGCCACCCCTTTTGGTACAGGAAAAGAATCAAGCTGCCTTTTCAATGCCTGACTATAAATGCTAGGACTCTCTGTATACCCTTGCGGAGCTCTACAGAATCTGAATGATCTATTATTCAAAGTGAAGCCAAACAAATAACGGCTGTCAGGGTGAATATGTATCGAAAAGAATGCATTCTTCAAATCTATTACACTAAATGTAGTGGCAGTAGGAGGAACCATAGTAAGAAGTGTCGTAATGTCAGAGACTACCGGATATTGGGGCACCACGATTTTGTTAACCTCTCGTAAATCAATAATGAATCTGTAAATTTTAGTATCGGTGTCTTTTTTCAAAATAGGAAGGATAGGACTATTACAGGTATTATAAGGTACTTCTTCCACAACCCCCACCTTGATCAAATCCTGAACAATGTGCGCCAATGCTTCTTCGCCTTCCCGAGATATTTTATATTGGGGCAATTGAGGCAATGAAGCACCTTCCTTCACTTGAATATGCACTGGTGGAATAACCATTTGACCCACATCGGTATCTGATTTAGCCCACAAACTACTAGGAAAGATGCCAGAGCGATATCCTCTTTAATGAGACAAGACCTCTCAACCATTGGATAATTATCATTTAAGATAACACGCACACTTTCTGGGGAACAACGTATTGTAGCACGAAAATATTTAAGCATATCGATACCCACAATGTTATCCGGCGCGTTAGGGGAAAGCAGAAAAGGACATACTGCAGTGAATTTATCAAGACTAAATATAAGCGGCTGTGACAGTGGGCTAGGTGTCCCATCGAATCCTATTGATGTTATCATTGCGCCAGACAGCGGAGCCCTAGGAACCAATTTTTTAAACAGAGCACTACGAGTAGCTCCTGTATCAACCAGAAACCGATCAGTAGAGCCCAAGACATTTGTATCAACATAAGGACCTTTCTGATCTACTGGGACCTCAACCGGTTCCTTACCCCATCCTAGGCATTCCTATGCGTAATCAGAATCCCCAAGACCATCAGCCGAATAATCTGACATTTGATATTGATTTCGTCTATCAAAGGTATTAGAATAATTTGGTCCGTGTTCAACTGCCTCAAATCTGGGACGATTGCCCATGCCTCCCCTATTTCCTGAATTCCCTGGGCGCCCTCTCATATTTCCTCTACCTCGTTGGTACTGCTGACCTCGCAAAAGGGGGCACTCAGAACGCCAATGTCCAATCTCTTTACAATAAGCACACTGATCAGAGGACAAAGTTGCTCGAGGGAAAGGGGGTACACCAGGTGTATATACTGCACGTCCGCCTCTTCCACCACCTCTGAATGGTGGACCATATACTTGAGCCAACATAACTTTCGTCTTTAAATCCTTAACCTTCTTATCCTCCTTGCCTTTTGCTTCCAATTCCTGACGCTCATAATACTGGGCCATAGTCAAAAGGGAGACTGGGGAAGACGTAGACCACAAACTCTTGCTGGCCTTGAGGCGACTAGCTATTTCTGGCAACATGTTAGTGACAAATTTGTCGACGAACAGATGCTTACCCGTGTCATCTGTCAAGGACTGCCCACTAAAATCATGGAATGTCTCTTCAAATCGTGTAAAGAAATCGGAAACTGATTCATCCGCTTTATGTTTACAAGACGCTAATGTAGTTCAATCTATTTTCTTAGGGGGTATGAGAGTTTTCAACTTAGTCACAATAGCTTTAGGAAGATCTAATATCACCTGTTGCGGTTTCTGCGCAGGCTCTCTAGCCACATCTATTTCTTCTAAATGCACCCAAGTATCACCATATGCTACATTATCATCTATTTTCCGAATTGTTCTCCACATATCAGGGGGCAAAATAAGTCCGAAAAACATATCAATATCTGGCAAGGTCATAGTGCAGGAGCTAATAGCTCCTTCTACTTCTTCATAAAAAGCGGCCGGATTTTTTCTCGGATCGGGCAAAGCAGCCTTAAGAGCCATAACATCTGCTCTACTCCAAGGAGTATAGACCCAATTATAAATAAAATATCCCTTTGCATCATCTGAAGTTTTATCGTAATTTGTTCCCGCACCCTTCGGGGGAACATACAGAGGCGCAGCTTCACGCATTGGTTTTACAGTAACCACAGTATCACTAGGGTCATTGTCTATCCCCAAAACTTCTTCTTTTTGCACTGGGGTCTGAACTGTTTGTGCAGTTTTAACTTTACTAGCTGATTTTTGCTCCGCTTTTAAACGTAGAGTATCATGTCTTAATTTAACCACTCGCCTAATTAGATCAGGTATATTTGAAAAAAGGAAAGTTCCATCATTTAATTGTTTATAATCAGAATTGATATCAGTGGGCTCTAAGTTTTTAGAAACGTTTCTAAAACCAAGTATTACCTCCCAAGTAAACTTCTCTGCAAAATATAACTGCTCTAAATCCTTCCACTACTGAACCATTGCTACAAGGTCTGGAGCAGAAGTAGTCCCACGAGCTTCTTTGCGAGCAGTGGATCTGATAGTGGCTTTTTCATCAGTAGTCAAAGTAGAGCGAGTCTGCCGCCCATCTTGCTTATCTAAGTCTTTATCGTCTGAGGAAAAATGTTCTTCTTCAGAAAGATCATTCTCAGGGGCAGAGGGAAATTTATACGGGGGCGGAGGTCGATCTAACAAAATGGAGTCATCCTGAGGTTTATTAAGAATGGGATAAATGGGGCGCCTAATAGGGTACTGGCCAGTTACCTCTAAATGACGCTCCCTTTCCTCTTTTTCTTTTATTGCCTTCATCTCTTTATTTTTTAATTCCAACGCTTTTTGATATATCGTTTTTCGCTGTTCTTTTTCTGCTATAGCTTCTTCTTTCCTCACTCTCCCTTGCACTTCTTTCTCCCACATTCGTACACAATCAAACATATCTTGTCGACTTTTCCTTTTAAACAAACACTGTTCTACATATTGAATCTTGTTAAAGTCTAATGACCCATTCACTGGCCATTGTAGATCAGGATCCTTTTTCGTATATTTGTTCCACAATGTACTATACATTATGGAAGAAATACCATATTTGACATACATATGTCTATTAGGTGTCCCCTCTGGGGAAGCCGGCTGACTTCTTTCTAAATCCTTTTTGGTACCACCAAGACAGCAACACAACCTACGGAGTGTGCTGGAAACAGGCATGCTACCAAATTTTTGTAAAATATAACTTTTCCAAAATATTCAAAAGTAGAGAAAAATCTCCACATTACCTGCCTTTATCTTTTGCAAAAAATAAATCAAACAAACAAAACCAGAATCTTGGCCAAGCAAATCAAGAGTGCCGCTTCAGCGACCTTACCAAACAAGAGTCTCCAACTTCCACCTGCCAATCTCTTAGTCGACCTAATGGTCACTGCAAATTTTACGCCAAAGGATACCTCAGTCGGGACCGGCCACCACCCGGAGGGTCAAATCGAAAAACCGGAAAAGTCACTTTGGCTGCAAAGACAAGGGTCTCCTCATGCAGGACGTCTCCTCAGTAATATTCCACTCTTCCGTCAAGACCACTCCTTCAGACGGCCGCGTCCTCGATGAGGCCCCACGTATCGGGCGCCAATTGTGGAAATGTGCCTTTTAATGAGCACACCGGTGCAGGGGTCACCCTTCTCTGTCCACGGGTCCGCAGACCAACAAAATAGAGATTGGCACTGAAGCTGGAATTCAAATAACAAGTTTATTAATCACTCATGAGTGGGACTACATCCACACAGCACTCTCAAGTGCTGCCTGAGGTAGTACATTGAAGTCACAGAACACAGGCCTTATATACAGCTTTTTCTGCACTAGTAAGCATGTGAACAGAAATAGGAAGGACAAGTTTCACAAATAGTTTTCAGCAAACAAGGACAGATGAAAAACCACATGGTCAGCAAAGTGGGAGGGGGAGCAGGAGTGCTTATGGCAGCAGTAAATGATTGACAGTTGAGTCTGAGACCAGGTGTTCTGGCAGCTACAAACTCTTAGCCCGTACATTGCTTTTAGCTGAGTCAGGAAGTCAACTAAAATAGACAGCACAGGCAGGGAAAAAGACGAGCAGCAGAGGACGGGAGAATTACAAAGCCAACAAAATGGATGCCACAACCAAGATGGCTTCAGCTTATGCTAACGGAAATTATTTCAGATTTCCACAGGATGAAAAGAATGAATTAAAGGATTGTAAATCATTTTATCGTCTTTTTTTTGCCCAAGCAACTCAAAGAGAAGTGCTTATCCGATATCAGGCAGTATGGCTGATCTGAATTAGACAAATCCTCAGCAGCTTGCCATGTCTACTTATAAGTTGACTGCCAAAAGAGTTGGACAGAATCGGAGGAAGCATCACTATTCCAAACACAGAAAGAAAACATTTCCTAACAGCCTTGAAAGAAGAGCAATAGCAATTACTAGGTCACCCACCATGACCGAAATTAAGGGGAATGGATTCTTTGGGCCGGGCCGCAAAGAGATTAGGGACAAGGGCACTTCTCCTCTTCCCAAGCACAGTAGGTGCTGCAGATGTGGCAAGATAGGCCACATCAAGAAGGACTTACCATCAAAGGATGCAGTTATCTCCTAGATAGCCAATCTGCCCTGGCGGAGGTCTTTGAGATTTCTTCCATTGTCATTCCTGCCTACAGAGGGATCATTTCTTGTCTTGTAAGCAAGGTATTTAGAATACCAGGGTGCTGAAAGCTTTAGCTTGCACTTGAGTATTGTAATTGAGGCGTGGATGTTCACAAGCTTTTCAAAAAATTGCTGAAGATGTTTAGAAGGGTGTTGGCCTCGGACATGGAGTTAATAAGGTGAGACATGAGTTCAAACATTAAGTTGTCCGTGGAGAAGGTTTGAAGGATCTGAAGGTTTGGTCTTCTCTTTTTGAGTTGAGTTTGTTGATAGGACGCTAGGCATGGCGATAAGATGGCAAAGTTGTCAGTCCAGTCCAGGGGTATGGGTTGTTTGCATTGGATTGTTGTTGATGTTGAGAAGACAAGGTCAAGGATGTGGCCTTTGGAGTGTGTTGAGAGTGTGACATGCTGTACTGCTTCAAGTGTACTGATGAGGTTGAAGAATATGTCTCCTGTTTTTAAAATGTTTTATTGTGTTGTCTGGGAGGTTGAAGTCGCCTAAGAGGATGGTGTGGGCATTTCAAATGGTCGAGGTGGTGAGATGATCTGGAAATTCATCAATGAAGTCCTTGTTCTTTCCAGGAGACCTGTAAATGAGATGGAAGGTGGCAGTCTGAGTTACAGAGAGTGGGAAATGGCATGTCAGCAGCTTCATGGAGTTGAGTGTTGCTTGCCTAGGGTGAAGGATGAGGATGACTTCTGGATTACTGCAAGACCTGCTCCCTTATGTGTGTGGTCCACACAATGGATGCTGTAGCCTGTAGGAAGAAGGACTTCTAGGATGTGTGAAGATGTATATGTGAGACATGTTTCTTTGATGAAGAGGGCATCAATCTTGTAATAATCAATGAGGTCTGAGATGTCTGGAGCATGAAGTACTGAAGAGCGAGCTTTAATGTGCATGAATTTGAATGTGTGTTCTGTAGTTTGCGAATGTGTGGTAGTTAGTGGGATGTGAAAGAGGCTAAGGTTATGTATTGGGCAAATGCTATTTGAGTGTCTGGGTCATCCATATCTGGATGTGATCATGGGGATTGGCAGTATTGGGTAATGCACATGATATTATCTTACTTTGCAAGTTTAACTGGAACAGGGGTTCTAGCTCAGGGCCCTTCCTGGCCCTATTAGGCCAAAACAGGCAATGCCCTTGTTAGACCTGGCATCTTTTGGCATGTTTCCCCTGTCTTTTTGCTTTCTGACCTCCCGGTTGTGACTCTGTTTTTGCTGGTTTAGTGTCTCTGCGCACTTTTTCACTGCTGTTCACTGTTAAAGTGCAAGTGCTCCTGTTGTAAATTGTTATTATGGATTAGTGTTTCCATGATTAGCATATTTGATTTACTGGTAAGCCCCTAGTAAAGTGCACAGAGTGTGCCAGGGTCTGTAAATCAAATGCTACTAGTGGGCCTGCAGCACTGATTGTGCCACCCACATGAGTAGCCCTGAAAAGGTATCTCAGACCTGCCAATGCAGGGTCTGTGTGCAGTTTGTAACTGCCATGTCGACCTGGCAAGGGCACCCACTTGTCAGGCCCTAATCTTCCCTTTTCTTACATATAAGTCACGTCACCCCTAAGGTAGGCCCAAGGTACCCCTGTGGGCAGGGTGCTGTGTATGTTAAAGATAGGACATGTACTGATGTGTGCAGCATGTCCTGGTAGTGAATTACAGTGCATTTAGTTTTTCACTATGGAAAGGCTATCTGTCCTGTAGGGTAGAATGGGAGTTTAACTTATAACATCTTATAAGCATAACTTCCCACTGGAACAAGATAGGGAAATGGAGTTTAGTATGCCTGGATTCAGAATGTAAAAATGCATCTTTTAGTAAAGATGATTTTTATATTCTGTGTTTGAAAATACCACTTTTAGAAAGTAGGTATTTTCTTGTTTAGCCATCCTGTGTGCCTCTGCTGGGTTTGTGGATTGACTGGAGTGACAGGGGCTGTTGATGTGCATTCTCTTCAGACAGCCACTGGGGGGGGGGTCGAGGTGTGTCCTGCCTTTCCTGGATGAGTCAGGGCTGGGCTGAATAGACCTGGGCTGCATTTAGAGTAGTGGGAGGAGATTTGCTTACACCTGAATGGGCCTAGTCTGCCTTGAACAATGCTGTCTCCACCTCCTGCATGGAAGCTGGGCCAGAGAGGACAGAACTGGTTTGGACTAAGCACAGACTCTCTCTGCCTGAGAGAACAAAGGACTTTTGAGTATAAATATTGGAGCCCAGACCCCCAGAACTTTAGAACTTTCTGGAATCAAGGAAGCTGCCAAGAAGAAGAGCTGGAAGAGTTGCCAGGAGGAGTACTGCCCCTTTGTTGTGTGGTTGCTTTGTTGGGTTGGCCTGCAGTTGCTGCTTCTGCCTTGGGCAGTGAAAGGACTGGACTGAACTTTCTTTACTTGTGCTGAGTACCTCCAAGGGCTTGAAGTAGAGCTTGCCTACTGTTCTGAAGTCTCAGAGACTGCAAAGACTTCATCAACCTCTGGGTACCGCTTCTGGAACCGTTGTTTCAGTTGCCACAGAGAAGGGAAAAGCAACCGACTCCGCGTCCTGATGGCACCGCAGAGCGCACCGTCTGCATCTCGCTACGCAACCCTGGTCTCACCGACGACTAAGACCGATGCCACCGAGCCACTGCTTGCACCGTGACCTGTGGGCACCGCACTCCGCACCGCCTCGCTTTACTTCGCCATCCTGGTCTCACCGACGCCGTTGCTGCTGCAGACTTCAACACCCGTGACTGCATCATGGCTGGGGGCACCGCTCGTAAGTTTCACGACGCACCGCCTCGTCTCACACAGAGGTCTGGGCTGACCGATGCCAGCTCCCACTAACCGGCTCTGTCGCTTGCACCACAGCCTGCCAGCACCGCATCGAGCACCGCCTTGCCATAAGCCTTGGTCTCACCGACGCCGTCTGGACGATTGTCACCGAGCCGCTGCCTACACCGCATTGTGAGGGCACCGCACCCTGCACCGCTTCCATTTTGCAACGCAACCGCAACGGTTCCCACGACCGGCTCGCACCAACGTGCCAGCTGCACCGAGAAAGGTACTGTTCACAAGTCTGTCCACGCTTTAGCTGGCCCGTACTGATGCGGTCGGCTGGAACTGTTAGACTCTGTTGTTTTCAGCATCGTGGTAGCCCCGGACGGAGCTACCGACTCGGAAGAACTGTGTTTTTGAGATATTTCTGCAATTTTAAAGGATATCTTGCAAAGTATATATTTTTAAGTACTGTATGTTGGATACTTATCGTTTTGGTCTTGTAGATATATTAAAATATTGGATATTTTTCTAAAATGGTGTGGTGTCCTTTTGTAATGTTTTCACTGTACTACTGTTGGTTATGTGCAAATGCTTTACACACTGCCTCTGAGATAAGCCTGAATGCTCGTGCCAAGCTACCAAGGGGGTGAGCAGAGGTTATTTTAGGAGTGTAACTCCCTTACCCTGACAAGGAAGAAGGGTCTCTACATGGACAAAGGTGCAAACCATTCCCAACTAGAGACCCCCATTTCTAACAGCCCTTGTCTGTGTCCGCCCTTTGCTGGGGACACCCGGGTGATGGGACACCCTAAAGAGAAGTAGGGAGAAGGCAGGGAGTGCAGTCACTTCCAGTGCAGATGGATGATGTAAAATGCAGTGGTGTCACTTCTTGTACAGATGGATAATGGGCAATGATGTGCTCTTGCTTGAATTTTTGGAAGGTTTTGGCGGTAAACCAGTGATGTCACCTCTTTTGCAGACGAATGATGGAAAATAAAGTCCTATTGCTTGTCTTTCTTTTTTTAACACGGTTTTGGGGTGAAACCAGTGATGTCACTCATCTGCTGAATTCAGTGTTATGAAAATAAATGTGAAAATCAGGAAGTTGATTTGAATTCAGGCTCTTCTGAAATAATGATACTCTATGAACTTTAGACTGGTGCTGATTTCAGTGTCTGCAGAAAATAAAGTTGTAAATCAGCAAGTTGAATTGAAGTCAGGGCTTATCTTCTGAAATCAGTATTCTTTTCCTGAAGCCGAGACTGATGTATGAAATCATGATTCATCTTGTTTGAATTCAATGTTTGCAAAATAAAGGTGGAAACCTGCTGGATGATTTGAATTCAGGACTCATCTTCTGAAATATTTTCTCATCACCTGAACCCAGAATTTAATTCTGAAATCAAGACTCATCTGCTGAATTCAATGCTTGATAAAGTTGTAAATCAGGAAGCTGAATTGAATTCCTGCAATCAGGATTAATCCTCTGAAACACAACCGCATAGATAAAATCAGGACTCATCTGCTGAATTCAATGTTTGCAAAATAAATGTGGAATCAGGACTCATCTATGAAATTAAGACTTGTGCTGAATTCAGTGTTGCAGAAAATAAAGTTCTAAGTCAGCAAGGTGAATTGAATTCAAGAAGTGTAGGTTTATCGCCTGAAATTAGGATTCCTTTCTTGCAGCCAGGGCTGATGTATGAAATCAGGATTCATCTGCTTGAATTCAATGTTTGCAAAATAAAGATGTAAATCTGCAAGATGATTTGAATTCGGGACTCATCTTCTAAAATTTGGACTTATCTCCGGCAACCAGGGCTTAATTCTGAAATCAGGATTCATCTGCTCATCATCAGTCTTTAAAAAAAGTAAGATACTGTTTTAAAATCAGGGATTCACATGAAATGAGGCAGAATAATCTAATTCTGAAAGGAGAATAATAATTGTCCACTTTTCTGGACAAACTGAGTGCATGCAAGAGAGTGAATCACACATTTGTAATAAAATGTTCGGCCCTAAAACAAACATTTAGACCCAGATGTATCATTCTTTTACGCAGTGCAACGTAGCAAGCCACCTTGCTGCGCTGCATGAAAGGGAAAGGGCAGGAATGCACCGTATTTACCATTATATGGCGCATTTTTGTTCTTTCCTTATGCTGGCGCACGATGTGCTGTCTTGCGCCAACGCAGGCACCCATTCATCATGTTGCAAGGGTGCCTGTGTTGTAGGCAGGATTGTTTTTGTGCAGGAAGGGACGCCTTCCTGTACAAAAACAATTGTGAGAGGTATTTTTCGCGTTTCTATGTGTGCCGCTGAATGCAGCACACGTAGAAAGGGGAAAAAACAAGGAGAAATAAGGAAAATGCTACTTACCACAGTATGCATCTGTTCCTGGCATGTAGAGCTGTAGAGTCACATGCTGTGCATAGCCTGCCATCTGGTGTTGGGTCCGGATGTTTGCACTTTGTTTTTGTTCGAAGAAGTCTTTCCAGTCACGAGGTAGGTGATTCCTCCTTTCGGTGATAGTGCGCATGGGCATCGGCTCCATCATTAGATTGTTTCTCCGCAGAAGGTGATGATGGAGTTAGTAAGAGTAGTAAAGTGAGATGTCCATCTAAGTAAGATATTACTGCAACAGGTACAGGTACCCGGGGAGGTGGGTGGGCGCATGTGACTCTACAGCTCTACATGCCAAGAACAGATGCATACTGTGGTAAGTAGCATTTTTCGTTCGAGGCATGTGAGCTGTAGATCACATGCTGTGCAAAGACTATATAGCAGTAACTCCCAAAGCGGTGGCTAACATGTAGCTGTTGCAGCCGTCTGAAATAATGTACGTAAAACTGCTTGGCCCACACTAGCTTGTTGTCTAGCTAATACATCTACACAGTAGTGTTTTGTGAATGTGTGTGGTGTAGACCATGTTGCAGCTTTCCAGATGTCATCTATGGGTATGTTTCCTAAAAATGCCATAGAGGCCCCTAGTTTGCGAGTGGAGTGCGCTCTAGGGGGAATTGTCAATGTGCGTTTTGCTTTAATGTAACATGTTTGAATGCACTTGACTATCCACCATGCAATACCTGGTTTTGATATAGGATTGCCTTTATGTGGTGGAGCAAAAGCAACAAAGAGTTGCTTAGTGTTACGGAAAGGTTTTGTCCTTTCAATGTAGTATAGTAATGCTCTTTTCACATCTAGAGTGTGAAGAGCGCGTTCTGCCATGGAATCTGGTTGAGGGAAGAACACAGGCAACTCAACAGATTGGTTGATATGAAAGGCAGAAATGACTTTAGGTAGGAATATGGGGTTAGTCCTAAGAACCACTTTGTTTTGGTGTATTTGTAAAAATGGTTCTTCTATGGTTAGTGCCTGAAGCTCACCCACTCTCCTCAGAGATGTGATGGCTATGAGGAAAGCTAGCTTCCAAGTGAGAAATTGTAGTTCACATCTGTGCAATGGCTCAAAAGGTGGACCCATGAGTCTGGTAAGGACGATGTTGAGATTCCACATTGGAGCAGGTGGAAGCCTTGGAGGAATGACTCTGTTTTGCAGATTTGCGGCTATTGCAGCAAGATGTAAGCGTATGGATGTGTACGCTAAATTGGAACGCTGTAGATGTAACAGATAATGATGTTTTGGATTGAAGCGTCCAGCGGATTGATTTGATTGTTATTACAGTATATCACAAACCGCTTCCATTTTGCTGCATAGCATGCTCTTGTAGTAGGGCGTCTAGCCTCTTTGATGATATTCATGCAATCTGGGGGAAGATTGAGGTAGCCAAACTCTTAAGATTTCAGGTGCCAGATCGCAAGGTTGAGATGACTGGGATCTGGATGTCTTACGTCTCCATGCCTTTGAGTGAGGAGACTGGGGGTAAGATGTAGTTTTTGGTGAGGAACTACTGATAACTCCAACAGGGTTGTGAACCAGGGTTGACGGGCCCATGTGGGAGCAACTAGGATTAGTGTCATGGACTGCTGTCTGAGCTTCCGAACCACTAATGGAATGAGTGGGAGAGGCGGCAAAGCGTAAGCAAATATCCCTGACCAGTTCATCCATAGTGCATTGCATTTGGACAATGGGCCTGGATACCTGGACGCGAAGCTTGGGCATTTTGCGTTTAGACGAGTGGCGAACAGATCTATCTCTGGAAAGCCCCACATTTGAAAGAATGGGAGGAGAACTTGAGGGTGGAGTTCCCATTCGTGGATCTGTTGTCGTTGACGACTGAGCAGATCTGCAATCTGGTTGTTTACTCCTGCAAGGTGTTCTGCAAAGAGATATATTTTGTGAGTTATGGCATATCTCCAGATGTTCTGAGCTAACTGTGACAGCTGGAGAGAGTGTGTTCCCCCCTGTTTCTGTATGTAGTACATTGCTGTCATGTTGTCTATGCGAATTTGGACCGCTTTGCCTACTAGATGAAGTTGAAATGCTTTGAGCGCTAGATAAATTGCTAGCAGCTCGAGATGGTTTATGTGGAGTTGCTTTTGTTGCAGAGTCCATATGTCCTGAATAGTATGCTTTTAGAGGTGAGCTCCCCAGCCAGTGAGCGATGCGTCTGCTGTTAGCACTATCTGTGGAACCGGGTCGATCAAGGGCCGCCCCTTTGAAAGGTTTCGTGTATTCCACCACTGCAGAGAGCGATGGGTGCGGCCGTCCACCAACACCAGCTCTGATAACTGACCCTGAGCCCGGTTCCACTGACGTGCTAAGCACTCTTGAAGGGGGTGCATTTGGAGTCTTGCGTAAGGAACGATTAAGATGCAAGACGCCATCATTCCTAGCAATTGCATAAACACTCGGGCTGATAATGAGTGTTGGGGCTGAAACTGAGAGATTAGAGTCTGCCTGTTGCAGATTCTGACTGGGTTGGGACACGCTAGAGCTTTGTGAGTGTCTATTGTGGCTCCTAAGTACACTTGTATTTTGGACGGTTGGAGATGAGACTTGGTAAGGTTTACAGTGAACCCAAGGTGGTGAAGTAGTTGCACTGTTTTTCGAGTGTGTCGTAGGCAGCTTTGCTGCGAGCTGGCTTTTATGAGCCAGTCTTCTAGATAAGGGAAGACATGGATGTGCTGTCTTCTTAGATGAGCCGCGACTACTGCCAGGCATTTTGTGAAAACCCTGGGTGCGGTAGTTAGTCCGAATGGGAGGACCTTGAATTGATAATGTTGGCCGTCTACCATAAACCTGAGGTATTTGCGGTGAGCAGGGTGAATGGGAATATGGAAATAGGCGTCCTTTAAGACAAGAGTGGACATAAAGTCGCCTTGCTGAAGGAGTGGAAGTACTTGTTGGAGTATGACCATGTGAAAATGGTCCGACTGAATGTATAGATTTAGTTCTCTGAGGTCTAATATAGACCTGAGAGAGCCGTCCTTTTTGGGAATTAAGAAGTACAGGGAGTATTCTCCGGTCCCTTGGTATTGTAATAGGACTGGCTCTATAGCGTGTTTTTCTAACAGAGAGAGAACCTCTTGCCTCAGAAGGGTAAGATGCTCTTGTGACATTGCATATGATCTTGGAGGAATATTTGGGAGAGTGTCTGTAAGCTCCAGGCAGTAACCATACTGGATAATTTGTAGTACCCACTTGTCTGAGGTGATTGAATTCCAGACACGTAGGAATTGGGAGAGACGTCCCCTGACAGGAGTGGAATGATCGGGGAGTAACGGAAGGAAGTCACTGTTTGTTTGCGGGGGAAGTGCGGGTGGAGTTGCCTCTGCCCTTACCATTGTTTCCTCTAAAACCTCCTCTGAAATAACCTCTTGATGAGGGGGATTGGTTATTGCCCTTGTAAGAGGAGGAGGGATTTTCGGTGGATCCATTTTTGGAACCACCCCTGTAAAAGGAGCGGCAAAAGGAACCCCTATTGGTAGGTAATTGCAAAGCCCCCATGGACTTTGCGACCTCCGTGTCTTTCTTCATTTTCTCTAACGAGGTATCAACTGCTGGCCCAAAGAGATGTTCCTTATCAAATGGTTGGTTGAGAATGGAGGTTTGCACCTCAGGCTTGAATCCTGAGATTCTCAACCAAGCATGCCTGCGTAGGAGTACGCTAGTATTTACTGCGCGGGCAGCGGTGTCAGCTGCGTCTAGGGCACACCTGATAGATGTATTGGTGATGAGTTTACCTTCTTGGATAAGATCATTAGCCCTAGTCTTGTGTTCATCAGGCAGAAATTGCATGAGTTTTTCCAACTCATCGTAATGAGCCTTATCGTAGCGAGCCAGCAAAGCTTGAGCATTGGCAATGCACCAATGATTGGCTGCTAGTGAAGCCACTCTTTTGCCAGAGGCATCAATGAGCTTAGACTCCTTATCAGAGGAGGAGCTTCACCTGTGGTCTGTGAGTTAGCCCTCTTGCGAGCGTTGGAAACCACAAGCGAGTCTAAGGGCAACTGACCTCTGATATAAGCAGGGTCAGGCTTATATTTTTTCTCCACCCTAGGTGTAATAATTCTTGCCCTCACAGGATCTTTAAATATGTCATCTATGTGTTTTAACATGCCTTTAAGCATTGGCAATGTATGAGTGGCCCTTTGAGAGGAAGTAAGGGTCTCAAAGAGGAAATCCTCTTCTAACGTCTCTTTATGGAGCTCCACCCCATGATATTGAGCAGCCCTGTTAAGAAGCTCAACATATCCAATGTTATCATCAGGTGGGGAGGGTCTAGACGGATACAGAGCAGGGTCATTATCTGTAATAGGGTCAGTATGATAATCCTCCCAAGGGACGATGTCTTGTGTCCTATACTGATCCTCATCCCCACCATCCCCGTCATCCTGTGGGTTAGGTGATAGTGGTGGTGGTGAATTTGAAGGTGTAATAAGTAAATTGGGATCAGTGGGAGAAGTAGGTGGAATGTAAGGGGGAGAAGGGTTAGTACCCACACTTTTCCTTTTGAGAGGAATGTGGTAATCCTCTGGCTGGTCTATTTTACGTTTCTTTGGTAGAGTGGCATGGATATGTCCTGTATCAGGGTGCGTAAACAGTTTTTTCTGCTTCGGATCCGAGGGAGCATCGGACTGAGGCTCTTTAGACGGAGTGTCTTTTTCCTTACTCGCCGGTTTCGGCGTCGAAGGTTTCGGCTCCGAGCCTTTCGGTGCGGAAGGTGGATTTTTCGGTAATGGTGGAATTGTTACCAGGAGATGTTTCGATTTCATTTTCGGTGCCGAAGGTGTGGGTTCAGCACTGATATGCGGGCGGCTCGAGCCGTGCCGGAAGGCCTGTGTTTGTGTTTCGGAGCCGGGCCCGAGGGCGGGGTGTCGGAAACTTTTTGTCGGTGACGACCTTCGCAAGAAGGCAGAGGAGGGACCTGAGCCTTTTTCTTTGTCTGTTGGGGGTGCTAGGGGGTATCTTTACTCACGGTACGCTGACCCGGAGTAACCTGCTCCTCCTCTTCCATGTCGGAGTCGGCTTCGGACACGGAGACCTGTTGTTCTTGTTCCTTGGCTCCTTGAGCGTGATGTTCTGTGTCGGAATCTTTGCCGAAGATGTCAGGTGCGGAGCCGCTTTGGTGTTGCATCTCGTGACGTCGAGCCCGACGATCATGAAGCGTTTTCTTTGATCGAAACGATCGGCAGGCGTCGCAGTCTTTCTCGTCGTGTTCTGGGGACAGGCAGAGGTTGCACACTTCGTGCAAGTCGGCGCGTGGAAACTTAGCACGACATTCGGGGCAGAACTTGAAAGGAGTCCGTTCCATCGACTGCTGGCGCTGTCGGCGCGGGTCGGCCCGACGGCCCGCCACGAGTTTTCCGATCGAAGTTGTTAGAGTTGAGGCGATACACGAAGAATGGAAAGCGGCGATCGATAACAATACCGTCGAGTGTAGTGGATTGCGCGTCGAAGGGGTCAGAGAATCGGTGCCGAACCGGAGCGCAGCAATACACATCCGAACCCGATGGCAGAAAAAAACAATCTAATGATGGAGCCGATGCCCATGCGCACTATCACCAAAAGGAGGAGTCACCTACCTCGTGACTAGAAAGACTTCTTTGAACAAAAACAAAGTGCAAACATCCGGACCCAACACCAGATGGCGGGCTATGCACAGCATGTGATCTACAGCTCACATGCCTCGAACAGATATTTCTCCTCATGAAGCCTCACCTGGGGAGGCATAGCATTTTGACGCATTACCAGGTCTACCACTATTGGTAAATCTGGGAATGTGCCAAAATCCATGGGTGGATTCATGGGAACATCTACGCTCCACTCATGGAATGCCTTCCTGCTGCAGAGTAACGCAAGGCAGTGATTTGCGCTGCCTTGTGTTACTCTAGATTCATCAAGCCATGAAGGGCCACGCAAGGTGCCCTAGCGTGGCTTGATAAATCTCACTTAGGTTTTTGCATCGCCCTTGCGCGGCACAAAGGCAATGAAAAACCTTGATATAGACCTTAATTCCTATCCACATTCTTAATCTTGTGAGAACTTCTTCACAACATAATGAAAAATAGGAGAACGGTATGGTAGGTGAGGCTAAACGTTTGGCGATCTTGCCATTATCTGTACTGTCACTCACCTCCATCTCTGGACCCTGGTCTGTCAGTTCAACTTAGGTTGCTTCAGACTCTCTATGTTGCGTTCTTTTCTTCTGGTTGTCAAAGAACGATGGAAAGAGGGTTGTGGAAGTGATTCCTGTGATGTGCTTATCTCCATATCCTCTTCGTAAAGCTTTACGAACATGGTGTACACATTTCTCCTTCTCATGCTATAGATCTACACTGAGTCAATAATGGAAATGTGTATCCTCAAGTATGATTTCAGAAGTGAAAATATTCTTGTTGCCCTCATCTGAGGGATTCTGCTTGCTGGTAGATGGTGAGATTGTACAACCAGACATCGACAGGGAGGAGGCACTACAGTTCTGATTACTCAGCAGTTTTGTTGGGCATGGAAGGGGAGGCTAGGGGGCAAGGTGCACTACAGAGTATAACGTGTGTGGTAGAGCCAAAGGGCTATTATTCTTTTCTCACTTCCACCAAGCACTGTGATCACAAACCAACCTGACAGCTCTAGTGTTTGAGACCGGCATACACAGGCAATGGCGGGGGAGGGCGATGGAGACTATACAGGGGTGGCTTTGCACTTTAGGCTCAGTTTTTGAGGGTCATGCAAGGGCCAACGCCATGTTGAGCAGTGTTTAATGCTTGTCTTTCTGAAACACTGTCAAACTATTACAAAGGAGCAAAATCAAGCACCATATACAGTGTTTTGTAAATGTCAAATGGATATCTGGGAGCCAATTAACTTAGGATTCATGTAACACAGTGCAGCAAGGCAAGTTGGCGCTCTTCAGCTCTCTCCCTGCGCTGCC
The DNA here is from genome assembly GCA_963921515.1 of Calotriton arnoldi. Classification (NCBI taxonomy): domain Eukaryota; kingdom Metazoa; phylum Chordata; class Amphibia; order Caudata; family Salamandridae; genus Calotriton; species Calotriton arnoldi. Next base: position 129,559 of record CAWUFW010002803.1, on the reverse strand, counting down.
ATGCACCAACGTAGGCACACTTGCACCATGTCTGTAAAGTTCATACTGTTCTCTGCAAGCACAAAAACATTCAAACCCAATCTAATGCAGCATTTAAACTGAATTTTACTGAATTCGCCCTTGCTCTTTCAACTACTGTGTTTTCCCTTGCAATAACATTAGTCTCTTCCCTGTTCATGATACCTCACATAAACAAAATTGCTCAAACCACTAACTTTCACCTACAAGCTCTGAAAAAGATAAAATCAATTTTTAAGACTAACTTCCTGAAAACTGTGGCTTAGGCTCTAATGCTTTCTCATCTAGACTTCAGTAACGCTGTTCTGGTTGGGGTCTCCAATTCCAATGTTATGCCTCTCAAGTGTGTCTTGACTTCACAGCCAGATTTGTGTCCCCTTCAAAGAAAGTTGATCATATCTCTCCATTCCTAATTGATCTACACTGGCTTCCCATCGTGGCCTATGATCATATTTAAGCTGAGTTCCTTAGCCTACAAAGCAATTCATTTAAGATCCCCACTTGACCTGACCAATCTATTCAAGATTTCTGTACGTTTAAGAAAATTCAGGAGCAGACAACCTTTTTCTTGAAATCGCCTTGTTCAAAAACTCACATGCCTTACATCAGTCATTCTCTAGAACTGCCTTCCTCCTCTGTAACTCCCTGCCTACGGAAATTAGGATCAAATCTACACTTCAATACTTCTTCCATCTACTCCGCCCCAAATGCATTGCATCGTACCGTGTGCCCTCGCTTCTCCCTCTTGTACATCTGTCAACCTCTTGAATAAAAAATGCAGCTTAAGTGAGGTTTTTTATAAGGGTAATCTGATCAGATGGGTTTGTCAGGCAGATGTTCTCCATTTTGGGAATGCAATAAAATGAGGTGCAGACATTATAGATTGGAGAGTATCTTTGGAGACGGTAGCGAACGCTTGAGTTTTTTAGGCGAGCCAATGGGTTCTATGTATAAATGAAAGAGGCTCACAGAAGAAATTGCGCCTTGCAGTAGATTGGAGCACACATTTGAGTATTGGCAGTAGTTGTTGAGTTAAGAGGCGACTAATCTAAGGACTATCAGTCTAAAGCCCATTCTCTCAAGAAATTTTCATAGGGTAACATGATTGGCCATTTCAAATGCCTTGGAAAGGTCCAGCAAGGTGAGAAGACAGAAATCCCCTTTATCAAGGATGAAGAAGGGGGGCGTGGTTAGCCGCCTAAGATGGCGGACGTGTGCCGGTGAAGCTCCGGACCCTAGGGGGATATATCCTGAAGAATCGCCGCCTTGCGGGGCATCCACGCTGCCCAGGGAGCCCAGGGCTTCACTACTGCCGACCCAGAGGGGTCTGACCGGGAGGAGTTGCGGCGGCACGACGATCGGTGGCGCCTATTGGCGGCCGCGAGGAGGGCGGCCTAACTGCGGAGCTCCGCTGGGCCTGTCGCGCTGCGACCCTTGCCGGACCCCGTGCGTTGATGCACAGAGCGGCCCCCTGTGCTGCCGGCGGGGTCCCTGTGTGCCCTGAAGTACCGCGCTGATATTGCGGCCCCACTGAGGCTGGACCTGTGGAGGCCGGGGCGGCATCGGCGGGACTGCTCGGCCCGCGCCTAGAGGACCCGGAATCTACCGGTAAGCCTAGAGGCCCTCTCTGACGACGACGGGGGTCCTCGACTGCCCGGGGGGGCTGCGCCGGAGTCGGGGGCCTGGGGCTATGTGACCCGGGGGCATGGATGGCGTTGGTGGGACTGCTGGACCCGCGCCCCTGAGAGTGGCGGTGCGCCGGTGCACCTGAAGACCCCCCCTGTGGCGGTGGGGTGGTCCCTGCTTGCCCGAGGGCGCCGTACTGACGCTGAGGGCCTGCTGCGACTGGCATCGGCGGGACGGCTCGGCCCGCGGCCTGGTGGCCTGGACTGTGACTGGGGGCAGGCCTCATCTTCCCTCTCCTGGCCGCATACATCGCCTGGGCGCTGAGGGAGCGGGCCAAGAGCCGCAACATCCTACGGGAGTTACCGTAGCTGAAGGTCCCGGCTGCCTGTGAGGGGTTGTTGGCTGAACACGTCGGCGGATCCTGCTTCTACTCTTCCCCCTCCCCCCCGGGGCAGAATCACACGCCGGAACTCGGCTGGAGGGCAGGTGGACACGAGAAATCCGGGCTGGGGATGGGGCGGCCCCCCCTCTCCCCCGACACATGATGCCCTCACACAGTGGGAATACGGCGACATTACGAGGTGCGGAGTCGGATGCCATGGGCTCCTGAGCATTGTGTCGCACTGAGTGGCGGGCGGGAGTACACCGCCCGCGGTGGACAGCGGCCCGGTTGGTCCTTTACACTGCTGTGAAGATTGGGGCGAGTGGTGAGGCGGTACTGTCGGTGGCCCTGGGGGGCGCACGTCCCGTTGACCGGACCTCACTTCTGGAACAGCTCTACCGCGCCTCAGCCTAATCGGGCATGGCCCGGGAGGGGCCTCCGCGCCTTCCCTGCGCCCACCTGGCCTATTATACGTGGGGGCAAACATGGGGAGACCCAAGGGAAAGCCCACGGACAGCAGCTCCAATGCGGGGGGACCTTCCGGGGACTCTGACAGCGCTGCCGGACCCAGGACGTCGGACGATTCCTCCCTGGGGCCTGTGGGAGCCCCCCCGGACAAGCTCGACCTTATCCTCAAGGAGATCATAGACTCTCGGAAAGCGATTGAGCAACAGATCGGAACCCTGACGAGTGGCCTCACCCTCCTCCGGGCAGATCATGGGAAACTCGCAGAAAAAGTCCAAGACCATGAAAAGGCCCTGACCACCATGGAGCCCCTACTAACAGACCACACCACTCAACTAACCCGGCTCCAGCAGCAAATCAATGGGCTACAGGACAGAGTCGAAGACGCGGAGGGCAGAAATCGCCGAAACAACATCCGCGTGATTGGTCTTCCTGAACGCAGTGAGGGCCCCAAGCCGGCGGACTTTATGGAAACCTGGTTCAGAGACCATGTCGCCCAGGAAGGTCTCTCCCCTACTTCTGCGTGGAACGGGCGCACAGGATACCCACGGGAGCGCCGAGAGCGGGAGCGCCCCCACGACCCCTGATTGTCAAAATCTTAAATTACAGGGACCGCGACGTGCTGTTGCAAAAAGCGAGGGAACAAGCACCGATCCAATTCGAGAATCAACGGATCTCGCTTTACCCCGACTACACCATCATGGTACAGCGTCAACGGATCTCCTTCCAAGTCGTCAAGAAAAAACTGCGAGAGGCTCAGTTGAAATACGCTCTTCTATTTCCGGCCCGGCTAAAAATCCTATACGAGCGAAAATCCTATTTCTTTGATAGCCCAAATGATGCGGAGGAGTGGTTGGAGGCGATGGGGCCTGCGTTGAGCCAGGACAGGCCATCGGGCTTGTTACGCCAGGTCCCTACCAAATCTAGAACACCCGGCGCCCGCCGGGCGCACGGGACTCTGGCATAATCGGGCCGACCCATGACCAACAGATGTCGGGCAGAGCGGAGGCATTGGCGGTCGCTGGGTCCTTCCGTGATGGACACTCCAAGGCCGCAACTGATTCGGAAGATAGCATTATCCAATCGGACTCTGAAAGCATAACTCTTTTCCCCTTAGTGACACCTCAAACTGCGGACGACCTGGTGGACTGCTGATGAGACCGGTTTCGCTGTCTCGCCTCCTCCTGCCGGAGAGGTTACTTCTGCCTGGTCGCTGGCCTGCCAGTTACCCTCATATCCTTTACTAATACCTATGTGTAGACTATATTGTTGAAATATACTGGAGGGTGTATGCTTTGCACTGTCTTGGCTTTGTGGGTCCGCCGGGGGTGTGCGGAGGCCCCCGGGGCCGGCGCCCGACCCCTGGTCGCCTCCCTGTCCCTTGCTCAACCCCTAAACTTACCCCTATGGCGACGATCGCTTATGCAAAACATGATCCGACTTTTATCCCCCCCCCCCCTGGGTCCCGTTGAGCCACCGGTGTTCTCTATTCAAGAAAGTAACAATATGACTGGCGGCTCCACTCCCTCGCAAAGCGAACGCACCACGTTATGGGTTTTGAATGTTGAAAGTTCTGGTTTGGCGCAGCAGAGTTCAATGGCTGCACCTAGTATTTTTGGTTCAAAGTGAATGGGGTACTCCTGGTCTGTAACACCCACACGACTCCGATTTAGGGGGCGCTTTTATAGCGATAACTCATGCCTCTTCGTTGTCCCACTTTAGGCACATATAATCTGCTGACCTGGAATGTGAGAGGACTAGGGGCAGTACATAAAAGACATCGAGTCCATGCACATCTTCTTAGGCGGAAGGCCCAAATTGTCTTCCTCCAGGAATCCCACCTCATGGAGTCGGAGGCCTTAAAGACCCGTAAAAAATGGGGGGGCCGTGTGTTTTCCACTAACTATTCGGCCTTCGCACGAGGGGACACCATCTGGATTCGCCACGGGGTCCCATTCATGGAGTTAGAACGCCGAGTAGATGACCAAGGCCGTTATATTCTACTGAAGGGGACCCTGGACGGACTACCGGTCGTATTGGGAAGCATATATGCTCCGAATTTCGACCAGGACAAGTTCTTTCAGCGGTTAAGTGTAGCCCTGACAGGGTGGGATATGATCCCCTGGATTCTGGGCGGCGACTGCAATGCTGGGTTAGACGTGGCGCTCGACAGATCCCATCCCCCCCTACACGGCGCGGGAGCCCGTAAGCAAGCTGACCTCCTGAATACATGGCTGGTCGGGTGGGGGTTGAAGGACGTGTGGCGCCAGCTACACCCTACACATCGGGAATACTCATTCTACTCACCAGTTCATCAGCTACACACCCGGATCGATAGGTTTTTATGCTCCCCCACAATTGCTACACAGATACACCACGCCACTTATTTAGCTAAGACCTTTTCCGACCACAATCCCCTAGAGCTCACATTAACATGGGGTAGAGTCCCCACCCCTGTCCCCACGTGGAGGCTATGGCCTCAGCTCTTAGAGGACTCTCCGTTCCGCGCCACGTTAGCTACGGTCCTTACAAATTACTTCTCCGAAAACTGGAACACAGCTTCCTCCCACCTTATTGAATGGGATGCGCTAAAGGTGGTGGTGAGAGGGTCTGCAATTGGGTCCATAGTGGGGGCTAGACAGGAGATCCACCGAAACCTCCTTAGCATTGAGAACCTCCTGACTGATTTAGAACACGCGGCGGTTATGGATCCCGGTAAGCAGGACTCATTGAGTGAAACCCGTATCCGCCACGCCGAGACCCTAGAAACACTCCGAGTTATTGACCACCAGGCCTACATGCAGCGGAAGCATGCCGAGGCTGACAAATCTGGCTCTCTGCTAGCCCGGATACTGCGCGACAATCCGGCGACGCCTGTCATCACATGCATACGCTCACCAACTAGGGGCTTAGTGCACACACAATTCGAAATCAATGAGACCTTTCGCACTTACCTCAGGGACCTGTATGCGGCACCGCTCCATGCCACAGACACGCTCACGGATGAGTTCCTTGGTGACCTTGCCTTCCCTTGTCTTACGCAGGACGCGCGGAAAGGCCTCTCGGGCCCCATAACCCAGCATGAAATTAGAGCGGCGTTAAAAGACCTTAACCGCAATAAAACCCCAGGTCTGGACGGTCTGCCTCCAGAATTTTACGCCACCTACTCGGACATCCTGCTCCCCAAACTAGAGGAACTATACAAAACGGCCTTGTCTTCCGGTCACTTGCCACAATCCACTATGCAGGCCCTGGTTGTCTCCCTACCTAAACCGGGAAGAGACGGCACAGATTTGTCCAATTACAGGCCCCTGTCCATGCTAGCGACCGAATACAAAATCCTCAGCAAGGCCTTGGCCAACCGACTGCTCCCCGTCTTAAACACACTCATTCATAAAGACCAATGCGGATTTCTTCCCACACGCAGCACCTCCCTAAATCTCAGACGCCTACATCATGTCATGCAGGCCACTCCGGGAAGGTATGAGAGTGCCGGCTGTCTGGCGTTAGATCTACGACAAGCCTTTGACTCCATAACATGGAGCTACATGTTTGCGGCCTTGCAGCGGTTTGGCCTGCCTCCTGATTACATCCAATGGATCAGGCTACTCCACTCAGACCCCACAGCTAGGGCGCGCACAGGGAACCATATCTCCGGTGAATACACTATACACAGGGGCACGAGGCAGGGGTGTCCCCTTTCGCCCCTACTGTTCGTCCTGGCGCTGGAACCGTTAGCTATTGCTCTGCGAAAGTCAAGCGACCGACTCGGGATACCAATAGCTGGCACCGCACATTTAGTTTCCATATATGCTGACGATATCCTTATTTATTTACCCGACCTCACAGTCGGGACAGAACCTCTTCCCAACGTCTTCTCCACCTTTGCACGTATATCGGGTCTCATCATTAATGAAGGGAAATCTACCGCATTCTTTTTTCGGGAGGGACCCCACCCAGACATATATCGATTTGGCACCTATGGGCTGCCAGTGGCACATCAGACCTTCAAATATCTGGGACTTCACATATATCGGTCCCAGCCAGACCAACTGGACGGTAACCTCACGAGAGCTATAACTGCCCTCCGCTCGAGTGTCGCTTTTTGGGTGTCCCTCCCCTTGTCCGTTATGGGTCGGATCGCCATCTCTAAAATGGTGATGCTCCCCCGCCTCCTTTATTTTTTCGTAAACCTCCCCCTGCTGGTTCCACAATCCACTTTCTGCCTTCTAGACACGATTCTCTTGGACCTCATCTGGGGGAAGAGCAGACGGAGGGTAGGCCTTAAGAAGCTACAACTCGCATCCCATAATGGAGGCCCGGGTGTTCCCGACTTTCGGTCGTACTATTATGCTAGCCAACTCCAATGGCTGTCCTATTGGACGGCTGGCAGAAACCTGCAGGAAATCGGATATGACCCCCACGACCTGGATCGAGGGGCCCTTCATACCTTATTGCTCCCGAGGGTGGCGATCCCTCCGGACGCCCCCCCGCTACTTAAAACGGCACTGCAGTGTTGGAAGAAGGAACTGCGTCATACCCCGCATGCGGATCCCTACGCAGGTAATGTTCCCCTCCTGGGGATTCCAGCCCCTGGGGGCAGACTTACTAGGACTCGACTGCGAGACTGGGAGGAGGCTGGAGTGAGGGAGGTTGGTTCTCTTTTCAGTGATGGCACCTTACTAAATCACGACACTTTTGTACAGATCACAGGAGTGCCAGATCGCCTGTACTTGTTGCATGCAGCGGTAACGTATTAGGACATGGGTGCCCCAACGCGCTGAACCCTCCCGACACGAACTGGTGCACATGCTGTATTACATGGGGGAGGGAGGCCACCTAGTCAAATGGCTGTATACTAGTATCAGGGTACAAGCCGCCGCTTCGCTTGTGGCCCTCCGTGCAAAATGGTCAGAAGCCTCAGAGACTGAGCTCACTGATAAAGCCTGGGAAGGTATCCTAGAGCACCCCAAGCGAGTATCCTGAAACGCTAAACTTAAATTTATCCAAACTATGATACTACACAGATCCTATCTCACCCCAAGGAGAATCCAGCGTATGTTTCCTGAGGCCCAACATAGCTGCCCTCGATGCAAAGCTGATGAGGCAGGTTTTCTCCACATGCTCTGGGCCTGCCCCCATCTTAGGGATTACTGGGACAAGATCCGCTCCGTACTAGAGGAGATAACACATCTTTCAATACATAGCAACCCTATAGAGTGCCTCCTGGGCCTACGAAGAAGAACCAGCGCCCTGAAGGTACAGCTTCGCTTTCTAGACTTGGCCCTCATATTAGCTATAAGGGCACTCACCATGAGATGGAAATCACCCAGATGCCCCCCGTTATCTGTGTGGCAAGATGATATGATTGGATGGGGTAGGCCCGAAGGCACGGCACTTAGGCAGGAGGAGGCACGGGGCTTGAGGAAACATCCCATCTCCATGGAATGGGACATCATGCTTGAAAACTTCAGGCAGAAAGATCTTGTACCTGCATGCACCGCCCCCACCACATAAGGGACCCAGCTGCGGGTGGGGGGCCGCGAGGGGGGCAGGGGGGGTTGCACAGGCTACACCATTACCCTACGAGTAGGTCAGCGGAGGCGGATAGCTCTTGAAATTGTACAGTGGGACCAGGATGGCAGATCTACAAGCACAAACAGACCAGGAGGGAGGGTGGGAGGGAGGGAGGGCTTATGTTACTGGGAATGTTTTGATGATTGCGATTGGTGATTACCCTAAGGATCTACTGGCACATATGTTTGAATATATCAATCGTTATACCATCTGTGGCGACTACCATATGATGTATGGATTGTACATTTTGAGGCTTGCATGTGCTAGCTGGACATTCGAACACGATTTGAAAACTTTGAAAACGGACATGCCGTAATGCCCTAGAGGGGACATGTGATTGTTGATTAAGCAGCTGTCAATAAAGTTTGTTTAAAAAAAAAAAAATCAAGGATGAAGAATGCATTGTCAATATTCTGTAACATTGCAGTCTCATTGCTGCATCCTGGTCTGAAATCTGATTGGAATTCATCTAGCAGTATATCTTTTATTTCAAACCTTCACCACTTCCTGCTTCTTCATTCTCTGGATCCCTTCTGGCCTCTAATGCTCTCACTCTGCCTCCTCCGCTCATCAGACCTTGACCCCTGAGCAAGAGAAAGGCAGCTAATGGAGAAAGAAGGAAGCAAAATACAGGAAAATCGTGACAAGGAGACACAGGAATAAATGGAAAACCTGCAATGGTGAGCTAAAAATATTAAAGATATTGAAAGTGTAGGGTGGTGAAAAAAAGAACAAAGGGGGTGGAATTTAGACTTTGCAGCCTTGGTGTGCAGAACAGTATGGTGACCTACCTGTATATGTAGATTTTAACCTTGAAGTATGTGCTGGATTCACAAGCTGTCCATTATTCGGCCATCTAGTTAGTCCCTTCATTTTTAGGTCTCGCCTACGCAGCGCGCATGCGCTGCATAGGAGACCTTTCGCCGTCGTGTAGCTCTTTTTCAAAGCACATACTCGTGCTTGTGGCGGCATACGCCTTGCGGGAGTGCGCAGCGGCGTGCCACAAGCACGAGTATGTGCTTCCAAAAAGAGCAGACTGCGCGTGCACCACTCCCGGGCTCACCTCCTGCTCCCACTCTCTCTCGACTTTCACGCGCGCTCCCAGGACAGTACTGACGCAAGCACGAGTGTGCTTCAAAACAGCTGCTCCGGGCGGCGGTTTGTTCTGTTTGTTTTTTCTGACCTCCAAAGCAGTCTCCTGTCAGGAGGAGGCGATGGCTTCCCTTGTCCTATCATGCAACCCTTTCTCTGTCACCCATCAGCCTCTTTTCTCTGGCTTCCCCATCTCGTTCGCTCCTCCGGTTCTTTCTCGAATTCATTCCTTCCTCCCCACTATTCATCCATCACCTTGTCTTCACTGCCCCTCTCTGGTTTCCTTCCTGCACCACTCGGCACTTTCTCTTTCCTTATCTCTCCCTCTTTCTCACTCACTCTTTCTTTCCTGCCCCCATGCGTCTTTCTCTTTCTGGGGATCTACTTCTTGATTTTCTTTAATCACCCTGACCCCTTCCACCGGCCCCTTCCTACCCTCCCACTCCTTGACGCCCTCTCCCCCCTCCCTCACCTCGCCTCCTTTTCCTCTCTCCCTCACGCTCTCATTCCCTCGTTCGTTCCTTCTGCTCCGAGGCTCCGCCCCAAAATTACTATGCCGTTTTACTTTGTGTGTTTTTTTTTTTTTTTTTGGGTGGTCTAAATCTATTTAGTAGCAGAGGGCTTTACATGTGTCAAAGTTACATGAAAGATGCCGGAAAATGTCATACGTACTGAATATAGACTTGCATGAACTACAAAGTGTACATCGTGTACATAATATACAAAGAAGGTCAGAAGAGAGCGGAGGGCGCCAAAAATGACAGCGTTTTCGTCTCGAAAGTTTAATGTTGTAGAAAGAAGTGTTCCGTGGACAATGCAGGCCATTTTCCACTATTCCTTATTGAAGGCCTCTAAAACAAGCTAATATAAATATTTTTACATTGCGAAAGGCTGCGCGGGGAAAGGTTTAATGTTACTTTTTTATTTAAAGGACGAACTGAGCATACATATTCCAGGGTCTGTTGCATAAGATGCAGACCACAACATTTACATAATGGCATTGCCATTGAAAAGGACAGAAATTAACTTGTACAAACATTAAAATAAACAAGCATTGGCATAGCCAATAGGTCTCGCCTTTGGGACCTTATAAGTGTTTAGCCATGCAACAGTAGATGTTGTTGCACCAAGGATATTGTGCTGCATAACTAAATACTTATAAGGTCCCAAAAGCGAGACCTATTGGCTATGCCAATGCTTGTTTTTCTTGCTGAGGGCGTCGTCGACCATTTGGTGTAATGTCCGTCATTGCATGGCGTCAAGACGTACATCATGGAAGCCAATTGTCGTGGTTACCATCTTCAGATACATTTTTCCCCTTGGATGAGCTCCTTGTTTTTATGGCTTCCTCTTTTCTTAAACCTTTTAATTCTATCTCCCTCCTTTGCAAATTCACCTTATTCTGGGGAAGTTGCATGTGAATCCACAAAATTCTTCAAGCTGCAAATCTACTCCTAAAGGTAAGTAACCATTTTGTTTTGTTTAGTAAACATTTTCTGTAATCACATGCTGTGCACTGATTTTGTAGCACATCCTCTTCCATTGGGAGACTGGGTTGAAAGAGTGGGTATTTGCAAACAAGTGTTTTAGTACCCTTTATCCCACCTGTGTCCCCTTGTTAGCTTGAATGTCCACACAGTAATATTTTGTGAAAGTGTGCATGAAATACCATGTGTCTGCCATACAAAGGTAATTGAAGGACATAATATTAAAAGTAGGCGTTGCTCCCTTTTTCCTTGTGGAATGTGCCCTTGATGTTTCTCCTAGTGGTATTTTTGCTGTCTTGTAGCATGTCTGGATTGTCTGGACTATCCATCTAACCATGGTTCCTTTAGTGACGGGAATACCTTGCTTGTTGGGACGTAGGAAATGAAGAATTGGTTCTTTTTCTAGATTTCGTTTTCTGTAGATAATACATAACTGCACTTTGGACATCCAATGTATGCAGGGTCCTTTCTGCCTGTGATTTAGGCTGTAGGAAGAATACAAGTGAGAGTATGGTTTGGTTGACATGAAAGTGTGATATCACTTTTGGGAGAAACTGTAGGGTTGTTCTCATTACCACTCTGTCTATGTATATTTGCAGGTAAGGTTCCTGCATCATGATGGCCTGCAGTGTACCAACTCTCCGTAGAGATATGATGCCAATTAAAAAGGATGTTTTAAGAGTTATGAATGGGGTCAAAGGACGGTTTTATGCGCTGTGCAAGCACTAGGCTGAGGTTCGCCATAGGTGTTGGAGGTGACCTCTGGGGCGCTATTCTCTTTGGACTTTTTCAGAAAATGTAATGCCAGACTGGCTGCCACAAAATGATGGCATACTCAGCATTTTGTTTTACCAAAAATAAATCCACTAAAGCAGGAATTTGCTTAAGTGAAACAGACCAACAAATGCCCTGACGCACTTTGCTGATTTTTCCTGCCTCTTCGATTATTCCTTACATGACAGACCTAGACGGAGAGAATCATCCTGATAAATCCAGCTCTAGATAGGGCTGGAATTCCAATGTTCTTAAGAGGTTGGCCCCATGGCCCATCAAAAGATTGTTTTAGACATTTGAGCCAGTTATGGTTCCATCAGTGGAAACAAAATGGTTCCTTCATACCAAATCCACCACAACACTTTACCCACTTTATTTTTAATTTCATTATGTAAGTGCTCAACCAAATGTTTTTTTATTGAGCCATTCAATGCTTTAGGGTCAATCAGGTCTTTGGTAAGATTCCTTTCACAGGCCATTGCTTCTTTAACCGAATAGTGGAGAAGTCTGTTGCATTTACTACTACTGACTATGCAGAACTATTACTAATATCAATGAAAGGCTCACCTTACAGGTATGGACTGCTCCATCGCTGAGGACTACGTGCCCAACACTGACTTTGTCCCAGTGGAAGGTGTAAATCTTACAACCATACCGGAAGAGGCTGTTTTAGCAGGAGAAATCTGGTTCAACGCATCCACAGCCTTTATCTCGACAGTATTATATGGGATCTAAAAACTCCATCTCCTCGTCTGAGTCTGGTGAGACTCTAATACCACTTAGGAGAAGTAACATTATTACCTTTTCCATATTTTTTTATTTTTTATGACAGTGCTCGTGTGATTCTGAAAAGGGTCCAGTTGAAGGCACAGTCTCTTTAGTCTGAACTTGGTTTTTGAATTTTACTGCCATGACATATAAAAAAAAGAGTTCAGACATGATGGGCTTTAAATCCTTTTAATCACCCGTCACTGAGGAAAGCACTCGTTTCTTGAATATTATGATATGGTACTGCTAGCAGATTCAGAGAAGGACCCCTTTATTTATGGCAACTGTTCAGTTTCTCTGGTCTGGTATCGTTAACTTTGGTTAGGAATACTGAGGGCCCTGGAGGAGTCTCAAAGGTATCATAGGAAGGGAACGCAGACAATCGGTCATGAATTGAGGAATAGGGGGGGGGGGGTCTATTTTCTTTTCTGCTGTACTAATAGCAGTGCGGGGGTTTCTGTGAAATAATCAGAAATGTTGAATTCCTGATCACCTTTTATTCATAAATATTCATAAAATCTGTGTGAATCAGTATTGGAGATTAGGCAACAACCAGGATAACAAAGAAGAGAATCTACATGTGTTTATTAGTTCTGGCCAGTGTAAAGGGCTTGCTAGTACTCATATGGGGACAGGTTTGTGTACTCATCTTCTTTTTGTCATTCTTCTACTGTAGAAAAGTGCCTCTTATGGACATGGTTAGCCCTCACTTTTTGCCTGGAAAATTATGTGATTTCGACTGGAAGTGCACAGGGTCCATGCCAACCAGGTCCCCTGTGCCAGAGCTTGTTCTCTAAATGATACCTTTTGTTTCCCAATTGGCACCACATCAGTACCCCTTGTAAGTCCCTAGTAAATGGTACCTCTGGTACCTAGGGCATTGGACTGAAGAGGGGCCTCAAGGGTAAACACATGAATTGTGCCAAACTAGGGTCCCCTCACCAAGGCCATGCAGGCTGCCATTGCAGACTGCGTGCCTTGGTGCAGACAAAACCGAAGAGTCGACATGGCACACATTCCTGTGTGCCATGCCCCCCAAACACTGTATGGGATATAGGTAAGACACCCCTCTAGCAGGCCTTAGCCCTAAGGCAGGGTGCACTATATCCCCTGTGAGGACATATCTGCATGAGCAGATATGCCCCTGCAATATCCATGTTGATTCTTGGATATTGTAAGTGAACAGGAAAGCCATAGAGAGTACATGGGCTGGACATTCGTGATTATGAGTTTCTCAGCTCCATGATGGCTTCACTGTGTTATGGGATGTTTGGTATCAAATATCTTGTCTTAATAATCCTGCACTGATTCCAGTGTCAGATGTATTGATAACCGCACCCAGAGGACCATTTAGAAGGGTTCCTTGAAAACCTGCCGGCTTCTAGTGGGTTCTGGACTGGTCTCCACCAGCCTGCCACTACTAGACATGTTTCTGGACCCATGGGATGAGAGCCTTCGCTCTCAGGGGCCAGAAACGATGCCTGCCCTGGGTGGAGGTGCTTCCCACCTCCTCCAGGCAGGAACAGCTTCCCAGGGCGGGAAGCTTCAAAGTCAATACGTCTTTGAACTCCGACCCATGCCTTTCGGGCTAGCAGCAGATGCAAACCCCCCTGCCCTGACCCAAATTTCGGCAGGAAGACTGACGGGAAAATTAGTTAGATGAGGAGGAGAGTTCACAGGTAACCTGCACCACCCCTAAGGCCCAGGAGAAGGTACAGCAGCTCTGAAGGATCAACTCTGCCTCCTCACCAAGTTTGGAGGCACCAGGATCTTCTGGAGCCGAGCAGCACCAACCCCGGGGTACCAGACTCCCTGCAACCAAAGAACGACTACAAAAGTCCAAGATGGACTCCAACTGCTTGAAGACAAAGCAACCACTGAGGGACATCAGCAGCCCTGAGACCCACTCGCTGAGTGGCCCAGTCACAATGCACGCACCAGCCCACCTGAGGTGTTAGCCCCTGACCATGAGAAGCACTTTGCGCACAAAAGCTTGGATCATCTGTTTGCGCTGCACCCAGCCCCACCGGCCGGGGAATCTCCGAAACCTTTGTGCTCTTGTGGTCCCCAGGCCCTTGCAATCTCTACAGTCTTTTGAGTGCCCTTGGGCTTGCCTACAAGTCCCCCTATGCAGCCTCTTTTCAGGTGCCCCCCCCCTTCTTCGTAGTGCGCCAGCTACTTAGTCTTCCAGCACCCTGCTCTTGGCCGAATCCGGGACGCTCTCGAAAAACTGCTGATAGAACTTTGGACCCTGGCTCCCTAACATTTGAATTCTAGAAGCTGAACCCCGAAGTCCTACTGCTCTGTGATTTATTGCATTCTATGCTTTTCTCCATAGGATAACATTGTGGGTAATTGCGCACAACTGTATATTGCTTGTACTTACCTTGCTTATTGCTGAAACGTATTACATGAAAATATTTCAGGCTAAAAGTGTTGCTATAGCTAGCTATGGGAGCGAAATTTGGGGCTATGCAGCAACTGATGCCGGAGAACACTTTCTTAAAACGTCTCCTAGGAGTGCCCACCGGAACATCAAATCTGGTGGTACATGAAGAACTGGGGTTGCCATTTTTATGTGATACTTTGGCCATGCGCCTATTGCTGTTTTGGCTCAATTGTTGGTTAAATAAAGATCTAGCTCTCAATCATCAGATCTTAAGAGAATCTATGAGCCTTGTTTATATGTCACGCATTCCATGGTTAAAATATATTAAGGGTTGTTTTGAAGAGCTGGGGCGGCCGGACCTTTTTTTAAAGCCTGACACTCTTACATTGAAGGATGTGGAATTTGTAAAGAAAACCTTTACTACTCTAAAAAGCATGGTAGAGACGATTTAGAAATTGGGAAATCTAGTGTCCGTAAATATGTGATGCTTAAAACAATCCCATCCATTGAGCCATATCTTTTATGGCCATTGACGCCCCATGAGCGGTTTTTATTGATCAGGTTCCGATTGGATTATTTTCATTTGCTACTTGCTGTCCCAAAAGGAAGCTGCAGAGGTCAGGTGTTAGCATCCTGTGGCTGCGACGGAGTGTCTCCTCAGGATTTGCTACACTTTATGTTTTTTTGTAAATTTTATGAAGTACCTCGCAGACATTTTTTAACACCTCTTTTAAAGAAGTTGAACTTTACCCAGGTCCGCCCAGCTCTTTTTACTTACAACTGTTGAAACTAGACTGTGTGACTTTTATAGTAGGCTTTCTGAAATCCTCTCTGAGATCTAGGATCTGTATGGAGAGCTAGTAAACTTTCAACGTTGGTAGGCACCCCCATTACTACCCACATAGATGAAGTTTTGGCCTCTGGCGTTGTGGTCTCTCCTCTATATTATTCCTTGTATTAGATGTATATACCTTTGTATTTTAGGGGACCATTTGCCTTAATATTATTGTTATGAATTGTATGTTTTAATTGTTATATGGAGCTGTGTAACTTTTATGGTTTTTATCTTAAAGCCGAATAAAGTATTTTTGAATTTGTATTACATGCTTACCTGTTACTGCAGTTCTTGTTTCAAAATATATATAAAAAGACTTGCTATTTTTCTATAAATCAGTCTCAACTTCATTCTTGAGTGTGTGTTCCATTTATTGCCTCTGTGAATACAACAAATGCTTAGCACTACCCTCTGATAAGCCTAACTGCTCGCCCACACTATCACAAAATAGAGCTTTAGTATTATCAACTTTTGCCTCTATAAATCAATAAGAGTCCCTCTGTCCTCTCTGCAAAGTGTACCCCATTGTGCTACACTACGTAGAGAGGTGTGTTTCCTACATTTACTCTTTCCTGACTTGGGGCCTGGGAGGACAGGACTAAGGTATGTCTACCGCAGACAATGAGAACTATGCCTTGCACCCTATGAACTGCATGAAGCCTGTTTTTAAAAAAAATGTACAACAGGGTGAGGCACTGTCTTTTTCTTTCTTTTTATCCATTCAAAACAAAGGGAATAATAACAACTGCCCTTTGTAGGATGGGCGAGAGCTAAAAATGGTGGCACCACCCAAAAAAGAGGAAGCATCATGAGATGCTTAAATTGCTGACTGAATCTCACAGCTGATGATTGGCGACATGGATGACAGTTGTAAAGAGGTTTGAAGTGACAGCTTTCAATTTGAAAAAATTGTTTTCCGGCCATACCTTTGACTTTGGGCAAATGCCAAGCAGCAGGGAAGGCGGGAGACCAGGACACATGGCACTATGCAGGCGAAGATATTTTAAAATCCCATTGTCCTATAGTTATTTAGAAAAATCATTGATTGCTACAAGCTCAACATTTCAACCCCACCTCTACCCAACTTCTGTCAGCTCTCTCATCTCTCACATTGTCATGCAGATTTGCCTTTTAAGCTCCTCCACAGACAAAGACACAGTGACAAAACAAGTTATGTTGTAATTTGTTTTTATGACATTTAATAACTTAAGAATGGCATGGTGGTTTGCAAAACAAGGGCATACAGTGAAAATGGTGGCAGTGAAAGTAGCACATGTTCCTTGATTCCACAGGGGGGTGGGTGCCAAGAATGCGAAGTTACTGAGGTATGCCGACAGGTTCCTCTACTTCTGGTCTCTTATATTGTCTATCTCTGACATCTCTTTCCATGTGAGGGGTTTCAAAGCTGAAGGAGAATAAGAGTGGATGCATCAACTGTTCATGGATTATTATTATGGAACCATGTAGATCATGATCTGTAGTGTACATAAGAATGTAGTCTGTCATGGTAGAAGTCATGCCTAGCCACCCATTGGCTACAGTACTTGGTACCCCCAAGGTCACTATAACCGATTTATATGTCAGTGTCTTTCACTCACGCAGATGAGTAGGAAAGATGCCTCACCGTTATCGACATATCACATGGACTCCTTGCCTGCAAGGGGTGCTGCCCAAGACCACAAAGAATGTGTCTTCCCTATTGCACATTACAGTGGCTGTATTTTCCCTCATTTGTTTTGTTTGTCCTGTCACTGACGATGTTTGGTACAGAAGCAGCTGTGTGCAACAGCACAGTATCCTGCATAGATTCGCCGCTTAGCCTTTTCTGGGATGCAGCTGGTGTATTGTATGGTGAGTGCACAGCTCCCATGTCCTACAGTCATGCTTCTTTGGTCCCGAGTGATACTCGGGAGGTTAATGTTACCGAACAGGATGCCTCTGCTGTAGTAGTCTGATGGAAAGTCTCTCCGCTTGAGCCATCATGTCGCGGAGGGCTGCCAGGCTGACCCCAGCTACCTTGGCACCATTAACCTCTAAAATCTCATCACCAACAGCTAGCAGTCCGGCATACAGTTTGGCGGTTCTGGGATCAGCCATCTCTTGTACATAAACACCTGGAAAGGACAGAGAGGGAGTGAGAAGTCAGAGGATAAATAAAAAACCTGCAGAAAAGCATTGCTGTCTCATCACCCTAAGAGAACTCCAGGTTATGTTTATGAAGGATTTGTGTTGTCCTTGTGTGACACATGGTGATGCAAGGCAGGGAAATTCCTTAATTCAGATTTACGAAACCAGGCAAAGGGTGATTGGCGCCACCTTGCATGGCTTTGTAAAGAAATGTAAAGCAATGCAGTTGTTTGCGCTGCATTACGTTACATTTCGAACTGATAGGCATTCCATGGGTGGAGCATTGGTGCTCCTGTGTATCCACCAATGGATTTGACACAATTCCAGATTTACAAAGGTTTGTAAACCTGGAATTGCATCAAATCGGTACGCCTCCAAAAGGATGGTGTAACATGGAGAAAAATCCTCTTTTCTCCTTGTTATTTTCTGTTTGGATTGTTTTTGTGCAAGAAGGTTTGCCTTCCTGCACAACAACAATCCTGCCTGTAATGCAGGCCCCGATGTAGCATGACATAAGGGTGCCTGCATTGGTACTAGGTAGCACACAGTGCGTCAGCGCTAGGAGAGAGCAGAAGTGCGCCATATCTTAGTAGGTATGGCACATTTCTCCTCTCTCCATTTCAGGAAACGCAGCGCAGTAACTTTGCTTGCTGCCCTGCAGTGTGTGAAATGTTAGTAAATATGCCCCTCCATGTTATTGGGAAGAAAACTGATATACCCCGTTCCACAATAATAACCATAACCCACACATAGAATAATTCCCTTTAGCTGTAGCTAGTGTATACCACCTCCTCATCCAAGAGTTCATGGTCATCTCATTCAAACAGATAACATTTGGTATTTAGCTCTCTTCTAACCAGAACATTGTAGGATGTAACTGCTAATGTCTACCCCATAAGTTTACTCGAGATTCTCTTTTTGGCAATATGAACTTGAACACTGACATCCAGTTACAAGAGTTTGAACCTGACCCTTGCTCTCTGACTGTGACCTTAACAACAATTACTTCAATGCTGTTTCTTTCTAAACTGATCTGTGTTTTATGCTATTGTGACAGTCAATGGTATGTGAAAATGTTGCAATGCTTTAAATGCCAATAAAGATATATTCAACAAAATAACAACAATTACTTCATGCCCACTCGCATGCACAAAATGTCTCCACCTCATCGTCCTCTATTAATTCCTTACAGATGCCTCTCCACATTGACTGACCCCCACCCAACCCCCCCCCACCCTTCTGGTTACTGCCTCATCACATAGTAACTGCTGCAGCTCTTCACTCCACCTCCATAACATCTGTAGCATCCATAACACACACAACTCCTCGGCACTCCGTTTCAAGATAAACATTTGCTGCCAAATGTATGCCGTTCCGATAGCGCTGTCTTCCCACTCGACCCATGCATTATTTTCATCAGATCAAAAGGCTAAATCTGATAAGAGACTTCAAGCCGCAGATTTCGTACCTTACAATATCCCCAGGCATCAGACTGGTTCTGGAAGATTTTAGAGCAGTGTTCCTGTGCGCCTGTAGGTGGCGTCGTTTGGCCGCACGTCGGCGTCATCCACACTGGAAATGACGTGTTTGGTACCTATATAGGGGCCATCTCGGCGTGCTGATGTCAGTGCTTTCCTTTCTGCACCAGATAGCGCTGATCCGGTCTGAACTACCCCCGAATCATTTTTTTACTGTTTTTTTCGACTTTTTGCCGACTCTTTTCAAGATTTTTCATCTCCTGGTGTGAGGATGTCACCATAGAAAGCGGATGGTTTCAAACAATGTGGGGCCTCTCATAGGCAAATGTCAGTGCCAGACCATCACTTGGTATGCTTGTGGTGCATGGAGCTGGGACACGACTCCAAGGCATGTGAGGACTGCCGCACCATGCACCCA
The DNA here is from genome assembly GCA_963921515.1 of Calotriton arnoldi. NCBI lineage: Eukaryota > Metazoa > Chordata > Amphibia > Caudata > Salamandridae > Calotriton > Calotriton arnoldi. Next base: position 110,123 of record CAWUFW010002803.1, on the reverse strand, counting down.
AAGGCGCTGAAGGTGCAATCCTTCAAGCTCCACCCTGCCCGACGTCGGTCGACTCTGCGACTCTCGCAGTTCCGTTCATGTGGGAGGTTCTGGGACAGTTTGCGGAGCCCCTCCCGACGTTCATCGCCGCATTCAAATCATTGGGGTTGTCAGGTAAGTCCCACAAACACAAGAAGTTGAAGAAGTCCAAATCCTCATCAGACTTCACCGCGTCGGTCGAAGTCATCCGACGAGATGAGGGAGCGTCGGCATTCCATGCCCCGCAAGTCAGCGGGGCCTGATCCTGGATGTGCTTCGTGCTTTCCCGGAGCTGGAGCAACCCCCGCCCAACTAAAGGCCATGTGCCTCATCTGTGGGCAGCCAGGCTCCTCTGGAGCTCCTTTGGGCCCCATGGGTGTGGACAGGACTCCTACTGGATCTACGATGGAGGGTTTGTTCTCGGCACCAGTCATGCCCCATATATCCCATGCTGGATACGGAGCAGAGCTGCCAGCAAGACCGAGATCTTCCTTGGCGGCCGCTCCAGTGCCGCCGCGCTTAAGCAGCACTGTCCCCATCGTCATTCCCAACTCTGACATCGAGCCGTCCTCCGGTCCCGACCAAGGACATTACTCCCGGAGCAGAGCCAGTGCCTTATTTGATAGGCCTGGTGAGGGAGACAGTTGGGAGGGGTCGATGGATCCTTATGGAGATAAAGCATTTGAGGAACAGGACAACTAGTATGAGGAACTGGGTGAGGCCAGTGGGTTGGACACCTCATCTGACACTGGCCTGTTTCCCTGCCTACTGTGGCTACGGAGAAGGTAGTCTTGTTTGCAATGGTGGTGCGCAGGGTGGTCCTGGACCTTAACCTACCCTCAGTGGCAGTCAAGACTAATGTCTTGACAGAGGTGCTTCAGCCGGAAGTCATCCCCTCAAAACCCTTATTCCCATTCAATGAAGCCCTTAAGAACATCCTACTTGGGGCTTGATTAAGCCCTGCAGAGGGGCTCCTGTGAATAGGACAATTGCCCGTCACCATCACCCCGCTCCTGGGGCTCCCAGTTTCCTTACCCAGCACCCCACCCTAGAGAGCTTGGTGGTCCAAGCCTCCTCGTCCCGTATCCACCCTGGTGCGTTCCCTATCACTCCACCAGATAGGGTATCCAAGAGGCTGGACACCTTTGGTAAAAGAACGTTCTCTTCCACCAGCCTGGTACTGTGGTCGGTGAACACTATGTGCCTATTGGGCTGTTATTCCCATACACTCTGGGATTCAGTTGCGCAAGTGCTGCCTATGGTCCCGGAGGATGCCCGGGCCATTCTCTTTCAGGCTGTTACCGATGGGAGGGATGCGGGCAAGTTCACTATCCGATATGAACTTGACACGACCTATTCGCTGGGCAGAGTGATTTTTAATTGTCGGTGGCCTTGTGGCGTCACTCATGACAGAGAACACCTGGCTATTTAGGGGATGTCCAGGTTTCCCTCATGAGCATGCCCTTTAAAGCCTCACGCCTTTTTGGAGACAAGGTGGATTCATCGCTCGAGCGCTTCAAGGACAGCAGGGCTACGGCCAGATCCTTGAACTGGTCTATGGCCCCTTGTCAACCCAATCCATCTTCTGCTTCTTTCGTGATCACCAAAGGGGTCTCAAACTGCACCCATACCCTCCCAGCCACCATGGCCAGCAGGCTTCCCAGACTTTTTGTGGCCAAGGGCACGGGTCCCATAGACCACGGGGAATAGGCAGCCAGCTGTCAGGTCAGTCCACCACCCCCTCCGGGCAGCCGCTGCCTCCAAGTTTATTTAGTCCGCCCTCAGACCATCATGGGCATCCAGTGGGAGAAAAGGTATGCCATCACCTCCCCTACAGGAGGCCAGTAACATCAGACTGTCAGGTACTCCAGATAGTCCAAATGGGTTACTCCCTTCCATTTGTGACAACCACTCATGCCACCCACTTATGATCAGCTGATGGAGGGCCATCTCTCTTTGCACCATCTAAGTGCAGGTTCTCTTGGCCAAGGGAGCCATAGGGACAGGGTCTGCATTAGAAGTAGGTCGTGGTTGTTATTCCCGCTAATTTCTGGAGCCAAAGAAGAACAGAGTAATTTGTCCCATCCTGGATATGCGCCTTCTCAACCTCTTCTTGAAAAGGAGAAATTCAAAATCCTCACGCTCACCCAAGTTTCATCTGCCCTGGACCTGGGAGACTGGATGGTATTGTTGAATTTGCAGGATGCATATTTCCACATATCCACAATGCCGGCCCACAGATGCTATCTGTGGTACACAGTGGGTCAAGAGCAATTTCAGTTTGCTGTGCTAACTTTCGGTCTTACCAGCGCCCCTTGGGTGTTCACCAAGGTGATGGCGGTGGTCGCAGCTCAACTGCGGATGTCAGGGATTTCAATCTTCCCCTACCTCGCCCACTGGCTGTTGAACGTGGGCTCGCCCAAGGCAGTTGTCACTCTTATTTAGACTATGGTGAACCTCCTGCACTCGCTGAGGTTCACTATCAACGTGCCAAAGTTGCACTTGACTACCTCTCAGGTGCCCCCTTTCATCGGAGCAGTTCTGGACAGAGTGCGGTTTTGGGCCGATCTTCCCGAGCAGCGAGTTCAGGACATTCAAGCTATGATTCCAATGTTTCAGTCTCTATCCTGGATTTCAGTGAGACTGACACTGAGGCTGATGAGCCTCATGGCCCTGCATCCTGCTGGTGACATATGCCCGCTGGCATATGCAGGCTCTGCAGTGGGACCTGAAGGCCCAGTGGGAGCAGCATTAAGGAAATCTCTCTGACCTGGTCCAGATCTTGGAGGGACTGCACACACCTGCAGTGCTGGCTAACGAACCACGATTCGGTCAGTGGCAGACCCCTCTACTTTCCCCAATCATATCTAAAGGTAATGACAGATGCGTCGCTCCTAGGCTGGGGCGACCATCTGGGAGAGCTGGAGATCAGAGGACTCTGGCTCTGGGGGTGTCCGAGCTCCACATAAACCTGTTGGAGCTTCGGGCGATTCGCTTGGCATAAAAGCCTTTCTTCCTTCGATGAAGAGAAGGCTGGTGCAGGTGTTCACGGACAACACCACCGCCATGTGGTACTGCAACAAATAGGGCAGGGTTGGGTCGTGGACACTGTTTTAAGGGGCATGGCTGGAACATCAGGGCATTTCCTTGGTGGTTCAGCATCTAGAGGAATATCTGAATGCCAGAGTGGGCGAACTCACCTGAACATGCCTAGCAGATCACAAATGGCGCCTCTATAAGGAGGTGGTGCAAGGTCGCTTTCAGCAGTGGGGAGAGCCTTGATTAGATCTGTTCGCCACTGCCAAGAATGCACAATGTCAGCAGTTTTGCGCCCCGGAGTTTCGCTCGGAGACGCTTTTTATCTCGAACAGAGCTCCAGCATTCTGTGTGCTTTTCCACCAATACCACTCCTGCCCAGAGTTCTCAAGAAGATCAGGAACGACTGGGCCCAAGTCATTCTTGTGGGTCTGGATAGGGCACGGACAGTCTGGTATCCCAAGCTGTTGAGCATTACCATTATTCCTCCAGTCAGGCTGCCTCTTCGGGAGGATCTTCTATCGCAGCAACAGGGCAAGGTTCTGCACTTAAACCTGCGCACCCTCCACCTGCATGTGTGAAGCTTGAGCAGCAACAGTGGACAGCTTTCAATGTTCTGCCCGAAATCTGTGATGTTATTATGGCAGCCAGACATCCCTCCACCAAGTCAGTATATGCCTGCCTTTGGGATAACAAAATGGTTTCTTCCCTGTAGGAATAGTTTTGCAGTTTGAAGAAATTTCTGGATTCACATGATGTGCATTATTATGCCATCTAGTGGTTGGGTCCAGAATTCTCCACTGTGATAGTAGTCCATCTCTTTCTTGTTCCTTTTTTGGAGGGGGGGGAGGGGGCTTAGGGGGCATAGACTGTGACAACATCTGGTGTCTAATCCAGCCTCTCCTGACGTCAAACGCCCTCCCCGGACGTTTCTCCGAGTGGTTGCCATTTTCATCTTCTGGGGAGGTGGGTGGGTCACCTGTGAATCCAAAAAATTCTTCAAGCTGCAAAACTACTGCTACATGTAAGAAACCATTTTCTTTTGCAGCGTGAATCTTTTCTGTATTCACATGCTGTGCGTTGATATTGTAGCGGTTTTTATGCTTGTGGTGGTTGGGTTTGTAAATAAATGCTTTAATGCCTTTTGTCCTACTTGAGCTTCCTTGCTCATTTATATACCTATGCAATAATGCTTTGTGAACGTGTGCACTGATGACCAAGTAGCTGCCATGCAAAAATCTTACAATAGTATATTTGCCAGAAAGGCTATTGTTCCCCCTTTTTTGACAGTGGAGAGTGCCTTTGGTTTAGTTTGTGGTTGTATTCCTGCTGCTGTGTGACACATTTTAATTGTTTGCATAATTCTTCTGGAGTTGTATTCTTTGTAACTTTTTTTCCTTTGTTGTTGTCTGTAAATGACACAAGCAGTTGCTTCCCCATTTTGATTGATTTTGTTTTCTCTATATAGTGCATCATTGCTCTTCTTGCATCTGACGTGGTCTTTCCGCTTGGTTTTTTGGTTCTTGGAAAAAGCTTGGTATTTGAATCGATTGATTTATGTGGAAATGCAAGATGACTTTGGGTAGGAATTCTGGATCTGTCCTCTTGACTATTCTATCCTTGTGTATTTGTATGTATGGCTCTTGTATTGTGAGGGCCTGCAGTTATTATTTATTATTTTATTATTTTTATGCTTATAAAGCGCGCAGCTACCCCCAACGGAGGTGTCCCGGCGCTAGCGGATACAGATGAAGGTGAGGGGAAGCTAAAGATGTCGAATCACTGTGTGCTAAGGGAGACTGAAGAGCCAAGTCTTCAAAGCCTTCCGAAAGATAAGTTCCGACTTAGCTTTCCTGATGTGGTCCGGCATGGAGTTCCACAAGGTCGCGGTTTTAACGGAAAAAGACCGTCCTCCTATTCTGGATTGAGAAAAACGGGGGATGACAAGGCGCTCAAGGTGCTTAGATCTAAGGGTCCTTGACTGATGATATTTGCGGACTCTCTTCTTTAGGTATTGCGGGCCAATATCGCTGAGTGCTCTGTATGCCAGGGTCAGTGCTTTAAACTCGGTTCTCCTCTTGACGGGCAGCCAGTGAAGGCTGCGCAGATGCGAGGAGATGTGATGCCTTAGCGGGACGTTTCTAATAAGCCTGGCTGCCACGTTTTGCACCGTTTGCAGTTTCCTGAACAGGTATGCTGGCAGCCCCAGGTACAAACTGTTTGCATAGTCGAGCTGTGACGTAATCACCGCATGGACTATTGTTTTTCTGCAGTCCATTGGTAGGAAGTGAAGGAATCTCCGTAGGGCCTTCATCTTCCAAAAGCAGGACGAGGAGACATGGCCAATCTTTGTCTTGCATGACAAGGTAGTGTCCAGTTTGAAACCCAGGTTCCTGGCGGATGAGACAGGGAGGGGAGGGGGATTGAGTTCTGCGGGCCACCAAAGGTCGGGTAAAGGAGGGGAGGGCTGATTGAATAAAAGTACCTCCGTTTTATCTGTGTTCAACTTTAGGCAGTTAGCAGTCATCCATATGGAGATATCCATAAGACACTGCCTAAAGTTTGAAAATGCTGTCTCGGAGTGATCTTGGAAAGAAAACACGAGCTGCGTGTCATCCGCATATGAGTTCACTTACTCTATGAAGAGGTGTCATTGCAATGAGGAATGTGGTCTTTAAAGTACTCATTTTTAGGGAAGCTTTGTGCAAAGGTTCAAAGGGTTTCCTCATTAGTTGAGTTAGTACCAAATTTAGTTCCATGTTGGTGCAAGCACCCTTCTCTAGGTGGAGCTATCCATTTTGCTCCCTCCAAGAATCTTTTAATTACAGGTGTGTTGAAGAAACGTCTTCTTATATAACCTCTTGTGTAGACCATTATTGCTGCTAAATGTACCTTTAATGAAGCATAAGTTAGTTTGCAGTCTAGAAGGTGTGTGAGGTATTTTCAGGACTGTTGTGTCCTTTCTATTGTCTTTTAATAATTCAAGTTTCTGGCACCACCTCGAGTACCTTTCCCATTTAGCTATGTAGCATTTTCTTGTTGTCTGCCTTCTTGCTGCTCTGTGAATTGACATTGAGTTTTCTGGCAAACCTAGGTATCCAAACTCTAAGGGGTCGATTCCGATTCGGGCCGGAAAAAGCACCGACCGACTCGGATCCGGAAAAAATACCGACCGACACGTACCAGTGGCGCCCGACACGCCAAGTACGATGCAAGGCGCGATAAATCCGACCGACACGTCAGGAAACCAAGCCGACCGACCGAGCCGCTCGGAAAATAGCAATCCGGCCGGAAAAACACGCGAATCCAACCGACCGACACGCACCCGGAACAAATCCGACCGAATCGTACCCGCCAACTCCAACCTGCAAAGTACGATGCAAGGCGCGAAAAACACGACCGAGTCGGACGGAGGACAAGCCGTACGACCGACACGCATACAAAACCGAGCCGAAGCAACACAATACACCGCGACCGACGCGTACGCAGCATACAAAACTGCACAAACACAGCGTGAACGAAACGGAAAACACCGTACGAGACCAATGCAGGGTCCGACTCGGTCACAAGAACGTTTCCAACATACACAAACAGCACAAAGGAAAAATCAACCAAAAAAGGCCAAACAAGCAATTACCAAGCCAATAAATACTGGGGGGTGGGGACAGAGAACAAAGACACACCAACAACTCCACCTATATAAAGGACACAAATCACTACCATGAGCCTTTGCAAATGCCATTCCACTGCCAGCACCCAAGAGAAAGCAACCACACACCCACAGCTCATCCCTCACACAAGCCACACACCAGCAGCACACCAACAAATACCTACCTCACATACACCCAGCACAACACACACCCACACACCCTCACCTGCACACCAACACACACATCACCCACTATCACCACCCATCACCATGCCCCCCAAGAAGAATCCCAAGTTCCTAGATAGTGAATTGGAAGTCATGGTAGACGAGATCCTCAGGGTGGAGCCACAGCTGTTTGGCACTCTGGTCCAACAGACCCCCATGTCGCAGAAAACCAAGATGTGGGAGAGGATCATCAACAGGGTGAACGCCCAATCACCATGTCGGCGCACAAAGACCGACATCCAGAACAGGTGGTATGACGTGCGCAGGAGGGTCCGGGAGCTGCTCAAGAAAGACTACCACCTGAGCCAATACACCGGCAGTGGCCCTCCTGCCAAGCCAGTATACCTCAGGCCCTGGGAGGAGAAGGTGCGGGCCATCCTTCCGCCAGTGAGCGTATATGGACTAGAGGACATCCCAGAGCCTGGTGAGTACACAACAAATGTACACAATAAACTGCCACAAAACACACACATCACTGTCAAGGGAGAGTCAAACCATGCACTCATAGCAATTACACAGCAACTAGAACAGAATCATCCCAAAATGTGTATGTCAGTCAGATAAACACAACACATGCCATCAAAAAGTCACATCCAACTGTGCCAACACATGTACAAACACAACCACAACTACAGCTAGGCAGTGGCACAAATAGAACTAACACACACATCCACACATGTAGCCACCACAACAACACCAACACACAGTGAAGACCACTCAAAGGAAGGAATTCTGTGTATGCTGGCCAAGTCAGTGTAGCCAATAGCATCATGGGAGTCGCAGTCACACATATTGCCCCCCCACAACTGTCCCATCAACACCACCCTGAACCATGCTCACATCACAGGGAGTGGAGAAGGACTCACAAGATGGCTGACACTGGCTACTGCTGTGGGGAGCACAAGGCCCTGCTGCCAACTGTGCACCAACAAACAGCAGGACACCACTGACTGACATCCTGAGAGACAACTTACACTCCCTGCAATGCAAGCACGTTCCATGGTGGGATATCTGGCTGGCTGGCTGGGTGGGAAGGGGGACTTGCAGCACTGACCATAGTCACCAGCACCTCCCCTCACACCCCCCCCAACACAAACTCCACAGTACCCACCTGGTAGAATGCAATGCCCTCCATCCTAACACAAGATCCCACAAAGCACCACCACCCTGGGTTATGTTGTGTGAAGCACAGGGACACTCTTGGGACTCTTAGCCAAACAACTGCCAGGACAACACTCCCAGCCATCCTGTCAGCACAGCCAGCCCACCCCACAGGGAAGCAGAGTCAAAAGGAAGGAAGCATGGGCATGCTGGGAAGGGGGTGGAGGCAATAGCATGATGGGAGTCGTAGTCACAGACATTGCTCAGCCTCACAACTGGCCCATCAACACCACCCTGAACCATGCTCACATCACAGGGAGTGGAGAAGGACTCACAAGATGGCTGACACTGGCTACTGCTGTGGGGAGCACAAGGCCCTGCTGCCAACTGTGCACCAACAAACAGCAGGACACCACTGACTGACATCCTGAGAGACAACTTACACTCCCTGCAATGCAAGCACGTTCCATGGTGGGATATCCGGCTGGCTGGGTGGGAAGGGGGACTTGCAGCACTGACCATAGTCACCAGCACCTCCCCTCACACCCCCCCCCAACACAAACTCCACAGTACCCACCTGGTAGAATGCAATGCCCTCCATCCTAACACAAGATCCCACAAAGCACCACCACCCTGGGTTATGTTGTGTGAAGCACAGGGACACTCTTGGGACTCTTAGCCAAACAACTGCCAGGACAACACTCCCAGCCATCCTGTCAGCACAGCCAGCCCACCCCACAGGGAAGCAGAGTCAAAAGGAAGGAAGCATGGGCATGCTGGGAAGGGGGTGGAGGCAATAGCATGATGGGAGTGGTAGTCACAGACATTGCTCAGCCTCACAACTGGCCCATCAACACCACCCTGAACCATGCTCACATCACAGGGAGTGGAGAAGGACTCACAAGATGGCTGACACTGGCTACTGCTGCGGGGAGCACAAGGCCCTGCTGGGAACTGTGCACCAACAAACAGCAGGACACCACTGACTGACATCCTGAGAGACAACTTACACTCCCTGCAATGCAAGCACGTTCCATGGTGGGATATCCGGCTGGCTGGGTGGGAAGGGGGACTTGCAGCACTGACCATAGTCACCAGCACCTCCCCTCACACCCCCCCCCAACACAAACTCCACAGTACCCACCTGGTAGAATGCAATGCCCTCCATCCTAACACAAGATCCCACAAAGCACCACCACCCTGGGTTATGTTGTGTGAAGCACAGGGACACTCTTGGGACTCTTAGCCAAACAACTGCCAGGACAACACTCCCAGCCATCCTGTCAGCACAGCCAGCCCACCCCACAGGGAAGCAGAGTCAAAAGGAAGGAAGCATGGGCATGCTGGGAAGGGGGTGGAGGCAATAGCATGATGGGAGTGGTAGTCACAGACATTGCTCAGCCTCACAACTGTCCCATCAACACCACCCTGAACCATGCTCACATCACAGGGAGTGGAGAAGGACTCACAAGATGGCTGACACTGGCTACTGCTGTGGGGAGCACAAGGCCCTGCTGCCAACTGTGCACCAACAAACAGCAGGACACCTCTGACTGACATCCTGAGAGACAACTTACACTCCCTGCAATGCAAGCACGTTCCATGGTGGGATAACTGACTGGGTGGGTGGGTGGGTGGGAAGGAGGTCTGGCTGTCAACCAAACACAATCAATGCAGACCATGTTCACACCCCAGAGAATACATAGAAATGCCCAAATAATGCAGGACAATGTGCCACACCAATATCAACCCCTGACTGTGACGACTTAGGACAATACAATGTACAGGCCCGCACCCCGAGGCACAGTCACAACTGTCAGGTGTGTCAACCACTGATGCCTGCAGAAACATGACATACATTGTTTGTGTCTCCCAAAAACAGGTGATGATAGGGACACAGCAGCAGACGCTGAGGAGTCCCAGTCCCAGGCTCAAGAGGATGCCGAGCTCACTGGCGTCGTACAGCCTCTGTCCTCCTCGGACGATGAAGAACAACCTGGCACATCCGGTGCAAGTCAACATGCTGCACCAGCAGGACCACCAGCTGCAGCACCAGCAGGTCCACCAGCTGCACCCCTGCACCCACCCCTCCAACGACTGTCACCACGAATACCATCCCTGCCGACATGGACAGAATAAGGAACAACACCAGCGCAGTGACCCTGGACCAACCTGGGGCCATGGACACCACCACCACCACCAACCCCGAGGTGGACCAGGGTTATCTGTGCGTGCAACTGCACACACTGCACATGTCAGCAGGGGTGGTGGGAGGGGTGGGAGACAGAGGTCGCTGCTTGCAGACGTTGCTGGTGTGCATGAAGACCCACAACTGGTACGCATAGCTGATGCGTACCAGTCCAGCACCGGAGAGCTCAGCCAGGTAGTGGGGCTCCTCAGAGACATCAAACAGCAGCAGGCTGCCCATCATGCCCGCTTGGACTCCCACATGTCCCATGTGGAGTCACACATGTCACGTGTGGACTCCCACATGTCACGTGTGGACTCCCACATGACCCGCGTGGAGTCCAAGTGGGATGTACTACATGAGATGACGGCGGTGCACAGGGACATTTTACAATGCCTCCGCCAGATGAACAGCAACCAGTCCACACCTCCCTGTGTGCCAACAACATCTGGTACCGAACAAACTGCAACTGCCACAGGGAGGGAGGAGGACTCTGGCGGAGAGTCCCCTGCACCGCAGCAGCCTGCACTTGAGGGCCCCCCCCAAGAAGAGGGGTCGTCCGAGGAGGGGAAAGTGAGAGGCTGATGGCCAAGCGCAACTCCCAGGAAGCCTGAACCTGTTCTGGATTTTCGCCTTTGTGCACAGACTGTTCACCCTGTTGATGGCAACACTACTCCCACACATTGCATGGGGAGTACAAGTTGGAACAATGTGTCAGACAACTGTGGCCCCGATACTGGGGATCCTGTCTACCTGGACTTTCTATTCATCTAGGAACTTGGGATTGCAAGATTCATGTACAGCACAATCCATCCTATGCACTATTATCACAGATGTATCACAATAAACACAATAATACACCATACTTGCCTCTGTCGTGATTCCAACGTGGGTGCTGTTATGGGGATGATGAACAACAAAATTACACTGTGTATGCGAACTGCAACAGCAAGGACAACACAGGCATGTGAGTACAGGCAACGTGACACATATGAGGGAGACACACCACCAGGGCTACACAACACATACACACCTAGGCCATCTGACTCATTGCCTACACTGATGTTGCCAGGGAAGACGGTGCAATGCACAGACACCACACCCATTCCCAGTTGTAGTCAAGTAGCCCACAGGTGCAGTAAGCAAATGGCAGTCAAATGTGTGACCACAGACAACGCACATCACTAAGTGAAGCACAGGTTTATTACACAGTAGCAACATGCCGTAACCACTACAGATGCAAGGTAACCCCACCTGGTAGCGGGCACACAGTCAACAACTGTAGACAGAAGGAAGTCCATGGGTGTGGCGCACATCACCTGTAGGGACACAACAGCTACCAGCCTGGATGTGCAATCACGTTGTCGGTGGACACAGTTGACCAAACGAATCTGAAAGTACCCTGTGAAGGACAGAAATGACACACAGTCAAAAGCAATGGAGTACAGGACAGAACAGCAAAACTCATGCACAATACATGTTACAAGATACCCACCCAGAACCAAGTTAGCATGTGAACACTGTTGGGGAGTACAGCCCACCTGTAAGCACACATCGCAACACACATCCAGTCAAGTAGCCCATGGACACACTCCAACAGCACCAGAGCACCACCCACACATCATGCCAACTCACATCATTGACATGACACCTCAGGATACTCACATTCAGCTAAAGAAGTTGGTGATGAGCTGTGTGCGGACATCACCATCACCATCATCATCATCATCGTCACTGGCATCGTGTTCCAGGCCAGGATCCTCCACAGGTGGCGGATGTTGGTCATCGTCATCCTGGATGAGAGGCAACTCCTTCCGCACTGCCAGGTTGTGGAGCATGCAGCAGACGATGATAATCTTGCACACTTTCGCAGGGGCATATGGGAGGGACCCTCCGGTCTTGTCCAGGCAGCGGAAGCGGCTCTTCAGGAGACCAAAGGTCCGCTCAATCACTCTCCTGGTCCGACCATGTGCCTCATTGTAGCGCATCTGGGCAGGTGTCACAGGGTTCCTGAGGGGTGTCAGCAACCACGGCATGTTGGGGTATCCCGAGTCACCTACGGACAGACAAGTGCACATCAGCTGACTTGGAAAAGTGGGCGGAATACTACAGATCAGATCACACACAATGGCACAAAGTCAGTACACACCGACAAGCCAGGCACGCTGGTTCTGCATCTGTGCCATCAACCTGGGGATGCGACTACTCCTCATCACAAAGGCATCGTGTGCTGAACCAGGGAAACGGGCACACACGTGTGTGATGGTCATGTCTGCAAGACACACCACCAGTGCATTGACCGAGTGGTAGTGCTTGCGGTTCCTGTAGGCCTGCTCCTGGGCCTGTGGTGGTACCAAAGCCACATGTGTCCCATCAATGGAGCCAATGACATGCGGCATCCTCCCCAGGGCATAAAAGTCACTCTTCACGTCAGTGAGTCGTCGCAGTCTAGGGAAATAGATGTACCGGTTCAGGAAGAGCAACATTGCCGCCAAAACATCGCGGAGCACACGGCTGAACATGGTCTGTGACATCCCACCAGCAGACGCCACAGTATGTTGGAAGGTACCGGTGGCAAAGAAGTGTAGGGCTGCCATCACCTTCACCTTGGGGGTCAGCGCTGTAGGATACGGCCGGCCAGGCTGCAAATGTGGGGACAACTGCACTGCCAAATCCTCAATCAGCTGCCTGGTGAAGCGGTACCGTCGGATGCTGTCCCGTTCCACCATCGTTGCCAGGTCTGGGAATGGCCGATGGACAGCAGGAGCCCTGCAGTGCAGAGGAGAAGTAAGCAAGATCGTCAGTCACCCCACATATGCGGCATTGAACACACTCAAGATCCCAACATACATCATCATGAGGCACAACTACATGAAGTGTGCAGTACCGGAACGACATGTATGGTACATACATGGCCAACATCTGTCAACACGGTCCTACAGGTGGCATCAATTTGTCCCAGGTTGGCCCATTGGATATCATGATGCTGTGTCACAGTCACCCCCCAGTGACATGTGAGGACAGATGTGCCCCAGGCACCACAGCTCAACGACAGGCACATTCCCAGGGACCCTGTAATGCCACATGGACACTGGCATCACCTGGAGTATCATGTGTACACCACAACAAAACAAACATGACCCCCACAGGTAGTGGCCACACTTGCCATGGCAGGAGAGCCATGGACGTCTGTGACACACACGCACAACATCAGAGTCCATGCACACACAACGTGGATGTGGAGACTGTCTCCCATTGTGCACATGAAATCAGAGACATTGTAAACACTACATGCACAAAGACTGTGGAGGGCCATCACTATTGTGCCACTGGGACACCCTGGCTCAAACATACCGTCCCACATGGGACTCACGGGGTATGTGACATGACATACACAAACACCACTGTGAAATGTGACCATGGCACATGCACAGATATGAACAGTTGCACATCACAGTGGTCACGTACACGTAACACCCAGGATCCTGTCCCCATTAACACGTGCACAGCCTGGGGGTGGCTGCCCACAGGTGACACCCACAGGACAAAATGTACACCAACATACACACAATAGGAAATGCAGCCTTACATGCCTTATGATAAGGTTTGGACAGGCTGTCGTGATGTAGGTGTGCCCCTCACTCCCTGGGAGCTATCTGTGGCTGGCATATGTCCATCTGAGACAGGCATGCTGACATATGCCAGTCACATGTACAGTGATGCGTTGAACAGCAATGGACCGATCGGTGCCTCCGGCCGGCCCATTGCTTTCAATGTGTGCGGGTACGCGTTGTACCCCTGTGCGCGTTGTACTGCAATGGACCGATCGGTGCCTCCGGCCGGCCCATTGCATTCAATGTGTGCGGGTACGCGTTGTACCCCTGTGCGCGTTGTACTGCAATGGACCGATCGGTGCCTCCGGCCGGCCCATTGCATTCAATGTGTGCGGGTACGCGTTGTACCCCTGTGCGCGTTGAACAGCAATGGACCGATCGGTGCCTCCGGCCGGCCCATTGCATTCAATGTGTGCGGGTACGCGTTGTACCCCTGTGCGCGTTGTACTGCAATGGACCGATCGGTGCCTCCGGCCGGCCCATTGCATTCAATGTGTGCGGGTACGCGTTGTACCCTGTGCGCGTTGTACTGCAATGGACCGATCGGTGCCTCCGGCCGGCCCATTGCATTCAATGTGTGCGGGTACGCGTTGTACCCCTGTGCGCGTTGTACCTCAATGGACCGATCGGTGCGCACCCATTGACAATGGGCTTGCCTGGCAACGGACGCGTTTTCGAATATTCGAACGAGTCGGTTGCTGGAAAATCAGTTGGTCACCCACAACAATGTTGCAAAATCATGTATGTCATGAAGTTGAAATTTTGAAGGATGCTGTGGGCGTGTTTTGGTGCTGCTATTCCATGGATTGGCCAGATTCAGAAGATGCAAACGACTTGGACCTATCACTTTGGACACAAGGGACAGTATCTGCCTCTCCAGCACATATATATTGCTGCATGTTCCCCTGAGAGCCCACTTGCCTGCACTACATGCTCCAGGACGACATCTGCCACTGCACTGCTGCTGTCTCTGCCCCTCTGGACCCTGCAATGGCACGTACTGTGGAGAGAGCCCCAGCCTTCAGCCTTGAAGAGAACCAGGCCCTGCTGGACAGCCTACTTCCACAGTACAGCAAGCTGTATGGGACACCAGGGGAGCAGGTGAGTGTTCTGTGCACTGCCTTTCTGAATGTGCATTTTGTCTGACTAGCAAGGCTGAGAGTCAGCACACCACTGGCTAGCAGGCTCACTGAGTAGTTGTCACCCCCATAGTGTGTAGTGACTTGCACTGGACAGGTATGGTGCAGTGACAGTGCTTCTGAACAGGGTTTTACTCCCCATGCTATGATACCATGTAGTGACTTCTGGAAAACTGTCCATGGGCAGCCGTGCACTGCCTGGGTACACCATGTGCCCCTGTGATTGCGACATGTATATGCAACTGTGTCATGCACGGATATGTTGCATGTGTAGTAATGGCCTTATCACTTTGTCATCCTGACAGGCTTCTGCCCATCGGAAGCATGAGATCTGGAAGGACATCGTCCGGGCTGTCCGGTCCGTGGGGGTCTACAAGCGCCGGATCCGCAACTGCCAAAAGAGGTGGCAGGACCTTCGGGGCTGGACCCGGAGGATTGCACGGGTCCAGCTGAAGCTGTCGCCTCCTCGCAGGAGGGGCGGAACACGGACCCTGACCCCCACATGCTCAGGATCCTGGCGGTGGTCTTTCCAGACCTGGATGGGCAGCTGAAGGCCAGAGAGCAGCAAGGAGGGGGTGAGTCAAAGACTGCACTGTGTACTCTGTCTAACATGTTATGTGCCCTCCTCGGGCCAGGTTGAACTGCCACAGTACAGCAGTCATGTTGTCCAGGAGCCATGTCCCTCTATTGTGCACTGCCCACTCCTCATCTGATACCCAGGTGTGGCCCTTACATGCAGGGAATTCTGTCACTTAGGACTGTGTCCTTGCAGTTTGCTTGACTCAAGGTGGGAGACAGCATCTGTTTCCCTGACTCTGTGGTGGGCATCATGGGTGGGTCCATTGCTTACACAATGCCTGTATTCTGACATGTATTCAGCGTGTTACTTTGATCTGTGGTCCAATTGCTGAGCTGATCCACCACATGTGGCTGGGGTACCTGGCACACACCCATGCTGCGGGTGGGAACAATGTTTGGGCCCCAGGAGTATGTATATGACGTGTGTCACACATACTTAGCCAGCTGCCTACAGTCCAGGGCTCATCCCTCATTCATGTGGGGCTGGACAGTCATGCCTACTCCAGGCCATACAATACACTCTGTACTCCCACTCCCGTGTATCAGAGGACACATTGTGCACAGTGATTTGACCCCTCAGGTGTCTGCCTCTGTGTCAGTGTGCTGTGGATTAGTCGCCAGGACTGCTGTGGAGTTTCTTGGTAGGGGCTCAGCATGCCACTGGAGATGTGACCATAGGAGACGATACTTGTGTGACACATAGGTGTCTGATCAGCTGCCCATGCAGACTGGGGCATGTAAATGTGAAGTTCAGGCAGCTGTTCCCCATGCACAGCAGAGTGTGAGGGGCTCAGGTTCAGAGGGTAGTGTCACAGGTCTCCCATATGTCCAATAGGTATGACCTGGACAGATGAGGGTTAAGAGGATGTGTTGTGGGGGGATGTACATGTGCACTTGTGCAGCTCCAGGACTTGCATTCCCCATGACCTACTATTGTGACACAGTGCAGAGTGTTGTTGTCTGGCTGCAAAGTCATACATCACTGAGACAGTGATGTATGACTTTGCAGTCATGCCTCCGCCATGGCATGTGTCTACTGATTGGTGATCCTGCAGGGGAGTGACATGTGCTACATGCACACCATAGTGGCGCTGGCTATCAGGACATGGGTGCATCATGGTGTCTGTCGCTGGTATGCATCACATGCATTTCCTATTTGACTCTGGGCATCCCTTACATCCGTAAACCTGTACTGACTCAGTGGCAAGAGCTGTGATGTGTCCACACCGTGTCCTCTGCACTGTCCAACTACTGTGTACTTGGTGCATGTGTCAACACTGGGGTGTTGCAATCCAACAGACACCAGACAGATGGGTGCAAGGCCATGTGGGATGTGAGTGCCATGCTTGGCATCAGACTGACAATTGACTTCTCCTGTTCAATTAGGGCACTTTTAGCAATGTACAACTAATGATGCCAGGGCTTGCTCTGTAATGTGCTGTGCTCACAGTGGTGTGTGCGTTTGGTGCAGGTGACTGATGTCTGTCTGTTTCCCCATTGTTTGCAGATACATCCACGGCCACGGAAGGGGACAGCTCCACGGACCAGGAGGAGCCGGAGAGCCAGACTGGGTCAGCAGCCGAGGAGTGGTCGGAGGGACCCAGTGGCACGGAGGGCGAGGGGAGCCACACCGAGGAGTCCTCAGCAGCATCCACCTCAGCTGAGGACCAGAGCAACTCGGAGGATGACTCCCTTGTGGAGGCGGGTGTCAGCAGCCACCACACCCCAGCTAGTGTTGCTGTCCCCGCCACCACCAGCACCACCACCGCCCTCCCATCGGCTCCCATTCCCCAGGTCCGTGGAGGCTCCCATGTCCGGGAGCGTGTCTCCTTTGGGCCAGGCACCGCACCCCCTGCCCCTGTGTCCCCTGCTGCCCTGAGTGAGGAGTCTGTGTACCTCCTTCGCCAGCTCCATGTAGGGCAGACAGCCATGCTGAGTGTCCTCCATGCGCACACCGCGCTGTTGACTCAGCTGGTGTCGTTCATGGAGGGCATCTCATCGGGCATGTCTGACCTACAGAGGGGCAATAGGTCCATGGACTCCTCCCTGACGGCAGCAGTGTCCCTCCTCAAACGGTCCCTCACCCCTCCTGCCTCTGCTCCATCCACACTCCCCAGCACCTTACCCATCCCAGGCACACACACACTGGCACAGGCACACACCAGCACACACACATCCAGCACACTGACACACACGCCAATGACAAAACGCACACGCACGCACATTCAGGGGACTGAAGCCAGACTCACAGGGGATGGGGCCCTGGAACACACACACGCATCCACATGCACTGCGCAGTCCTCAGTTCCCTCTCCCTCCAAAGCACCCTCCCTTGCCTCACCTGCAACCCCAAAGTCACAGCAGCTCTTCCTCTGTGACCTCGGCCTCTTCCCCACCGATGAAGCTGCTCCAGCATCCCGGGGAAGAGGAAGCCCACCCACACGGAGCAGAGTGCCCCTCGCCCCCGGACACCCCTCCCCCAGGCGCAGACGGACTGAGGCCCCCACCCGCAAGTCCCCCGGAGTGCTAAGAGCAAGACCCCGCCACCACCCTGCAGCTCAGGCACAAGGTCTCCGTCCTCCATCCCTCAGGCCCCCACTGCACAGGTGCCCCCACCACACCCTGCCCCAGGTTCCCCCACCCACAGATATACCATCCCCAAGATGCTCCGGCCTTCTCCCCTGCCACTTGCTCTCCCAGCACCACACCCCCGCTGCGCTTGTCTGTGCCACTGATGTGGTGAGGGTGTCCCCCCCTCTGTCCAACCCACCTTGCCTGTTCCCCATTCTCCTCCCCTGGAGGTAGGCACTGCAGTGGAGTCCACTACCGCCCTGTCTGACTTGGGCACTGCAGTGGCGGACCTGTCCACCCCATCTGCAGGGTCCACTGCAGTTGTGCCGGCACCCACGACATCTGTGTCATGCCCCCCAGTTGTGCCGGCACACACCATGTCAGACACCTCCACTGCAGTTGTCAGTGGCTCTCCTGCACCCACCACCCCTTCCCTGACTCCCCTGGTGAGCCCTGATCCTGTCCCTGCGGTGCCTGGCCTGCCCCCCGGTTGCCCCTCCTAGTGGATTGTCCCTGGTATTGTGCAGGCATGCGTAGGGTGACATCTGCCAGTGTCACCCTGTTTGAACTTTGACAATGGACTGGCCATTGGCCTTTGCTCTTTTTCAGGACTTCGTTTGGCCTCAACACATATGCTGAATAAAGCAACTTTCTTTTCTCTAGTGCTCATGCTTCAGATGTACATGTTGTTGGTGCAGCTAACCATGCCCTTGCTGCAGTGATGGTGATATCTGGTCTCATGATTATGAAGTGTTACTGTGCAGGAACCCATGTGGTCCAGGGGGAATGTGTCCTATCATGTGGTGTATCCATGTCATCAATAGCAGCATCTGAGGGTGTCATGTGTTCAGTATTTGGCAATGGGTTTCCTACTTACATTGGCAATTTCATATCTGTGGCTTCCACCCCTGCACATCTGTTGTGCCTGCCATCGTTGCATTTGTCTACTTCCCTGACCGTGTTGCCATCTCCAGTGGACATGCAGGTTTGGGCATCAATGGGGAGGGACTCATCCGTGTAGTCAGTGCAACATTGCTATACAAGTGTGTTGGATCTGTGCTGATGATTCCGTTGGCACATCCATGACCAGGCTGATGTGATGGGAGCCCTCATTTGGTGCTAATTGTTGATTGTGTGACCAAGTGCTCAGCTGACATGATGGGGCCCTACTGAGGCAACATATGGCACAGCTTTCCTCACACAGGAGTGGAGTCCCCTCATGGCAGTGTGTACACGTGTGACATTGCCTGCGCCCAAGGTGTGTGTTGTATGTGCATGTCTGTGTGTTCACTTCCATTCATCTGCGCATGCTGTGATCCCTAGTGTTGTACCTGTTTGTGATGCTTGCTGACTTGAGCTATGTTCCCCCAAAGTCTTCTCCCTGTGTTCTCTGTGATGTGGGTGCATGGCACATTACTGGTCATCAGGGTGTCACCCATAGGTGTGTTTGCTGTCAGGGCAGAGTTTGTGTGCTGACGCAGATGGGTCACAGTCAGGTTTCCCTTTGGCACTTGTTGTTTGCCCCTGTCATGTGATTTCCAGTTTGTGTTATCTTTCAGTGATTGTGACACGTTGTGTGTGTGACTGCTGGCACTCCTTAGGGTCCGGGCTGCAATGTTGGTTGTTGTCTATGTGTGTTCTTTGTGGGTGACCTTGGCTTCTTCATTGGTGTGTGACTGTGGCTGGGATCCCATTGGTCGGTGTGGTATTGCCGTCATGTCCATGTACAGAGTAGTGTGCAGTGTGTCAGACATTCAGGAGTCTTGTTGAGTGTCCATGTGTGATGTGTTTCTACACCTTGGTTCCCACCCACCACCCTGGAATAGTCATGGGTGCATGTGCAATGTCACCAGTGCATGTGTACTTCACTGCTGCACATTGTTGGAGGTCGAGGGGTGTGGTGTTGAGTGTGTGCAGATGAGAGTTGTTGCCCGGCTAGTCCCCTGCCTCCATGTTGGCCTTGGCTTACTGGCCATGCTGATTGATTTGTGCTTGTGTAGGTGTGATGGTAGTTAGTTGCTCAGGACACCTGACTGTGGTTCACAGTGTGAACGACATTTAGCTTTGTCATCACAGTGGTATTTTTCTTCAGCCCAGGGTCACCACATTGTGGGGGCCCTGGGGGTGGTGCTGTGGTGTGTCTGTGACTTGCTGTGTCAGTTGTTGTTCCTACGTGCCTGTGTGACATGTGTGTTTTGTGCTCCCTCTCACCTGTCAATGCCTGCTTGCCCACATAGGGGATTTGGATCCATGAGTTAGCTTAGTGTGGCAGTGTATGCACATCTGTATGATTGGTATTCAGCTCTCCTCATGTGTTGTGTTGTTGCCTGGGGACACTGGCACCCCCACCCCTCACCTGCTGTGTATGATGACAGTGTTGGTCTGCCTGTTTGTGTTTGTGCATCTGCACCACTGCATTGGCATATCTTGGGTGTGCCATTGGCTGTATGTTGTTTGGTGTGTTTCCCCTGCTGTCCCTGGGACTCCTAGGTCATCGGTCAGCACAGTGATCATGGTTTGTGTGTCCCATTGCTGCCATGGTATGGTATCTGTTCACCTCACATCTGCTGTCTCCACAGGGTATCTGCATTTGTGTGCCCATTGGTGCAAATATGTGGTTCTGCATTCTGATGGTCACTTCTGTCATTGTGTCATTGATGACTGTTGACGGTCTCAGCCCCCATGGGTGTTGTTTGTCTGCACATGGCCAAAGGAATGTTTCATTTGCACTGCAGTATTTGGCTCCCCCAATTTATGTTGCAATGGGACACATACACTACTTTGCCACAGATGAGTTTTTGGTTCTGTGACCAGGAATGATCCATGCAGTTTGGCAGTTGCAGCTCTTTCTTTGTTAACAATTACCTTTTGGTCACTGTGATGATGAGGGTGTAGACCCCATTGCCACAATGGTCAAAATGTGCTTCAGCTATGGACCCCACACTTACCTTTTGGTCACTGTGATGATGGGGGTTTAGACCCCATTGCCACAATGGTCATGGGCTGCTTGCATTGTGGGTGCCACACACATATATGTGTGGCACATGTGCTAGGGGGTCACATTGTATGTTCAATGTCATGTTCGGTGTTGTAGGCATTTGACACAGCCTGCTCACACGCTTGTCATGGTGGTGGGGGGATGTCTTAATCTTGCATTCCCTAGGTTGTGGTGTGCTTGTTGTGTCATGCATTGTCCATCCTATGAGTGGGGGTGGTAGTAGTGGTAGGCATCCAGCCCCCTGGCTAAGGGTGGTAGTAGTGGTAGGCTTCCTGCCCCCTGGCTAAGGGTGGTAGTAGTGGTGGGCATCCTGCCCCCCTGGGTGAGGGTGGTAGTAGTGGTGGGCATCCTGCCCCCCTGGGTGAGGGTGGTAGTAGTGGTGGGCATCCTGCCCCCTGGCTAAGGGTGGTAGTAGTGGTGGGCATCCTGCCCCCTGGGTGAGGGTGGTAGTAGTGGTGGGCATCCTGCCCCCCTGGGTGAGGGTGGTAGTAGTGGTGGGCATCCTGCCCCCTGGCTAAGGGTGGTAGTAGTGGTAGGCATCCTGCCCCCTGGCTAAGGGTGGTAGTAGTGGTGGGCATCCTGCCCCCCTGGGTGAGGGTGGTAGTAGTGGTGGGCATCCTGCCCCCTGGCTAAGGGTGGTAGTAGTGGTGGGCATCCTGCCCCCCTGGGTGAGGGTGGTAGTAGTGGTGGGCATCCTGCCCCCCTGGGTGAGGGTGGTAGTAGTGGTGGGCATCCTGCCCCCTGGCTAAGGGTGGTAGTAGTGGTGGGCATCCTGCCCCCCTGGGTGAGGGTGGTAGTAGTGGTGGGCATCCTGCCCCCTGGGTGAGGGTGGTAGTAGTGGTAGGCATCCTGCCCCCTGGCTAAGGGTGGTAGTAGTGGTAGGCATCCAGCCCCCTGGCTAAGGGTGGTAGTAGTGGTGGGCATCCTGCCCCCCTGGGTGAGGGTGGTAGTAGTGGTGGGCATCCTGCCCCCTGGCTAAGGGTGGTAGTGGTGGTGGGCATTTGGCACCCCCTGGCTAAGGGTGGTTGTGGTGGTTGGCATCCAGCCCCCCTGGGTTGGGGTGGTGGCGCGCATTCAGGCCCCTGTGTGCATATGTGGCATTGGTGATGGGCATCCCGCCCCTATGGTGCTGCTGTTGCAAGTATATTCAGATTCCCCGTGTATGTGTGTGATGTGTCGTGTACGTGTTGTATGTGTTTTGTGGTTGGTGTCTGACTTACCTTCTGCGCCGTACGCGTCCGTGCCTGTTCCGGTAGTAGATGTAGAATATTGGTATGATCGGGACGAAGGGATTCATGGTTGGTTCGTGTCGTTCGTCCTTCTCGTTGCTTCGCGTCGTCCTCGTCGCTTGGCTTCGTCCTCGTCGCTTCGCTTCGTCCTCGTCGCTTCGCGTCGTCCTCGTCTGTGCTGTGTTCGTCTCGTAGCCGTGGATCGTGTTGTGGCGCGATTCGGAGCTTATGTGCGCCTCTCCCGGATGCTTTGACGTGCCGTGCGTAGCGACGGGTTCGGCGCGTACGGAAAGCGCATCGTACTTGTCCGGCCGGACGGGGCTGCATTTTCCCTTCCGTGCGACTCGATTCGGCGTTTCCGGATTCGCCTCGGTCGGAGAACAGGACCTGGTTTGGGTGAGTACGGCTCGGCCGGAATTTTTGCTGTTGTGCGCATCGTACTTGCTCGTTCGGTGTGCTGTACGGATCGGTCGGGAAACTGGCTTTCGCATGGCTTTTTTCCCGACCGAATAGTATTGGGTGCGCCTCCGACCGAGATCGGAATCGGCCCCTAAGTGTTCAGGAGCCAAGCTGCTAAACTCAAGGTTTCTGGTTCTGTATGGAGATTTGTCCCCCTCTGCATAGATAGTAGATATTGTTGTCCCTGTAATCTCTGTATATTGCCCTGCGCTATATCTATTAGGTCCGAGAACCAAACTTCTCTCGCCCACGGTGGGGTGATGAGTATCACTGTCATTTGAGACTGTTTGCATTTGCTGATTACTTTGGATGTTATGTTACGTTACTGTAGCTTATAAAGCGCATATACATCGAATGGTCTCTTGGCGCTAGATAACTGTCTCTACACGGCTCAGGATACTTATTAATACACTTGCTTAAACAGCCAAGTCTTCAGCATCTGTCTGAACTTCCAATAATTTGAGGTGGTCCTAAGTTTCAAAGGCAGGGAGTTCCAGAACCGAGGAGCAGTGGCTGAGAACCTGACTCCACCTGTCCTAATCCTCTTAAATTGGGGAATCGCTAAAAAGTGTAAATGAGTGGATCTAAGATCTCTAGTGGAGGAATACTTATGCATCCGAGATTTGATAAAAGCTGGACTTTTCATGTGCAAAGCTTTGAAAATAATCCAACATGTTTTGAATGTGGATCTCTGTGGAACTGGGAGCCAGTGAAGATCTTTTGTCAATTGAGAAATATGCCAGTGTTTGGGAAGTTGATAGATCAGCTGAGCGGCCTGGTTTTGGATCAACTGGAGCCTCCACATAAGATGTTTAGGAAGACTCAAGTAAAGAGATTTGGCATTGTCAATTCTTGACATGACCAGAGCTATTATAACTTGAACCAAGGCGTCAGTAGTAAGAAATTTCTTCATCTTATTTCGGAGAAATTGGAAGAAGCAGGAAGATATCACTAAACCCAGCTGCAGTTTTAGAGATACCTTCTCATCAATAATGAAGCCAAGACTTTTTACTGACTTCTTTTGGGGGCGAGGGGAGAGCCATCTGATTGGGCCAAAAGGAGGGACTCCAAAGGTTGAACTTATTTTTGATGACTACTATCTCTGTTTTGTCAGAGTTCACTTTCAGATGGTTGCTGTTCATCCAATCCTGGATGAACAGCATGGTGTCTTGGAAATGCAACTTGGAATTAGGAGTGTTGTCAATGGTAAAGAGGAGTTGCATGTCATCAGCATAATTAAAAATGTTGACTTTCATGTTTTTGAGAGATTGAACCGGGGGCAAATATATAAATTAAAAAGATGATGGGAAAGAGAGGAGCCTCGTGGTACCCCACAATTCAATTGGACATCAGGAGAATTAAAGGGAGAAAGTCTAACTGATTGACATCTGTCCTTGAGAAAAGAGATGATCCAGTTGACTGCTGAGTCCTAAAGCCCTGCAGCCCTGACACGGTCAGCCAGAAGATTGTGGTAGACCATGTCAAAAGCCGCTGACAAATCAAGGAGTACTAGGGCTTGAGTGTTGCCTTTATCTACTTCCTCTCGCATGTCATCGACTACGGAGAGGATCACTGCTTCTATTGAGTGAGCTGTATAACAGTGGGATGGGGGGAAAAGTGTAAGCAAATGTCCCTGACCAGTCTATTGACAGAGCATTCATCAGGGAGTGGCGGTGTGGGTGTCTGAACGCAGAGAATTGGCATTTTGCGTTTTCTGAGGTTGGAAACAGATCTATTTCTGGTGTTTCCCATTGACTGGATATCAGTTTGAGTACTGTTTGATTGAGTTCCCACTCGTTAGAGGAGGATGCTTGCCTGCTGAGCTTGTCCACCTCGACTTTGTCTTTCCCCGGAAGGTGAATTGCTGTTATGTTTACTTGTCTCTAGATGGTCCACCTCCAGATTTCCTGGGCTAGTTTTGAAAGTACAAAGGATTGTGTTCTTCCCTGCTTGTTGAGATAGTACATTGTTGTTGTATTTTCTGTCTGAACTAGTAATGACTTTCCCCTCAGCTATTTCTAAAAGGCGTTTAAGGCTAGGAACACTGTTTTTAGTTCCAGTACATTAATATGTTGTACTGCTTCCTGTTCCTTCCAAATTCCTCTGACTTTGAGTCTCTCCATATGAGCTCCCCAACCCATATGTGAGGCGTCCATGGTAATGGTTACAGTGGGAGTTGGGTGTATAAATGGTCTTCCAGCTGTTACATGTGTCCTGTTCCACCATGCCGTCTCCTGCTGTACCTTTTGTGTGACAACCACTAAATCTTCCCAACTTCCTGTGGCTTGTGACCATTGGCTTTGTGCCCATTCCTGGAGTGGTCTCATCTGTAGCCCTGCATATGATATGAGAGGAATGCAGGAGGCCATCGTCCCCAGCATTTTCACCACAGTCCTCACTGGCAGAGACCGACCCTTCTGGTTAAGGTGAGTTTCTTGAAGTATTGGTACTATCCTCTTTTCGCAAGGATATGCTTTTGCTTTTGTTGAGTTGATTCTTGCTCCCAGGAAGATCTTTTCTTGTTCTGGTTTTGGAGATCACTTTTCTCTATTTATTGAAAACCCCAGACTGTGAAGTGTTGCTATCACTTTCTCTATGTGTCTTTTGCATCTGTGTAGAGAGTCTGCTTTTACCAGCCAGTCGTCTAAATAAGGGTATACATGTATCCCTTGTCATCTTAGGTGTGCTGCTACTGCTGCCAGGCACTTAGTAAACACTCTTGTGGCTGATTTAATTCCGAAGGCCACCACTTTGAATTGATAGTGTGTGTCTGGCCTCCACAAAATGTAAATATCTTTTGTCTGTGATTCATTGGGATGTGAAGATAAGCATCCTTTAGATCTATAGTTGCCATATAGTTCCACTTTTGTATCTGAGGTATGACATCTTGCTGGGTTGTCATTTTGAATTTTTGTGTCTTTATGAACTTGTTTAGAAAGCGAAGGTCTTGGATAGGAAATAGGTATCCGTCCTGCTTTACCGGGTTGGTCTAGTTTCTGGACACTCTTTTTATTGCCTTTTTTGAATCAATTCTTTTACTTCTTGCAGTAGACAGGCTGTTTCTTCTTTTGTGTGGGCCACTTTCTTTGGTCCCCTTGCTGGTGGTTGTTTGATCAGTTCTATGCAATTTCCAAATAGTATGATGTTTAATATCCATTTACCTGAGGTCACTTTCCTCCACTCCTGGAGGAAGTTTTGTATCCCCCCCCCCCCACCTCAACAGGTGTTGAGTGTGAGAGGGACTGGAGGGGGCAGCTGCTCCTCTTTGTATGTGTCCCCTGAATTGCAGCGCTCCCATGGACTTTGCAGTATCATTAGCCTTATTGAGTTGCTGAAGGGCATCATCCACTGTATTTCCAAACAGTTGTGCCCCATTGAAAGGCATATTGATTATATTCGCCTGTACTTCAGTATTGAAACCTGACACCCTTAGCCAGGCATGACGTCTTAGGGTTGTTCCCGCCATCATTTGTCAACCTGCTGTGTCTGTTGCATCTGATGCAAATTTTAAGCACGTATTTGCAATGTTCTCCCCCTCTTCTGCCAGCTATGCTGCTCTCTTGTGATATTGTTCCGGCAGGTGCTTCATCAGCTCTGCCATCCCGTCCCAGTGTTGGTACGCATATCTGTTGAGCAGAGCATTTACAGTTGACTATTTTCTATTGAAATGATGCACCTCTTTCGAATTTTCTCCCCACCATGTCCATCTTTTCGCTTTCCTTATCTAATAGTGGTTGGTATATTAAACCCTATTTCTGGCTGTGGCAGCAATGATGGAGTCTGCTGGAACTGTTCCTCGTATATATAGAGGATCTTTCAAGGAGTGCTTGTACTTTTTCTCTGCCCTTGGTGTTACTGCCCTGCAAGTTGCAGGCTCCTTAAAAGCTTCTCTTCCCTGATCCAGGTTGCTTGGAATCATAGGAAGTAATTGATTTCTAGTTTAGGAAGTTAGCAATGTCTCTAGGAAGATACATGATTGTGCTTTTTCCTCTTCTAGTTGCACCCCATATTTTTCAGCTGCTCTCTTCATCAATTGTCTGTACATTGCAATGCCATAAGGAGGCGATGGCCTCGTCAGATATGTGTTAATGCCCTCCTTGGGGGAATCAGTCTCAACGTCCTGCCACTGAGTCTCCATATACTCAGACCCCTCTATTTCCTGAAACATACCCATGGACTCAGGATCATCTTCCTCGAAGAAGAATTCTTGTTCTACCTCCTCTTCCTGTGGCTATGGTGTCATAGGAGGTTTGAGTTATTCGGTGTCCTTGTCAATTTGTTGTTTTTCTGTTGAAATTTAAAGCGGAATTCTAAATTCTCAAAGGAACGCAGCAAACTCTTTCTTTTTTGTCATATCATGGGCATTTCGGCCTTGAGGTGCCTCTTTTTTTGCTCAATTTCAGCGGCTCCTTCTTCAGCGTCGAGCATAGGTGTAGATTTCCTCTTTGATGTCAAGGATTCTTTCGTCAGTGTATCACTCAACCCTTTTTTCAGCACCTCCAACTTCATTCGTCTCTAGACGTCAACACTTTCTGACTTTGTCTTTTTGGATGTACGCCTGTCTGAGGTGTCCTTGCTGTGGTACCTGAGGAATTCTTTCGACCTCTGCTTGCCTTTGGTTGGTGAGATTTTCGACGCCGAGGCTGCCCTTTGTGATTTCAAGTCTGATGATCGAGACTCTCCCCCAGTAAGGTTTTTCGGGGTTACCTGGGCTCGCTTCTCCTTGTGTTTACACTGCTCTTTCTCTGCGTCAATGATCCTAATTCGGGCATCTGAGACTTCCTCTTTGGCAACTTCGGTGATGTTATCTTCCTCCTCGCTCTGCAATGGAGTCTTTTTTTTAACATTGAATGGCGTAATGTACTTGCGTCCGTTTTTCTCTTGCCTTTAAAGTCTTCAAGCTTAAAGTCTGTGCAAGCCTCACAGTCATCGCTGTTGTGCTCTAGCGGAAGGCAAAGGTTGTACACTTGATGGTTGTCTTTTTGTTCAAATTTATGGTGGCACTTAGAGCACAATTGGTATGGTGTCTTCTCCATATCACGCGGAACAGGGGGCCCCTGTCCGAGCATTCTCCGGTTTACCCTCTTTTTGGTGGTCTTCTCCGGTATTCCCTTTCATCTAACTTCTTCTTGTTGTAAATTGGAGAGCCTTCAGCTATGCTTCCAGACCTAACAGTGGAAAAAATATTCTGAAGATGGCAACCACGAGGAGGATCTTCCAGGGAGTGCATATGAGATCTGGAGAGGCAGGCTTAGAGACCAAATAGTGGGACAGTCGACGCCCCACAAAATAAAAAAAATAAAAAAGAACAAGAAAGAGAAGGACTACTATCACAGAGGGGAATTCCAGACCCAACCACAAGATGGTGAAATAATGCACAGCATGTGAATCCAGAAAAGATTCACGCTGCAAAAGTTTGTGTCATGGTGTGCTTCCCACAGCGTTTAATCCCTTTCTGCACCTTTATTCAAGGTTCATTTGTTTGCCCTATCTTTGGCTCAGCAGGACTCTGCTATTGCCACTGTCAAAGGGTATCTTTCTGCAATCTCTGCATTCCTGCGGTTGCTGGACCAACCTTCTCTTTTCAAATCCCCTGTTGTAGCCAGGTTCTTTAAAGGTCTGCAGCACGTTTACCCTCACGCCATTCATCATGCCTCAGTGGGACCTCAACCTTGTTTTCTCCTTCCTGATGTGTGCGCCATTTGAACCTTCGAACAATTGCCCTCTTTGGCTACTGGCCATTAAATCTGCCTTTTTAGTGCCCATTACATCGACCAGGAGAGTCAGTGAATTGCAGGCCCTCTCTGTGCAGCCTCCTTACACCTCCTTTTCGCCAGACAAACTGGCCCTCCAGACACGTGCCTCTTTCCTTCCGAAGATTGTCACTCCCTTCCATTTACGCCAGAGCATTAGCCTGCCTACCTTCTTTGCTCTGCCTCATCTCTCCAAAGAGAAGAGACTCCAACGTCTGGATAAAAAAGAGCGTCATCGTTCTACCCTGATCGCACAAAAGAGTTCTGGGTGGGTGATCAACACTTCATGGGCTATGTCGGAGCCAAAAAAGGGAATGCTGTGATGAAGCGGACCATCTCGCAATGGATCGTCCTGTGCATTAACATCTGCTACGTATAGGGCAAGAAACGGCCCCCTTAGGGCTTGCGGGTTCACTCTATCAGAGCCAAGGCTGTGACCACTGCATTAGCGCACGGCGTTCCTCTCCATGACATCTGTCAGCCGGCGACGTGGGCATCACTGCACACGTTCCCAAAACATTACTGCCTGGACAGTCATCTCCGCCATGAACGGCACTTCACCCATTCGGTCCCACAGGACTTTTTGGTCTAATTGGATTCACAGAACCACCTTGGGGGGCATTGCTTGGGTATCTATTCTAAGGTAAGGAATCTGTGGCTAGGACTAGGAGTCTCTATCGGATTAACAAGTTACTTACCTTCGGTAATGCCGTATCTGGTACAGACTCTATCTAGCCGCAGATTCCTTAACGAACCTCCCATCCTCCCAGCTCTGCAAACCGGTTAAGGTGTAAGGGACACCCGTTTCAGGGCCTTGGTCTTTTCCACACCAGTTGTCCGTTCTCATTGTGGCTCTGCGCTCCTGGCACGGAATGTCAAGAAAATAACTGATATCAGCGCACCGAGGGTGCGCTTATATAGGTACCATGCAAGTCATTACCGGTGAGGAAGCCGCCGATCTGAATGACGCCACCTACCGGCGCGCAGGGGGTACTGCTTGAAAAGCTTCCAGATCCAGTCTGACACCTGGGGGAATTCTAAGGTAAGGAATCTGTGGCTAGATAGAGTCTCTACCAGATAAGGCATTACCGAAGGTAAGTGACTTGTTCTTCAGCAACTTATGAGACACTATGATCTCTGATAACAATTTTGAAAAGGCTTCCTACCACTAGATAACTCACTTCTTCCTCCAGATGTGCTTCACAAGTTGTTGAGTACCGGCGATCGCTTCAACCAGTCACACTGCTCATTGTGTAATTGCTCTCACTGCAAATGACGGCACTAAGGTTTTCTAAACCGAGATTCAAATGATTAGAACTCTTCAAGCGCCCCCATCACCAGCCTTTTGTTTACCCCACAGCTTCCTTTCTGCCTTCTTTTTAAAATTGCTTGCTGAGCTTCTTCCTGTATTCCCTAATTCAACTGCTCCTGTGCCTCACATTATCCCTGTTTCCACGAAAAGATTAAAACCCCCTCCACCCATAACACTCCCTATCCTACCCAACTCTACAACAGGCCAGGCCACTAGTGCTCCAAAATCATCAATGTCACCCCAATACAGAAAATGCCTTCTGCTACCACTTTCAAACATTTCCACTGCTCTCTCCACCCCTTCTTCTCTTAATCTTTTCAAAGTCTGATCTACAAATGACTCAGATATGGCCTCTCCAACAATAATAACAGAAATTCAATTTCTACATAATGCTCTCAAGGACTTCTAAACTTTCCCATCGTCTGTCCCCTACTGCCAGCTCTCTTCCACTGTCACCCATTGTGACCTCTCTACACCCTTTGATATAGATGATTAAAACGTACTTGTACTGGGTCAAGCTCGATTATCCGGGTACAGAAATCGTCTAGCCTTCCCTCTGCTTTGCTGGTTTGTTCAAGTCTCTGTACTTGAAGCTCATTCTGCTCAGTATCCTTCTTACTCCCTCTCATGCACCCATAACATAACACAGCACAAGTAGTTGTGTTGTGTTATATTTCTTTACAAAGCCACGCAAAGCAGCAGAAATCGCCTCTTGTGTGGGTTTGTACATTTTACCGAAGCCTTTGACTTGTCCTTGCATCGCAAGGGCAACGCGAAGGACTGATCAATCAGGGCCCTTGGGTTTATCCTTTTTAGCCAGTTTATGGTGCAGTTTCGACAAACTGAGACCTGGATCACTGGATTGTGCTTCTGAACCCACACTGGGGCATTGTGGGTGTACATCGTACATTATAGGGGGATGACTATACCCACTGGACTGGCCAACATCCAAGAAGGAATAAAAATAAAATAGTGGCAGAAGAGGACAATTCCAGATCTAACTACTAGACTGCACAATAATGCAGACCATAAGAATCCAGAAACCCACAGTAAAGGACTCACATATACAACAAGCACAGGCAAATCTAAAAGTCCTCTCCTTTGGGAACCCTTTGGCTTCGCCAATGCTTTTTGGTGTTTTGGTGATGTATAGCATCGACAAAAAGCATTTTATGCCGACGCGGTGCAGAATCTGCCAAAAGAAAAAAAAGTAAAAATACAAATGTGTGATGATGCGGCCGATGCTGGTCGCTGAGCCATTTCGTAATTGTGCACTTGTTATGAAGTATGGATGTGCCATAATGTAAGCAAGTGCATGTGCGTGCCTAAAAAATGACACTGGTGCCATTTTTTAAGTTACAGATCCAAGATGGAGCAGTATATTTTGAAAAAAGGTAACTGGAGTGGCGCAAACTCGTTTTTTTTGTAAGGCGAAAGAGCTGACAGCCATCTGCTTCAGCACCCTTCCTAAAAACTAACATAAAAAACGACCACATTGGTAATGGGAGAGTTGGTGAATGAGAGCAGGGAAAGCCTCAGGGAGTGGGTGGGGTAAAATAAAAATATAGCCTGGTGAAAGTAGGAGGGGAAAAGCAGCACTCAGGGAAGAGAGCAACAAAGGGGGCAGGGGAAGAAGCACACAAGTGAGAGAGCAACATGGAGCACAGAGGATGGGTATATGGCAGGGGAGAAGGTCAAGAGGGGGAGAGCTGGAAAACACATGCACTTTCATAGAGTGTTTACATGAAAAGAAAAAGATAGTTCCCTAACAGTGAGCAGTGGAAGAATACAAGTCAGCCAATCAAAAGGATGGTAAAGAAGCTATGCTACAGAGGAAAGACAAATTCAAGAAGAGGAAGGCGAGCCATCGAATAAGAATCAAGCACATAAGAGTTAAAATAAAGCTAATCAGTGGTAAGTAATGGGTAGGCCGTTAGCCCACTTTGAGTTTTTGGGAAACCCCAAAAAAGTTATTTTGCAACTTGACAGCATGTGCTGCCTGGTAGGGAAGACCAGAAAAAGGTGTGTTGTCTCAATATAAAGACGTGGATATGGTGTTTACCAACATATAGATGCAGAAGTGCCATGCATCTTGTGTATGCTCATACATATGTCCTGTGCATGTGTTGATGTATACATAAGAGAAGCACTATATTTTCATGTACATGTAAATGCAGAAATGCACTTCACCTGAATATATATGCACAAGCATGTGCTTTGTTTTACTGTGTATGTGAGTTAAAAAGCGTTCCTCTGAGTGTGTGAATGTGTATTTGGTTACAGATGTGTGGAGCTTCTCAATATGAGTATGAAGACACTTTACTGTACATGTGAATGTGCCATGTTAGTCTCTACATACATCCAGATATGCTGTATCTGCCACTGCACAAACAGCAGGAGTGTTGTGTCTGCCTGTTTGTGTGCATGTGAAGGTACTGCTTGCCTCTGTATGTAAGTTTAGGTGTGCTGTTTGCCTTTATATGTAGGTGAGCCATGTTTGCCAGCTTATGTGCATACAGAATTGCCATTTGAATTTAGATGTGTATACAAATATGCTGCTTGCATTTACAGGATTATGCAGCGGTGTTCTTTCACTCTTTATATGAATGTACAGATGCCCTGTTTGCCTGTGGATGTCCATAAAAATGTGCCATAGTTGTCTGTGGATGTACAAACAAAAGTACTGTTTGTCTGTGTATGGGCTTATTATGTGTTCTTTGCCAGTACGCTTACATGCTAAGAAGGCATTTGCCTGTAGATACAGGTAAAGATGTGTTGTTTGTTGTGCCATGTTAGCTGAATGTAGGCAGGCTCATGACATGTTCCTCTACAGACTGATACCTGTGTCAGGTCGGCCATTCCCTGAGGAGATGCAGAAGCCGAAGGAGCCATTCGCGGGCCTCTTTAGCTCGAGGAGGCATGTTCCATCTGAGAAGACTTCAGTTATTCGTCCGACTGCACGCGCCTGGTCCGGAGCACCAATGTCTTCCACGCTCAGAGTGCGCCTGGGTCGGCGTTCCCCTTTCCTGTGCCCGAAGAAGAACAGTGATCATTAACACACATCTGTAAGCTGCCAATGATGTCAATCATTTCACCACAAAAGGATACCCTCCTGACTCTACCACCACTTCTCCTTCTTTCAAAATTAGCACCCACTGAACAGGTAGCCCAAGGACTAAATCATTGCTAATTCTTTCTCAGCAGAGCTTTGGAAGCCAATTTAAGTCCTGATTATCAATGAAGTCACTTAGAATTGGGTATTATCAGGATTTTCTATCAAAAACTGCCCACCCCTGGCTCCCCCGCCTTATTCAGAGATGGAAGAACTGATGTGTTTCTGAATTCAGAGTAAGCTGTGCTTCTATTGGTCAAAGAGAATGGCATAATTGGGACAGCTCTATTTGGATCAGCCTGTACAGTGTTATTCTGCCCAGCTGTTTTCGCGCATAGGACCCCTGTAATAAAATGGCAGTTCTATGCATGAAAAATGCTGAGATATCACACGAGAGATCAAAAGAAATTCCCAGCAATTATGGGACATCATTTTTATAATGAAAACCATTGCTTTGGGAGTTTCTCGTGGCGGGCCACCATCAATCTTTCTTTTGCGCAAAAGTGCTCCCACCATGTCAGCTAAAGTGTTTTTTTTATCAAAAATCCAGCAAAACAAGCTTGGAATTCGAGGTAGGGCGTCAGCTGCAGCTCGACTTGCCCATGACGCTCTAAATGACCAACTGAGGGCTCCAAGGCAAGAGGCGGTCAAAAGCAAGAGAAAGAACTCTGAGAAAAGTTCCTCCCAAACATACAAAGTCCAGAGCCCTGCTGAATGACACACAGCAAGTCATTTGCCAAACTAGGGTCAATTAAAGCTAGAGGTTGGCATACCATGCCCCAGGCTGCACAGAGCCTCATCACGAGTGCCTCGGCTACATCGTAATTACAAAGGCACTCAGCATAAGGCCCCGAGACTCACTCTAAGGTGTTTGTCCGATCCCTCTGATAATGCAAAAATTAAAGGGTGGGTCACTATCTCGATCTTAAGGTTTCTCTTTCCCCATCCGTCTCTTTTCTCTGATCTCTAAAGAAGCTAAAGGTGTCCCATTAATCTAGGTGGGGTTTTCCTCAATTCCCTTTCCTGTGCTTCACACTGCTCTACACATAGGCACCTGAGGGGTCTTTCAACACAGGACCTTTCTTTATCCTCATACCTATCACTTGCTCCGCGATCTTCAGGAGATCCAAGCAGGTAACAACTCGATCGATCGGTCTTCCCTGATCCGGAGTGGAGGTTCTGTGCAGAGGCAGACTTTCTGAGTTGACGGAAGGGTGCAACCTGGGAAGAAGACGGATATGTTACATGACAGCACAAACTTAAAATAATGAAATTGGCAAAAGACACCAAAGTTAAGCTCGGAGTTTTCTACACATTACAGATACCTGTTGTGAGAGGCTTCCGGTGGCACTTACATGGTAACCTTTTACAGAGCAATAGACAGGGGTGTAACTCCGACCTCTGCAGCCCTGAGTGGACCTTGGTATGGCCAAAACAGGAGACAAATGAAGTGGGAAAGATGGGGTAGCTCGCACCAGAAAACACAATTCACACAGTTCCAGAGCTTATGGTACACCTAACTATGCCCGGCCTGCTTTTGCAATGATAGTGCCTTCTACTGACTTGCACATAACATGGGGGATTGAACAATCTATCAGAAAACAGAAGGCATGGTGTGATATGCCCTCTTTAGAGGCATGCAGATGATTGTGGGTCCTTCTCAGTTAGGGGAGAAGGCTACAGGAAGATGCACCTGTACTCTAGGAGCTAAAGTCACAGGCAAGTGTGATGAGATGAATGTGGCTAGGTGGGGAAGGTGGGTAACATGTGCTAAATCGTCCATTATGTAAATGGGTAGCGCAAGCATAATATATGGAGCCTTATGGAAACTGGTAATGATACCATATTCGGCCACAACAGAAACGTGTATGGAAACTGGGCTGTTATAAAACTGGTAATGTGAGCTAGATAGGTTATTATGCATACGCTTAATATATGCATGGCTGTACTAGGTGGGAGCTAGCAACATGTGTTATTGTGTAACTGCAGGAACTGGCAATGCATACTACACATTTAACTACATTCCAAAGTAAAACGGGTGGGAATCCTAAAGTTTTACCAGAAACTGTCTGGGGCCAATTTTCCATGGTATCTCATTCTAAGGATGTAATGTAGAGCCCTGCAGTGGTAACTGTTCATGCTTATAACACCGAAAGTCCTCTCTGTGCTAAACAGACTTGTGAGGTCACATTTGCACAAAGCAGAAATATTCACCAGTGCTCAGTACTTCCGGAATGAAACAGGGGGGCATATTTACAATAGAATGTTGAAGTGCGGAGCTGCGCCGCTCTCTGACATTTTCAAAACGCAGGTATGCGCCATATTCACAAGAATACGGCGCACCCCTGTGTTTCCCCTAGCGCTGTTGCAAAAAAAGTTGCCTAGCACCAGCGCAGGCACCCTGCTGCCTTGTTGCAAGGGTGCTTGGGCTGCAAGGACGATTGTTTATGTGCAGGAAGGGACACCTTCCTTCATATAAACAATCAATAATGACGGTTTGCACCTTCTATGTGTGCTGCAGAACGTATCACACATGGAAAGAGCAAAAAAACGAGGAGAAATTAATAATTCCTCTTTGTATCGCCATTCTAATGCCCGGTATTCCATGGCATTCGTTTTTGGCGCTGCCTCAGCCTTGTAAATCTCAAAAAGCAATGGATATTGCAGAGCAACACCCATTGCCGCAGAGTACTGCAGCGGAAAGGGGCTTATTTACAAGGTGGCGTTAAGCCACGCAAAGTGGTTTAGTGCCACCTTGTAAATATAAAAAATGGCGCTGCGACACCAGTGCATCAAAAAAAGTGGCGCTCTGGTGGCGGTGAGGGCTTATAAATATGCCCCTGGATTTGATCACTCACTTTGCATGTGTCTAAGACAAGGAAGAGGTCTTTGGTGTTGCAGCTGGCATTGGCAAGGAGAGGTCAGTGAGAATGAACGAAATCTTGGCGCCAACTAAGTCAATGCTCTTGTAGTCCAGAAAGAAGGTGGCCTCCGGAATTTGCACTTGATGGTAATGTGAATGGAATCTCGTCATTCATAGAATTAAAAGGTTCCCGTCTGAAGGTCTAGTGAGCCTCTGATACCCTTTTTATTTTTTTGGGCTCTAAATCTATAATTTATCATGACGCGAAGTTCCCTTTCAGAGGAAGAAATCAAACCTTCCCTGTAGGAAGAACTGCCAGCATTCTGAAGAATTGCTTTTGCTCTCTTCAGTAGAATATTTCATCTCTTTTTTTTTTATA
The DNA here is from genome assembly GCA_963921515.1 of Calotriton arnoldi. Lineage (NCBI taxonomy): Eukaryota > Metazoa > Chordata > Amphibia > Caudata > Salamandridae > Calotriton > Calotriton arnoldi. The sequence goes on along the minus strand of CAWUFW010002803.1, from coordinate 73,898 downwards.
ACACTTTTTATTGATTTTAGCACATTGTCAACGAAGCATGCTGTTTCACAGATAGATTTTTCCCCGTTGTGAAGTGTAAATGCTCAATCGGCGTTTCTCACAAATTTCATACTTTTAGGCCCCCATTGTTAGATAGAAGATAATGCAGGTAAAGCATGTCTTTGCCAGGTATCCAAAACAGGATTTTCTGAGCTCTGTTATAAAAAAAAATTAAAGCAGCTACTTTCACCTCAAAGGTAAGAGAGGGGAAAAAAGAAACGGAAATGTATAAAGAAATTCAATATTCTGGTTTGAAAAAAACGAAGTGAAGGCTTATTACATGAAACAGGCGGTGGACAGGCAACTCAGAATATGCTCAGAGGTGCCGCAGCGGCACCACCAGCATTTTCGTGCTCCTGACCGCTGCGCCACCGCCGCGGGATCCTGGATCCCGGCAGACGCAGCGGTCCGACAGCCACAGTCCGAATACTGCGGGCAGGCCCTCAGTGGTGGCGGTGGTCAGACCGCCACCACGAGTAAGGTGGTCCTATGGACCGCCGTACTCTTAATCGGCCCCTTAAAATCATTAAATTCATGATAGCAATACCTGTTGTTTACAATACCTTGAAATAGTAAAAGATAAGGTATTAAGCACAGCATGAAAACACATTACCCCATTATTTCCTTTGATGCTGTAGGCGGGGATCATTACATACTCAAATGTGCAACATTGCAAGTCTATGAGTGGAAGAAAAGGTTCAGAAGACTCTAGAACTCAGGGGCATATTTACAAACCCCTATCGCCACCAGAACGTCACTTTTAGTGACTTTGTGATGGCGATACGGGCTTCGCATTATTTGCAAGGAAGCGTTAAGCACTTAACGTGGCTTAACGCTGCCTTGTAAATAAGGCACCCTTTCAAGCTATACGTAGCGTGAAAGGGGAGGGCAATGGATGTTGCGTTGGGAGTTCCACCGCAATACCCATTGTTTTTGACGCTGCCCCATATTTACAAGAGTGGCGTAAATATGGGGCAGTGCCAAAATTAAGACCAAAAAAAAACCTGTTCTTACCCTGGCAAAAAGAGGAGAAATGCTGTATTTCTCCTAATTTTTGCTGTTTCTATGTGTGCTGCATTGTGCAGCGTGTGTGGCACAATGCAGCACACAGAAACAGCAAAAATGAGGAGCAAAACAGCAACAGCAAAACACCATTGATTCTTTGTGCAGGAAGGTGTCCCTTCCTGCACATAAACAATCTTAAAAAAATGACACATTGCAACTTCTATGTGTGTTGCATTCTTACAAAACGCCATTGGTGATTGTTTATGTGCAGGAAGGGACACCTTCATGCACATAAACAATCTTTGCCTGCAACGCAGGCACCCTTGCACTATGGTGCAAGGGTGTCTGTGTTGGCGCTAGGCAGCTGCAATTAGTGCCAGCGCAGGGTGAAATGCAGGGCTGCACCGTATTCTTGTAAATACGGTGCAGTCCTGCATTTCTGAAGTGGCAGAGCACGGCAATAAGCCAACAAGGCTTACGCAGCGCTCCGTCACTTCATTGTGAATATGCTCCCCAGTCCTTTAAGAAAGCCTCATTCTACACGGACACTTTCTCCTTTTTGCATCCAAGTATGAGGAATAATACAGGGTCCTAAGGGCCATAGGAAGGCAGAACAAACAAAAGGGTGTTCAACAACATTCAATTAGGACAAACTCTCAAAATTGAACAGAGACTGCCTCTTCCCCTTGTGACCTATCCTTTTCACTACCTTCACTACCCAACCTTCTGCTGCTGCTCCAACTGCTTCGGATCAGAGACCTGCAAGCCAGTAAGGTACTGATACAGTATCACTGGACAAGTCTCCAGAAGTTGCTCCACCAATAAAAGATCTAGCAGCCTTTTATGGATGTTCAATGTTCTCCCCATAAATTTTTGTTTCAAATGGATCATGCACCTGTGCCTTCCACAACACATCGATTCAACATGTTCTTGAATTTTAGGCATTACGCAGGGGTAAGCCAGAACCTCCTGATCACAAAATCCTTCACACATAAGTACTTCTTATGGTCCGTACCAGAGATTCTAATCATAGCTTCACATCCACCAAGGAAAATTAAACTCCCTAGAGCAACTACTGTTTCTGCCTCAGTCAGCCTCCACATTCCACATGAAAGCACAAACACATTCCACTATGTAACACATCAGTTGTGGTGTGAGGGGTAGTTCCATTTCAGCAACCTCCTGCTCTAGTTATTGTTTCCCTTGTTGAGGTTTCAGGTGGATTTTGTTCTTCTTTAGAGTGTCGTTGAACTCTCTCACATTGTGCATGAGGGCCTCCATTTCGGCCTTGAGGCGTCTTCTCTTTTTCTCAATATCAAGAGATTTTTTTTGTTTGACATCGGTTGGCTTGCTCCTGTTCTTTAGCAGGGAGCTGTTCTTCCCTGAAGGTGTCTTGTCCCTCACATGTTCCCGATCCTTTTTCAAAGTTCAGACTGGCTCTGAGGGTCCGCTTCCAGCGGTATCCCTTGACTTGGATCCATGGGGCTCTTTCAGCTTCTATTTGACTTTCAGCGCCCAACTTTTCGGTGTCGATAATGATATTGCATACTCCAAGTTCACGATTTTTAGCTTGCCTGCTGAGCACTCCTGTGATGTTACCTTGCACTTCATTTTGACGTCCATCGGCATGCACTATTTTTTCCTCTCCTGCTGCCCTTTGACTACCTCTTTAACGTCGAGGGTCTTTCTCCTGGGCCAGCTCGGAGTTCTCACCTAAGTCATTTTCTTCACTGAACAGTCCCAGATCTTTCAAGGATCCCTGTCTTCTTTGTGACGAGATCATGGCGTAACTCTGCTTCTGTCTCACCCTGATGGTCTTGGTTTGGAATTCTGCACACGTTGTGCAACCCTCCGAACAATGGCCTTTTGGGGGACAGAGGGTACAGACCTCGTGGCTATCCTGCTATGCTTTGTTGTGGTGGCACTTGAGGCAAAATCTAAATGGGGTATGCTCCATACCCCCCTTTCATTCGCTGACCACAAGGTCTTGGTAGGTTTCTGTCTTCCCAGCTCTTTGGTTTTCCTACGGAGGTTGATACCTCGGTTTTTATATTGGTTGGATAACGTATACACTGGACCCCGTGTGATTCAAGACATTGGAAGATTGAGTGGATTTTAGTAAAGATTGAATCTTGGATAAAGATCGGTCGTTTTCTTTGGATAACGGGTACTCGGGTGACTCTAATAAAAGTTACTATTGATGGTGACAGCTGGTTTGATAATCACGAAAAGTATAGCGAGGAACTGATGCCTACGATTTTGAATTTGAGTGGAGCTGCTTAAAGAACAATACTGCTCCATTTTTAGAACTGGTGGACTTGTGGAGGTTGTTTTAGCCCCGCTTGTTTCCCTTCTTCTTGTTCTCAAGACATTGTCTTATCAATGAACTTTATTGACATTGGGAGTACTAATTCTGTCCTGATGAAGGTGTTGGTTAATGAATAGACCTACCGAAACGCGTCGATGCACTTTATGAGGTTTCGCTGTGTAAATACATGGACAGTTGCAGAGAAGACTTGTATAAATATATGAAATGTATTATTTTTTCTCTGGCTATTTGATCCAATCTGTGTCTCAGTGGAACCCTTGAGTATAGGATTAAAAATTCTTTTCGTCCTATTTTCTGTCTCCCTTGTTTCTTTTCCTTCTCTTGGTATCTTTTGACTATTTGGTGTTTTTTCTAAAAAGTAATTAAATCATTGTTTTTAAGTATTGCGTAATAATGATATGTTGATGTTTTTAACAATTTATATCTTTTTATTGAATGTAATAATGACATGCTGATGATTTTTAATAACTATCATATTCTCTCTTTTATGTATTTTTTGTAAGAAAAACTCTTTGGAGACATTTTATGGATACTCATAATAAATAGTGAATTTTATTTACTCGTGAACAAGTTTTTGTTGTTTGCACTGTTGACTTACTGGTTTTGACATATATGTGGTATGAGTATATATTTGTTTAGTTTATGCTGACTGAAGGAGGGCTTTTGATTTCGACTTTCCTCAGTGCCTGCCAGTTTTTTTTCCTCGCCCACAACGCCTGTTGTGTTTTCTGTCGTCTGTGAAGCGGTCTTTGGTGTTTTTCAGTGAAAAACTATTTTCCTCTGCACAGTTTCGTCCTCCTCAACTTCCAGACCCAATGGCGGAAAAAAGAATCTGAAGATGGTGACTACATCAAAGAATTTCTAGGCTGTGCATCTGACATAAAAGGAGGGACATAGCACCAAATGGTCGACGACTCAACAACACACACTCAAAGAAATAAAAATAAGAAAAAGGACTTAAGACAGTCAATTCCAGACCCAACCACTAGATGGTGGAAAAATGCCCAGCATGTGACTCCAGAAAAGATTTATGTTGCAAAAATAAGATAGTGGGAAGAAGCAGGGAAAATTATCACACATGTAACTGAGGAACAAACTAGATAAAAATGTGTTTCTAAAGCTACAAAGGTGAAATTTGTAATGGTGTTTCAGGATTATCTACCAGTAAACTTAAAACATGTTAATCAGTTTCTGGAGCATTTTGGATTATGTCATGGTGAATATAACATCTGAGAAGTTCCTATTGTATTTATTTAAAAGTACTTGTAAAGTGCAATCCTCACTCACGTCAGAGTCTCTAGGCACTTTTTACCGTATCTAGGCCATTAAAGCACAATTAGTTGGAATCAGCCTGGAATAGCCATGTCTTTGAGAGTTTCCTAAATCTCAAATGATTATGAACAGTGCGCAGAGAAAGGGAGATTGAGTCCCACAATTTAGGGCCAGCAGTGTAGAAGGCCCTACCGCCCCATTTTTCATGATTATGCTTCAGAATGATCAATGTAGGTTTGTTTCGCCAAAGGTACCATGGTGGTGATCTACTGATCCATAGGCATTCAATGCAAAGTTCGGGTGGTGAGCACCCAGTCACAAATTACACCAGGTACACTGTCATAAACTATAACTTAGTAGGATTTTATCAAGCAGCTGTCAGCTGCTAGCATGTATTGCTGCTGAGGTGTCTTCACACACAGTCATGCATGTCTGCACCATTAGCTCAAAGGAAACAGACAGATTCCCAGGTGAATCTAGGATGTCAGCAAAAACCATGGAAATGGCCTTGCTTCGTGAACACAATCTGTTATGTGTTTTGAGGTTGTTTTGGGACAGGCATGGTCACAATACTTAGGAAAGCAAAAAATGCCATCAGAAATAGAACACTAATAGCTTTTAAAATTGAAAAAGTTCACAATGTTTCCGAAGCACAATGGCAGTTTGTGGATGGATCCGAATGAGCATGGCACTGATCAGCAATAAAACTGGAAATACCACCAAATTCTACTCTTGATTGTCAATTTGCGGATATCCCCCAGACTCCGTGCTTTAACTTCCCATGCATTGGCTCTTTAATTACTCCAGTATCACCACATTGACATTCCAACAATCTCCTTTAGTGCCATCTCTGTAACAAAAGGGTTATTAATTAATTGTTAAGTCTTTTAAACTAATTAAATGCCCACATTGAGCACATTCAGTAACAACCAGCTGCCCACATACTGGCTAGTGTTATTCCATCTGACTGCCACGGAATCAACCCATTGTCTGCTCAGTATTAGCCCATTCATTGTTCAGCTTCAAGCTACAGCTCACTAACCTGCTCATGTCATTTCACAGACTGCCTTAATGATGACCCAGTACAACTCTGACTGCAGTAGTTATCAGCTTAATGTTTACACAGTATTCACTCCTTGATCATCCAGTATCAGCTCCCCGGCTGTCGTGTAATCATTTCAGTACTTGGTTGGTTCAGCTCACTAACTTCTATCCCTCCCATAAGCTCTTTTATGCAACCACTAGGGATGAATGAGGGACCACCTGCCACACACAGAAGAAGGGAATGTCCTGGTGTCTCTTCCACTGATGCATGGTAGCGAGTGGAGCAGTTTTTGGGTTTTTTATCTGCCACAATATTTGCTGAATGAGTGGTGTGGGTAAGGAGATGGATACTTGCTGTGTCAAAGCAGCCATGTGTATGTCAATTTAAAATTGACAACTAGTACCCGATTAAGAGTTTGGTCAGCGGATCTTCCATGGAGACATGCTGGCAGACTCTCAAACTCTTCAGATGTGGAGGCTGAGAGCGTAGTCCCTAGGAGACACAAGCTCCAGGTAATATGCATAAAGAAGATACTTGGCAGAAGAGACAGAGTATACAGCTGGTCCCTATATCTCATTGTTTTGCTTAGTTTTCATATTGTTTCAGCATTCTCAACTGTAGAGTGCAGCTAGGTGTGAAGATTTTGTTGGGCTGTTGTCTGTGTGAGTGATATATCGGTGTGCTAAGGGACAGAATGTTCAAGGAACTGCATGGGTTGAATCATACGTGATGATATCCAGAGACATCAGACATATGCCTGGAAAATCCCTTGACGCAGTCAACATCTTCAGATTCTTTTTTCTTCTTCTGGAAGGCATTATCCTCTTGAGTTGAGTTTGTAAATACACCTTTACTGGTGAAGGTGAATATGCCACGTTAGTTTGCATGCATTTACAACGCATGCCATTACAAAGCGGTCGTTACAGCGACTGCGTTGTTACATAGCATACCATTACAACGCAAGTCAGAACAACGACTTGCTGTAGGGGGGGGGGTAACACTGGATGTTGGAATAGTATAATTTACTATTCCAACTCCAGTCTGTGCAACAGTAGGGAAGGTGTTGGATTTCAAATCCAACACCTTCTGCCCCCTACACCAAGTCGTTGTTCCGACTTGCGTTGCTATGGTATGCGATGTAACAACGCGGTAGTTGTAACGACCGCGTTGAAATGGCATGCGTTGTATCGCATGTGTGGTAAACGATGTTTACCGGTGGAGGTGGGTGGGTCGCATGTGAATCCGAAATTCTTCAAGCTGCAAAACTACGCCTAATGGTAAGTAACCATTTCATTTTGCAGCGTGAATCTTATCTAGATTCCCATGCGTTTTTTCTTCATGTGGGCAGGTTCAGTTCTTTGGAGTGTGCATTTGCAAACAAATATCTCAGTACTCTTTGTCCCAAAACAAATGTTTCACTACACTTTGTTCCACTTCTGCTCCTTTGTTGATCTGGATGTCCACACAGTAGTGTTTTGTGAAGGTATGTATCGATGACCATGTAGCCGCTGCACAAATGTCCTCTAGCGCTATGCTGCCCAAGAAGGCGAGTGTCACTCCTTTTTTTTCCTCGTTGAATGTGCCTTTGGCTTATCTGTCTGGGTTTCGCCTCCCTGTCTGGTGACAATATTGTGTTGTTTGTACTATCCACCTTGGGTATATTTTCATGACCACCTTGTCCTTATGTATCCGTAGGTATGGCTCTTAAATGGTAAGTGCTTGTATCTCACTTACTCTCCTTAGCAAGGCAGTTTTGAAGGTTAGAAACCTCAGTTGTGCATGCCGCATTGGTTCAAAGGGTGACGTCATCAACTGAGTGAGCAGCACATTCAAGTTCCATGTAGGCACTGGCACCCTTCTTGGGGGTGCTATTTTCTTCACTCCTTCTAGGAAGCTCTTCACCACTGGTGTGGTGAACAAACGTCTACCCAGTGTGCCTCTTGTGTACGCTACAATGGCTGTAAAGTGGACTTTGATAGAGGCATATGAGAGTTGTTTGTCTAGTGGATGTGTCAGGTATCAATCGACTGTGACCTCTTGTGTCCATTCTATGTTTTTCTCAGGACTGTCACACCATAGTTGGAATCTCTTCCATTTGTTGGTGTAACATTGTCTTGTTATTGGCCGCCTTGCTTCATTTAAGATCTCATCGCCCTTCTTGGCAACTTGAGGTGCCCAAATTTTAAGTCTTGAGGAGCCATGCTGCCAGGTTGAGGTGTTTGGTTCCAGGTGCCACACTTTTTTTTTTTTTACAGAGTTTTATGTAGCGCAAACCTGACCCGGGGGTATCTGGTATCAGAGCGCTTTACACGAGCACCAGTTACGTTACATGAGGACACATTCATTAGGTCTCCCGCCTAGCGTTGGAGTGCGCAGCCCTGCTCGCGCAGCGCGAGACCTCTTGTACGGGCTTTAGAAAGCTAACCACACGCTCGTGCGTGTGGTTAGCTTTCTGAAGCCTGGCATTGGCTGTAGCGTGCATTTTTTTAAACAAACGGCACGCGATTGGGCAAAGGCGGGCGCATGTCCCGCCTTTGCTCCTCCCATTCCCACTGGTGGCTAGCACGCGCAGCAGCGCGCGTTCGCCTCGCTGCCGCGCTCCCTCCCCCCGCTCATCTGTGGTGCGCGCGCACCAAACAGAAAAACATTCTTTTGCACGTGGACGTTCAAGCCCTGTACGTATGTGCTTTTATGGGTACCACTGCGTACATTTTGAAAGAAGGCGGCAACCTTATACTGATGAGCAGAAAGAAACCCTTTGTGAAAAGGGCTGCGAATATTGTTGTTTTCTGTCCAGCATGACAAGTGCCTTGCATAAAATGCTGTATTTGTACATTAGTGGTACAGCAGGCGCTGATAAATGAATGCACAGACCGTCCCCAGCAGCGGGTCACACAGCTGTATTTTCACGCAGAACCCTCTTTGCCAGCAGAATGTGGGATTAATTCTAAAGCACGTTTCTTTTGTAGTTTTTTTTGTAAAGACCAACAACTGAAGGGAGTCCCTCCCTCTGCCTTTTGTGTCTTCTCCGTGGCCCTATGCGGCTTCAGTCCCCTCCCTTCCTCCCTTTGCTCTCTCCCCTCCTCCTCCTTCTGTCGGCTCGGTGGGGGAGGGGGAAGGGGACGGGCTTGCTCGGGAAGGCGTTTTTTTTTCCCCCTTCCCTGAGACAGTGTGTGTGTATGCGAGGCCTCCGTGCCCCCACAGAGGGCCTGCACAGAACAGTAGCAGCCGCCCGAGCCGGCGCTGAGGCAGCCACAGGACGAGAGCTGTGAGCAGCCGGCAGCAGCCATTGTTCAGAGCTGAGGGAGAGCCCTGCAAAAAAAGAGAGGGCTCCCCGCACCGTGCACAGCCCCCGGCCCCCTCCTCGAGCGGCAGAGCCCTGCTAGGCCTCATCTGAAACCTCCTCGCAGGCTCTGCTTTTCTGATAGTCTTGCAGGCCACTGCTTCTGCCTTTGTAGTCTAAAAGCAGCAGTATATCTCTCAATTTACTTTGGTTTTTTTTTACTTCTTTTTTTTGTGTGGGACTGAGAAAGCCAGACATGTTTTAATTTTTATTTTTGGAGCGCTCCTACAGAATCAAGATCTAGATACTTTTTTTCCCCTCAGGTGAGTGCCTTTGTGTTTCCGTATCTATTTTATCCATAAACTGAACCTGTATTTCTGCTGTTAATATTATCCCTTTTCAACTGGAAGGCGCGTGAGACTGGATTTTGAAGGGATGCTGTGAATTTGCATGTGCTTTTTGTGCGCAGGGAAGCCAGAGTCCACGTTAAACAAGAAAGGAGTTCGTTCTTCCTTATTTCAGATGCTAGTGGTATTTTTGTTGGGTGAGTGTGCGTGCCCGATAGCACTGGAGCGCCGGGTTGGCAGTTCCTGATAAGGGGGGAGAAGAGGTTCGTGTATGACGGGACACTGTTGTTGTCTCGAAGCCTGAAAAGCCCGGAAATGGGAGCTGAAGTGAAATAATAAACTCGGATCCCCTGAACTTCCCTTCTTTTTCTGTTGCTATGAATGAGAGTTGCTCAGCTGTGGTGGCAGGAAGCACACTCCTTCGTTGTAAACATGGCCAGGCAACTTTCAGGTTGCTGGTGGACAGGCGCTCGAGAAGCAGCTACCAGTGTTCGTGGGGTCTCCCATGTGACTTGATAGACCTTTGTAAATATGTAACGTGCAACGCCAAAGGTGGTTACTACTTATGTTTGCATGTATTACATTTCTCCTACCGTGAGGCTTTTTTAAAATTTCCCAGTGGCTGGCATGCTGTGCACCTCGTGCTGTTTCTGTGAAGTGTATTTTCAAAGGACCTAAGGTATAAAAGTCTTCTCATTGTGTGTACATTTTCTCTGTTTTAAACCGGATGTACAACAGCACGCGACTCGCTTATGCTTCGTAATTGCTGCGATGCCGGGCTCCTGGTGTTTTAGAACAGAAAGAAGTTTCAGCATGGTGTGAGATGAACACATTTTGTACTGCCCGATCTAAACCGTAGCGCAGCAGTGACAGCACCTCCCCCTGACTTGTATTTACTTCCGGTGTTTAGTTGAATCTGGTGTCACCATTGTAACTAGTGGAGGCTGCTGAATGCTGCTACCTCAGCCTTCTTTTGGCCCCTCTTACCCAGTTTGAGTGGCTTTGAATGAGATCCTTTCAGGTGCAACAGACACTACTGTTTTCCAGTGGTAGGCTTCTTTTTCGTTGCTATGCGACTGTTCGTTTGAAGAAAACCAACTCATGGAGTATGTTGGAAAAGTGATGTGCTGGTGGCATGCTTCAGTGCCTACCATCAGCCATGTGATTTTAACACCATCTGCATTGTTCAGTCTTTCTGCCAATCCATCCCTCTTTCTAGGGACTGAGTTAGAAAAGACAGTGGTGCTGAGGCACAAAAGCATTTGAGTACTTGCAGTAGTAGCACAGGAGTAGTCTTTTATGTACTCTCGCATGTCTTTGTGAAGGAGCCCAAACTCCCAATGTCCTATTAGTAAAATGGCAAAGAGGCACACTCCCTCCTATTTGCACTAGTTTTATATGAATACTCTCTTAATGCTCCCATTTTACTCCAGTTTCAAATGTTTGGGGACCATTTCTCAAGGGCACATGAGTACGTACTTTACGTGCTCGAAAAATGACTTGGTAATTAGGCCCAAATTTAGGAATATTTCTGCATCTGAACTGCATCCATCGCTGTTCGTGTTATCCTCAAGCTTTGTTCTGAATGAAACGGGCATGAGGCAAGAAAAAGCATGGAAATTCCCTCAATTTCTTTGAAGTTATGATTAAGAACGGAACAAAAACAATGTACTTTGATTTTCTTGCTGTGTTTGGTCTCTCTTCCCAGTTTGACATTGTTATACATTTTTACGAAACCTTTGCCTGTTTGTTTTACAGTTGCTTAGAACAGAATGTGCAAAAGAAAGTTACTGCCCCTCCATAGTTATAACTTGTAGGGCCAAAGGTCAGGGGATTGTTGTGCAAATATGTGGCATTGTTTGATCAATTTTGAGACTGCAGGTTTATATGCAACTCCAGTTTTACAAGTCGTTGAATAAAGTTTAACATCCCTGTATTCACGAAGTTTGCCCTAACGATCGATAAGACATCAAAAGATACTGAGGGAGTTTGTGATAATATATTAATGGTACTTTAACTCTTTGTGATTCATTGTTAACCTGAGAAGATCAAGCTGATGTCCAAGGCATGACGGAAGACGGTTCCCCAACATTTGGGCTGGTGCAGATAAGCTGCAGCCACCTCCCCTACCACTGCAGGCCATTTTGGAGGACTGGGTTTCCTGTTTGGCGTGCTAGATGGTCCGGGGCCTCTGATATGAAGGACTTTCCCATGATGGGCTTTCTGGGTAATTTGAGGGGTTTGAGTTTTGTGTGTGATCCAATACCTAGGATAAGTCTTTGTGGACTATGTACAGTCATGGGACTTACAGTTGAATAAGCCTGGTTGTTGTTTGAGGCCTGGAACTTCTTGGTCAGGGAGTGGGACAGACTGAGAGAGCGTGATTTAACAATGTTGGTCTTGGAGAGAATGACTACCCAGACCCATGAGGGTTTAAGAGGGTAAGGTAGTTCTGGCATGTGGCTTCTCAGCATAGGATTGTGTATTTGCATAATTTTATGAGCCTCTTGAGTTGAGCTTTGAAGCATAGGTTCTTGTCAGTTTTAGCTCCTAGGTTTTGGGGCGACCATAATTGGTGGGGCTGAAAATGGGTTGGGTAATAGGAAGAGCAGACTAGCAGGCTGAAGGTTACCAACCACTGTAAGGATTCCATCTTCCGCCCACTGCTGGGGAGTTTGTCTTGGCCTATCCAGCCATAATGTCCATGGATGAGGAGAGGTCTGCTGCTTTGATGGCATCAAGAATCTCATCAGTGGTGTACTGCCCAAAGTAAGAGAGAGAGGCATTAGAGATCAGGATTGGGTATACGGTGGGCTGCTGTGGAGTTGAACACTGGTAGTGTTATCTGTAACAGAATTTTAGCTTTCAAGGAACAGTGTTACACAGTTCTCACAGCTGGGATGTTCTGTGATCAGGCTGGTTTTCGCTGAGGCTGTTGTGGTTTCGAAAGAGGGACTTGTGTACAGGATAGGAACTTCTATATATATATATTTCAATACGGGATGTCACGTCATTCATAACCAAAGCTGCCTAGTATCCTGCATCTAGAAGTATAACCTACCAGTCATACCTCCCATTGTGTTGCGAGTGGGTGTGCCTCAGACATAATCCTTCTAATGTTTGTCACAATTAACACTGGCATTATTAGTTGTGGCACATCCTGTCTTCTGCCACAAGCATGCCCCATACCATGGTGAGTGGATAAGGTATGTATGTGAAGTGTTTCATTCGGATCTGTAAGCGTATGCTGATAGTACTCGATCGTTTAGAACTGTGGGGCACCTTTAAGCTGTTGTGGAGAAGTTTTCGTCGTGACATCTCTGAATTTCACTGTCTGAACCTTCTATTGAGAATGGCAGTAAAACAACCAAATTAAAGTTTGATCCGTATTGTCAAGGGGTTGAAGTTCCCTTACTGCTAACTGCATATTTGCACTAAAACCACCTCTTTCAAGCCCAATCCTTGCATTTGGGGTAAGTCCCTGAAAGCGAGCACTGGAGAACGAAAGATTGACAAATGGGTAATGAATCTTTTGCCATTGCCCAGCTGGGTTTTGTAGCACTCATCTGTGTGCATGACTGTCTCTGTATGTATATTACTGTTTTTGTCTGTGCATCACTGTGTCTGTATGTGTATTACTGTCTCTGTCTGTACAGCAGTGTTTCAGGACGTGCATCAAGCCTTTGTGTGCATGATTGTCTCAGTGTGTGCATCACTGTGTGTGTATCTGTCTTACTGTCTTTGTATGTGCAATATGTCTCTGTATGTGCATGAATGTGTTTGTGTATGTCTATGTGTATGCACTTTTGTTTCTATAGTCTCTATATGTGCATCTCTGCTTGTGTTTCTGTCTCTGTGTGTACGGGTCTGTCTGTATATATGTATCTTTGTTTTTCTGTGTACATCTCGTTACTGTATGTGCGTGTCTGTGTTTACTTTTTGATCTCCTTGTGTCTGTGTCTATATGTACATCTCTGTTTATGCGTCTCTGTATGTTTGCTCTATCTGTCTTTGTGTGTGCATGTCTGTGTTTGCATCTCTGTCTCAGTGTCTATTTCTATGTGTGTGTGTACTTGCCTGTATGTATACTGCTTTGCTTCTCCTTACAAGAAACAAACAACACTACAATTTCCACTTAATCTACAAAAATAGGCTCCAGATTTCCCTTTAGGAACACATATTTTAAATAAATACTAATATCGCACAACTAATCTTCTTACAAATATTTGCATACCTAATACATTATTCACATTTGCTACGGACTACTTTTTCTTCCACATATATCTCATATCTAGCTTTTTGCATATCTGTACATTATAAATAGATAGCTTTGCTTATAAGAACTTTATTTATAATTGCAGATCCAAAACAAATACAAATAACATAGTCATTTTCAAAGCCAACAGCTCTAACTTTAATAATGCGAGACCTATTGCATTGCAAATGCTTGTTTTTTTGTTAGGCACGGGAGATTAAGTGATTTGCCCAGAATCACAGGATGTTGCGCATCCTTGCCGAGACTCGAACCCGGTTCCCCAGTTTTGAGGTCGACCGCCCTAGCCGTTAGGCCAACTCCTCTCCCCTAACTAAAATTCACGATACAAGAGGGACACTTGTCCCTCTTGTATCGTGAAGAGGTCTTTATATGCTGGAAGTCGGATGTACTGTCCGTGAGATATTTCCATGAAGTCTGAGAACCATGTCTGTCGAGCCCGTTGAGGGGCTATCAGGAACAAGTTGACTTGTTCCTGTCTGCATTTGTGGATTACCTTTGGTATCACTGGAATCGGCAGAAAGGCGTAGGCAAATCTTCCTAACTAATTTATTGACTGGACATTCCCCAGTGACTCTGGGTGGTAGAACCTAGATGGGAAGTTTTGGCATTTTGCATTCTTGTGTGTTGCAAATAGGTCTTCTTGTGGGGCCCCCCAGATCTGTCTTGCGTTTTCTTTTCCTGTTAGGTGCATTGCTCCTATTGATACCTTGTTTGTTATTGCCCATCTCCATATGTCTCTAGACAGGGTTGATCGCGGGTAGGATATTGTCCCACTGTGTTTGTTCAAGTAGTGCATTGTCGTTGTGTTGTCGTTTGAATTAAGACTATCCTCCCTGTCACAAGTTTCTGGAAAGCTTTCAGTGCTAGAAAAATGTTTTCAGCTCCAGCACATTTATCTGTTGTACTGCCTCTTTTGGGTTTCAGATACCCCTGACATTCAGCTTGCCCATGTGAGCTCGCCATCCCATGTGGGGTGCATCTGTTGTGAAGGTCCAGAGGCAGTTGATGATTTGAATGGCTTTCTACAGTGTTAGGGATTTGCGGTACCATCACTGCATCTCTTTCTGAACCTTGTCTGCAACAACCACTAGATCTTCCCAACTCCTGGTTGATTGCGGCCATTGTTTCTGGACCCATTCTTGTACTGGTCTCATGTGTATTCTTGCATGCGGTACTAGGGGAATGCAGGAAGCCATCATGCCCATCATTTTCCCCACTTCTCTCATTGCCAGGCATTGCCCCTTCTGGTAATGGTGACTCTGTTCTATGAGCTTCGATACTCTTGTCCACTGGTCTTGTTCTCGCTCTCTGGGAATCCAAGATTGCCCCCAGGAATGTTTTCTTCTTGTCTGGGATCTTAGATGACTTATCGTAGTTGATGGAGAAACCTAGTGTGTAAGGTCTTTATCACCCTTTTGATGTTTTTTTGCATTGACTGCTTGTCTTTGCTTTCACCAGCCAGTCGTTTAAGTATGGATGCATTTCGTGAACACTCGTGATGCTGATTTTATTCCAAATGGTAACACTTTGATTGGTAGTGTGTCTTGTTCACTAAAAATCTGAGAAGTTGTCTGTGAGGTTTATTTACTGGTATGTGCAGATAGGCATCCTTGAGGTCTATAGTTGCCATGTTGTCTCCTTCCTCTATTAGGGGAATGGCCTCCTGTAGTGCTGTCATCTTGAATTTTTGCGTTTTATGAACTTGTTTAATGACCTCAGGTCCAGAATTGGTCTTAATGTTTTGTTTGTTTCGGTATCATGAAGTAGTTTGAGTAAATGCTTTTGAGTTTTTGCTCATGGGAATTAATTCTATAGCCACTTCCTGTTGTAGTCGCTGTTGTTCATCTCTCTTTATCTCCTTTAGTCTTGGTTGTGTTATTGGAGGTGACTTTGTTAACTCTATGTAATAGCCGTATTTTATGATCTTTAGTATCCACTTGTAGGAGGTAATT
Organism: Calotriton arnoldi; assembly: GCA_963921515.1. Classification (NCBI taxonomy): domain Eukaryota; kingdom Metazoa; phylum Chordata; class Amphibia; order Caudata; family Salamandridae; genus Calotriton; species Calotriton arnoldi. The sequence continues at coordinate 58,350 of CAWUFW010002803.1, read as the reverse complement.
ATCTCCCATTCTTGTACGAATCCTATGATTCTTCCTCCTACTGGTGACTTGTGTAGGAGTGTTTCTTGTAGGCAGTTACTTAATGGTGTGGTTCCCCCTATCAGGGTTCCGCCTCATCCTCTTCCACAGCTGCGAAAGGATTGGCTTGAGCAGTACTGCCATTATGAGGCAGTGGTGGGTTCACTTTGCTGGCTGCTGAAGCCTTTGTGGGATGTGTGTGATGGCATGGGTCCCTTGGCTGAGCTTGCTTTCTTTTTTTAAGCCATGCCTCTCCGAAGGTTCCCTTTGTATTGAAGTTTACCCACTGCCTTGCCCTTCTCATTGTCTTTTTTCATGCACTGAAGCGCTTCATCTACAGCCTCTCCAAATAGGCTGTCTCCTGTGAAAGGCATATTGATGATGGCTGACTGGACCTCTTGCTTGAATCCTGTAATTCTCAGACAATCGTGTCTGTGCAAGGTTGTGGCCTTGCAGAGCTGTCTACCAGCTGCGTCTGCCGCATCCATGGTGGATTTCAGGCATGTGTTGGCAACTGTCTTGCCCTCTTGCAACTCTGGGTTGCTCTCTTTTTGAATTTCTCTGCGAGATGTTCCATCAGCTCCTCCATCTCGTGCCACTGTTGATGAGCATACCTATTTAGTAGGGGGTTTGGGTTGGCTATCTGCTGATGTGTTGCTGCTGACCTTTCCATTTTTCTTCCCACCACATCTATTCTCTTGTTCTCCTTGTCAGGAAGTGGTCCTGTAGACGTGGGTGTATGGGCTCTTTTCTGTGCTGTTGCCACAATGAGGGAATCTTCTGGCACTTTTCCCCTGATGTAAGGTGGGTCTCCTGATGAGAAGCGGTACTTCTTCTCTACCCTGAGGGTTATTGCCTTAGTCTCAGCTGGCTCCTTCAATGCCTCTCTCTCCTGGTCTAATATGCTTGGGAGCATAGGTAGAAACTGGCTTCTTTTTTGCTTTAGTAACAGGGTCTCCAGGAGGAAACATGCTTTGGATTGTTCTTCCTCCAGTTGCACTCCGTAGGTGCCTGCACTCTGTACTACTGAGTTGTATGTAGTGATGCCGTTTGATAGTGATGGTTTCTATGGATAAGACTCCACCCCTTCATCTGGTGAGTCTACAAAGATGTCTTGCTAGTAATCTGTTGCTTCTGCCACATGCGAAAGGCCTTCTTGCTGTTCTTCCTCCAAGTCGAAGAACTCCTTATCTAATTCTTTCTGCAGCTCTGTGGTAGTGGATTGCTCCAGCTTCTCTGCTTCCTCTACTTACACCTGCCTTTTCAATGGGATTCTGTAGCCCTGCAGGGAATAATCGAATTCTCTATTATTTTTAATAAGGGCTTCGAATTCACCCTCGAGACGTTTTCGTTTCCTCTCTACCTTGAGCATTTTACTTTGTTCGTCGAGCTCCATTTCATCTCTTTTTTCTGACATCGATGCTGAAGAACTTTTCAATGGCGAGGTTGGGAACCTCTGTGCTTTAGCGGTTTTTGGCATCGACGCCGGGAGGCTCTTCAACCTTGTCACGGCTCCCGTCTTTACAGTAGAGCTGACTTTAGCAGAAGCCGCTGAGCTGGCTTTCGCCGTCTCCCCCCCCATGCCTTTAATCCTCTGCTGAGGTTGAAGCAGGTTTTAAGGGTTTGCCTCCATCGGTGTCCTTTGTCTTGAACTTCCTCGTTGCTTGACAGGCCCAAGTCTTTTAGGGACTCCTGCTTTCTCTGTGGCGATGCCATCACGTAGTGTGCCCACCTCTGCTTCTGCTTTGTTCTGATGGTTTTGGACAGGAACTCTGCGCTGTGGTCTTAAGGGGAGGCAGAGGTTACAGACTTCATGTGTGTCTTCCTGTGCATATTTGTGGTGGCACTTGGAGCAGAATCTAAAGGGGATATGCTCCATGCCCCTTTCTCAGTCTACGACCATGTCATTTTCTTAAGTCAGTCTCCTCACCTCTGTGTTCCTGTGATTTGCAGCATATTCTTGGTGCTCTCTTCTTCCTATCGGTCGCCGCCAATCCTCTTCTCTCAACGGTGATGTTCGGTGTAATTTTTTTCTTCTTCTTGCAATTTCTTCTTCCTCAACTCTGGAGCTCTTCTTTAGGCTTCCAGACCAAACGGTGGAAAAAAAGAAACTGAAGATGGCGACTGCGCAAAGGGATGTCGGGGACATACATCTGATGTCACGCAAGGAGCAGTTTAAACCGAAATGGCTGAAGACACCCATGAAAAAAAAGTGAGAAAGAGACTTCATGGAGACTTTTCCGGACCCAACAACTAGATGGCAGAATAATGCACAGCATGTGAATCCAGAAAAGATTCATGCTGCAAAACCTATATTAGTTTCTCACGACTATGCAATATGGGAGTAGTGGTAGTTAGTTGCCTAGGAGGTTAGCAAAAGATACCCTCACATGTACTAGAGGCTAGATAGTAAACAGTTGCATATGTGCATGAGGTTATGAAACTAAATTAATTAAGAGAATGTTTGCACATATGTTATAGTTTTATTAGTTCATTTCTATCTTAAAATAAATGATTCCACTCCTAACCTTAACTGGTTATTAAGACGACTGACATTACTCCAAATCTGTTTCTAACCTTTAGCATTAACTCCGTAATGCTTGCGCAACACTGAAAGAAGTATCACTGGTACTGATGAAAACATGTCAGTACACCACTATAATGAAGGTGAGAGTTGACACACATAGCAGAAGGTATTTCATGATTATTTATTAAATACAGTACAGTAATGAATGGACACCAGATTAAAAACTTAAGACATCTTGAGATTTCCCCATGTTATTTTAGTTGGATGAAAGCACAATGAACCTGAATAAAAAGAGAAAAAGAGGAAAAGCAGTGCACTCCTCCTAGATTGTTAATGAAGGTGTCTTTGATAAGGAAGTACTGAATGGCGATAGTGCACGTTGTTAAAGAAACTTCTGCCATATTCAGGTTATACGAAAGACCGATGGAGGTTTTTCCATCAAAGTTACTGTTCTTCTGTGGGAGGAGCCATTTTGATAAAGGCAATTTTTTGGAACAAAATCCACCAATTTTCAACAATACTCTCAGATATTCTGACAGCACTGCAGGCACTGATAATTACCCACAAAGTTGTGGTTTAATGTCAGGAACAAGAATAGTCTCCCTATGGATATGGGGTTGTGTCCCAGGATCTTCGTGACACCACACTTACCTTTCCTTCAAGTACACAACCGTTTTCCAAGGTGGTCTTTTATGAAATTAACTCTGCCTGATCCGGAGGTGCACCAGTCATCCTAGGTAGGACGACTGGTCCCTCATGTCTGGGAGAGTCAGCTAGGGTCCTTGGTGCAGCAGATGAGGAATCTTACAGCCAATACCTCCTTTCCTCTAAATCAGAGCCGTGATGTTGACGTTGCCTGTAAGGGAAGCAGTGATCCACACTTCCTACACAATTTACTCATTAGAAAGTTTGATGGAATGATTTGTGTCTACTTTCGACTGAGAGTCCGGAAGAGGAAGAGTCAAGGCATGAATATATGGTCGGGCGGGAAACACAAAGGCGGGGCAATATGTGTTGTGCAGCAGGAACCACCTCTTGACAATGCACCCTCAGCAGATGCCCTTATATTAACAAGTCCACAAAGCCAATGTCCCCAAAATTGCTCTATGACATGTAACTTCCTGCTGCCCAGCATAGTCGACAAGAGATTAATGTTGCATACAATGAACTGCTGTGCTTTCCCAGGTTATGACTGAATAAGTATCAGTCACATTGTAAAAAATTTAGAAACTGGGTTCATGTGTTTGCCGTGCCTATATAAGTTAAAATGCACACAAATATATATTTTCAAGTATTTTTCATTAATTGGTTAAAATTACGCTAGTTTAAAATTAACTATACATTTTTTAAATCATTATTTACGTAATGAACATTATATAGTCATTGTTACTGGGGCTTTTTTTAACCATGACCACAAACTCACCAAGGACTGTAGGGACGGAGTCTTCTTCATGTCATGTGTGGTGCGCTCTGCCACTTGCTTTGGCATGGCTGCTGGTTTAAATTTCGCAGGAGCAGCTCCGCTGGCCGCGTCTGGGGCTGCAATGTGCTCCAGGCTGGCAGAACGGCCACGGCCCAACTTTTGCTGTGTTTTTTGGCCAATGGCAGAAAAGAACTTTTTAAGGCTTGTGGCTGATCCACTTCTTTTCCTGGCCACTGGTTGTATTTGTTCTCCTTCCCCTGGAATGCTGACCTCTGTTTTTCTGAAATGCGAGAGAGTAGAAGTGTTAGAGAGACTGAAAAGACTACAAACCAGAAACAAGCATTGGCATAGCCAATAGGTCTCGCCTTTGGGACCTTATAAGTATTTAGTTATGCAGCACAATATCCTTGGTGCAACAACATCAAGTGTTGCATGGCTAAACACTTATACGGTCCCAAAGGCGAGACCTATTGGCTATGCCAATGCTTGTCTAAACAAAGGGAGTAGCCATCTTCTACTCACTAGAGTAGATGGTCAAACACGCAAGCAAGGTGAGGATCTTTGAAGGATTCTGTGGGACTGTGGATAGCTAACAACCATATTAGATTGTCTTCCTACACTGTGGGTTAAATGAAGCTGGTGCAATGTGGTGAAAGAACAGAAGGGAAGAGCATAACCGCCTACTGAGAAGGTGCAATCGATTCAGCTGTATTTATGTTTATCAGTTGTTTGAAACGCTACCCTTATTTTTCAAACTTCAAGATGTAGCCTAATTTGCCAGCGTTTGCCACACGTTTGTTGGAGATGGTGTCATAAACATGATGGAATACAGCACTCTGGAGAAGTAGTTGGTTGCTACTTTAATGACAATAAATGCAGTTGATATTTTAAGCCGATAAAACTGCTTTTAAATAAAAGAAAATTGGGAGGAGGCCATCCAGAAAATATAACTCTAAACAGTGCATCTGGTGGCTGATGAGCTGAGTACCTAACATCTACGATTAATGTGTGGTACCAAGATGTGTGATTGACGTTGGCTGCAGCAATTTGTGCGTAAGTTGCTGGTCTCATGTACATCTGGATGGGCCCTACTTCCCTTCCTTCTTTCTGAGGTCCGATGACATTAGCACTGAGTTAAACACTACTCACACCTGTTACTTACAACGCCAACCAACAGTTCCGTTTTGGTGGGCGCAACAGAAACTGTTAAATCAATTATCGCTCTTATATTTATATTCCAGTATGAGACTAACCAGGCGGCTTTCCCTCTTCCTCTGCGCTGGTGTTTGCCCCCACAGGCAAGCAAGAAGCAGATAAATGATGATAGTCAGCAGAGGCAGGCAGGGGAAGGTGAGAGTGAGCGAGAGGTCTGACAGAGAGGAAGAGAGAAGTTGGAGAGGACAGATGGAGAAGTGAGAATGAAAGAAGGTGCGCACAAGAGGGGATAAGACTAGAAGAGAAACCAAGTAGGTAAAAGGAAACACAGTCGATGAGATAAGGAGAGGAAGGAGAAGGTGAGGTAGATGGAAAGGGGACAGTGAGAGAAAAGCAAGGCAGAGAAACAGAGGCGATCTCCATGGAGGGAGATGGAAAGAAAGGCGAGAATAGTTTCGAAGAGAAGTGGCACTGAAGGAGGGGGAGGTGGGGGGGGAGTTGAGGGCTTTCATACCCGGGAAAGGACACAAAAGAGAAGAGCAGCTCAAGGCACTGGAAGGCAGTAATGCACAGAGCCGAAAAGAGCGAGGCACAAGGGGGGAAACGGAAGAGTGCTGGAGAAAGAAGGGAAGACACTGGGTGTAAGAAAAACACCGAAAAGCAAGATTCGAGAAAGAAAGGTGTCTCCAACAAACGGAGAAGAGGAAGAGAGGGCGAAGATAAGACAGAGCCAGAAAGAGTAGAGGGATAAAGAGAAAGCAGCTGAAGAGAAAAATGTGAAAGGGGTTAGGCGGATGAGAACAAGAAGGTGAAAGAGAGAATATCTTGACTGGAGCACACTTTCAAAGGTTTTGTCTGTTTCTAGGGATTGACCATTTTTGCCTGGATAACACGAGCAAGCTCAAAACAAACAAAACAAGCAATGGCCGCGCGGCCGTGAAACTGACACGGCCGCGAAAGTGAAAGTAATCGCGAGGGAAGCTAGATGGCAAGGGAAGCCATATGGCGCCTGATCGCGCGTGCACGCTCGCGTGAACGCAAGCTGGTCGCCAGCAAAAGCCACTGCTGTTTGCACTTCCAAAACCCGCTTACTAAAACTCTCGCCAGAGCAGCGCATGCGCTGGCTCAGGCGAGACCTAAAAAGGGAGAATCAGAGCAGTCTCATGGCTGTAATGCCTCCAGCAGCATAAGAAACCTCTCAGACCACCCACCACCAGGAAGTGCTCTGACCACTGGAATTGTTACAACATGGATCTGAAGTAGTGGCTGCCATACTGAAAATTAAAGAGTTTTTTATCCGATCTGAACATCATACATCAGGCTATACTTACAGGTGACAGAGAAGAGCACTGCACTGCATTGCACAGGAAGCTCACTAAAGACTTCATAGGGTATCTTTGTTTGGTGATAGCAGTTTATTAGAGACCTCACATTTGGAGCACTTTTGCCTGTTGCTAGAATCTTACTTGTCACAACTGAGAAAACTTTGATAGCGATGCCGGTCTACTTACGACAACACAGTTGGATCACGCTTGCATGTGAGGTGAGCCAACTGAGGATATCGCATGAGGGGCCATGTGCATACAGGGGGGGCCAAATAAGGTAAGCTCTGCTGGAGCCATTAAAAGAGGGGGTTCGTGATTAGCATAATGTTTTAGCATATTAGCATAGGGTTTTAGCATTCATTAAGCTTTTGGGACAATATTCTGGAAAGAGTGAACTTAGCATTGGAAACATGTATTACAATTTCTAAAAAATTGATACTATTCAGTTATGAAAGCATCATGAAAACTCTATTTTGGGGGTAAAAGAGAATGTTTGATAACTGCTCTTTTGGGTGCGATTTTTTTCCAAAAGTTAGAAAGGCACAGAGGTACCAAAAGTAGAATTCATGCTGCTGAACTTGATTGAAATGTAGTCATTACAGACCTTTTGCGGAAAAGAGGAGGCTGTTTGGATAAATATATTTACTTCTAGTCCAATTTCTTATCTTTCTTTACATGAATAAATGCCTATATTACTCATTGTTTAGTCACTTAACACTGGGAATATGACCTTATGTTTATGTTTATTATTTTGTTCCCCACTCTCTCCCCCTCATTTATACTTTCCTTCATCTTCTTTACAGTAAAAAGTTCGAACTATATGCTGTTGTGTTTATTGGCATTACTTATATAAATTCAAAAATAATAATACGAGAATTTCTTGCACAGTTGTGTGTACCCTCATGGGTCTCTAAAGAATCAATGTCCTTTCACCTAGAATGGAAAGGAAAAAGGGTTCCTGTCATGGCCTGTCGGCTGAGGAATACATTTGTTATGATGTATTAAAGAGCGAATTGTGCGCATTGCATTGTTCCGAATTAAGGGGCATGAATTGCAAACATATGGGCGTACATGAACTTGATAGCCACTGAAAGGCTATCCTGGGTTCTGTACTTTCAGGACGAGGATATAACTAGAAAACAAAAACAAAAAGAAAGGTACCAACGTTCTTCAATACTCTAACCCCAGCATAAGGAAAATGCTACTTACCAGTATGCATCTGTTCTTGGCATGTAGAGCTGCAGAGTTGTACACTTTTGCATAGATCGCCATCTGGTGTTGGGCTCGGATGTTTGCATGTTGTTTTTGTCGAAGAAGTCTTTGTAGTCACGAGGTTGGTGACTCCTCCTTCAGTCGACAGTGCGCATGGGCATCAACTCCATCCTTAGATTGTTTTTGCCACGTAGGGTTAGATGGAGTAGTGAGAAGTAGAAAGATGTGTAATGTATGTAAGTAAGATAATACTGGAACAGATAGTTACCCGGGGAGGCGTGTGGGCGTGTACAACTCTGCAGCTCTACATGCCAAGAACAGATGCATACTGGTAAGTAGCATTTTCCGTTCAAGGCATATGAGCTGCAGATTGTACACTTTTGCATAGACTATACAGCAGTTACCTTGTTAGCGGTGGCTACCTGTATCTGTTGCAGTAGTTTGAAATAGTGGGCCCGATTCACAGAACTAACTTAAGACAAAATCCTAAACTTACTACCATTTTGGTATTCACAGAATGCACTTACTCATTTTGGTATTCACAGAAGGCACTTACTTACTCATTTTGAGTAACTTACTCATTTTGTGTAACTTACTCATTTTGGTATTCACAGAAGGCACTTACTCATTGATGAGTAAGTGCCTTCTGTGAATACAAAATGAGTAACTTACTCATTTTGAGTAACTTACTCATTTTGTGTAACTTACTCATTTTGGTATTCACAGAAGGCACTTACTCATTGATGAGTAAGTGCCTTCTGTGAATACTAAAATGAGTAACTACTCATTTTGTGTAACTTACTCATTTTGGTATTCACAGAAGGCACTTACTCATTGATGAGTAAGTGCCTTCTGTGAATACTAAAATGAGTAACTTACTCATTTTGAGTAACTTACTCATTTTGTGTAACTTACTCATTTTGGTATTCACAGAAGGCACTTACTCATCAATGAGTAAGTGCCTTCTGTGAATACCAAAATGAGTAAGTTACACAAAATGAGTAAGTTACACAAAATGAGTAAGTCACTAAAAATGAGTAAGTTACACAAAATGAGTAAGTAAGTGCCTTCTGTGAATACCAAAATGAGTAAGTGCCTTCTGTGAATACCAAAATGGTAGTAAGTTTAGGATTTTTTCTTAAGTTAGTTCTGTGAATCGGGCCCAGTGTTTTTAATACAGCCTGGCCCACACTAGCTTGTTGATTTGCTTGCACATCTACACAATAGTGTTTTGTGAAGGTGTGTGTTGTAGCCCAAGTTGCTGCTTTACATATGTAATCTAGGGGAATGTTCCCTAAGAATGCCATAGAAGCCCCTAGTTTGCGTGTAGAGTGAGCTCTAGGGGGAATGGTTAATGTGCGTTTGGCTTTGATGTAGCATATTTGTATGCATTTTACAATCCACCTTGCAATTCCTGTTTTGGATATAGGATTACCTTTATGAGGTGGGGAGAAAGCCACAAAAAGTTGTTTGGTTTTCCTAAAGGATTTTGTTCTTTCAATGTAGTAGAGTATTGCTCTTTTAACATTTAAGGTGTGTAGAGCACTTTCTGCCACTGAGTCTGGTTGAGGAAAAAATACTGGGAGTTCAACAGACTGGTTGAGATGGAAGGCAGATACTACTTTGGGTAAAAATTTTGGGTTAGTCCTAAGAACCACTTTGTTATGATGGATTTGCAAAAATGGTTCTTGTATAGTTAATGCCTGGAGTTCACTAACTCTTCTGAGAGATGTGATAGCAACCAAAAAGGCTACTTTCCAAGTGAGGAACTGTAGTTCACATTTGTGGAGAGGTTCAAAAGGAGGACCCATTAGTCTGGTAAGGACTACATTAAGGTTCCACACCGGAGAGGGTGGAGCTCTTGGTGGAATTATTCTTTTAAGTCCTTCCATGAAAGCTTTGATAGCAGGAACTCGAAACAAAGACAAATGTTGTCTGTTTTGTAGGTAGGCCGCTATGGCGGCTAGATGTAACCTAATAGAAGTATACGCTAGGTTACATTGTTGTAGATGCAAGAGGTAACAGATGATGTTCTGAATGGAAGCATCTAGTGGGTTGATCTTGTTATGCGTGCAATAAATGACGAATCGCTTCCATTTTGCCGCATAGCATGCCCTTGTTGTAGGGCGTCTGGACTCTTTGATAATGTTCATACAGTCTGGCGGGAGATTGAGATAGCCAAACTCTAAGATTTCAGGAGCCAGATCGCAAGGTTGAGTTGATTGGGATCTGGGTGTCTTATCTCTCCATGGTTCTGAGTAAGAAGTTTGGGTGAGAGGTGTAGCTTGTGATGTGGTACTACTGATAGTTCAAATAGAGTTGTGAACCATGGTTGCCTTGCCCATGTTGGAGCAACTAGGATCATTGTGAGGGAATGTTGTTTGAGTTTCCGCACCACTAACGGAATGAGTGGGAGAGGCGGAAAAGCGTAAACAAATTTGCCTGACCAATTCATCCAAAGCGCAATGCCTTTGGACAATGGGTGTGGATACCTGGATGCGAAGTTTGGGCATTTTGCGTTTTGGTGTGTGGCAAACAGATCTATTTCTGGGTGTCCCCACAGGCAAAAGAATGGAAGAAGAACTTCAGGATGAAGTTCCCATTCGTGGATCTGTTGTGCTTGACGGCTGAGCAGATCCGCAATCTGATTGTGTACCCCTGTGTAGATGTTCTGCCAGGAGGTATATGTTTTGCGGAATGGCCCATCTCCAGATGCTTTGAGCTAGGTGTGATAGCTGTAGGGAGTGTGTCCCCCCCTTGCTTCTGTATGTAATACATTGCTGTCATGTTGTCTGTACGGATCAGGGCAGCTTTGCCTAGAAGGTGCAGTTGAAAAGATTTCAACGCTAGGAAGATTGCTAACAATTCCAGGTAGTTGATGTGAAATTGTTTTTGTTGGGGGTCCAGATACCTTGAATGGTATGGGTTTGAAGATGAGCTCCCCAGCCGGTGAGCGATGCGTCTGTTGTTAGCACTATCTGTGGGACTGGCTCGAGGAACGACCGCCCTTTGGAAAGGTTCTGTGTGTTCCACCATTGCAGAGAGCGATGGGTGCGGTCGTCCACCAACACCAGATCTGTTAGCTGACCTTGAGCTTGGTTCCACTGACGTGCTAAGCACTCTTGTAATGGACGCATCTGTAGTCTTGCATGAGGAACGAGAAAAATGCAAGAGGCCATCATCCCTATTAGTTGCATGAACACTCGTGCTGGTAGTGAGTGTTGTGGCTGAAATCTTTGAACTAGCGCCTGTATAGCACTTACCCTGACTGGGTTGGGATATGCTAGGGCTGTGGAAGTATTTACTATAGCTCCTAGATATTGTTGTATTCTGGACGGTTGGAGGTGGGATTTGCCCAGATTTACTGTGAATCCCAGACTGTGAAGCAGTTGTATTGTGTGGAGTGTGTGTTGGACACAGCTGTTGTGGGATTTTGCTTTTAGGAGTCAGTCGTCCAGATAAGGGAAGACATGAATCTGCTGTCTTCTCAAATGGGCAGCAACCACTGCGAGGCACTTGGTGAAAACTCTGGGTGCCGTGGTGACCCCGAATGGTAAAACTTTCAATTGGTAGTGTTGACCATCTACCACAAACCTGAGATATTTCCTGTGAGCGGGATGAATGGGAATGTGGAAGTAGGCGTCCTTTAGATCTAGAGTGGAGAGAAAGTCGCCTTGCTGAAGTAGTGGAAGCACTTGTTGTAAAGTGACCATGTGGAAGTGGTCTGATTGGATGTAGAAGTTGAGCGGTCTGAGGTCCAGTATTGGCCTGAGAGAGCCGTCCTTTTTTGGAATTAGAAAATAGAGGGAATAGCCCCCTGTGCCTTGATGAGGCAAGGGAACCGGCTCTATTGCATGTTTTTGTAATAGTGCAAGAACCTCTTGTTTGAGAAGCGTGAGGTGTTGTGATGACATTGGACGCTGTTTGGGAGGAATGTTGGGAGGGGTAGAAGTGAGTTCCAGGCAATAACCATACTGTATAATTTGTCTTACCCACTTGTCTGTTGTGATGGAATTCCAGACAGGCAGGAACTGTGAGAGACGTGCCCCGACAGGAGTGGGATGATCGGGGGGAAGCGCAGGGAAGTCACTGTTTGGTATTAGGGGATGCTGCGGGTGTTATTACCCCTGCCTCTGCCCTTGTTGTTGTGTTGTTCCCCCTGTAACCTCCTCTAGAGTATCCTCTGGAAAAGGAGCCCTGGTTGGGACTTTTGTAGGATGAGGACGGGTGTTCTGGTGTATTTGTTTTGGAGCCTGCTCTACAGAAGGAATGCCGAAAGGAGCCTCTGGTAGAGGGTGACTGTAGGGCTCCCATAGACTTGGCAGTCTCTGTGTCCTTTTTATCTTTTCCAAATATGTGTCCACTGCAGGGCCAAAAGAGGTGCTCATGGTCAAAAGGCTGATTAAGGATGCTATTTTGTACCTCTTGTTTAAAACCAGATACCCTGATCCAGGCATATCTGCGTAGCAAAACACTGGTATTTACTGCGCGGGACGCGGTGTCTGCTGCGTCGAGCGCGCATTTGATGGATGTGTTAGTGATGAGTTTGCCTTCCTGTATAAGGTCATTGGCTTTGTCTTTATATTGTTGAGGTAGGTGTTGAATGAGCTTTTCCAGCTCATCATAGTGAGCCCTGCCATACCTCGCCAGGAGGGCTTGTGTGTTGGCTATTTTCCAGTAGTTTGCAGCTTGAGGCGCCATACGTTTGCCTGATGCGACCCTTGACCCTGTTCACAGGCAGGTCGCTCCCCCACGCCGCACAGCACCACCTGTGTGCCCGTGTCCCTGTGCTCGCTGCCTCCGCCGCTGCCGTAAGTTCGAGGCCCCTCTGCCTCGGTTGTGTTTTCACTGCTAAATTGTTGTTGTACTGTTTTTGCTAAATTGTTGTTGCACTGTTTTTGCCCTCTATGCCCCTTTTACCTCTGTGCCCCTTTTTGCCTTTGCCTTTTGCTTCTTGTGCCCTTTTGCCTTCTGTGCCCCTGCTTTTTCGCCCGTTTTCCCGCCGCTGCGTCCCCGCCTCCCTGCTCGCCCATTCGTCCCGCTCCCGCCTCCCAGCTGCTCCTCCCTCCCACTATTATGGCGGCCGCTGCGCAGTGAGGAGAGCGACCCTTGACCCTGTTCACAGGCAGGTCGCTCCCCCACGCCGCACAGCACCACCTGTGTGCCCGTGTCCCTGTGCTCGCTGCCTCCGCCGCTGCCGTAAGTTCGAGGCCCCTCTGCCTCGGTTTTGTTTTCACTGCTAAATTGTTGTTGTACTGTTTTTGCTAAATTGTTGTTGCACTGTTTTTGCCCTCTGTGCCCCTTTTTGCCTTTTGTGCCCCTTTGCCTTTTGCCTCTTGTGCCCTTTTGCCTTGTGCCCCTGCTTTTTCGCCCGTTTTCCCACCGCTGCGTCCCCGCCCCCCTGCTCGCCCATTTGTCCCACCTCCCAGCTGCTCCTCCCTCCCACCTCCCCTTATTATGGCGGACGCGCCGCTGGCGCGCCGAAGGCACGCCTAAGGCAAGCCCGTCTGCGCCCGTCCGCGCCTGGACCGCGCCCAGCGCCAGACCCCCTGTTCCCCGCGACCGCCACGACGACCGACGCCACTACGACGCCAGCACCCTCCACGCACTCAACTCCGGATGATCACACACCTGCTTCCTGGCCGCCCCGAAGCGCACCCAAGGACCCTTCTCCTGCCGGAGCTGCAGCTACACCTACACCAGCCTCCAAGCCGCCAAACCACCCACCGAGTCAGGACGCAACCACCTCAGATGCATACTACTTAACACCCGCTCCGTACGCAAACACGCCGTCGAACTCTGGGACCTGCTCGACACATCCTCCCCGGACGTCACCTTCCTAACAGAGACCTGGATGAACGCCTCCTCGGCCCCCGACATCGCCATAGCCATCCAGGACGGCTACAAGATCACCCGCAGAGACCGTACCAACAGAGTTGGAGGAGGAATCGCCATCATTCACAAGAACACCCTCAGGATCTCGACCAGCACCGACGGTACCCTCAGCACCGCCGAACACCTGCACTTCCAGATCCACATCAACGCCAACACCACCCTCAGAGGAACACTCGTCTACAGACCCCCCGGACCCCGGCCTCAGTTCAGCGACTCCATCGCCGACCTCGTCAGCACGCACGCCCTCGCCTCCACAGACTACATCCTCCTCGGAGACCTCAACTTCCATCTCGAGAACAACAACGACAGCAACTCCACCACCCTGATCGACAACCTCGGACTCAGACAGCTCGTCACGACACCCACCCACTCCGCCGGATACACGCTGGACCCCATCTTCTCCGCAAGCAACCACATCACCGTCAGCCACACCACCGAACTCCACTGGACCGACCACCGCTGCATCCACTTCACCTTCCAGAAACCCACCAGGCACCACCACACTCACCAGACCCCCTGCCGCAGCTGAAGCAAAGTCACCGATCACCAGCTAATCACCACCCTCGCCCGCCAACGGACCCCACCGACACTGCCGCCCGCAACCTCAGACAATGGATCTACGACTGCGCCTACACGCTCGCCCCGATCAAGAAACCCTCCAACAGACGCTCCGACAGAAAGGCCACCTGGTTCACCGCCGAACTCCAGGCCTCCAAGCAGACCTGCCGAAAGCTCGAGAACAAGTGGCGCCACGACCAGATCCCAGACAACTATGCAGCCCACAAGAGCGCCATCCGCAGACACCATCACCTCATCCGAACCGCCAAAAGGACCTCCTTCAAGGACCTACTCGACCACAACGCACACGACAGCAAAGAGCTCTTCAACATCGTGTAGGAACTCTCCAACCCCAGCTCAAACACCAACGACATTCCGCCATCACAAGACCTGTGCGACTCCCTAGCCACCTTCTTCCATCGAAAGATCACCGACATCCACGACAGCTTCGACAACCAGACCCCCCAGACAGCCACCGACACCTCAGAATCACCACCCACCATCCGCACCAACACCCTGCTCGCCTGGACCCACGTGAACAACGACGACACCATCAAAACCATGAACACCATCCACTCCGGCTCTCCGTCAGACCTATGCCCGCACCACATCTTCAACAAGGCCAGCTCCACCATCGCACCCCATCTCCGCAAGATCATAAACATCTCCTTCGAGACCGCCACCTTCCCGGAGAGCTGGAAGCACGCCGAGATCAACGCCCTACTAAAAAAACCCAAGGCGGACCCGAGAGACCTCAAGAACTTCCGGCCCATCTCCCTGCTCCCGTTCCCGGCAAAGGTAATCGAGAAGATCGTCAACAAGCAACTAACCCACTACCTCGAGGACAACAACATCCTGGACCCATCCCAGTCCGGATTCCGCAAAAACCACAGCACCGAAACTGCCCTCATCGCCACCACCGATGACATCAGAGCCATCCTCGACAACGGAGAAACCGCAGCCCTCTTCCTCCTGGACCTCTCAGCCGCCTTCGACACCGTCTGCCACCACACCCTACGCACACGCCTCCACGACGCAGGGATCCGCGACAAGGCCCTGGAATGGACCACCTCCTTCCTCTCCGGCAGAACCCAGAGTGTCCGCCTCCCGCCATTCCGATCCCAAGCCTCCGAGATCATCTGCGGCATACCCCAAGGATCATCCCTCAGCCCGACCCTCTTCAACGTCTACATGGCACCGCTCGCCAACATCGTCCGCTCACACGACCTCAACATCATCTCCTACGCCGACGACACCCAGCTGATCCTCTCCCTCACCAAGGACCCCTCCACCGCCAGAACCAACCTCCACGAAGGAATGAAAACCGTTGCCCGAATGGATGAAAAACAGCCGACTGAAACTGAACTCGGACAAGACGGAGGTCCTCATCCTCGGCTCCACCCCCTCCGCCTGGGGCGACTCCTGGTGGCCAACAACACTAGGAACTGCACCAACACCCACCGACCACGCACGCAACCTGGGGTTCATCCTCGACGCATCGCTCTCCATGTCCAAGCAGGTCAACGCCGTCTCATCCTCCTGCTTCAACACCCTCCGCATGCTCCGCAAGATCTACAGATGGATCCCCACAGAGACCAGAAGGACGGTCACCCAGGCCCTCGTCAGCAGCAGACTGGACTACGGCAATGCCCTCTACGCAGGAGCATCGACCAAACTCCTGATACGACTACAACGGATATAGAACGCCTCTGCTCGCCTCATCCTCGACACACCCCGCCACAGCCACATCACACCCCACCTGAGAGACCTGCACTGGCTCCCCGTCAACAAGAGGATCACCTTCAAGCTCCTCACCCATGCTCACAAGGCACTCCACAACACCGGACCAACATACTTCAACAGACGTCTCACCTTCTACACCCCTCGCCGCCAGCTCCGCTCTGCCAACCTCGCCCTCGCCGCCATCCCCCGCATCTGAAGAACAACCACCGGGGGCAGATCGTTCTCCCACCTCGCCGCCAAGACCTGGAACACCCTCCCCATCCACATGCGACAGACTCAGGACCTACTGGCCTTCAGGAGACTTCTCAAGACCTGGCTTTTCGAGCAATAGCAGCACCCCCCCCCCACCCACCCCCCCTAGCGCCTTGAGACCCTCGCGGGTATGTAGTGCGCTCTATAAATGTATTGATTGATTGATAATTTAGATTCTTTGTCAGGAGGTGGTGTGTCACCTGACCCCTGAGAGTTTGCTCTCTTGCGTGCATTGGCTACAACCAAAGAATCTAAAGGAAGTTGACCCTTGATGTATATGGGGTCAGTGGGAGCTACCTTGTATTTCTTATCTATTCTGGGGTTAAGAACCCTAGCTCTAACTGGGTCTTTGAACACCTCAGGAGCGTGTCTAAGAAGACCTTTTAGCATTGGCAAGACATGAGCAGATTTTTGTGGCTGGTCAAAGGTTTCTAGAAGAAAATCCTCTTCTACAGGGTCTGAGTGTAGTTTGACTCCATGGTATGTTGCGGCCCTATTTATTAGTTGGGCAAAACCCACATTGTCATCTGGCGGAGATGGTTTTGAGGGGTAGAAGTCCGGATCATTATGTAGATCAGGATCGGTATTATAGTCATGCCATGGGTCTGGATCCTGTGGTGGCTCATCAGGATCCTCAGTGCCTAATGGTACTACATCTTCATCTTCTTGCCCATCCTCATGTGCATCGTCACTATCCTCTGGTTGTGGAGAATGTGCTGGAGAAATGAGTAAATTAGGGTTAATTGGTGGAGGGGGTGGAGGTGGTGGTGAAGTATTAGTAGCTATGTGTATTTTCTTTAGAGGAACTGGTGCATGTGGTAAATGTTCTGGTTTCCTCTTTGTAGGTAGCTTAGTAATCATATGACCAGTCTTTGGATGAATTAAGATGGTGGTTTGCTTCGGATCGGGAGAAAAAGTTCTTCGGAATCGATAGTTTTCTTCGGTGTGGAAGATTTCTCCTTGGAAATTGTTCTTGGCTGTTTAGTGACAGTGTCCGGTATAGAAGCTTTTCCTGGCTCCGAGACCTTCGGTGCGGGTTGTTTCGGCTCCAGAGGTGTTTGTTTGGGAGGCTTAGTTATGGAAGGCTTCTCCTTTGAAGTTTTCGGCTCCGAGGTCTTGGGTGCCGAAGGCTTATCCGTGTGCTTCGGTGCCGAGGTCTTATCCGGATGCTTCGGTGTCGAGGTCTTATCCGGCGGCTTCGGTGCCGAGGGGTTTTTTGCCGGTTTCGGTGCCGAATGTTTTTCCGGTGCTGACGGAGTGGTCCGCGGCATCTCGGGCGACTTAGCTTTCGGTGCCGAAGATGGTTTTTCGGGACCGGGTGGCTGGCTCGAGCAGGAAGGCTTTTCTTTGTCCTTCGGAGCCGGGCCCGGAGGCGGGGCGCTCGAAGTCTTTGTTCGGTGTGTGCCTGAGCCCGGGGGCAAAGGTGACACCAGAGCCTTTGTTATGGGCTTGGGTGGGGCAGGGGTCTCGGTACTCACGTCCCGTTGAGCCGGGGTGACGTCATCTTCGGAGTCGTCTGCTTCGGAGACCGAGACCTGTTCTTCCTGTTCTGGTTCCGGCAGGCTGTCGGGAACTGGATGGAAGATGTCCGGAATGGAACCTGTGCCTCGGGACATCTCGTGGCGTCGAGCTCGACGATCCCGGATGGTCTTCTTGGACTTGAATGAAAGACAAGCCTCACAGTTGTCCTCTTGATGTTCTGGAGAGAGGCACAGATTACAAACGGAATGGAGGTCCGAGAGTGGGAATTAAGCACCACACTGATGACATTTTTTAAAGGGAGTCCGTTCCATCGACGTCCGTCGTTACCGGCGCGGGTAGGCCCAGCGGCCCGTGTCGAAGTTCGCAAGATGTCGAAGGTTTTCGTCGAGGGTGCGTCGAAGGGTACACGATCGAGACAATACCGTCGGTTAGCTGTGATTTCGCGTCGAAAGGGGGTTCGATAACGACACCGACCCGGAGCGCAGCAAGTCACATCTGAACCCGATGGCTGAAAAAAACAATCTGAGGATGGAGTCGATGCCCATGCGCACTGTCGACCAAAGGAGGAGTCACCAACCTCGTGACTACAAAGACTTCTTCGACAAAAACAACATGCAAACATCCGAGCCCAACCCCAGATGGCGATCTATGCAAAAGTGTACAATCTGCAGCTCATATGCCTCGAACATCTTGTTTTCTTATATGGGATAGTAAGGGCTGCTGAAGACTCGAATACTGGCAGGAGCTGAATGAAGGGTGTGTAAGAGGGTTGGAAAAGGGCACTGCCCAGCTTGAATTGGGGGATCAAAAATAAACTGCAACTATAGTTTCTTTGCGTATGTAGCTAATGACTATTTCCAATTAGATTGCCCTAGAGAAGAAGTAAAGAGAAACCTGGGAACTTGAAACTATGTGCTGTGTGTAATTTCGTTTCACTTTTGAGCTAAAACAGAGAGGACCTGCAGGGACTCTACAAGTGCACTTAATCTGTGAAAGAAGCAGGGGCACAGGCAGTCTGGGAATCAAGTTTGGACATATGCTCCAGCACACCTTCCTATCAGAGGCAAATGTTTTACTTGGGAGGCAGTATTGAGAACAAGAGAAAATGGCTCCCCACAGAAATTTCCAATCACTCACATCATAAGGACCATCGATATATATGAAGGGGAGGATTCACTGAACTACTAAACGGTAACTGCTCCCCTTCCCCCGGGATAATCCCTGGCCAAAGGTCTAGGAGTTTGTTGTTGGTGCCAAAATCACCTGTGCACCAGCCTGGGTTCCTGTGAAGTGAAGGCCCTGTAATCTATAGCTTCTTGTGTTTTTGCCAAAGGGATGTAGGAGGAATTACTTGTGCCCTAGGCGTTTAGAGATCTTAGGGCCAGCTTACATAATTTCCATTTGTGAGAAGTGGTCGCAGACTGTGCACCAACTTTTTGCCAATGCAAAGGAATTTTGAGAGTCAATCTATATAGTAATAGGTCGGTTCCCAAAATTCCGAAACCTCATGGGTCTCAATCTAACCTACCTCATCTATATTCATTAGGTAGGTCACAAATTGCAACTATGACTGGATGTCATCATAGAGATGGAGACCTGCTGGGGGCTGCAGACCCCCATGTCTCCGATCGCATTTTAAAAAAGTAACCTTTTTTTAAAATGCAGCCTGTTTTGATTAAAGGAAACAGGATTACATTTAAAAAGTAAAGTTTAAAAAAAAAGTTTTTGGGAGAGCTTGCGCTGGTCCCCTGGCCCACTGCCTACACCCCCAAAAAATGCTTTCTTTACATTTAAAAGGGGACCCTTCCCTTTTTCGAATCTGTTACACCCCAACTTGGGAGTCGGTAATTTTTCAATGTTTTGCAACGGGATTTGATTGCTATATACCATAAAGAATCACTTTTTTAAAAGAACGTCCTAAACACACCTCTTCCAAATTTGTTACACCTTTATAAACCCATGTTTGTGATTCTGTAACCTTTTACTGATGCGCAAAAAGGGTTATGTAAGTTTATAAAAGCCTTTTAGCTTTGGCCCTTAATTTGTAGGGCAGGGTGGGATTCAATAAAGTGCTGATGCCCAATGAGATTGTTCAAGAGCTGATGGGACAAAAGTGTGCTTCCCTGACCTACTATGATTCTTCAGAGCTTTGTATGTGTTTTCCCCACTGAGCTCGATGATCAAGCTCACTGGAACTTCTCCATTTAATGTACATTTTTAATAGCATCAGAGCTATATTCTGATGCCAGCGGGCACCATGGTGTTCAAGGTGAGAGATCTATAGCGCAAGTGGAATCTTAATGTTGTTTTGTTTTAGGGTCTGTAACATACAAACTATTTAAACCAATGAGTTCTTGTGACATGGACCTTCTCTCTTTGAAAACAGCCTACCTAGTGGCTACGCCATTGGCCAGGAGGATCAGTGGATCACAAGCAATCACTGTTCTTCATAAAGGTAAGGTAGTCTTTGGCACAGGCCTGTCTTTTAATCCCCAAGTCATATTGGATTCCATTTAAATCAAGAAATACTACTTTAAAAAGTTCAATCTAGGTCACACAAACGTTATCCCCAAGTCGTTCTTTACAACCTCAATACTCAAATGGCATGGTTTACTTGGAAACATCTAAACACTTCAGGAAATTGTACAATCGTTTTATAAGACATGATAGTTAACTCCAGCTAATAAAGCAAACAGGGTTCATGTTACTAGATAGACAGTTGCATTTATGTATCTTTTGGAAATTGTGAAGTTCCAGTACAGGACATGCCCCTGGCACATTCCATGAAAGAGAAAGTGTAACCCTATAAAGACATATGTCAATCTTTTAAATTTGCAGGGTAATGATATGGATAACTACTCATCCATTTGGCAGTTATTAGTATCTGGATATTCCCTCTGACCTTAATGCTATCTTGGACAGCAGATATTACTAAATTGTTTCTGCTAGTACATGATTGAAGAGAAATACTAAATGACCGTCATGGTGATTCTGTTTCTCTTAGTCCATGTCCACCTTCATTCATAACAACCCTTTATCTAAGGCATATGCCTTGACGCCATCTTGCTAGGCAATAAACATGGGAACTACTGTGATGGCTGGCGGCAACATTTTGGGGCATGATACATTGAGGGGCAAGCATGCAGTAAGCCTCAAAGTTCTTTTTAGCTACAGTATATTTTCAGAGCAGTTGTTCGACCCAGCTTGGTGAAAACATGAAATCAGGGTTCTCAACTAAGCTGAGAAGGAGACAGAGCAAAGAAAAGAGAATACGAATCAATGGTAATTGTGCAGGCAAATTAGATCTTGTTTATGAAGGATACTGCTTTCTCAGCATGTGATTGTCAGAATCTACCCATCTGTGCAATCTGAGGACTTTGCCTGTGTCTGTGTGATTCAGCATTTTGCCCATGTTATCAATAAAGATCCTCTTAATAGCTCACACAGCAATATGGGTCAATTCATAGCAGAAGTGACCCATCAGCTCCCAGTGCTGGTGGTTTCAGAGGTACATGGTATTACTAGCCATTTCACTTCTTCTTTGACTGCAAGTTTAAAGGCCCATGACTAAACACATTTGTTCTTAGGCTTCTGAACCCTGTCCTTTCTTTGTTTGATTTAATGAACTCCTGCTTTTCTGCATGTAATTGCAGACAGAAAACCATTTGTCTGTGCGTCGCTCTTTAGTGATTTACTTGTGTCCCAGGACGAAGGAAGACAGAATCATCCGACTAGGTGATAGGTTTGCAGGTCTGCCCATGAAGCATCCATACATTGGTGGATTCATGCCTTTGAGGCCATTAACTGGCTCATTAGTAGTAGAAATAAATCACGGTTTATTTAGACCTTAATCTCTAAAACCAACATAAAAATCTTTACACAATAAATACAATTTAAAAATACATAGAATACCATCCACTATACAAGAATAGACTTTAAAAACCTTCCCATGACGCATGCTACGTCAAAGAATTCCATATTTAAAAAGAGTGAGATTGCCTTCCCTCGATGCTGAAAATTATACTTACTAAAAATTGGTTTGACCTAAAAAATGTAAACAATAAAAAAGCCGATGTACATTAAAATTATTATACCATAAACCACACATACAGTTACCCTGCATATTCATTAGTCCTTTGAATTTACTATGATTTAAATACAAAACATTAAAAGCAACCTGAAATTTCACCAGCAACTGACGAAAATGGTTAGGTGAGGAAGACAAATAAGGATAGGTTTGATTTAACTGCCAGGGCTCCAACATATAGCTAGCCATCCTCTTCATTGCCAAGTAACGTAAATCCGTAAGTCTTGATTCCCTGATACAAATTTCTTGTAAGTCTTTTTTTCGAAAGTGTAGGAAAGTGAGGTATTATGTAGTGAGGCTGGTTAGGCTTCACTACGTAATACCTTCACGTTACCGCAAATAGGTTCTTGGGATTCACACTAATAAATCCCTCTCAGTCCTGGCAGTGTGGCTTTACTAGAGGAACATGTCTTAAGCAACACCTATTTATAAAAATAAAGCAGATTTTTGAATAAATTTAGACACCAAAACGAAAACAATTGGATGAGTATAACCGGATTTTTAAAGGAAAAATAAATTAGTGCATTTGAGTCGTGAAAAATGATAATGTTGCGGTCAATGGGAAAACACACTAGTGACACTCAGTCACTTGCAGGTCGAGTCCAGTGGAAGCCACAGGGGAGGGTACGGTGGTACGGGTCCCAGGGCCAGACTCTGACAGTCAGTTGAATTTCACCTGGCTCGTAGGGTGCAGGTGCAGAGGTGTCCTGGCTGTCCCTGGGGGTGAAGCGGGAGCTGCAGGTTTGCTGGTTTTACCGCTTAGACGGTGCTGGTGAGGAAAGGGGTGCAAAATCTCGACAACGGGGCCACTGATGCACCGGGTTCAAGATGCTGCGAGGTTCCCTCGAGGCACAGCATCGAACAAAGGTAGTGGTAGCCGGACTGGCCACCAACAAGTCTTGGCAGCAGCAAGCTCAGCGTTGGGTTACTACTTTACGTCCTGGAGTCCGTGGGAAAATGGAAGCTGCCTGAAACTTGCTGGAAGTCAGGACTGCATTTCCCACAATGCAGAAGACCATTTACTTTGGGGCGATGCCTCGGCGAGCCCGATGGCCAGTGATTCTTTGGTTCCAGGAGTGTGCTTTACCTGCGGGCTGCAGGGGACTAGTACCTCTAGTTTAAGGGAGTTCTGGTGTTGCCTTTGACTTTCAGAGGGGTTCTCTTTCCTTTGGAACTGGTCTTTGGGCCAGGACGAGTCGCAGTCGTGCACTTGCAGGGTGGTTGCAACAGGTGCAGGTTATCGCACCTTTTCTTTGTGCGGGTCCTGAAGTTGCAGACTCAGGTCTCTGCTTTGTCCTTGGTTGTAAGTCGATCAGGTTTGAGGTTCTGGTGCCAGAGGAGCCCCTTAAATCTTAGATTTTGGGGCGTTAGTGGTGTGGGTGCTAGTAGGCAATGGGCTACTAGACCCAGCGTCTAATCCGCCCTTGAGGTGACCACTTCCTGTCGAGAGTGGCACCTTTTCTACCCTAGAAGCCTCTATTTTGCCACTTTTAAAAATGGCAGAACCCTTCTTTGGCTGTATAGACCAGGTAGCCCACCCTAGGGGTGTGGCTAGCCTTCTGGGGGTGTATGCCTCCTGACTACCAAATTTTCCCACCTGCCCAGGATGCAAATGTGCCTAGGGCAGGGGGTTGGCTTTTTCCTCCTCTGGGAGGAAGCGTGATTGCATATCAGAGGCAGTGGGAGCTTTGAAGCTCACCGCATTGATGTGCCACTTCACTAGCCATCCTGTCAGGGAGTGAGGTGACACCTGTCACCGAGGCAGGCCTTTGTTTCTTCCTCCTGAGAGAGTTCACACCTCTTGGCAGGGGGGCAGATTCCTGTCTTGGTGGCAGCTGCTGTAGGCTGTCAGCCAGGGCACAGGAAAGGCTGGGGCATCCAGGTGGGCAACCTCTAAGGTAGCCAACTGGGTGCATGTCACATTAGATTTGACTTTGGAAAAAGGGTGGGTTTGATGAGACAAGTTGTTTGATACCAAACATGGCACATTTCAGTAGGACCATAATGGAGCTGGCAACCTCGGGATGCCGGGGTGCCAGCCCATGTTAGCCTATGGCCCTCTGAACCCTTATAGTAGCCCCTAATGGAAGGAGACTACTAAAGGGACATATAAGCTTGCAAAATGTCCACACCTTAAATATAATGCACCCTGCCTCCTGGGCTCAGGAGGCCTACCTTAGGGGTGACTGACATATATTACAAATAGTGCTGTGGCCTTGCAACTCATGGTGAGGGCTAAGTCGAGTTTGAGCAGTTTGCACTGCTCCTCCAGTCTGCAATGGCAGGCCTGCTGTCATCTGTTTACTTGAGTTACTCGGGGTGGCACAATCAGTGCTACAGGCCCTGGTGACCCCTTTAACTCCCATGCCCTGGGTACCACTGGTACCACTTACCAGGGACTTATAAGAGGGTTAAAATCCTTGCCGATTGGGGTTACCAATTCACATTCATCATATTTTAGGGAGAGAGCACTGGCACTGGGGCCTGCTTAGCAGGTCTCAGAGCACTTTCAGAGTCAAAACCATCAGCATTGGAGAAAAAAGTGTGGGGATGACCATACAAAAAGGGCACTTTCCAACAGGAAGGGATGGGGGCTCTACAACATTATAATTCCTAATATTTAACTTTCTCACAATTTTTATCAGTATACCTTTAACCTTCCGCGCCCAATGCAGTTCACTGTTTCTAATTTCCATAGCACAAAAGGTTGAAACTTTTAGATCATCGTCACCTGCCAAATTTCCCCGAAAAACGTAATGTGGATTTCCATGCCTGGAAGTTCCAGGATTGCAAACTAGATTCTATTCTTACGGCAGGGGTCATTACTCCACTGGGTAGACCAAGCAATTTCTTTAGACATTTGCCTTCACACGTATCCCACGTTGACTCAGAGCTCAGGCATAACACTTCAGCCCCATACAAACACTGAGGCGACACCATTGCCCTATATGCGGTAAACACTGGGGAGAGAGAGGGACCATCAAAACCTTTTTAAATTTGGATAGCCCCCAGTCTTAGATAAAGTCTTGGCATCCCCCATTTCACGATGCAATACCCAATTCAATTTCTCGCAAAATGTCATCCCTAAGTACTTATATGAGGTAGCCACTTCTAAAGGCTTATCCCTCAAGGCCCAGCAGTAAGATTTGGATTTCTTGACAAATTTGACTGTTTTTTTAAATCTATATTTATGATTAAATCATTGGAGGTGCAATATTTACTGAACAACTCAAACTTTCTTTAGAGCCCCACCTGCGTTAGGTCAACAATCGCAGGTCATCAGCATACAGAAGGCACGATATGTGTCTTCCCCCATTTCAGGGGGGAATGCCATGGCTTCCAGTAGGACCTGTGCTACGTGAGTAAGATATAAGGAAAAAAAAGCATAGGGGCCAACACGTACCCCTGTCTCAACCCATTCGCTAAGGTGATTTTCCTTGATATGGACCCCGAGTGATCTAATTCCACCTGCGCCCAGTTATCATTGTGTAATTCTTGAAGAATCCTCAAAAGGAAGTCCAGGATGCCCATGTCACTCAACTGGGACCATAATATTTCTCAATTTACTAAGTCAAAAGACGAACGAAAATCCACAAAGAAACAAAATAAGGTACCAGTGGTTTCCATCATCTTCTTACCCATTGCCCATAAGCTAAAACAATGGCCAATCGTATAAGTTACCTGGTTTAAAACACCTTGTCCAATCGGAATCAAGTTATTACACTCAATTCATTTCTTCACGTGCTGTAAAATAGCCTTCAGTATAATTTGCCTCGAATAGCATTTAAAAATATCAAACAAAAGCTGTTGGTGTATGTTGGATTGTTTTTCTCATGGATTGGTTTGATTGCTGCCCCTTTCCAGCTAATTGGGAACATTCCTAAAGTAGTTATTGAAATAAACACTTTAGAAAAAAAGTTGGCCCACCAGTTAACATTAGATTATATTACAAATGCCGGTAAATTATCTGGACTGGCTGCTCTCATCAACTTAAGGGAAATTATTATTTTAGTTGAGGAATTTACACTTAGCAGATTTAAGAAGATCTTCTTCTGGGGGAACCAAGGGGTCTCTGCTTAGGGGACCAGGAGAACTATATAAACTAGTTAGATGAGAGAACCAAACCTCCTCCAGAACCATACACCTTATTGGCTCTTGGACTACCTTACAGCTCGTCTGGACAAGTTTCCAAACTGTTTTTGTATCCTTAGATGTAGGGCTGTTATCATTTCTTCCCCCTTTGCCTTAAAACAGTCAGATTTCTTTCGCTTTAGCAATGACTCATACTCCATTTTGGCCATGTTCTAATCAGTTTTCTCCCCTGAGCCTACTGGGCGCCACTTATTGTGCCTCACTTTCTGAAGCCTTCTTTTTACATCTTGGCATTGGTGATGAAACCAGGGATGTTTGCTCACCATGGAATACTGAATTTTACTATTTCCGGGGTCAAACAGTTAAAGACTTCCCTGACGATCTCACCATACCACTGCACCACATCTGCTCCCTCTTCCCCCTCTCGTGGAAATACTTTACTAACTTGATAATCACACATAAGTGCCATATACCTATCTTCGATACAAGCCATTTTCTTTTCGGAAAAGAGGTTTCCAGGGGATCACAGTTTGCTTCGGGTGGGTTCCGACCAGAAAACCACCTTTAAGCCCTAGTCATCACTTGCTAGAAATTCAATCACTCTGAATGAATGACATAGCCCAAAGTTCCAAGCTTGTAAAAATATGTAATCCATAGGACACTTCTGGTTGCTACACACATAAGTTTGGGCTGCTGGAGTATCACTGTCAAATTGTAACTCTGCTAAAAGTTTTGTTAGCTGGAGAGCCCGACTTGCTTGAGTACAAGGAGGAAAAACTGCCTCGGATATGTTATAAGCTTCCAACATTTCACCATGGATATTGTCCACCCGTGGGGGAACTAATTGAAGATTAAAATGCCCCACAATTATTAAAGAGGAAGATACAGAGAGGACCCCGAGAGTAATCAAATTGTTTACAAACAGCTCCCATTGAGTGTAAAAGTTAGCCTGCGTCCCCTGGTTCACATATACATTCACCACGTTTAAAGCATTAGTAGGCATATAACCTTAAAACAAATTTAGGGAGCATGCTAACACCCAATCACAGTTAGTCTTTATCTGCCAGGCCCTTTTCACACAATTCGCGGAAACGATAGTCAAAAGGACACCGGTTAGAAGCCCTGCTCCTACACTGATTGTATCTTTTGAGAATTGCATAAATCCACTTTGCATTAGGTTCACACTAGTGAACCACGTTTCCAGGAAGTAGAAAATAAGGTTATTATCTCATATTGTATTTAGATCTACTCACCTCTGGAAACGTTCTACTCCATGAACATTCCAGGAGAATAAACATAGGTTGGCTACACAACCCACTACTTAATCCACCTCCCCAACACAAGAGAAATCATCCCCCTGAGAAGAACTTAGACATGCATGGCAATTACTCAGAAATTGAGGTATCCCACCGTTGCCTTTTATACTACTGGGTTCTATAATCTCCAAACTTCCTTGCTTGAACCCCACTAGCCGTTTTAGAGACCTTGAATTCTCTTCACTAAAAACCGCACTTATCTGTTGAAAATTCAGCCCGGCATGATTGATTAGAAAAGAGTTATCTATCAATGGTTTCTCAATCTCCTCTTCTGGCATAAGGCCTAAACTAGTTCTATTAAGATCAGGCTCAGCCTTCAGAATTAAATTTACAAACAGACTGGAATAGAGGCTAGCTTTAGTTACTTCTCCCCTTCACATTTTTCAGGAAAGCCAATTGGTTTTTATCTCTAGACATTATATTCCCTAAGTTAGGACCGTTCCCAAAAGCCCTCAACAAATTTGAGCAGTTCAAGGGTTTCCATTTATTTGTTTTTTTCCCTACTTTATGAACATCTAAATATAAATAGCTGGGGGCACTAGGTGACGCACACACAAGATTGCCGCACACCAGTGAGGCTCCGGCGACCCGGAACACAAATCCAACATTATCCTGCTCAGTACCTGACATTAACGGTATAAAAAGATGGTCGCAGAGACTACAAGAACCGTCACCGCTAGGCACAGCCTTCACCAGTTCTGAGCGGTCGTTCAGTGCGCGGAGGAGCGACGCGTCACAAGGCTGACGTTACGTGAGCCCGGGGCGCTTGGAGACGACAAGGCCCTGAGTCGCGAGTGTTGGAGATTGCAGAATCAGGGCGGAGGGTACTAACTTGTAGACCCAGACTGCAGTCGGAGTGTGGCCGCGAACAGGAAACACATAATACTGGTGCTGCCGGGAGACAGAAAGCTGCAGGGGCAAAAGCACTGCGACGCACAGAGGATTGCCCCCTCCCCCACCCTGATTGATAGGAAGACAGCAATGGGAGGTAAGGAGTAACGTGTGGCAGCCAGAGATAAGCAACAACACGGGGCCCTCAGTGGAAGGAAGGATAAGCCCTTGGCGCGAAGCATAAAGAGTATACTGACGCGGTGAGCCCCCGTGCGGTATGGCGGCTGGGCAGTCATAAATCTGGGCACCGGTATCAATAATATACAGTACTGATAATGGAAGACCGTCTGTATAATTAAAATCGAGACACAACGTGCATCAGAATAGCCATAAGCGGGGACGCCTTCGTTGGGCCAAAGAGAACCTAGGAGGTGTGGAAGAAAGGCAGAAGGACAAAAGAAATTCTAGACTTGGCATATGACCCTAGGTATCAGCAGAAGAGAGGCGATAACTGCTTGCTGGGATATACGACAGATCGGCCCCCAGAGCTCATTATTGGAGAGGGGGTGTTAGGCGGAGTATAGCAGCCACAGGTCAGAAATTGCGCAGCTGCTGAGAGCACTTATCGCTTGGAGATGGGAAGAACAGAAGGGGAGCAAGCGAAACTACCATTTGAGCCTAAGAAGGTATTGCGCACACAGCAGGAAGAAGCTGAACACACTGGAATGAACCAGTCTCCAGAGGTAACGCAGAGCCAGTAAGATGACGTGAAGGCACTCGTGCTTGGTATGAAGCAAAGTCTTACCTCCATACAGACAAAGATGGACTCAGTGACAACCCGCATGGACTCCATAGTAAACAAACTCGAAAAGCACAACACCCGCCTTACAGAGGTGGAACACAGGCTATCGGATCTGGAGGATACCTTGAGCGGCAGGCAGACACAAATAACACTGATGGATAAACTACTGAAGGTAATAGCAACCATAAATGAAGATCTGGAAGCGTGCTCCAGGCGCAATAACATACGGATACAAGGAACACCTGAAAGCGCGAACACAGGCCAGATGGAGGAGTACACTGAGCGGCTGCTGCGGACTGTCTTTGGGGCTGACGCCTTCTCCTCTCACATGGTGGTAGAGAGGGCGCACCGATCGCTGGGTTCTCAACCTCCCCCGGGAACACTACCATGTTCGATAATCGCAAGACTCTTAAATTACCGTGATCGAGATGTGGCGCTGCGAATAGCAAGAGAGAAGAGGCAACTTTAGTTTGAAGGGAATGAATTTGCTATATACCCAGACTTTACAAATGCAGTGCAGGAAGCCAGGAAGAGATTTGTTATGGTGAAAAAGAAACTGAGACAAGCGCAAATTGATTATGCCCTAATGTACCCTGCACGCCTCAGAGTCACTCATCAAGGCAAGCAACACTTCTCTGTGAACCCGCAGCAGGTAGATGATTTCCTGAAACGTACCCTACGGAAGGACTCGCACAAAAAGTCGACCAATCTGTCGTCGCGAGCAGCATCCCCGTCATCGGAGTAAAAACACTCCGGACTGTACGAGCACAGAACACAATAACGAAGTGTTGTGTAAATCAATGGCGACATGACACTACAACTCAGAGACGGGACACAAGTCAACCCTAATCAACGTAAGCGACAGAGGGCAACAATGGCACTTGCGAAGTGCCGTGACCACTACTGGACACAACAAGAAGATAAGTGCAGTACTGAGACTTATAAAATAGCTGGGCACCCTCCCCCTATAGACACCCCACCAACTAGGGGGAGGGGAAAAACTGTGATGACCCCTGGCATTCCTCAAAGGGAGATCCCCCATGTTTTAAATGCAAAATTATGTCTTAGTTGAGTTAACTTTTTGGAGACGTTTGGGAGGGGGTGTGAAATGTGATCCCTGCAAGTTTGGGTTGCCGTTGTGGGACGGGGTGGGAAGGGGACTGAAATTGGGGGGTTGCACAGTGCAGGTAGCATTGTATATTATGTCATTATTGCATACATCCTCAAGCATATTATCTCCCGATCCTCGCCCCTTAGCTCAAGGATCCCTCTGCACTCTGCTATGACAAAATCTTTACCTCTTCAAAAACTGCAGCTATTAACCTGGAATGTGAGGGGGCTGGGGGACACACGCAAGTGCAGACAGATATTGGCGTACTTAGACCGACATCATATTCAAATTGTGTTACTGCAAGAGACACACCTCAGCCCACATGGTACCCTGCCTTCGCTGCCCGATGGGTGAAACACCGAGGCTTTGCATCGTATTCTACATATTCTAGAGGTACAGCAATACTGATTAAAAAACACTCCCCATACGTCCCTATAGGAGCCACACATGACCAGCTAGGCAGATACAGTGTAATGTGGGGAAGACTAGGCTCAACATCTGTCATGCTGGTGAGCTGTTATGGTCCCAACACGGATGATCCCATGTTCTTCACTACATTATGGGGAAAGATACTAGATATAGGATCTACACATGTGATCTGGGGAGGAGATTTCAACATGGCACTAGAGCAGCAGATAGATGGATCGAACGCCCTCCCCCACCACTACAATAAGGCCCAAAATCAAGTACAAGGTATAATTACAGAGCATGGCCTGGTAGATGCTTGGAGACACTTTCACCCCACAATGAAGGAGGGCACACACTATTCAGCAGTACACTCCACGTGGTCCAGACTTGATTACTGGCTGGTCTCCAGAGGGGTATGTCCCTAGATTACCAAAGTTGAACATCTGGCAAAAACATATTCGGACCACTCACCGGTCCAAATGACACTGTCTCCACCGGATGTTAGTGCACCCCACAGGAATTGGAGGCTCATGCAGTTGACACTGCTAGATACAGCGTTCCGCATAGAACTAGGTCTAGAGATAACTGACTTCTTTCAACGCAACATCGGCACGGTTACACACGAAGCCACGGTGTGGGAGGCCTTCAAGGTCACAATCAGAGGGTTCTGTATAGCTAAAGGAACCGGAATACTCCGCGATATTTGCAATGTGCTACATACACTGGAAACAGAGCTGAAGCAATTAGAGCAAGAGATCGGTACTACTCCAAGCGGAAACAAACAGAGAAAACTCTGAGATAAATTAATGGACTATAAAAACACAGCAGACCGGGAAAGTCTATTTCAGGGGAAATATTTTACAGCCCGTAAGTATGGAGAGGGAGAACGACCCAGGAAGGCACTGGCAGACGAAATTCGTAAGCCCCGTTTCTCCAACTATGTGTTGGAGATCCAAGACCCCAATGGTCAAACCTATAGAGATCCAGCCGACTTACTACAAACGTTCACTGCTCACTATTCTACTTTATATACAACACGGAGGCAACAACCGATAAACCTAACTGCATATTTGGGGGATGTGGCCCTCGGATGGCTAGGAGACACGCAAAGAGAATTTTTATCTGCACCTCTGGAGGAGGATGAGATTCGCACTGCAATAATGCAGATGAAATCTGGGCGGGCTCCTGGGCCGGATGGCCTGCCGGCTGAATTCTAGAAGGCTTATGTAGACCAGCTCACCCCCATACTAAAAAGTGTATATGATGAGGCAAAGGAGACTGGTGTTCTTCCTCTGAACATGAGGGAAGAAATGATTACCTCGTTACTGAAACCTGGAAAGCCAGCCAATAAATGCGACTCGTATAGACCACTGTCCCTGATAAACAGTGACGCTAAAATTCTCGCTAAGGTGTTGTCTAATAGATTGAGTTTGCTAATGGAGGGACTGATACTACCTGACCAGGCAGGTTTCATCCCCGGCCGGGCGATGTCCCACAATCTCCGGCCCCTCTTCTCTGTAATGCAGGACATTGACCCTGAACTGGTGGCCATGGTGGTCCTCCTCGACGCCACGAAAGCCTTTGATTCCATCCAGTGGGACTACCTAATAGGAATCCTACAACAAATGGGAATGCCAACTGGCTTCCTTTTGTGTTAAAGCTGTTGTACAGCCTACCGATAGCTAAAGTCCTCATTAATGGGGTAAGTTCACTGCCCTTATCAATAACGCGGGATACACGTCAGGGATGCCCATTATCCCCTCTTTTATTTGCACTCTCTATCGAACCCCTGGAGGCCAAGTTGCGGCAGCATCATCAGGAACGGACCCTATGCTACCCCACACGACATATCCTAATTTCCCTATATACGGATGACGTCACATTGTACATCAGAAACCTGCATGTAAATTTAAATCCCATACTGAGGGAATTTATCGCTTTTGGCAAACTGCCAGGGATACATATTAATTGGGAAAAATCACAGATACTCCCACTTACAGAAGCCGCTGTGCCTTTCCCACTGGATTATCCCATAGAATGGTGTGCTATGGAGGTTAAATACCCGGGAATCACAATCACCAGAGATCGCGCAGAATTAATACGACTCAATTATGGTGCGGCATTAACATCCATAACTGATTCTATTACACAGTGGCTAACTCTGCCCTTTCAATGGCGGGAAGAATATCCCAGATCAAGAGGCACAGAATGCAGCAGCTAGAACACTCCTAGGTCTGCGTAAATCTTGCTCTGTGTCAAACGCCATTCGACGTCTCCACTGGTTACCCGTGGCCAGACGCATTGAATTCAAAACCCTATGTATCTCCTTCAAGATTTTAAAATTGGCCACGCCCCCTATTCTGGCTGATCTTTTGCTGCCATATGCCCCTACTCGACTCCTCCGCTCACAGGGTCAGCATTTGGTGGTGGTTTCTCGGACACGCAGAGTTAGGGCTGGTGGCGCTCTTTTCGTTTCAGAGCCGCCACTCTCTGGAACTCACTCCCTGGGCAGATTCGTGGCCTTGTTAATTACTTAGCATTCAGAAAGGCCATTAAGACCTATCTTTTCTCTGCATCTTAGTGCTTGCCGTTTCGTATGTTCCGTCAGTCTTTCCTGCATTAGCGCCGGGACGCCCCTTCGCTGGGGCAGCCGTTGCGCTCTAAAAGACACGATAACATAACATAACATAACAAGAGGGTAATACTTCCCAAGCTATTCTACCTATTCATAAATATACCATATAATCCCGGACAACATTTTTTTGCAGCTCTAAAAACACAAACAATTCACCTAATATGGGGAGGCAAGCAGCCAAGGTTGAAATGAGACGTACTCACTAGGCCCTTTTCACAAGGAGGCTTTGAAGTTCCCAATCTAGAACTATACTATATCTGTGCTCAAGCACACTATGCTGTATATTGGTTCCACCCACCCCCTTATATGCCACATATTGCGGCGGAACAGGGCTACATGGATCCGATCCCACTGACGGGAGCCATAACTGTTATACCCAAAATACGCGATACAGATCCCACGACGGTGGCATGCACCACAGCAGCCTGGCGACGCATAGCAGAGACGCTAAATGCTCCAATGCTATATTCACCTCTAATGCCTACATATCACCCAGAAATATCGGTGATCCAAGAAGCAAGCTGCAAACAACTATTCCGTAAGACGAAGATACAAAGCTGGGGGGACGTTTATATAGACGGAACCTTCCGGACACAAGATCAATTTTTTTTCAGTGTAGACCCCACGCCAATGGATATATTCCTATACGTTAGAATCAGACAGAGCGTACGGGCAGCCACACCTACCTTCCCACAAGAACCTCCAGCCTTGACCCCATTACATACACTCTTACAATCTGCGAGACCTACACGTTGTCTCACTATTATATCAAACCGTACATACATCCTGTACACATGGACAGGTCACAGCGCGCATGCAGTGGGAAGCGGATTTAGGGATTAACTTACTGGACAAACAGTGGGAATACTGTTGTATGCAAACAGGGCAGATATCTGCTAGCAGTCGTCTGCGCATAATTCATTTCAAGTTTATTCACCTCACATATTATACGCCAGTTAAATTGCACAAATTCCGAATAAGAGATAACAATAGATGTGACAGATGTGGGAGTGAAGGTGCGGACTTCCTGCACCTTCACTCCCAATCAATGTCAATCAATATTGGCAACAAGTTTTTAATGCAATGGCACAAATGATAACAGCATCGCTACCAGCATCCACACTAACAGCCCTGCTGGGACATACTGAGAAGATAGAAACAGCTCATAGAAAATATGCTGCACTGGGATTTCTCCTAGCTAAGCGAAGGGTGGCCTGCAGATGGGGACGGGGGAGGGCCCCCAAGTTTAAGGAATGGCTTAGGGATATGTTAATCTTGGCAGGAACAAACGCTAGCATATGTGGAATTACTCCCACCCACATCCCGACCGAAGGACATATGGGACCCACTGAAAACATACCTACTAGCCAACCCCTTAGATGAGCCCAGTCACCCATAGTCATGACATGTAGTAGATACTTGCTTGCCTACAACATTGAATCAAGAAAGATGACGGCCCCTATGCTGACATGTAACTAGAGGCGGGGCACTGCAGACATGAAAGCAACTAACATGGAAAGGGGAGGATTATGAAGGGAAAAGGGAGGATGCACTTGAAATAACCATGGGGCATACACCTTACAGGTGGATCGGAATATATCAAGCAATTCTTTATTTAAGAATGATATGATGTATGTAAGATATACGAATCACTGCATGGAACTTGTACTGATGTTGGATGTTATGTTTATATACTAAATAAACAGAAATTTTAAATATATATATAAATAGCTAATTTTCTGTGTCCCTCTCCCCCACCCCCTCACAGAGTTCATAGAGGTTAAGGACTTCTTGGGGTAATCATATTACTGACCCTTACCTTCCGTTTAGGGGTGAAATGTAGAGATCTCACTATTTCTGCCTCTTCTGCCCCCTCTGATGTACCACCTGCCAGGGAGTATTTTTCGAGCCTTGCTTGCCTTTTTTGACATTATCAGGTTAGGGCTTCTTAGGCTCCACCCCTTCCTTTTTATAATGGATCTACTTACTCATCGAAGCCTGCGAGAGGCAAGGCTTTAACTCTGGTGGGTTTTGATGCCCTCCCCTTTTACCGCTATCCCCAAGGTTATTGTGATCTCCTAGAAACCATGCCCCTCTAATCTTTACCTTCCTGGGGGCATTTACAGGAGTTGTAAACCATTGCTTCAGTACTATGCACCTTCTCCGCTTACTGCG
The DNA here is from genome assembly GCA_963921515.1 of Calotriton arnoldi. NCBI lineage: Eukaryota > Metazoa > Chordata > Amphibia > Caudata > Salamandridae > Calotriton > Calotriton arnoldi. Next base: position 23,303 of record CAWUFW010002803.1, on the reverse strand, counting down.
TTGCAAATGTCAATTGACCGCATAGGCAATATAGCCTCTATTGATAACACAGGCCACCAAGAAACATACGCGGAAGCACACTACAACACCTTCCCCTTTTCAAAAGAACCTCCCCCCCCCTACTACTACTGCCCAGGTCTGGCAAAGTTACAGGTCTTACTAAAGATGGCATACAGGATTTAATTGATTTTAGTTCCAATGCAATCTCCTCTAATAGATTTCCTTGAGATTTCAATATATCATTTGTTGCTACTGTAGATTCCAGGATGCCATATAACATGTGTTGCACCAGGAGTACATCCAGCATAGGAGAGGGCCCCGTCACTAAAAAGTCCAGATTAGAAGTAGACAGGTTTTGATCATAATGTTTTTTTTTTTTGGGTGGTTTTCTTCACTCAAGGAAACATCCTTCGCCAACACTCTGCTAGAGGGATCTAAATTATTGGAGAATGAATGAACGGACCATGACTACCTGTGAGAAGTTGGCCTGGTATATGCTGTCCACTAATTAAAGTGGGCACCTTGCACCAGTCCAAACGACCCTTATGATGTATGAGGTCAAAGATAACCTTTAGAAAGCTATCCTAGTGGTAGCTGTGGACAGCAGCCTTCAGGCTTAACTTGAAGGAATGTAAAGCAGCTTGTTTTACCAGAATATCACCTCCTGAGTTAATTAAATGAAAGGAGAACCACACAGTAGTTATATAAAAATATGTATTTATTAATATAACACTCTCTAGTAGCCTCTATCCGAGAATAGAACACAAAGCACACAATACGAGATCAATAGAACAGTTGTAAGTAGCATAATACACAGTGGGCTCCAGGGGGGGACCAAACCATATACTAAAATAGTGGTATAACAACCACGACTCGGGTCAAGACAAGTCAGGAGCACGTAGAATCGTTGGGACCCCAAGGAACCACCCAAGGTGAGTAGATAGGAACCCCACGGAGGACAGGTGCAGTGTGCTAACACGACCGCGGGCTCCGTACAATTCTATGGGGAAGTCGCGGTTGCAATTTTACAGTTCAAGGACCCTTCTAGGAGGACTTCGAGGAAACCCTTCAGAACATAAGAGGTTGGAGAGCCACCCCACCCGTGGATACCGAAGTACCAGAGTTACCTATCCCAGAGGAGCCGGGTGCATAGGGCTGAAGTGGCGTCGGAAACCGCCGTCGTTCTCTATGGAAGGCTTCAAAGAAGTATTGCTGCCGTGAAGGTGAAAAGGGTCCGGTGGAATCCAAGTCTGGATTCTGGAAGGAAGGAACCTGAAAGCAGAGGGGACAGAGTCTGGGTCACTTCAGAGTGACCAGGGGCTCGGGAGACGAATGCCCACCGATGTCGGGTGCTTCAGGTGCGAAGAAGGGATACTTGACTCTGCAGCCACGAGGACCAGGAGAAGTCAACGATGACCAAGAGCCAGATGCAAGCTGTCCCACGAAGGATGTCGAGTGCTGAGGGGTCGGTGTCCGGCTGGAGCACCAACAAGCCTTGGCAAAGCAACCCACGCAGGAAGGTCAAGCAGGTTACGGTGTGGACCAGCAAGGTCCAGGGGACTCACCAAGCAATGGGGAGTCAGGGCAGGTCTGGAGCAACCAGGAAAGCCCAACAGAAATCAAGATGACCCTCAGGAGGACCCACAGGCCAAATGACCAGGAGTAGCGAGGGGACCTCGAGCAAGATTACAAAGTACCAGCCCACGGAGCACTCGGTGCGAGGAGGCCAGAGTTCTTTGGTGCAAATACTGCTCAGGGTCATGACTACACAGAGTCCAATGCACAAGCTTGGGAATCGTCAACAAGCATATGCAATTGCAAATAGACGCGGTGCACAGGGGTTCGGGTTATGCAGTCCCCACAAGGGATACTGGCCTCAAACTTGCTGAGTGGGCAGATCAACCTCAGGGACCTTTGGAACCCACCTCCTGTGTTGCTGGAATCTTCAGAGTCCGCGGGATCTCGGGAGCAGCAGACCAGTCAGTTGCGTTGAGGTGCCTGCGAATGCAGGGGAGTGACTCCTTCACCCCAAGGGAGATTCTTCGGTTGTTCTTAGTGCACCACAGGTCCTGCACGGAGCCTGTATGGAGCAAGGGCACAGACAAAGCTTTGGACGGAGAGGGGGACGAAGTCGGGCCCAGTCGAAGTCCAGCGAAGTCCAGAAGTTCGAAGGTCAGTGGTTTCTTCTTGTAGAATCTTGTCCACGTAAAATCTAAAGAGCTACAGTCAGGTAAGCCCTTTTGTACCCACAGGAGAGGGTTGGACAGATTCAGGGGACCCTCCTAGGGGAGGGGCAGGACAGAGGGGAGCTTACTCCCATGTCCTTTGCCCAGTTTCGCGCCAGAGCAGGAGCCAATGGCTCCCAGAACTGGTTTGAGCTGGACTATGCCCAGGGACACCAAATGTGCCCCAGGTGCAGACTTTCAGGCACTCTCAGAGTGCACCCACCGAGCCCCAATACACTAAATCCTGTCTGGGAGGTGGTCACTCTTCCCTGTGACAGGATGCCTATTGTGCTGCCTTCCTCTGCTTGAGCTTGGCTCAGCAGCAGGAGGGCAGAAATGTGTCTCTGGTCGGCAGCATCCATTTTGTGCTGTCCGGGTCGAGAAGGCTGGCACCAGATAGACCAGTGACCCCACGAAGCTCGCTTCAGAAGGATGGAATCATACCTCCCACACCGATTACCGGTGTGGAGGTATGATTCCAAGGTGTTTGATACCAAACACAATATGTTTCTATGCAGCCGTTTTCGAGATAGCATTTACCACGAGGTTATAATGCACCCCTACCTATATGTCTGGCTGAGTCACAGACAACCCGGGAGAATGGTCTCCGAAGGCTGCAGAGGGGCTCTGCTCATGCAGGGGCACCCTCTCACGTAAAACCCAGCACCCTGCCTTCAGGATTGATAAGGCCTGCTATAGGGGTGACTTATAAGTTTTAAGCTTAGTGACCTATAGATATAGTGAACCTATATCTAGAGTAAGTGGTGCAAGCACCAGCTTACACAGGTTGCAATAGCAGACCTGTAGTTCCATTTTGCATGGCCTCTCATGGGTGGCATAATACATGCTTCAGCCCATGGGAGGTCTCTGGGGTACCTATGCCCTGGGTACATGGGTACCATATACTAGGGCCTTATAAGGGTACCCCAGTATCCAATCTGGAGTGTACCAAAGGAGAGAGCAGATAGACTGGGGTCCTGATTAGCAGGATCCCAGTCAAACTAGTCAAAACAGTGCAACATCAAGCAAAAAGTGGGGGTAACCATAAGAAGCAGATCCTACTTTCCTACACTACCCTAAACTCCCTCAGTCCTCCCTCTATTAGGGCCAATCTCTACTTCTGGGTGACATAAACTTAAAAGGGGTAATTCCAAAAAACATGGCAACGAGAGAGGCAAAGTTCCATAAGCACAATATTGTCCCGTAGATCTGGACTCTCCAAATCCTGCCCCACACTTCTTACCATGTATGGATATTAACAAGGGTGTAGACGCTACCACTAAGTGTGTCATCAACTGGGTCAATGAGTCAAGTAACCTTGAGTTCTTAAAATATTTTCAGACAAACTCCTTTATCGACTTAGCCAGCAACTTAGCTGGGGTATGTGCCGCAGGGAAAGAGTTGGACAAATCATCTACCAGATCCTGGGAGGTGGAAAGGTTAAAACCCGAGCAGTGTACACTTGGTCCTTCATTAAGATCCTTAATATCATTGACCAATCCCTTATCCCTTGCCAGAGTTTTGTTTTCCCCAACGGCACTTTAGAGTTGCCAGCTCTTTTCCTCTGTACAGGCATAACTTTTCCGCTTGCACCGATTACTCACAGGGTCACAAAGGTCACTGGGGTCCTCAAGTCCTTAAAAAAATAGGTTACCCCTGCATGGAAGCCTTATCAGCTCTAAACACTACAAAAATCCAATCACATTTGGTCTTTGGCCTGTATTTGTAAAATTGAACAACACTGGAAGCTTAAGGGCCTAATCATCAACAAGAAAGGTAAACAACCTCCTCCTCATGACTCACTGGAACGCTCCAGTGCTACCTCTGCCTCCACCCTTAAGTCTCTTTCACTTGACTTTTAACCTTTACCCTTGTATATCTTTGCCTACCCTTTTCAGGTCGAGCCTGGGCAGTGCATGCGCTGCTCTGCGAGGCACGCTGTATTCAGGTATGGACTTGAAGCTCCGCCCACTCTCTGCCCATATTTTTAATTGGCTTGTGTCATTGTCCTTTGGAAACTGTGGCTTTTCATTGGTCAATAAGCTTAGAAGTCCCTCCTTAGTACCGCCTTGTCTCATTTTGTAACCTCCCATGAGGACACCCCGTTACATGTGTTGTTACTCGGTAGGCTTCCTAACACTATTTGCTTAAATGGTTTGACACGCTCTCCCGCAAAGCTTTCATTTTTTATTTATTTTTCATAGCACTGCACGCCATGCTCATACAGTGTCGGCCGTACCTTTGGTTTATTTGCGGCGCCGAACATGGCCGCATGTTTTTTCTTTACTATTTATCAACTTTTTTATTTATACTGCCCCATGCTGCACTTTCACTTTAATGGCGGCTGCGCCCCTTTCCTTAGATGAGCTGCGTCTAAGGAAATGGGTGCGGCCGCCATTAAAGTGAAACCGCGACATGGTGCGCTTTTACAAAAAAAACATTTGTTTGTCAACTTGACAAACAAATGCTTTTTTTTGTAAAAGCGCCCCATACCGCGCTTTCACTCTAATGGCGGCTTGCCCTTTTCTTTACAGGCAGCTCGTCTAAGGAAAGGGGCGCGGCCGACATGTAAGTGAAAGCGCCGCATGGGCGCTTTTACAAACAAGAATTTGCAATGCAATAGGTCTCGCATTTACGAGAGTTTCGTAAATGCGAGACCTATTGCATTGCAAATGCTTGTTATCCTTTAGCATTAGCGTTGTCCTTAACAGAGCCTGATAGGCATCCTGGGCATACCATACCCAGAGATTTAAGAACAGATCCACAAATGATCGGAGGGAGCTAAAACCCTACAACGCCTGTCCTTCCGGCTCCCTACGGGCGATGCAGGACTAGTGATGTGGCCCCCCCTTTCGAGGATCAACTGCGACCAAGCTTCTTGATTTACTGCAATAATCTATTAAAGTCCTCATTTCTTCAAACCTTTGCGGGAAAAATAGCAGGCATCGCGTAGCTGACACCAGGGCTAGTACCAGGGATAAGAGATGGGAAGCCTTCAATATTCACCACCAGGAACTGGTGTGGCATAAATGCACGTTCTGCGTTGTCCACTCAGCCACACATCGAAAGCTGGAAAACTGCGATGTCCATAGGGCAGGCACAAGCACGGATCACTGGCGATCCCGCCGCTGCATGCAGTAAGGAGCCAGCAGCCTGAACAGCGTTGTGGCAACACAACGGCGAGACGGCGAACGAGTCACGTTCACGAAGAGAAGGAGGAGCAAAACAAGCTAATGTCCTGGCTCAGAGTGAAGTTGGAGCATGAGATGAGATGCTGGGGCTGAGCAGTGACAAGCTACTGGACAGCGAAGTGCCCTACATCAGTCTCACACCCCAACCTCTCCATCCCGGGAGTGGTGGTGATTAACCCCAGGAGAAACTGGATATTCTTACCAGCATGGCTCAAAGGAATGAATAGTGCTAGGAATCTTCAGGGTACAAAGAAACCTGAAGATGCTCTTATTATTAAAAAACAAGCAACTACTGATGTTAGATAAGAGCTAGTGCTTGCTTACAGAAATTAAAAAGAGGATGTCATATACAGGGCTCCTAGCAAGAAACAGTATTTCAGCAAAATTCTCTAAAACCCCAGCCTGCCTTTTCAAAGCCAGAGACAAACTTCAGATACTCAGAGGAACAAGGTGCACCTTGAATCAGATGATAAATGTAATTAATGGTGGGTTTCCCACTGCAGTCCCCAAAGTAATCATTTACAATGAGATTGCTTTAAACTGAATGTGAGCTTATGCAATAAAAAAGTTATCTGCTTGTTTTATCTGGCCTAGTGGCAGTGTCTGTTAATAGACTGAAAAATGTCTTGTCTTCAAGGAGCTTTAAGCTACGTGATGCCTCGAGATCACCCTGATTTAATTTGACACGTGTGCCTCAACACATTCTGCTTTGGCTCATGAACCACTACAAGCATGATAGCCAAGTGCTATGCTATTACTAGACCAGTCTAAATAGGGTTTTAAAGTGAGCCTAGTGTGTCCACAAGGAAACAACTCTTTTCATACAGGATGCCCTCTTACGGGCAATTTAGAAAAGGCCAAGAGGATAAACTTTTTTCTGGCCTAATACCAGATCAGCAACTCGTCAATGAAACCGCATAATGTACATGTATGCATCATGCAGCGTAATGGGATATACATGTTTAATACGCTTGCCTTTTTTTGTGCAGTGGAATTGTAGGTCAGATGTTCTACAGCACTAAAGATACTTTTTTAAATGGAAACAAAGTGGGTTCAGAACATGTTCTTTTACATATAGGGAACTGCTACATGATAAAGAAATATGCCTCTCACATCTTAAGTGTTAGACTCACAATTGAGGGGTCCATTCTGTAGCTGCTTCAGTCTGTTCTGTTCCATCCTCAGGCCTCCTTGGACTGATCAATTCCACAGGGTGGTTGGATTCTGTGGAGCCTGTCATCAGCGAGAGAGTAATGCTGGTAGAGTTGAGAGTGCCCCCGTTGGAAGGACGAAGCCCTGAAAGGGAAAACCCTAAATGAACACACTTCAAAAGGGTCCCACTCATTTTCCAGCCAACTCTATGAAAAATGATTTCAGGGAGAATATGGAAGAAAAGAGCTTGTGAGAGCTTCAAAAGATGCAATCATCCCCAAATTGCATCCCATTCTGAATATGTTCTATTTTAGGGATTGTAGACATTTCCTGGCATATGTGGAATACTTGCCAAGTTTTTCAAACAGATCTGATGCACTTACATAGGTGTATAGGGGATTTCAAGTTAAAATCAGCCTCTGAAAGGCTGACAACCATTCAAAAGGACTCCTTGGAGCTCCTGAAGAGGTGGGCCAACTACAGACCATACTTATTCCCTAAAGATCTCATGGAATGCACTGTAATAGGTCAAACGTTGGTCTCCTAGGGTTTGGATACGAGTACCTCCCAGGTGGATGTGACATGATAGTAGATGTGAACAGCCTCCATTAACTGGGAGAGAGTTTATAATCAGGACACTTAAATGTCACAGTGTACTCTTCAGGGTGCATGTGGTTAGTACCAGCAACAAGCTCGTCAATCAGCAGCTTGAGGCAAAAGGGAAGGCTTGATTTCAGAACTATAATATCTTAAAGAATGAAAAAACAAAGAAAGTGAGTATATTTAAAACATCCAAAGTAGGGCCACTGTGCTTGAGGCAGATCAGATTCCACTGGTGGCAGTTGTGTTAACTTCTGTAAATGTTGCAAGCTTGTTGCCCAGGGTTGCCTACTGTCCACTTCACCGAATAGGTTTTATCAGTGCAGTGCATTCAGAGCAGATGAGCTTTTTAGGAAAGAGGGCAAACTTTATTCAATCGCTCCTGCTATCAATATGTTGAAATGGTACACCGACAGTGCTAGGGTTTTCAGAACTGCTCTGGGCCACTGTGACATTGTTATGGATGGGAACTTTGACTATGGAAAAGGCCCCAATGCCTCCATGTATCATAGTGGACACCAAATATGGAAGACAAACCTCTAGGCAGAACAAATAGTTTTAATGTATTTTTCTAGGTAGCTTGTGCTGTGAAGGCAGTACTGACGAGTTCTGGACCTGATGGCTTAGGAGATGTAAACAAGGAGCTAGTGTTAACTGTTCTTAAGTAGCAGGTTTAAGGCCAATCCCTAGGAGACATAACATTTGAGGGTATGTCTAATGAATACAAGGGCCCGAGCCTCACTGTGTCCTCCTCTCCAACCTAAACAAAGCCATGAAGCTAATAGCTGCAGTGCCCAATCATGCAACTGGACAATAATGTTCCAATAACACACAGGTCACATGTAACTGCACAATACATAAGCACGTGTTGTCACTTGCTACAATGTGCTCTAGGAGAACTTATATGTGCAGCTGGGAAATGTTGAAACCCTGTATAGAAAGTATTCAGCATTTTATAAATAAGTCTCTGCAAAACAAAACACAGCATCATATTACTTACCTCCTTCAACACCGAGTTCTACTGGCATGCTGACTGTCCAGTTGTCTTTCTCTTGCACCATCTCCTCCCGCTGGTGCTGTCCTGAGATGGCATCACCTGTTATGCCCACCTTGGCTCCTGCAATTGAATTTCTCTCATCCACCTGGTGCTCCAGGCTGCTGTGCCCTTTCTGAGGTTCATTCTGCTGGTAGTGCTCGATCCTAGTGTTGTTGCAGTTGTTGGTGGAAAGGGCTCCAAGCTTGGATTTTGTGGATCGGGGGTTCCTGCTCACATGCCTCTGCCCTTCAGACGTAGATGCAGACTGCAGAACATTTTTCTTATGATTTGCTGGCCCATAATCTGGTTGATTGTTCTTTTGGTCATCACATTCTTCTCCAGATATTCGGTGCTGAGTCCTTTGTCCCTTTAATACTGGAATACAGTTGGGCTGAAGGTATGACGACCTCTCACGTACAGATGCCAGAGTGGTTTGTCTATGCTTTTGCTCCTCATCCACTGATTTAACATCAGGTTGGATGATTCGTGGCCCTCCACATTTAGAGGCAGAGGTGTGTTTTTGTTCTTCTAATGCATTAACAGAAACATTCTGAATAGTATTGAGACAATCAGACATGCAGGGGTTAGGCATGCTACTTTCCCTTTTAGACAGAGATGTGGAGACATCATGTACATACTCCACAGTCTCAACCTTTTTCATAGCAGGATGAAGGCAGCTCATCTGCGCTTCTAACGTTAACAAATTGGTGGCTGTTCGCCTATTTTTACCTTTGGAAATCGGCTCAGAGAGACACTGCGGAGTTAGAGGGAAATCAGATTGCTTCAGGCCAGGCTCTGTTGGCCCACTTTTGTGGTTTTCTAGTTTGTAGCTGCCTCCAGTTACAGCCTTTCGGGAGGACACAGAAGAAGGGACTTTCCCTGTTGGGGGAACTGGTATGTGGACCTTCGTTTTGCAATATGGACTCAATGGTTTCTGTATATTCTGAGATACTGTTCTCATTCGGGCGCTGTGGACCTTGCCAGGTAGCGTGCATTTCTCCATCAGCTCTTGTGTGTCCCAGGAGTCAGCAGTGGACTTTGATGGTAATAATGCTGGTTCTTCACCTGAGATCAAAGTACAAATGTTCCCCTCTTCGAGCCTTTGGTGTTCTTGGTCACTTGAAGTGGGAACTTGAGAAGAAAGATTCTCAGTGGCTTCTACCTCCCGCCTACCCACTATACCCACAACCCACTTTGTTGCTAAACAAGGCTCACTGAGGGTGCCAGTTCTTTCTTTATTAACTATTTTTACATCCGCTGCAATTGCCTCCTCACCGCTTGCTGCAGGTTGTCCATCTCGACCTCTGTTGGCACCGCACACCTGAGATGGCTGTTTGTCTACCTCTAAGGCAACAAGTGGGCTACTATGTAATGCACACCTATTAGTAGGGCCATCCACCCTGCCCCACCGTCTCATGGGCCGGCTTCTGATTGCACCAGCCTCTTCACTATCCGTCCGGCCACTGTCAGATGTGTCAGTAGTGTCCAGGGCAGAGTCTGCATCATCAATGTAAGAGGCTTCTCCAATGTAAGTTTCACGGATCCTCTCTGTGTGTATTCGCTGCCGGGATGGGAGTATCCAGAGTGGAGCTGCACAAGAACTTGAGGGTTGTGTTGCCGGTTCCAGGTGGAGTGGCTTGTGTTCCCCCACATTATTGCTGGAGACCAAGTGTTCCTCTTTGGCACAGTTCTCTATGGGTTTGTTTCCTGTTAAGGTGAGCCCTGAGCTGGATGACAGATTGACTGAGCTGTCGATGGAAGAGCCACAAGATGTGCACTTCCCCATGGCAGTTACGGTGATGGGGGAAGCATCGGAAGGTGTCTTTTGCACTATTCCACATCCTCTGTGTCCCATGGCCTGCACACAATTCTGACGCTTGCAGGCCTTACTTATTCTGTCTCCTCTATGGAGTCCTTCACCCTTGATATAATCTGAAAGGTCTGGCTTTGACACTAATGGGCTTTGTCCAAGAGAGAGTATGCCAGAGTCTAGGACCCGCTTTTGACGCTGCTGCAGCCTCTCCTGGTAACGGACCTCAGCATCCCGCGCAGACTCATCCTCGAAGCGAACGCGGGAAGGTGAGGCTCCCCGATGACGCCGCTGGTGCTGACTGGAGCTGGAGTCGCCACTGGAAGAGTCACTTAGGCTACCACTAGGTTGTGCAACTCCATCTGTAAGTGTGCAGCAGGTGCGACTAGGGGGTGCAGCTCCAGCTGTAAGTGTGCAACTTTGCTGTTTAGTCTGGTCAAGGCTGTGGTCCCTAATAGAGAAAAGAGGGTAGGTGAAAGGAAAGTAGTACAAAGAAGCATGATAAATGTACAATTTTGGGAATCAGATGAGAACATACTAAAGCGAACATAGGACTCTACCAGGTTCAGTTGTTGTGTAGCTGATGTTCAATTAGTGAATTCTAGTAAAGTATGGGTCTATGTTACAAAAACAGGTAGGAATCCACATAAACCATAGTTCAGGCAGCTTATTTGGAATCTATCATAGCTTCACATGATTGCTTCTTTTGCTACCTTATCCAAACATGTGAAAGGTTAAAACTCGTTGAAGAAAACACTGCCTACCTGTAATAGTAGTTTTGCATCTTGGAATCTATTTAGGTGCAAAAGTAAAAATCCCTCCATCTAGTGGCTGGGTCTGAAAACTGCCTGTTGTGTTTCTCAAAAGTTAACAGTGGGTGTTGACCTTGGGCTTGTCTTGAATATCTCACCATGCCGTCGTCCTGAAGCGGGCAATGGTCCCCACATCAACATCATCTTCAGACTGTTGTGTTTTTTGATTCGCTGTATACCGGTCTGCTGCAATGCTAAGTGATGTGTGTAATGCAATTTGCTGTCTTATGACCTCAAAGGGAAGAAGATTTGGTTGCATGTGAACCTTTAACAAACATCAAACATAAAATCAGCTCTTAGACATAAGGAATATTTTCCTTTTGCAACATAAATCTGTTACAGATTTACGAGCAGTACCTAAAATGTAAACGTATGAGGTTGGAGGGATATCACAACAATCTGTTAATATTTTTTGTCTCACAAATAGTTCTTACATAACTTCAATACCCCTAAAATAGTGTTGTGTGAAAATGTATGGCTAACTTATTTTAGCAGCCTGCAGAAATCCTCCAAATACGTTAAGGCATGAACGTCTAAAGTTTATTTGCTTACTTATAGCACTAGCCACCTACCATTTCCCTACTTTGCACTCCTGCCTTAGGGAAATGTGCTGGGAGGTGAAGCAGTGTGCTCCCATCCCCCTTCTGTTTGAAAAGTCTCCCTTGAGCCATTGAGCTGACGAGCTTTTGGAGATGCACCTGTGCGCCTGTGAGAGGTACTGAGACTTGAAAGGATTGTGGCAGCTTGCTCAGCAACCCCAGATAAATTTTTGTTTCTTATCTCTACTGATGAAGGATAACATCCAGAAACACATGTGTCTAGAGATGACAGCACTAACCTGCACCAACTTTGGTGAAACACTTCAGCAAAAACTCAAGTAAGCATTTAAAATGAACTGCATTTACCATATTGCTAAGGGGTGAACTGTGCTGGGAGGTGAAGCAGTGTGCTCCCATCCCCCTTCTGTTTGAAAAGGCTCCCTTGAGCCATTGAGCTGACGAGCTTTTGGAGATGCACCTGTGCGCCTGTGAGAGGTACTTAGACCTGAAAGGATTGTGGCAGCTTGCTCAGCAACCCCAGATAAATTTTTGCTTCTTATCTCTACTGATGAAGGATAATATCCAGAAACACATGTGTCTAGAGATGACAGCACTAACCTACACCAACTTTGGTGAAACACTTCAGCAAAAACTCAAGTAAGCATTTAAAATGAACTACATTTACCATAATGCTAAGGGGTGAACTGTGCTGGGAGGTGAAGCAGTGTGCTCCCATCCCCCTTCTGTTTGAAAAGGCTCCCTTGAGCCATTGAGCTGACGAGCTTTTGGAGATGCACCTGTGAGAGGTACGACTGAAGCTGAACTCAGACAAGACGGAGGTCCTCATCCTTGGCTCCACCCCCTCAGCCTGGGACGACTCCTGGTGGCCGACCTCTCTGGGAGCAGCACTGACACCCACCGACCACGCACGCAACCTGGGGTTCATCCTCGACTCCACACTCTCCATGACCAAGCAAGTCAACGCCGTCTCATCCTCCTGTTTCAACACCCTCCGCATGCTCCGCAAGATCTACAGATGGATCCCCATCGAAACAAGAAGAACGGTTACCCAGGCCCTTGTCAGCAGCAGACTGGACTACGGAAACGCCCTCTACGCAGGAACCTCAACTAAACTCCTGAAACGACTACAACGCATACAGAACGCCTCTGCACGCCTGATCCTCGACATCCCTCGCCACAGCCACATCACACCCCACCTAAGAAACCTGCACTGGCTCCCCGTCAACAAGAGGATCACCTTCAAGCTCCTCACCCACGCACACAAGGCACTCCACAACACCGGACCGGCATACCTCAACAGACGACTCACCTTCTACACCCCGAACCGCCACCTCCGCTCCGCCGACCTCGCAACCATCCCCCGCATCCGAAGAGCGACCACCGGCGGCAGATCGTTCTCCCACCTCGCCGCGAAGACCTGGAACACCCTCCCCATCCACCTGCGGCAGACCCAGGACCTACTTACCTTCAGGAGGCTACTCAAGACCTGGCTGTTCGAGCAGTAGCAGCACCCTACCCCCCCCCCCCAGCGCCTTGAGACCCTCACGGGTGAGTAGTGCGCTTTATAAATGCTCTGATTGATTGATTGATTGACTTAGATCTGGAAGGATTGTGGCAGCTTGCTCAGCAACCCCAGATACATTTTTGCTTCTTATCTCTACTGATGAAGGATAATATCCAGAAACACATGTGTCTAGAGATGACAGCACTAACCTACACCAACTTTGGTGAAACACTTCAGCAAAAACTCAAGTAAGCATTTAAAATGAACTACATTTACCATAATGCTAAGGGGTGAACTGTGCTGGGAGATGAAGCAGTGTGCTCCCATCCCCCTTCTGTTTGAAAAGGCTCCCTTGAGCCATTGAGCTGACGAGCTTTTGGAGATGCACCTGTGCACCTGTGAGAGGTACTGAGACCTGAAAGGATTGTGACAGCTTGCTCAGCAACCCCAGATAAATTTGTGTTTCTTATCTCTACTGATGAAGGATAATATCCAGAAACACATGTGTCTAGAGATGACAGCACTAACCTACACCAACTTTGGTGAAACACTTCAGCAAAAACTCAAGTAAGCATTTAAAATGAACTGCATTTACCATAATGCTAAGGGGTGAACTGTGCTGGGAGGTGAAGCAGTGTGCTCCCATCCCCCTTCTGTTTGAAAAGGCTCCCTTGAGCCATTGAGCTGACGAGCTTTTGCCTGTGAGAGGTACTGAGACCTGAAAGGATTGTGGCAGCTTGCTCAGCAACCCCAGATAAATTTTTAGATAAATTTTTATTTTTTATCTCTACTGATGAAGGATAATATCCAGAAACACGTGTCTAGAGATGACAGCATTAACCTGCACCAACTTTGGTGAAACACTTCAGCAAAAACTCAAAGTAAGCATTTAAAATAAACTGCATTTACCATAATGCTAAGAGGTGAACTGTGCTGGGAGGTGAAGCAGTGTGCTCCCATCCCCCTTCTAAATGCCATTAAAAAGGCCAAATATTATTGTTTACTTTTCTTCCTAAACTGTTTGGATCTGTCATTACAGTACTTATCTGCACTGTCAATTAATATGCCAGCGGTGAATCTTTACTAAAAGTTGTCAAGTTAATAGATTAGTTAAAATGACATTGAGAAATACCGTATGCAAAGACTGTGGATGCTTTTACAGAACTACCCTATCCTTATGTACCTCCAGAAAAGGTCTATCTATTGAAAATTATCTGAAAATTACCTACTGTGGCGTCAATTAAGAAGGAAACAGTCATTAGAAGCCTCTGGGTCGCAGATTTAAGCACAATAGTGGCTTGCGGTTCTTTTCACCATCTCCAACAGCTCAGTCGATCTAAGTCACAAAACATTCTTCTCGAATCTTCCAAAGTTAGAACCACAACAGCGCAAGAAGACTAAGAGTCCTTTTCATATGCTTCCTCTTTCGCAGGAGCTCTCTGACCCCTGATTTCAGAACTCCAACCCTACTCACCATTTTCATGAAACAAATCAAGGCTCACATATTCAGAAAATATTCTTACTAACTTCCAAAAATGAATTTACGCACAAAAAACAAATAGTGCATGCTCCTACGTTGTAACACCAGTTTTTAATTGTTGGATAATGAACCACTCTTGTCCCTTTTGACCAAAAACTGATCCCACTTCATTCCAGCTTCCAGAAATCAGCAGGATTCACTGCTAATGTAACTACTCAAACTTCCCATGGACTCTTATCTGCTTACTAGGTTCACAGATAGATGCAGGGAATGGTAATTTGAAAACCCCCTTCCCCACTAAGATCTTGACGTAATCCCTGTCCTGTTTTGAAATTATTTCCATGCAAACCACCTCATACTGATGACATTCAGGTGCGCTATATAAAGAAAATTAATAGAATAAATAAATTCTGTTCATATGCACTGAACACTATTTTTAAGCACCCAATTTGGCGCTGCCACCCTAATTAGAGCTAGTAAAGCTTTCTTGACAGCACTTCTAAATATTTAAGCATGCTCCAGATTTTGTATGTGTCACCCTAATGGAGATAGAGGCTAACAACTTGTCAGTCAAGCTTCATAAATACTGCAATATAAGTTTAATGGCTGCTAAAGAGCAAATTTGTTCAAGTTGTTTGTGTAACATGTGTTTGTTGTCCGCTTTCTGGCCTTTGCCGAGATTGATTTGACTACCTATACTTTCAGACTTACGGAACCAATATACTAACTTCAATGCCTTGGGGTCTAAGTGAGCAAGAAGATTGTGATGCTGTGAAAGGACTATGAATAAATTGTTTGAACAGAAAGGATGGCGTGACATTTGTAAGCGCACAAGGGAGCAGTTAAATAGTGAGGCGTTCCCCCCGCACATGCACTATGCACATTTTTTGCACATCTCTGGTGACCATGATACATTTCCCCACTGCCATCTAAACCATACCTCCTATGCATTAAATAAGATGGAGGAGTTATATATGATCGTAAGAGGTTGTGGTCATCCAACCTGGATTATGATGAAAACTATTACTAATCAGTCGAGGGGCCTTTCCTCTGGAGGAATGGGTATGAAGGCGAAACGGAGGCTCCTTCATGGTCAAGTAATAGCATGTCTTTATGCACAGGGCAATTCATCAGGAAAAGGTTTGTTTTTGTTTACACCACAACACTTAGAAAAGGAGCGTCCACTATATTGTTTTGTTTCCGGCCCAAATTCAGGCAATCCAATATTAACAAATATAACAATGATGAACAAGAAGTGAGATTCAATTGTCAGGAGTCTTAACAATGCGTCCAGTATCCAACTTTTATTGATTTTTCAATACAGGCCTCCTGTTTCAGTGTCGTGAGTCAGGGCTCGAGTGTCACAGAGGCATTTTTCCGTGACACTCGAGCCCTGACGCACAAAGGAGGAAGATGATTTAGGGGGTACTACACCACCCGAAAAATGATTTATTACCCATGAAAACACTGAAACAGGAGGCCATACTTCTTGCTACTTAAAAGTCACACAAGTTTGGAAAGCACAACCCTGATGAAGTCCATAGAGGACAAAACGCGTTGGCTGGGCTGACTGGAAAATGTAATGTATTGAAAAATCAATAAAAGTTGGATACTGGACGCATTCTTAAGACTGACAATTGAATCTCACTTCTTGTTCATCATTGTTATATTTGTTAATATTGGATTGCCTGAATTTGGGCCGGAAACAAAACAATATAGTGGACGCTCCTTTTCTAATTGTTGTGGTGTAAATTGAATAGTTGTGGTTTCTAGCCAGTGGGGCCATTAAAAGTTGAGCGTGGGATCACTGATGATATTTAGTACGATACACTTGTGCAACGGTAGGGCCTACACTGCTTTGGCTTATCTTTTGTGTAAGGTTTATTTTTGGACCACCTTTCTCTGATTGGTACTGGCAAATGCAATAAAAAGCTGGTCATCCACACAGTGCTCTTTCGTGCACTGGATGTAAGAGGTCTTCTAGGGTCCAGTCGGTTAAGTATCTCCTCTTCCTTAGAATGATGCAGAAAATGCAGGGAGAGTGATGGGCTGTCCATTATAAAAGGATGGCAAAAAGGTAGCACAAGTTTGCTGCATCAATTTAGCCAGGAAAAGGGTGGTGTATGGAGGTTGCACTGACAGCACCTGCAGCTCACTGGCACGACGCACAGAGGTAATTGCATGGTAAATGCTGTCCTGGTGGTTAATAATCTCCGAGAATAACTGAATAGCGGCTCGAAGGTTGACATATTAAGAATGTAAGGACCAAATTAGGGCTCCACTGAAGCATAATGAAGGGCACAGAGGTAAACATATATGTGAGACCCTTAAAAAAACAACTGCTGCCTTGACTAAGAAGATTGATCAGGCAAACGTAAAAAAGGTCAAAAGGGCTGAGAAGTAACCTTTAACAGTGGCCACTGCAAAGCCCTGGTGGGCCAGAGATAGAACAAATAACAAAATATCTGACAGTTTGGCTTCAGGAATGTCAACTTGGGGATCTATGCACCAACACACAAAGTTCGCCCAACGACTGGAGTGAACAGACTTGGTATAAGGATGCCTAACCACAAGAATATCACCCACCACTTCAGTGCATAAATCAGATCCACTCAGCTGGTGCTGCTCAATCTCTACACATGGAGGTGTACGTTGTGGAAATTTGGGTGCAGGACCTGCCCTGTTGCTGAAACAGGAGGGCCTACCTAAAAGGCAGCCAGATCAGGGGGCAAATGCTGGGGCAGAACAGATCAGGGTACCACACTCTCCTAGAACAATCAGGAGCTATCAGAATGATCTGAGCTTGGTCTGCCTGTAACTTCTTCAGAACAAGAGCCAAGAGAGGCAAAGGTACGAAGGCTGCATCCCACAACCGATGGAATGCGTCTCACCAGCAATCTCTTGGGGGGGGAAACGGCAGTGTGCAATAATCATAACACAGTATGTTCTCGGCTTTGGAAAATGCCTTTAACCCCCTCTGGAAGAAGATGTCATTTGTGATTGGTCTGCTGAACTTTTCCACCCTGGCATTCAGCGAGCCTGCCAAATGATTTACCATCAGGGAGATCCCATGAATGGCCAGCCAGTTCAAGAAATGCAGTACCTTTTGGCACAAGATGCATGAACACAGAATGCATGACCCCCACCACCCTGCATATTGTATTGCCACATAGCCATCATGTTGTCTGTTAAGACCTGAGCTGACTTCCCTTAATGATTAGGTGGAAGGCATTCGGAGCCAGTCAAATGGCATGAAGCTCGAGCTTGTGGGACCAGCAGAGTCCACTGATCTTAGATTATTGCATGCCAGCCAGACACGGAAAAACAAATTCGGCCCTCTATGAGTCGTGCATGACAATGGGAGCAGAATCAAAGGGCCTCAACTCTGGATATGCGTCAAAGGGCGCAGAAAAGAAGAAACTGTTGAAATGGCGCTGAGGTGGCACCTATATACGGATCTGTGCTGTCACTTCCGGAGGCAAAGTGAGGTCACCACGGGGCCCAGTGGCACCACCTGCCTGCGCGTTGGAGCTATTGCAATGAAAAGTTTCAGATCTAGCCTTGGGAATTCAAAAGGCGAGGAATCTGTAGTTAGAAGTATCCATAAATGTGTTTATATAACATCCCATATCCACCTATGTGTGTGCAAATGATCTGTGCAGGTGGTCATATAATTGTGTATGCTCTTTGTGGGAGTATGTATGATCTGTTTTTGCTTATATATTTCTTTGCTTTGAGAGGGTGGCAGGACTATGGTGATTGAGTGTTGTAAGTGTGGTGTTGAAAGTGACACATTTCCACTGATTTGGCCTTTGGCACTGCAGTGACTGCAGAATCATTATGGACGACTTTGGTGTTGGGAGATTTCACCAAGGCGAGTAACTTGAGTGACGTGACAGGTTCCCAACGAGTAGGACTTTGATGCTGCATCTGGTTGCCAGGAGCCAGAGCAGGCAGCTCAGGAAAGCAAGCCCTAATAAACTTTATTTCGGCAATTGCCATAAAAGCAAACACAGAAACTGTAAATTCATACATAAAAACACTAATAACCGGGCTTATATAAAAATAAAAAAGTAGTTAAAATATTTCTAATAACCCACAACACTCGCAGCATATAGGAGGAGCATAATGTAAAGTATAAAATTATTATAATGTTAAAAATACCCACGATTAAGACTAGCAGCATAGAGGGGGGAACATCTCAATAATTTAGAGATGTGAGAGAAAATTTCATCTGGCAACTCCTATAATGATTGCCTACTGTTACGCGATCTAAAAAGAAATCATGAATGGCAGCAAAGTGCAATTCAGAAACACAAGATTCTAAAGTGCTAGATACTTGGTGGCGATGTGGCAATCTTTTTCTGTCTTAGTCTCCACATATATGTAAGAAACCTAGAGCCAGCAAAAACAATTGTTTGAGCTGTGTCAGCCCTGAGTACCCTAGTTGCTGTTTTGTAGTCCCTGATACCCAAATTGCGGCATAACGGAAGAATCCATTTCATCCTCTGTGCATGGGACTGCGAGCAGAAGTACAGGATATGATCTACAGTTTCCATGTCCACCGGGCAAAATGCGCAGCTTAGGTCGGGTTCAGCATTAACGAGGGTACGCCGGCCACTTCCCAGTAAATGATTGAAGAGGCAAGGTCCCAATTCGGAACCTGATGTAAAGAGTCTTGGCGCCCGGAGCCTCGATTGTGTCCATGTACCTTTCCAAGAGATAAGTATCTTTAAATTTCAAAAAGGTACAAGTTAAGATACCTGGCCCCCCCATGCTGGTGCAATCTGTCATCTACGTATCTCCAAGGAAAGCATGCATATTTTAATACTTTCCCGAGCATTCACCGGTACATGCAGTTATGAGATTTAGATCTGCTGCATCAGAGAAAGTAGCAGGTCGAGGTACAAGATGAGACATTGCGGGATATTCTCAAGAACGTGCGATAATCATCACCAAAATAGGTTAACACAATTTTTCATATCGCAGTCTATCGCTGGAAAATAACTCTGTGTTAACGTCGTATTCTCAACACGGCGGTAACATGCGATAGTTTCTCGATAACGCGTCAAATGTCCACGATAAAATTACCGGGACGGCGATAAAAATCTAAAGCCAAACGTGAAAAAAGTGGCGATGGGCCCAACCGCGATAAAAAAATCAGCGATAAGCTGCGCCAGGCCTGCAATTCACACACGTCAGGCGGGAAAAATCACTATAAAAGCAGAAAAAAAAAACACAAACAAAACCAAAACAACTGCGAAGCACAATGGAGGTAGCCGGAGTAAGTACAGAGGACAACCAGAACCCCACAAGCCCCACGGAGGACCAGCCTGGGACCTCGGGGTCAGGGAAGGGCAAGGAGAAGAAGAGGAAGACGCGGTTCAGTCCGCAGGAAAACAGGATCCTGATAACGGAGGTGATAGAACACCATCAACAACTGTTCGTCACCTCCACTGTGTCATTGGCAACAAAAAATGGAATATGGTAGTCCATCCTGGACAAGGTGAATGCAGTCGCAGTGCTGAGGAGGACAATGGAAGAGCTCAAGAGGTGCTGGAATGATGTGAAGCGCAAAACCAAGCAGAAACTCAACAACAACCAGAAGGCAGCAATGCAGACTGGAGGTGGGAGTCCAGCGCCACAGGAGGAGCTGGATGAGATGGAGGAAATGGTGTCCACAGTCATCAGTGTGGAGACGGTGGCAGGAGTTGGGGGACCGGACACTGCTCAACATGACCTGACACAACAGCAACAGGGTGAGTAACGACCAGGGACTGGGGGGACGGGGGAAGATGGGCACAATGTCACACATGCACAATTAAGTATAGCACAGTGCACACTCACAATGACTCTGGATCATGTCCCTGATCCCCTTGGCACACTGCAGCACACCTAGAAACAGCAAGTAGGCCCCCGTCGACTATGTGCCCAGAGGGGACCCTTCCCACACATCACCAATCTCACAACCAACCCATGCACATGTGCCAAACCCAGCAAAGCGGCGTGTCTGTGAGCCACACTGACAATGCAAGTGACACTGCATGACGAATAGCATGGCTGCAGTCAATATATCATGACATGTTGCACGCCACGACACTGAGGTGGCTGAGTGTGGACCACATCCGTAAAGGAGCAGGTCACACTCTGACACATCCACGTGCACAAACAACCCCTGACGTCAACAACACATCTGCGGACAAACCATGCCCCAGAGTCCAAACTCCCACCAAGAGCCCAATTTACCCAAGTATGCAACATCTCAGCACTGTATAAGCACAGAAGTCAAAGGCACACCGCCTGAAAGGGATAAGGGGCAGCAAAATCAGAGCTGCGGGGGCGACTCTCCCAAAATGCAGCACACACACATAACATTCAGAGCACATCAACATTGACAACAATGTGGTACAAACTGAAACACGTTCACAACAGAACAGAGGACACAACTGGTGCCGCTTGAGTGTAGAAACTGGCCAATCACATTTGGCATAGCAGGGAAATGTGAGATGATAATGTACAAGTACAAACACACATCCGTGATGTTGTCGAAATGTCCACTGTCCCGCTTCAAATAGGCAGCTCCTCCCAAACAGTCACAATGTGCATTGTCATGCAGTCTGTATGTAAACTTGTACAATGCGTCAACATACATGTGAACACAATGTTAAACTGCATCTCCCCTTCACATTGCAGAGGGAGAATCAACACCTCCTGCAGAGCAGACCGAACATCTCTTTACTGATGACGAAGAGGACCTCCACACCTTCGACACCGACGCCCTCCAAGAGCTCATGGACAGCTTCGGCACCTCACCTCCAGGAGCAGGGCAGCCCAGCTGCTTCGAGGAGACCTCAACCCCCTGCACAGACCACACAGCAGGAAGCACCCACCACCACGGCTGTCTCCCAGGACCCCCACGAACAACACATGGCCTTCCAACGCCGTGTGTTAGGGTGCCAGGAGAAGATGGCTGATCAGGTGCGGGTGGGGTTTGACCTCATGGCAGCCAAACTAGATGCCATACGTGGGTGTCTAAGTCCCATCAGGGACCACTTACAGTCCCTAAAGGACACCCACAGTCTGCTCCATGCTCTCCAACGATCCATGGCTGACATCGCTGGAGTCCTGACTCTGAGACAAGGACAACTGTCTAGTCAGAGTGGCTCCAGCGATGTCAGCCGGGAGTTGGGACACATGCGGAGGATCATGGAGAACAGGGAGCAGATGGAGGCGGAAAGAATGGCTGCCACGACTGCACACCAGCGAGATGTAGCTGGGATCTTCCATGCCCTGCAGATCCTCATCATGGCATTGCTGCCACAAGGCCTGGCGCCGATGAATGCTGCTGCTGCTTCTACATCCACATCTCCTCCCCCTGATGTGTCAGTGCCTCACAGTGCGGCAGACAATCCACCTCCGGCCCCTGATGTGTCACTGCCACACAGTGCGGCAGACATTCCACCTCCGGCCCCTGATGTGTCAGTGCCACACAGTGCTGCTGACAAAACACCACCACCCACATGTGAGGCACATGAAACATCAGAGGACGAAGATGCGGATGATTCTGCCTTAGTGGTAAGAAGGAAGCAGTAGCATTCATCTCCGCCACATGGCCTGTTTCTGCTTGGTTCTGCCCTCTGCATCATCACCTTCCACTTTCCCCCGATACACTCTGCGACACTCACCTTGGACCTCGACATGGACTGCCATATTCTGTTTGGTTACCAATGACACAGCACTCAGACTGCGGACTGAACTCTTCCTCTTCTGATGAACTTGTCATTTCCTAAAGGACTCTGGCTGGCCCTCCACGGGGCAACAATGTAAAGTGGGGTTTGCATGGCCCTGTACTGCTCCAGCTTCAACACTCCACTGAATGTGAATAAAACATTCAAATTCACACAGATGTGTCATGTCTATGATCATTCAAGTATGAAAGTATGGATGAATGTAGGGTCAGTGATTCCCCCTTACGTCCATGTTGCTCATGTTGTGGGACTTGAGTCACAGGGTGCAACATTGCTGATTGCGGTCCGGGTGCCGCTGACACCACAACAGAGACACACGCATTAGTTACTTTCTTGTCCAGCCCAGAACTGAACCATGCCCAGAGCCCCGGGCTCATTGTTCACACCCCTACGCTGGACTGGCATACGCCAGCCCAGCCCACTCCGCTTACGCTTACAGGGGGGACGACAAAGCTACATGTCCCAGGTCTTCCCTGTAGTGATCTGCTGATCACTAGTCTAGTTGTCAGCATGCCACAGCCACTCCCTGAGGGCTGGTTTACACCCACACCACACCCATCCAGCACAGGCGTCACAGGACATGTGACCCTGCCAATAAAAGGGGCCTAAAACATCACATTCCCCACTGCCGGAGGTGACATGATGGCGTCCGCACCACGAGACTCAGTCATAAAGGGGCCATGACTTGTGGCGCACTGGGTTAGTGGCACCCGATGCACTGCGGCCGGCAGGGGCCTACCGCCACGGGACGATGACTTGCGGTGCACAGAGTTGGTGGCACCCGATGCACTGCAGCCGGCACGGGCCTACCGCCACGGGACGATGACTTGTGGTGCACTGAGGTAGGGGCACCTGAAGAGCTGAGCGGGTGTGCAGCCTGCGACGATGCGTAGACCTCGATACGCCGTCCTGCCAATCAAGATTCGATTTGAATTGAGAGCCCTGCTGGACCGCAGTGTACGCCGAAGGCAGCAGTCAGCACACACATGACTCCGAGGTGCGGTGCCGCAGGGTGCGCTGGGGTCCTGTGGCGCGGAATCCAGCGATCGGCTGAGGAGGTTGCACCGGCACGTGGTGGGCCCTCTTGGAGACACGCCGGTGGCGGCAGGTGAGCATTGAGGCCTGGGTGCGCAGGGGCGCAAAGTCATCGCTGGGCGGCGGACCGGTCTGGGGACCAGGGCTGGG